>CP136058.1:183375184-184575184 GCA_032464435.1 Aegilops umbellulata
GTAGCACAATACTCCATTCGTGCTCTCTCTGAGCAGAAAAAGATGCAGAAAGTTTAAGCTCATCAAATTATTGGTATGAGTTCCGCCAAAAAAAACATAATTATACAGTAATATGTATTAACAAATAATAGTAGAGCAGGAAGTGGATGTTAATATTTTACTCATCAGAAATGCCTATCACAATCTGAATGATACGCATGTTTTTTTATTATATACATATACATGCTCGTTTTGGAGATAAACATAACATGATTAAGTGATAATTCATGTAATAATTAGGACATGAAGAAATTTATGTTAATACTAAAAAAAATAAGACAGAATATTATTGCATTAATATGTACCTTCTGTAATTGAACTGGTGAGAATAGTTGTGTGCATGCTTCCATTGGTACAAGTACAAGTTTGACTCCCAGATTGTTCATTATCACTAACTGCAGCAGGATTTTTCCTTCTCCGTTTGTACTCACGGTTTCTTTCCAGGTAGGCAGCGCGCTGTTCTGGAGTCGTCTCCAAGTATCTTTCCCGATCACGATAACGCTTACGCTCGGAAGCATTTGTTGGTAGACTTGCGTGTCCAGTTGAAGGAGTATTTGACTGTATGGATATGCCAGATAGATTGATTGATCGTTTTGTCCCAGTAATTGGATGATCCACTGAACCAAGAATTTTTTGTGCTGAAATAAATAGAACATTTCAGAAAAACCGTGAGCACTCTTTTAATACACAAGGCATAGGTTTTATTTATTTATATAACAACATCTAAGAAGTTGTAATCTTGTTTCAATATTCTGGTGACCAGAAATATTAAGGACGTACCTTGTTTCCCTTTCGATAAACTATGTGAGTCAACCACATTTGTAATATCTTGAAAAGGGGCCCGTACTGGCATTCCAATGGATCCTGCTGTATGGTTACTTAAACTTCCATTCACTTGCTTCCTAGATAATTGTCCACACTTGACTCTGCCAAGGCGCTGAGCAACATAGTAGACAACATCAAGATAAGCATAGGTAGAGCATGCAGCAGTATATGCACGCGAAGCTTAAGTCACATAAAACTTCTTGTAGCAAACCATTTTTTGGCATATTAATTGATATTCATAAATAATCCAACAATAGACAGTATTGATGCTTTGTCAGTACAGATTTTGACATGGTACAGTGTAACATATAGCAGTGTTCTCTATAAAAGATCATTTCAAATGTAACATACAGCAGTGAAGATGAGTTTTTAAATGGCTGTAACACTTCTATGGAAGTATGAGAAATGAAACGGAAAAAAAAACTTTGTGGACATAAACACAAACACGTGGTGGTCAGAGTATGCTGTGATATAATTTCTTGATTTCTATACTGAAATACAAAATCTGGGTTCGGATTTATGGCATCTGATACACATATATTAGAATATATAAAGATCATTAAAGAAATTAGCATCACTGCTATACTTTCTCAAATTGTATCTTACCTCTTCAACATCTAAGCTGTTAGTGCGTGAGGTTGAGGATGCTTTGTTCACGGCCGTCGGGTTGCACTGGTATGTCATCCGGCTGCTAGCACTTGCAGCAGCGATGGCCTCCGGGGCGGATTGGCCTGATGCGCATACGGCCGGAGATGCCAGGAAGCGGTGGCGGCGACCACGTGGAACAATAGCAAGGGGTGGTGAGCGCATGAAGGAAAAGCTCCTGCGGCGGCCCGAGTTTGAGCGATTGGGGTTGAAAGGGAGGAGGGCTTGCCGCGGCCGGGGGCGTAGGGCAGATCTGTCTCTAGGGGAGATGCCAGGAAGGAAGCGGTGGCGCGAGTACAGGGCGACGGCGAGGGGACGATGAAACCACGAAACAGAGTCTGCTTCGATGAGAGGGAGATGGCGCGGGATTTTTTGTTGGTATTTTATTTAGGTGGGGACGCTCTAGGTGCTTCTAGAATAACAAAGCGCGCGCGGGGGCCGGCTGCGAATCCCGGAGATCTCAGCCCTTGGATTCGGTTTGGTAAAGATCTGACGGCAGATCTTGAACGCAGCAAGCTGAATCAACGGTTCATGTTTGGCCTGAGATGCTAGGAGGAGAGAGAGGGGACCAAATTCAAAATTGGTACACTATAGAGTAGTATAGATATGCATATTACTGTGTACTTTATACATACAGTTATAGAATTATATACACCTGACCTGACTGCTGCACCTATGATATGTGCTGGAAGGAAATGAAAACGCTGTATTGTATATATGCTTAACAATCTTCTACGTATTCTATACAGTACCAACAACTATACAGCGACCGCCGGGGTTGGAAGCTCCGGCAGTCCGCTCTCGCCATTCAGCACAATGACTTTCCCCTCCGGGTCCACATCAACGATGACAGAGTCGCCCTCTTTGACCTCCCCGCCCAAAATCTTCTCCGCGAGGCTGTCCTCCAGGAGCCTCATAATGGCCCTCCTCAGCGGCCGCGCTCCGTAGCTAGGGTTGTACCCTTCGTCCACGACCCGCTCCTTGAACTTCTCCGTCACCTGCAGGTTGATGTCCTTGGTCTTGAGCCTGGTGAAAACCTCCTGCAGCATTATGTCCGCGATCTCTTTGACTTCCAGCTTGGTCAACTGTCTGAAGACGATCATCTCGTCCAGACGGTTGAGAAACTCCGGTCGGAAGTACTGCTTCATCTCCTCGATCACCAAGCTCTTGATCCTGCCATAGCTGCTGTCCTTCTCGTCGGAGTCGAGGTCGAACCCGATCTTCCTCCCTCCCTTCTCAATCACGCTGCTCCCAACATTTGATGTCATTATCAGGAGCGTGTTCTTGAAGTCCACCGTTCTCCCCTTGCTGTCGGTTAACCTTCCGTCTTCCAGGATCTGGAGCATCATGTTGAACACATCCGGATGCGCCTTCTCAATCTCATCAAAAAGCACAACGCTGTATGGCCGCCGTCGAACCGCCTCCGTCAGCTGCCCACCTTCAGTGTATCCCACATAGCCTGGTGGTGAACCGATCAACTTGGACACAGTGTGCCTCTCCATGAACTCACTCATATCCAGCCGGATCATGGCTTCTTCAGAGCCGAAGTAATATGATGCCAGCGTCTTTGCAAGCTCTGATTTCCCAACACCAGTGGGACCTGCAAAAATGAAGCTCGCAATTGGTCTGTTGGGGCTCTTGAGGCCCACACGAGCACGGCGAACAGACCGGCTTATTGCTTTCACAGCCTCATCTTGGCCGATGACACGCTTATGCAATGTCTCTTCCATCTTAAGAAGTTTATCAGATTCATCTGTCGAGACTTTCTCCACTGGAATACCAGTCCATGACGACACAATGTGCTGGATATCTGATTCATGCACCATTGGCCCCGTCTCTCCCGACTCAGTCTCTGCTTTGTTCATCTCCTTGCTCTTGTCAATCAGGGCTGTTATCTGGGCCTTCAATTCCATTTCACGATCTCGCAACTCTCCAGCCTAATGGCATAACATTGCAACAGGCACAGCAACCATTAGTTTTTTTTCGATAAAGGGAATATATTAATAGCAACTATTAGTTAGCATCTATATCAAAGAAAGTGCAGATATATGGTGGTTGGCATCCAAAAAGTTGAGATCATCAACCCACATGAATAGAATAAACATACACTAGTGCGGTTATTATACTAGAGAAAAGGCAGATTCAAGGACACTAGTAATAATTTACTTGCAGTGATAACTATTTAATGTCAGAAGTATGACAAACATTTTTTATCATCAACTGAGACCGACCGCACCGACAAGAACTCCTAGATCATACTATGAAATTACATGTCATCTTCCAATTATATCAATGAACACTCTAAATAAGTTAAATATGGTGGATTAACATCCCATATGAAGTTTTTAAACAGTTGGGTTGCTCTATCAGCATCAAGAGAATTCAAAATATAGTAGTCCACCATAGGCTGATACCTTCTCAAAATCCTGGCCACGGACAGCTTCATTTTTATCTTTCGTTATTTGCTTAAGCTCCTTGTCAAACTCTCTGGCTTCCTCAGGAACCTGCATAAGTGATTCTGTTTAGATTTTGTGCGGGGCGTGCAGAAAATGGAAAAGGCCAACATTTAAACACATTCTCTACCTGGGCATGTCGAAGCCTAACACGTGAACCTGCTTCATCAATCAAATCAATAGCTTTATCTGGGAGGAAACGATCACTGCAAACAAAACAATTCGCCAGATTTAGCAGCCAAGTTGTATATGAGATTCGGACAAGAAACATAGTATAGTTTTTCTCTGCGATGCTTTTGAAGCCTGAGAATATCATACATTACATTACAGAGCATATATGCTCCTCATTTGGTTTTCTAAGTATTGATGTTGTAGACTCTGATGGTTATGTTAAGCTATTAACTGTCAACAAAAATTTGACCTTTTAATTAGGAATCTCAGCCACATTTTGGTTGAAGCACAGGTTCATTTTGTATCATAAACTACTTGGTAAGTTGTATTGTAATATTAGCATGACCAGCTAAGGTGATAGACTCTATCTCATAGTTCACATACCTGATATATTGATAAGATAGCTTAGCAGCTGCAATCAAAGAATCATCAGTGTAACGAAGTTTATGATGGATCTCATATCGCTCCCGGAGCCCTCTGAGAATTTCTATGGTCTCATCAACTGATGGTTCCGGCACCTTTACTGGCTGGAAACGTCTTTCTAATGCTGGATCTTTCTCAACATGCTTCCTGTATTCATCAAGCGTGGTGGCTCCAATACACTGAGAAGGTTTGTTGTAAAAAAGGTTCAGTAAAAGCAAAAGAAACTACAGATTCAGCTTGATGGAATAATACCAGGCACTAGAAATGTTTAGCATAAGAAAGCAGATTGTTAGCCCTGTGTCCCAATACGGTGCCAAGTAATCTCATCGACATACCTGTAGTTCTCCTCTTGCTAATGCTGGCTTTAAAATATTAGCAGCATCAATAGCACCTTCGGCGGCTCCTGCTCCTATGAGGGTGTGAACTTCATCGATGAAGAGAATTATCTCATCGCTCTGTTTGATTTCTTCCATCAGTTTCTTCAACCGTTCTTCAAATTCTCCACGGTATTTCGTACCAGCAACAAGAAGTCCCATATCAAGGGTAATGACCTGTAGTAAATGGTTTCGAAGATGATCATTTCCTTCCAATCTTTTCAAAACAATGCGGGAGAACACACACACACACACACAAAAAGTGACAAGTATGAGGTATAGTACAAATAATGTCATTGATACAGATTAGGGATCGTAATCCCAAAAGGTCCACATTTGACTGGTGCAGATTGCGGGGCATGGACCTTAGAAGTTGGGACTATGGCCCCCAATCTGCACCCATGACAGATATCGCACGTAAGTAATTTTTGAACACATAATTATTTATAATTTTCCTTTGTGTCATTAACCAATTGTGAAGCTGATTTCGTACGGTTCTTTGTGTGTGAAGAAAACAGTAGGTTTCCCTACTGTGATTAAAAGAAAATTGTAGTTTGTATGAATATACATAACTTAAAAAAGACCATCTACTATCTAGCTATGACAAGGCATTATGCCCAAAAGAAGAGAGTACAACTAAGGCATGTGCTTAAATGAAGGAGTTAAACCATGCTGGTAAGTCTTTTCCATCCTTTCCTCTTAGCTTTATGAACCAGCCAGTGGAGTTGATTGCATACACTAGCCAGTGGAGTTGATTGCATACACCAGCCAGTGGAGTTAATTGCACATGTTACCCTTATTATTTGTCCAAAAGACATGCACACAAGTTCTGCAATTTTGCTTGTAAGTCTGTGCATCAGCATAGATAGTTAAAGAAATTGGATATACACTTGCTCGAAAATTATGTTGTTCCACTAAAAGAAAATTATGATTTGTCATAGTAACGTACAAGCTCAAGCAGAACAGCATGGATAAACCAAACACAAGGCAGTAATCAAACGTAGTAGAAATACAATGAGAGCCATACACCTAATCTACTGGGTGAACACTTCACAGGAATGCCAGAATCAATTAACAGAGCAAATATTAGGATCAACACATAAGAATTGCAACAAGGTATACAACTGCACTAAAGCACCAAGGTATACCTTCTTCCCCTCTATCGTCTCAGGCACATCGCCACTAGAAATGCGTTGAGCAAGCCCTTCTGCAATAGCTGTTTTCCCAACACCAGGTTCTCCAATTAAGCAGGGATTGTTCTTGGTTCTTCTGCCCAAAATCTGTACGACGCGTTCAATCTGTGGTTCCCTCCCAACAACAGGATCTAGCTTTCCCTACAGATATTATTGGACTTAACAATTAGAGGCCTGAACTACCAACTATTGTGTCGTAGTAAAATGAAAATATTACCTCCTCGGCTAATTTTGTTAAATTAGTCCCATACTCCTCAAGTGTCGGCATCTTGTTACCACTGCTCCCTCCCCCAACTCCAGCACCAACAGCTTCTGTTGTCTCACCAATCATCCGGACAACCTATAGATGCATAACATTTGTGAAAACAAGATAAAAGGAAGAAAAAAAGAAGACTTGCTTTTCAAAGAGGCGAGAGCAATCTCAGATATAGCTTACCTGGGTACGAATATTGCTGGGGTCAGCACCAAGAGACTCAAGTACGCGAGCTGCCACCCCTTCCCCCTCACGAAGCAATCCAAGAAGCAAGTGCTCGGACCCAATATAGTTGTGTCCTGGAAAGATGAGGGTATCAGCTCCAGAAAACAGGAACCTTCTAAGCAGTTTGTTGAAATGTAATGACAAAACAGATGCACCACATCATGAAAACAGAGGGAAGAATTCACATAAGGAATATAAGGATGTCCATTATTGAAAAACTATATATTGGGAAACCAAAATAATGAAGTGCATGATAAAAATACATCCATGTTGTTATATTTGTGTCGAATATATTATGTACACAAGGGGTTACGTGGACTTGGAGTTGTAATTGGTGTGGTTAGGTACGAGTTGTGTAGGAGTCGGACACTTGTATCCTAGGCCTCTTATATACGGAGGGGCACCACACGTTGTAACCCATGACGACTTGATAGCAACAGGTACGCGGGGGAGCCGACGGCTTGTGCCGGCGCCCGGGCGGCCGGTGTTGCGGTATCTTGGGGAGGAGCGCCCGTAGTCATGCCCCGGGGATGTAGCCATATCGGTGAACCTCGTTAACAAATATCGTGCCTCGGTGTGTCATCTATGATCTTGCATTAGCGTTTTATTCTAACAAGTGGTATCAGAGCAAGGTTGCGAGAAGGCTATGCGGAAGATCATCCGGAGGTACGAGGATCATGCTCGGCGGGTGCCATGGAACGTCCGATTGGCACAAGGTGGAGCATGGCGGCGATCGCGGAGGCGGTCGGTGGTGTCGGACACTTCGGGTAGGAGGCCTGGACCGTTCGATGGGCTGCGGTCGGTAAGGATCGGCTAGACGTGGCGATCGGACCGGCGTAGTGGCTGTTGAAGACGTTGCGGAGGCGACGGATTCGGCTCGCGATCAGACCGGCGACCAGACGTGGGGGACGGCCGGATAGATCGGAGTGTGAGAGCATCGAGATGATGCGCTCGGTGTTGTACAAGGGCGACGGCGCGATACTGCGGACGGATTGTGTCGGCTATGTGGATGGCCAGGGTACGGCACGGCTCGTGCACGGACGATGCACGAGGTGGCGTTTGTTTCGGCAGGGCTGGCGTACGACCAGTACGCTCGGCAGGGCAAGTTACAGATCGCTGGCGAGAACCAAGAATCAAAGGCAGAGGCTGTTGTCGGAACTAGCGATGGATTATTTTTCGATGAAACACGGAATCAAGGAAAGGAAAGGTTGCGGTTGCTGGCGTTTGTACGGAAGACGGGCCTCATGCAGCTGTCGGTCTCGAGCAGCGGGACACGCAGGCAAAGGGCAACACAGGATCAGCAGGTCTACTCGGATGAGGTGCAGCGCAAGTTACGAAATCGTACTGGCACAAGAGTTCAGGGGATTAACGGATACACGGTCGGCCGATAAATGGTGTAAGTGCGTGTGGATGTTTGGTCCAGGGGACAAGCCTACCGCTGGTTATGATTGGAAAATAGAAAAGGAAGAGACGTGTGCATGCAAACTGGATCCGTTTGAGACTTGTTTGATGAGTCCTCGCAAAACCGTGACATGTGTAGACTTGGGTTTCCGTGTGAGGGAAGGAAAAATAGCGCCGCTATATCTAGCGTATATAAAGGGCTGGGGCGACGGAGGCAGCAAAGACACAAAAACCAATCTGCAGGTTCAGGAAAAGGTGGAGGTGTCTAGTTTCGGCGACGGCCACGGTGATTTCTAAAGGCAGATCAGGTGCGGTGCAAGTCAGGTTTCTTGGTAGATCGCGGAATGCGGCGTGGCTTCAGACGAGGAATACGGGATCGGTGATCTTTTTCGTGAGGAAGTCGCGGAGGAAAACAAGGGCGGTCAGACCGGCGGCAACAGGTCGGTTAGATCGCGGCTCGGCATGGCGCCGGGGTTCACCAAGTTTGATGTGGAGATATTCGATGGCACGGGTAACTTCGGTCTATGGCAGACAAGAGTCAAGGATATTCTGGCGCAGTAGGGAATCTTGAAGGGTTTGCAGGAAACGAAGCCGCCAAGGTTGACAACGATGCGTGGGAGGATTTGTCTTGCGGATCAGGTCATGTATCATGTCATGGACGAAGATTCTCCTAAGGGAATTTGGGACAAGTTGGCAAATCGTTATATGTCCAAGTCAGCGACCAATAAGCTGTATTTGAAGCAAAAGTTCTATGGGCTGAAGATGCAGGAGGGGTCAGATCTTATGGAGCATGTGAACGCCTTTAATCAATTGGTCACGGATCTAGCTCGTCTGAATGTGAAGATTGATGATGAGGATAAGGCACTACTTCTTCTTGTTTCGTTGCCACCGTCCTATGAGCATTTGGTCATTACATTCACACATGGAAAGACAACCATCAATAATGAGGAAGTCACTGCAGCGTTGCTTGGACATGAGTTGATGAAGCAAAAGAATGCTACAGAAAGGGGGAGTACTCAAGGTTTGGGGTTGGCAGTTAAAGGTTATCAGCTCAGGAAGGGACAAGAGGCGAAGAAGAAAAAGGTGCAGTGCTACAGGTGCAAGGACTGGGGACATATAAAGAGGGAATGTCCATAACTGAAGGGTGGGGCAAGTGCTAATGCGGCTACTCATGGTGATGGCTCAGACAGTGATAGTGATGTTCTCGTTGTATCAAACAGGCGGTCAACACAAACTGAAGCGTGGATGTTGGATTCAGCTTGCTCTTTTTTCATGCGACGCCCAACAGGGAGTGGTTCTCTTCGTACAAGTCTGGTGTGTTTGGTTTAGCCTATGTGGGCGATGACACAGGTTATCGTGTTGCTAGAGTAGGTGACATCAAAATCAAGATGTTTGATGGAGTTGAGCGGATGCTTCGGGGAGTCAGGCATGTGCCAGGGCTAAGGAGGAATCTAATTTCGCTTGGTGTTCTTCATGATGGTGGTATGGAATTCCGTTCTGATCGGGATAAGAGGACCATGAAAATCATGGAAGATGGGGTGACCGTGATGATAGGAGAGAGGACGGCTTCGCATCTTTACAAGTTGCAAGGGAGCACTATTGCAGGTGGAGCCATGGAGAGTGAAGCTGCAGGAGTAGCAGTGAAGTCCCACGGTGGCGGCGGATCTGACCCGTCAGGTAGCTCTCAGTAAGCTACAAAGGAGACAACCCAAGTCCGGAGTACATGGAGGTTCGAGCATGGACGACTTCTAGGTGGTGGAGAATATTCGCCAAGGTGGAGTTTGTTATATTTGTGTCGAATATATTATGTACACAAGGGGTTACGTGGACTTGGAGTTGTAATTGGTGTGGTTAGGTACAAGTTGTGTAGGAGTCGGATACTTGTATCCTAGGCCTCTTATATACGGAGGGGCACCACACGTTGTAACTCATGACGACTTGATAGCAACAGTTACGCGGGGGAGCCGACGGCTTGTGCCGGCACACGGGAGGCCGGTGTTGCGGTATCTTGGGGAGGAGCGCCCGTAATCATGCCCCGGGGATGTAGCCATATCGGTGAACCTCGTTAACAAATATCGTGCCTTGGTGTGTCGTCTATGATCTTGCATTAGCGTTTTATTCTAACACATGTATCCCGTTATAAATTCAAAATTTAGACTTTTAGTTTATGTAGACTTTTAGTTCATGTAGAAGAACGATGAAAAGCACTTTCGCAAGTGCAAGTGTCAACATAATACGATGCACTAAAGCATATGTTGGTGAGTTCAACTACAATCCCTTCAGAAAACAGCATAATGGGAATGAGGAGAGTGTGAATTCATAGAATGGCTGCTGTAGCAAAAATTAAATTATGAGTCACAATCATTGTGGTGTCTGTTCCAGCTGGATCAGCTTGGATCACTTAACCAATGGAAAATCCTACAGATTGTCCAAGACTTGTATGTTTACTGATAGCTGGAGACAACTTCGTTGGCTGGTGGCGACTCAGTAACTGGCCGTTGACTGCACTACGCCACGCCTAATGCTCATAGTTGGTGGATTTTAGAAGCAGCAAAATGCTGCCATCCTCAACAGGGAGAGGCCCTGCATCACCTTGCTGCCCAATACCATCCTGCAGAAGCATAGTTACGGGCTACAGCAGGAGAGGCTAGCTCCAAGCGTCAGTACGGGCAGAAGATAGCTCATAGGGGTGTGGTGCTTGTTGAGTTGTTGTGCTTGTCATAGGCCTAGTCATAGGCTTGTAAATAACCTCTTGTATCTATCGAGACGAAAGGCTTACAGATTTTCTCAAAACAAAAATACTTTTAAGTTGTAACTGAAAGTGGTCAGGTAGCTAGCCAATTGTGTGGGCCAACCGGCCAACGGACAAAGTTTAGACTTATAGTTGGTGAGAAACATGAAAAAGCGCAGTAGCAATTAGAAGTGTGAAGAGAACATGCTTTACCTCCACTTCAATCATCCTAGATGGAAGCATAATGGAAAGAGTGATGGTCGCCATAATCAAATATGCATTATCAGTCACAAATTCAACCCTAGTGATATCAATTGCCGCTAGTTCAACTTGGAACACTTAGTGATGGAACGAATTCATGTTTTGGTTGCTGAAAACTTTTAAGTTGTACTCCCTCCGTAAAGAAATATAAAAGCATTCAGATGACTAAAATAGTAATCTAAACGCTCCTATATTTGTTTACAGAGGGAGTAACTGATAGCTAGCTAAGAAAAAGGCATCAATCGTTCCAGTAACAGAGATGTAACTATCCCTTTGTTAGGTTTCAGTTTGTCTGGAAGTAACTTAGGAACCATAGAAATAAAATAAAAAAATCAAATAAAATGGACCAAACTATAGAAAGACCTCTTGACTGACATACCTAGCTGGCGAGCTTCCTCCAATGAAAGCTCTAAAACACGTTTTGCACGTGGTGTGAATGGTATTTCGACAGCAACAAAACCATTGCCCCTCCCAATGATCTTCTCCACTTCCACACGGGCATCCTTCAGATTTATACCCATGGACTTAAGCACCTTTGCCGCAATACCAGTGCCTTCTCCAACCAGACCCAATAGAACTTGCTCGGTTCCGACAAAGTTGTGGCCCAGGCGCCTCGCTTCCTCTTGCGCAAGCATTATGACCTTTATAGCTTTCTCAGTAAACCTCTCGAACATTGCTCTGGTTACAAAAGAAGCACGCCTTCCCCGTCTAGAGAATCTGTAAGATGCAACTGTTGACCTGAAGTTGGACGAGCGCATGGCTGAGAAGCTATGTACCGATCTCAGACCGACAAATGCTGCCATCCTTACAGGACGGTTCAATGACATTGCCAACATTGAGGGAGTCCTCCTGGTTCCATGAGACTTGCAGTGCCGACCGCCTGTACGGCCTGCAAAAGTTGTCTCAAGAGCAACCGGCAGGACTAAGGTCCCTGCCATGGTCAAAAGTAAGTTGTCCCAAACCTGTGCAAGATGTTAGCATAGAAGTAGTTAGAAACCATTCTAGATACTTGATCCTCAAAGAGAAGTAAGCTGAATGCTCAGAGAAAAACACAATAGAAATACTTTAGTACAACAACGATACAAGTCAATGTTTATTTAGCTTCAACCTCTTCGTCTTGCGTCCCTAAGTCTTTTTTGTTTTTGTTTTTGAGAAACACATGTAACTTCATTCATACTCGACAACCATCACAGGTACAATCCTTTGGATCCAAAGTCCAAGAAACTACAGAGTAACACCTACAACTAAGAATTATAATGAAATCTCTTAAGAGACATCTTCTCCGTGGTATCAGTCTTTGCAAGATGAACTATAGTCAAGGTTTTATTAAAGGTACTGCAATCGGACCGGAGCAGCGACACTGCCACTCGTTTACCAGCACAAGCTTGATTGCCAATAAATGCTTTTGGAAGCCCCTTGAGTCGATCATCAAAGATGATAGGTGTAACACCCCCAGTGGCATGCTACAGTAACCCTCTGTGATTAAGCTAATCATTTTTTTTCAAACAGTGCTTAATCACCTTTGTTCAATATCCCATTTGAAATTCCAATCAATTCTAATTTAAGTGAAGTTTGAAGTTGCTCAAAAGTTGCTGGAAAAATGTTCATCATTTGTCAAATATTCCTTAACAACTATTTGTTGAGGAACACAACATAACTTTTGTGCAAAGATGAGCATTAGCAATTATAACATCACAAATTCAGCATTTTTAAATGCTTTCCTATTTATGGAAAATACCAAATGAATTCTTTTGGTCTCCAAAATATTTGTGGTGCTGTCTAAGATCACCAGGGAATAAAAGGGGCACTTACCATATTTTTCCTAAGTAAAATAGCATGTCCAATATTTTCTTACCCATCTCTGTTTATTAAAAAAAACAGAAAGCAAAGAATGAGAAAAAGAAGAAGGAGAACCCTCTGCCCCATTTGGGCCTCAGCCCACCAGTCGGCCCAGCGCCTCCCCCGCGGTCGATCCCCTTCTTTCCTTCTGTTCGACCGACCGAGGCACCCCTGCTCGTTCCCGCCGGACCTGGCGCGGCGCCCCGCGCTGCCACGTCGCCGGCGAGGGGATAAGGCCCCCGATGCCTCGGGCTCCCCTCTCCCCTCCCCACTTGCCTCCCCGCCTCCTCGATCTCCACCTCCTCTCACCTCGCCCCTCTCGCCGAGATCCTTTCCCCTCCTCCAGATCCCCCCACCTCCCAACGCGTCCCTCACCGTCCACCTTGCTCCGACGTGGCCACCGGCCACCACGCGCGTCTTGACCATGACGTAGCTCCTCCCCGTCGTCCGCTACGCCCCCTGATGCCATCCGAAGAGCTCGGAGGCGCTGGAGCGCCGTCACGCCGTCTTCTTCAACCTCCATCCGCCTCGGATCACCGGAGCTCCACCGCTCCGTTCGTCGCCTCCCCTGCGCTACAAAGCCGTCGAGGGCTTTTCTTAGCCGCACGGTGAGCCACGCCCTCCCCTTCTTCCCCCTCCGTTGCAATGCTCCCCCACGACGCCCGCCGCCGCGCTCGCGCCCATCCCCTGGTTGCGGCCCCGTGCGCGCGTGGCCACGCCCCCCTGCTGCTCGCCTCCCGCTCACGCGCAGCCTCGCCCGCAGTCCCATGCCCCAGCCCCCATGCTCGCATCTGGCCAAGCCGCAGCCACCGCGCCCGGCACCCATCCGCACACAGCTGCTGCTGCTTGCGCCGCGGCGTGGTCGCCTCCTCCCCTGCTGGCCGCACGCAGGCGCTCGCGCAGGCCCGACCACCCCTGCCCGGCGCGGCTCCCGGCTTCTGCGTGCCCGCGCTAACCGCACCCACGGCCGCACGCTGGAGCCGCTAACCGCCGCCACTGCCCTTCGTCTCCGCCGTCGACTGGGGGCGCCTGCGCACCAACCACCCCCGCCACCCGACGCAGCCTGCCGCCCGCGTTCGAACGCGCCGTCCCGCGCCCCGAGCCGCTGCCGGAATCGGCCGGACAGGCGACGCCGCCGCGCTTCGGCTATCGCCGTCGTTAGCCGCCGACGTGGCTTTACCTTTAGCGCTAATGACTCTGCTAATTAACCCCTACTAACGCACACTGACCACTGGGCCCCCACTGCTAACAAAAATGATTAACCCTCTGTTTTTTTAATAAACGTCTCAATGACAAGTGGGCCCCCGGGGCCCTGTTGACCAGTCAATGGTCCACTGTTGACTGCTGCGTCAGCAGTCAACTGGGCCCCAACGGTCAGCCTCTGTTGCACTGCTGGGTGCACTGCACCGGGTGCATCTAACATTTCAGTTAGATTTTCGAATTAAAGATAATTCCAGAAAATGTTTAAACCTTTAGAAATTCGTAGTAAATAAACCTTAACTCGGATGAAAATGTTTTCTATATGGAAGTTGCTCAGAAAAATCCAACGAATCCGAATACGCGGCCCGTTCATCTGTCACATGCCCCTAGCATGCTGAACATGGAACCGTCCCCTCTCTTTCATCTGTCCAAAATCCGCCTACCGCCGGGAAATCATCCTCGGATGTTTCCCTCCTTCGTCTGCAACGTGTAGTACCGCATTAGAGCACGCCTAGCGCGTACGTATCGTCATTTCATGCTCAGTGATACCTCTGTTTGCTATGTATTTACTGTTTCTTCCCCCTCTCTCTCCGGTAGACCTCGAGACCGGTGATGCCCCTGTGATCGACTACGTCACCGACGACCCCTCCTTGCCAGAGCAACCAGGCAAGCCCCCCCTTTGGTCATCCCGATATCGCCCATTCCATGCTCTGATGCTTGCATTAGATTTTGCTACTGTTATTGTTTGCTCCTATTCTGATGCATAGCCTGCTTTTGTATCTGCTGTTGTACCTTATCTACTTATCCTAAACTGCTTAGTATAGGTTGGATAGTGATCCATCAGTGACCCCCACTTGTCCTTGTTGCCCCTGCTTCATCATCGACGACCCGATCTACGTGATCGAAGACCAGGCACCGCACATCACTTTCCCCTTAGTTGCTCGACACTACTGGGTTACTATCGAGTACCGAGGGTGAACCTCTTCAGCACTTCTGATGTTAACCCTGTAGTGTAGTCATTCGGTCGTGGTCATCGAGGGTGATTTCCTCCTTAACCACTTCCGATACGACTCTGTCGTGCAACCCCTCAAGTGTGAACCTCGAGGGTGATTCCTCTTACGTTCACCTTGATGATTACATCTAGTGGAATTCATCGGGGGTGATTCCTCGGGTTTTCCCCCTTGGTGTTAGACACACGGTTACTATGGTTACTATGACTTTGCACTGGAACCTGTTATTAAAGATGGGTTGGCCCTGAGGGGTACCCGCGCAAGCTTAATTGCGAGTGATGTGGAGTCGGGTGGACCTGGAAGGTGCCCGCGAGATAATTACGAGGCGTGGCCGGGCATTCCTAGCCCTTGCCACAAGTCCTCGAGACGGGGCAACGGGGTCACATCTTTCGTGAGTCTCTGCTTGTTACCGCGCGTTCCTAATCCACTATGATTTGGATATTTGATCCGAGGGGCCTCTGGCCCGATAGCACTAACCATCACGTGGGCATAGTATGGGCGTTCTGCGTCGTATGCATCAGCCGAAGCTTAATAGACGTCAGCGGTTGAGCGGCGCGCGCCGGGTTGGACTGCATAAGCGTCTGCCTTGTTGAAGGAGGTAGCTAGGTCTGCTCACCGGCCGCCCTCGCAACGTGCAGGAGTTCCCGGGGAGATGGCCCATGACCCCTGGGGGCATAGGTTTAGTCCGGCGTGCTGGCCTCTCTATTAAGCCTAGGTCGGGTTGCGGCGTATTGTTTGGCCGAGGCCGGGCATGACCCAGGAAAGTGTGTCCGGCCGGAGTTAATCGAGCGTGGTGGGTAAGTTGGTGCACCCCTGCAGGGAAGAAAACATCTATCGATAGCCTGTCCTACGGTAACGGACACTTGGAGTTGTATCCCGATCGATACAACTAGAACTGGATACTTGTGATGAGAACTGGATGGTGATGAGTTTTGGATTGTAATGATAACTGGATAGTATGGCTCTGGGATTGCTTTCTCGCAGGGAGTCGAGAAAGTATCTCTGGCCGAGGTTGATAACACTTCTACTACTTTACTTTATGCTACTCTACTCCCTCCTGTTGCTGCAAGATGATGGTTTCTAGAAGATGCTAGTCTTTGATAGGACTAGGTTCTCCCCTCTATTCTGGCATTTCTGCAGCCCAGTCCACATATACAGCCTTCCTTTGATAATGTTGCATATGTAGTGTAGATCCTTGCTTGCGAGTACTTTGGATGAGTACTCACGGTTGCTTTGCTACCCCTTTTCCCCCTTTCTTCTTTCCAGTTGATGCAACCAGATGTCGGAGCCCAGGAGCCAGATGCCACCGTCGATGCCTACTACTACGTGGAGACCGCCGACGACCAGGAGTAGTTAGAAGGCTCCCAGGCAGGAGGCCTTGCCTTTTCGATCGTTGCTACTTTTATGCTAGCCTTCTTAAGGCAAACTTGTCTAACTTATGTCTGTACTCAGATATTGTTGCTTCCGCTGACTCTTGTGTTTTCGAGCTTATGTATTCAAGCCCTCGAGGCCCCTGGCTTGTAATATAAAGCTTGTTTTATTTTAATTTGTGTCTAGAGTTGTGTTGTGATATCTTCCCGTGAGTCCTTGATCTTGATCATACACATTTGCGTGTATGATTAGTGTACGATTGAATCGAGGGCGTCACAATAGGAAGCCGTAAGGTATGAATGGATTTTGTCACGACCCGGTCGAGAGGAGATTGAGTAGGGAAAGGGGATCGGGGTGAGGAAGAAGAAGCTGGTTAGGTGAGAGCGAGAGAGACGTGAGGAAGGGGAAAGTAGTTCATCACTTTTTCGATGCCTTCTCTGTCCAGTCGCCCGGTTACAAATAAGCCACAGCTGGCGTAGCACGCACGCTTACAACTGGCGTAGCACACACGCATACACTTGGCGGTGGGTCCCAACCCAACCTCTACGGTGACCTGGTCGTTGCAAGTGAAGGCGCTGCACTTGCACTCATCAGTCCGCTGCAGGCTGATCTGCAGGCGTGACATTTGCCCCCTCTTGAGCAGCTTGATCTTCTTCTGCCCAAAGGGGCGCGTCCGGGTAACGCTGCCGGAGCACGTAGTAGTCTTCCCAGGTTGCTGTCGACGGCGGCATGGAACTCCATTGCACCTGAACTTGGACGACTGGGGCGTCTCCTTTCTTCATCATGTGGCGGTCCAGAATGGCGACCGGAACGCGTTCAGTGGCAGTGAGGTTCAGTATCTTCGGCAGCTCAGCGAAGACGGGTGTGTAGTCGAGGACGAACGGCTTGAGTTGCGAGACGTGGAAGACGGGGTGGATGCGGCTGTCGGGCGGCAGGTTCAGGCGATACACCAACGTGCCGACATGCTCCGTCACGGTGAAGGGACCGAAGAACTTGTATGCCAGCTTGCGGCACGGGCGGTTGGCGATGGAGGTTTGAGCGTAGGGTTGAAGCTTGAGGAGACTTGTTCGCCCACGTAGAAAGCGCGCTCGGCGCGGTGGCGATCAGCTTGTTTCTTGAAACGCGCCTGGGCGCGCACGAGCTGAGCGCGGAGCAGCTCCGTGTGTGTCGCCCAGTCGATCTCGACGAGGGGCGCATCCGCGGGCAGGTTGGTGTTGACCGCTGGCATGCCGCCGAGGTTGGGCTCCCTGCCGTACAGCGCCTTGAACGGGGAGCAGTTGAGCAAGGCGTGGTGCGAGGAGTTGTACCAGAACTCCGCTGCAGAGAGCCACCGGCGCCATTGCTTGGGTGTGTCGTGCACGGAGCACCGGAGATATATCTCCAAGCATTGGTTGACGCGCTCCGTTTGGCCGTCCGTCTGGGGGTGGTACGCCGTGGAGTACAGAAGCTTGGTGCCCGCGGCGTTGAGGATCTCCCGCCACATGGCGCTGGTGAACACTTTGTCGCGGTCGGAGACGATGGAGTGTGGCACGCCACGCCGTGGAGTCGGATGATGTTATCCCAGAAGGATCTGGCGACCTGAGCGGCGTTGAAGGGGTGGCAGAGAGGAACGAAGTGGGCGTACTTGGTGAGCCGGTCGACGACGACCATGATTGCGTCGTAGCCGTCGGACTTGGGCAGCCCTTCGACGAAATCCATGGTGATCTCCTGCCATGGCTCCTGCAGAATTGGAAGCGGCTGCAGCTTGCCGGCTGGATGTGATTGCTCGTGCTTCGCGTGTTGGCAAATGCTGCACTGCCTGACAAAATCCTCGACAGCGCGCTTCAAGCCAGTCCAGGCGAAGAGTTTGCGTACCCGGTGGTAGGTGGCAGTGGCGCCGGAGTGTCCCCCGATGGCGCTGTGGTGCAGCGCGGCGATGAGCTTGGTCTGGAGTGCAGTGTTGGCGCCGATCCACAATCGCCCCCGCTGCCTGATCACGCCTTGTTGCAGGGTGCGGCCTTGGTCGTCAGTGTCGCGGAGCGCGAGCTTGGCAAGCAGTTCTTGCGTGTCAGCGTCCGTTTCGTACGAATTGGCCACCTCCTGAAGCCATTGTGGTTGGCACACTGACAGCGCATCCAGCGACAGCAGGTGCCCCACCCTGGAGAGCGCATCGGCCGCGCCATTGTCAGTGCCCTTCTTGTAGCGGAACGTGAACTGCAATCCCACCATCTTGGACATGGCTTTGCGCTGGAGATCCGTGACGAGTTGTTGATCCCCCAAGGAACACAAGCTCTTGTGGTCAGTGAGGATCTCGAACGGGGCACGCTGGAGGTAGGGACGCCACTTGTCGATGGCCATCATGACCGCTAGGAACTCCTTCTCGTAGGCCGACAGCTTCTGGTTGCGCACGCCTAGAGCGTTGCTCAGGTACGCGACAGGGTGCCCATCTTGGACCAGGACTGCTCCCACGCCGGTTGTCGCAAGCATCAGTCGCGATGGCGAACGGGCGCTAGAAGTCTGGGAGGGCGAGCACCCGCGTGCTCACCATGGCCTACTTGAGCATCTCAAACGCCAACTGCGCCTTGTTGTCCCAGAGGAACCCTTTCTTCGTCAACAAGCGCGTCAGCGGCTTCGCGATGATGCCATAGTGTGGCACAAACTTGCGATAGTAGCCCGGCAGGCCGAGGAAGCCGCGGAGCTCGGTGGGCATGGTGGGCATGGGCCAGGCGCTCATGGCGCTGGTCTTGCTCGCATCGGTGGCGACGCCGTCCTTGGAGATGACGTGCCCCAAGTACTCGATCTTCTGTTGCGCGAACGAGCACTTTGAAGCCTTCGTGTATAGCTGGTGCTCCCGTAGCAGGTTGAGGACGGTACGCAGGTGTTCTTCGTGTTCCTAGAGATCGAAGCTAAAGACCAGAATGTCATCTAAGAAGATGATGATGAACTTACGAACATGGCGGCCGAACACCGAGTTCATGAGGCACTGAAACGTCGCAGGCGCGTTGCAGAGGCCGAACGGCATCACCCTGAAGTGATAATGCCCATGGTGCGTTTTGAATGCAGTCTTTTCCTCGTCCTTCTCGCGCATGCGAATCTGATGGTAGCCGGCGCGTAGATCAATCATGGAAAAGTATGCTGCACCTCCCAGTTCATCGAACAATTCGTCGACCACCGGTAGCGGGAACTTGTTCTTGACAGTAGCAATGTTCAGACGCCGGAAATCAATGCAAAAACGCCAACTGCCGTCCTTCTTCTTAACTAGCGGAACTGGTGCGGCATACGGGCTCAGGCTGTGCGCGATCACTCCTGATTGCAGCATCTCCTGTACTTGCTTCTCTATTTCGTCTTTCTGAGCTGGGGAATATCGGTAGGGCCTGGTGTTAATTGGGGTAGTGCCCGGCTCCAGGTTGATGGCATGACCGTACTGTCTCTTGGGCGGCAGGGTTTTAGGTTCAGAGAACACATCCTCATATTCAGATAAGAGTTTCTAAATACTAGCAGGGACTGGTTCAGGTTCTGGTTTGTCCACTGTTTCCACTGTAACTAAGGCTGCAGTCCAAATATCATTTGCAACTTCCATTATGTGCACCCATAAGCATCCAGCTCTGGAATTGGTGGCAAGTCAGTGGTACGGACCCCCTGCAGGTGTACTTGCTTGCCCATGGTTTCGAACGATATGGTCTTGTGTTGCCAATGGCAGTTCATGGGACTGTGAGCTGATAACCAATCGATGCCCAGCACGCCATCATATGCATCCAATGGAAGTACTCGAAGATCCGTGTGGAAGGTGTGTCCAGGTACGTCCCACTCTAATCCACGCACAATTTGTGTGCACCGCAGCCGTTGCCCATTTGCCACTCGAACTGAAACCGGGGGCAGGTGTTCTGTCTGAACTTTCAGGCGAGAGAGAAATGTTTCACTGATGAAATTGTGTGTGCTCCCAGAATCGACCAAGAGCAGCATGATTTGGTCCCCAACTTGAGCGCGGAGACAAATTGTGGACGGTGTTTCCTCCCCAGAGATTGCTTGTTGCGATAAAGAACAGCATTCCGGTTCTTGAGCTTCAGGTGCATCAAGCAGTCGCAGAGCGTGGACTGTGTCGTCAGACAGGATCTCTCCAAAGTCGCCTACCTCGATCATCAAGATCTGGCCGGTGCGTTTGCACTGATGCTCCCTCGAATATTTGTCCCCGCAGCGAAAACAGAGACCGTTCGCTCTTCTGAACCCGCGCAGCTGGCGCTCCCGTGCATAGTCATCGCCCCCTTGCCGTGGTGCGGCTGCAGCGCGAGCTGGAACAGTGGCTGCTGGTGGTGCAGGTGGTGGCGGTCGCCCAACTGGTGTGATGCGCGGACGCGCCGTGCGCTGCTTCTCCAGTTCTTCCTCCTAAATGCGGGCAAACACGGCGGCGCAAGTGATGCTGGTTGGTGCTTGCAGTCGAACTCCCAGTCGCAGCTCGTCTTTGAGACCGATCAGGAACTGAGATATGAAGAATTTGGAGCTCAGCGTTGGGTCCAAGGCCACCAAATGGTACATCGCTGTCTCGAATTGCTGGCGATATTCCTGAACACTGCCCGTATATCGTAACTGAACAAAGTGGTGCATCTGAACCTCGAATTCCTCTGGACTGAATTCCTCCTGTACTGCAGCTCTGAATGCTTGCCAATTGACCCCTGGGTGTGTCTGTCGATAGGCCTGGAGCCACATCGCGGCCAGGCCGTCCATGTACAGCGCCGCGGTGGTGACCCAGCTGTGTTGCGGCACGCGGTACAGCTCGAAGTAGGTGGTGCAACGGTCCAGCCAGATGCGAGGGGCGTCACCGTCAAACCGCGGAAAATCATGTTTGGGCGGCTTGATGTAGTGGTCGCCGTGGCAATCGATCTCCGAGGACGAGGGTGACCGCGCGGTGAGCAACGGTGGTCCGTGGTTGACGAGGCGGGCGAACGACAGCTGGGCCGCGCCATCCGTGTAGAGTGGCAGCGGAGGAGGACGAATCGGTGGTGGCGGTGGCGGAGGCGGTGGGCGGTGCGCGAAGGAGTCCGCGGTTGCCGTGACGCCCGATGGAGACGCGCCTCCGGAGATGGTCGCCGCGGGGTCGACGGTCGGCGCAGCCTGGCAGGCCTCGTCCATGTCGGCTTGTGTGAGGTCGATCTGCTTGGAGAGGAGCTTGATCTCGGCGGAGACCTGGTCGTTGTAGGCGATCTGAGCTTGGTGACGCTCATGGGCGGTCTTCTGATTTGCATCGAGGCGGCGGATTACGGACTCGAGCAAGTTCTGCAACTTGTTCGTGGTCTCCGACATGGCATCGAGCACGCAGCGGGTCTGCGCCGAGGGCTTGGATGGCGGTGCCGGGGTTTCGTGCTAGATCGGATCAAACCCCGGGCTGGATTTTGTGCGAGCTCACCGGAGCGGCTCACACCTGACCCAGTGGATGTTACCGATCGATCTCAAGCAAACGGCGGTGGTGGGAAAAATTTGGGCTCTGAATACCAGATTGCCACGACCCGATCGAGAGGAGATTGAGTAGGGAAAGGGGATCGGGGTGAGGAAGAAGCTGGTTAGGTGAGAGCGAGAGAGACGTGAGGAAGGGGAAAGTAGTTCATCACTTTTTCGATGCTTTCTCTGTCCAGTCGCCCGGTTACAAATAAGCCACAGCTGGCGTAGCACGCACGCTTACAACTGGCGTAGCACACACGCATACACTTGGCAGTGGGTCCCAACCCAACCTCTACAGTGACCTGGTCATTGCAAGTGAAGGCGCTGCACTTGCACTCATCAGTCCGCTGCAGGCTGATCTGCAGGCGTGACAATTTGGGCCTGGATGATCCCCTAGAAGTGCAGGTTGTCAATCTAAAAAAAGGTGCAGGTTTTCGAATTGCAAGATCTTTGCCAGAACGTCAAGTAAGGGCTCCGACTCTAGAAAGAAAGCCAACAAAAACAACACAAAACAATAACATAAACTCATCACATGGCACCACCACGATGGAGAAAGAACCACGGTACCTTTATTCACAAAAACACCACATCTACCACTAGAGAAACCCTAACAAAGACCACAAAACTACGGAGCTGAGGTCCCGCCATCTCTCAATGCCAAGATGGCAGCCACAAAACTCTGAGGCCAAGATGGCAGCCGGAGGCGAGGGGACTCAAATTTTTCAAGTGGCGGCTGTTGTTCTTTCCTAAAACCCTAAACCACACTCCCTTTCTGCCTCACACCCCAAATGAAAGAAATAAAATAAGGCGTGCACTTCATCATGGACTTTATTTTGCACTGTAAATGAAAATACTAGTCCACCATTCCATACTCTTTTTTTTGGGAAAAAGGAGGAAGACCCCGGCCTCTGCATCTGGGCGATGCATCCAGCCACTTTACTAATTATTCACAAAAGATCTTACAAAGTAATACATCAGTAAGACTGAAGCCACCGTCTAGGCAAAATCTGTCGCTACTCCAGTTGATGAAGGGATGCTGATAGTCTGGGCCTAATACCAAACAGACCTCGCAACCAAATCTAACATCTAAGACCTGAGGCCCAAACCAAGCCACCTGCCGGGTATGGGGCACCCACCGGTCCGGCGCACACTCAGAGGCCGCCGCCGCCAACTGCCACCAATCCATCTTTAGAGTTGTACTAACGCATCAACCTTGCCCAGTCTAGCTGCCGTCAACGCCGCCACGACGCAAGACAACGCCGCCATCCTGCGCTCGTCCATCAACACACGCCCAACAGCGAGACCCCGCTGCTCCATGCCGCTGGAAACCGCCATTGTCGACGTGTCAGATGCAACGCCACACCTCCTTCGCGAACACCACCTGCTGCCACTGATCCCATCCCCTCCACCTGCAGTTCCTCTGCACTCCCAACCGAGCCCCAAGACCCCTGACGACACCTCCAGGAAGGTCACGACGTGAAGCGCTGCTGCCGCCAAATCCGAAGAGGATTGTAGGTTTTCACCCGGCATGAGATCAGGGTGGGTAGATTGGGCCATCAGCTGCACCTTCATGAAGGAAAGCGACGCCCATGGACGCCGCCGCCGCTGGGCCGGTCAGACCGGCCAAGGTTTCCCCCGGACCCAAGGTACACCACCGGGGCTCACCATCACCGGAGCCTACAGCCGCAAACCACCAGGATGACGAGAGAGGCAGCAGAAGGGAGGGGAACCACCAAATCTAACGTCGCGAAAACTGCCGGAGGATCACCGGCCGCCCGACCCGATCCCGGCAGCCCACCTGCCCCGCCGCGCCTGGACAAGGAGGCCAGCCTAGGGATCGTCGCCCCGGATCCACTAGCCTCCGCCCCAAATTAGGCAGAGCATCGTCGGGCTGCCGCCACGGCCGCCCCTAGGAACCGGCCGGCCGCCACGCTGTCGCGCTCATGGAGCGCCGTGGACCAGATCGGCGCCGCTGCCATAGATCGGAGCCTCATCCTCAAGATCGGGGATCCCGCACATCCCTAGCCCGGAGTGAGAGGGTGATGCCTCCGCTGCCTCCATCGCGCGCGCGGGCTTAGCCCGGCGCCGACCACCGGCGGCGGCGGAGGGGAGAGCGGGAAGGAGGAGGGGCCCGGCGGCGGAGGGTTGGGACCCCTCGGTCACCCGCGCGGGGGCGACGGGAGGGGGGGGAGATGATGTTAGATGATGGCCTCCGTTCCATACTCTTAGAGCAACTCTAGCAGTATCGGGCCAATTGGCATAATAACCGCCAATATGACTAGGCTGGGGACGTTGGTTTGGAGCACGTGCCATCCGCTCATGTGGGAGGGAAGTTTCACCTCCCTCCTCAACCTCCCGCGCTGGCTCATGGCAATTTTACTGCAACATTTCCCACTGCCGCCGCTCGCAGCTATGAAAAGCCCCGCAGCCTCCACTCCCCTTCTCGCCGATCACAACCTCCACTATCACAGCCGGCGGCCTAGGTACTGTTCTCAGAGGAGGATGTTGACGTATAATGTGTTGCTTAGTCTCTTCCATCAGATCGGTCTTTTGGTTGCATTGGCTAAAGCATGCACTTCTACATGGTATCGGAGCCAAGAGGTCTTGAGTTCAAGACCCGGCTGGCGCAATCCACGTTTAGGCCTGAGGGAGCCACACGTGAGGAGGAGTGTTGACGTATAATGTGCTTCTACAGAGGAGAAGTGGTGGTAAAATTTATATCAGCCATTTTGGGAGACACATAAGGATTTCCGCAAGGATCAGCATATGTGTCCCAAAAATGGTTAGCATAATTTTCCCACCAGATGGGAAGAAATCGATGACTCTATGGCGAGAAGCGTGGAGGAATGAAATCGACGTCGATGTTTGAAATTTTAAGAAGCGGGGAATCTATGGAGATTTCGAGCATCACCATTGGAATCGAGTTGCCGCCATAGGAACTGACGCCCTGAAGCTGAAATCAGTACCGGAAACGGGTCGCCAGCGACCAAATCACCATCGCAATCAGTACCCCGTCGTAAAGCCCTCGCTGTCATGCTACTGGCTGTCCAAGCCCTCGTCGCCATGCTCGGGTTTAACTGAATATATATGTATCAGGGATTGGGGAAAAAAGATATCCCACTGACGAATGGGTTATGGAGGCTGCCAATATGGCAACACTGCTAGGAGTTGCTCTTGCAAGGCATCCTTGGCAAAATAAGGGGCTGCCTCAGGGAAAAAATTGCTAGATTGGAGTATTGTCAATCTTGTCCAACGTCGTCTGAAATGGCTTGGGCATATACAATGCCGGCCTCCAGAAGCGTCAGTGCATGGTGAATGGTTAAGGCATACTGATAATATCAAAAGAGATAAGGATAGACCAAACTTGACATAAGAGAAGTCCGTAATAAGAGATCTGGAGGACTGAAATATCACCAAACATTGGACAGGGTGCGTGGAAGGTAGCTATTGCAGCCGCAAAACTCTAGCCTACACCAACTTATTTGGGATTGAAAGGCTTTGTTGTTGTTGGAGTAGTGTCAAGCGGAAGAAAAGAACATTTCCGTCGGTTCGCCCGTCCGTTTAAAGATAAGGATCGCTGGCGCACTTGAACTTTCTGCCGCATCAATCAACTAATGCTGCCGCGAGATCGCCCAGGGCAACCTTAACCAGAATATAAGAACTAAAAACGAAGGGGAAGAGAACATCCCAGGGGCTTCATGACCAATAATCACTCCAAAGGTGAAATATTGGCGTTGAAGAATCAAGCCCTCGCCCGAGAACAAGCGATTACCGGAACCAAGAGCCAGGAAATCGAGAGAGGGAAGCCACGAGGATGAACTGCTCACCTGCGATGAGAGACCGAGAGAGGGAGAGAAAGGAACGCGGCCCTGTTTGTTTCTCCTCCAAGGAGAAGGAGATAAGAAGGGAGAAGAGAAGAAGAGTCGCTTGGTTGGGGGTGCCCAACAAGCAACCAGAGAAGAGAATTGCTCTTTCCTTTCTTTGTTTTGGCCTCATGCTCATTCTGGCTGATTCTTTTCTCTCTCTCCTTTAGTTTCCACAAGTATCTTTTTTTTTCTGAATTATTATGAGGGCTGGGGATTTGGACAAGTCACCAATTTACCCGCCAAGCATGGTGGCAGATATTTCTTTGGCGGTTCAGATATTTCTTTTTCCGTCTCATGGGAAGAGAATCTAAAGAGGTGAGGAAAGATGGCTCCCTCTTCTCCCTCCTCCCTTCCCTCACCCTCCTCTCCTTCCCCGTCCACGCTCCGGTGCCCTGGTCCGGCCCTCCCGCTCCCCATCCTCCGTCGCCGCTGGCTCTCTCCCTCGATGTTCCCTTTCCCTCGTCTCACGGGTCTACACGTCGCTCGCTCGCTTCTGGATCCGGATCTGGGAACAAGTTTTGGGCCCTTTCGTCGGTCGAGGTTGATGAGGACTCTGATTCGGATGTTGGCTCCCCTTCCCTTCCCTTGGCCTCTTCTCCGGTCTCGGTGTTGGCGTTGGGGTCGAAGCCGACTGGGCGGGTCCGGAAGTTTGCCCGGGGCGGACGCGGTCGACCGATGGTTTCTGATGAGGGGATTAGTGCGGGCTGGCTCCAGGTGCGGCATGGCCGTCGACGGAATCGTTCGGGGACGATCTCCTTGCCGGGTCGTGCGGTCTTTCGGGTTGCTTCTTCTCGGGCGGGTGGTCCTCCGCGGTCCTCCTGCTCCCCGCCGTCCTCGCCGCCGGTGGCCTCGTTGGATCTGGCGCCGTTGGCGGCGACGACGGTCGCCCCTCCTCCTCCACCAACCCTAGATCGATCCCCTGTGCGGGAGGCTTGTGGGCCCTCCGTGTTGTCTCTGTTGGCCCGGCCTGGGCCGTCTGCTCCTGTTGGGCCGCCGCTACTGTCGTCCTTTAGTGACTCCCCCCATCTTCATCCTGGGCCCTGGGCCCAGCGTGGCTCTTGTGCCTTCCCCCGCTTTGGCTGGCCTGGCCTGCGTGCCCCCCTCCCCGGCCTGGCTTGCTCTGGATATTTATGGGTCTGAAAGGGTGCTGCTCCCCCATTTCTAGGGTTTCCTGCATGATAGAGGCGAGGGTGTCCCGATCTTTCGATGAGATGATAACTATCGATTTGGTGGAGTCGACTTGGACGATCCGACTACAAACGTGCACGACGTTGCGCCTTAGCAATTGCTAAACCAATCTCCCGAGGTTACTGACGATGCTGGAAGCACGATCAGCCTGACCACGAAGGTCTATTCCTGCACGCAATCGAAGAACAAGCAAGAATATGATAATGCAATCTGAATATTGCGAATATAGATGAAGTATTGATAAAGGTGGGGATCCGGAAGCGGTCTTGGTCTGGTCGTTGGACACAAACGAAGCACACGAAGTTGCAATGGCTAACTTTTAACTAAACAAATCCCAAGCAAAAAGCTACTAGGTGGATCTAGTTATATAGGAGCAAGGGGTGGCGGCCAAGGAGGTGGGAGAACGTCCCAAGGCAGCCTAAAACCAACCCTAGGGCGTACAAGGCTCATGGGCCCAAGTGGAGGTGATGCAACACCTTTGGACTTGTTGTTTGACTCGGATTCTGCTGCAGCGTCAGATTGTTTCGTCCATATCTCAATACTCTGGACGAATTTAAAGGTGAATCCAATTGGAGTGGAAAGAGGACGAAATCTACTTTCCAACAAAAGAAGAATCACCCAATTTGGAGTCCGTATGAAAAAGTTCTTGCCGTTTTGAGTCAGGTATGTCTGTGCAGTCCGAATCTGAATCCAGAACGTGAGAGACTTGGACTCTATCTTCTCTTGGCCCAAAAGTGATGTGAAGGGACTTTTTGAACAACACCTAAACTTCTCTTTTTACCTTATCTTCATATGTGGATTTTACAAATGTCCCATACACCTGCAATTAGACAAAACACAAAAGTGTGTGAAGTATTTTTGTTCTGGATAATATAAATAGATTATTGAATAGTTGACACTAAAAATCACCTGAGAAATATGCATGTATGCAATATTTTTGGTCGTATCCAAGGTAGTCATGTCCTCATCATCCTCCCCTTCTTGAAAATAAAGCCATCCTCGACGTTGCTTTATCTGAAATGTGGCTAACAAAAGAGACAAGGTGTACATGTTGTATATGTATATGTCATCAATTTTTACTTCCCGTGGAATTTGCACATATGACACATGTATACATGAGTAACTTTCATAGTGAATAAAATATAAAGCCAAAATATTATCACAAGAAGTAGAAAGCATGAAAGTATTGCAACTCAGTTTGCACATATAAGTGAAGCTCTTATTCATATGAAAAGATTGACAATATTCATCATTAAACCATCCCAATATTGGTGAATAAACCTTGCTTGCATAAAATTTACATGCTACAACATGCTTAAATAAGTCAACATGCAATAAGTCATTTGACACAGAATCATCACCAAGATTAGAGGTCATATCAAAATGATTAAACATTGGCACAATTATTTTCAAACGTAGTTGATCCAAATTTGTTTTAGTGCCTGATTCACATGGTTCTTTCACATCAACGGTTAACTCAATGGGTGCACTCAAAATTCTTGATATTGCAGTTGTCTGATCACATGGCAAAGTCAAATCATCAGCATAATCATCTAAAATAGGTGGTGTGATCAATGTTGTGGCTAGAGCATCACATGGTGTATTTAAATCGACAAGGCATTCATCATTCGCATGTGAAGTTAGAAGATCAGTACCTTTGTCATTACCTCGTGTTATCAACTCAGACGATGTTGGAACTCTCGGCAGTGACGGGTCATAATATGGAGCTGATGCAGTGCTCACAACAACGGATGTTGTTGTCATAGTAGGCACAATGGTAGAAGGAAGGACCGTCTCAACTCCTTGGATGTGCACCTTATGCTTGTTTGTCTTGTGGGCATCACGCCTCTTTATTTCCTGTTCAGCTTTGCAAGCAAGATGAAACAAATGGTCCATAGGATAACATTCTTCATGAATTAGTATCTCCTGAATATCACGGTTTAATCCTCCCCAAAATCTATCTATAAAATCTTCTTCACTTTCCTCTAAAAAGGAATGCAACAAGGTAGTTTGTAAATCATCATAATATTTTCTTACAGTGTCACTACCTTGTTTTAAATGCTGTAGTTTTTTAATCATGCCACGAGTATAATAAACATCGACGAATCTATCTCTCATGACAAGTTTTAAATCATCCCAAGTAGTAGGTACATAATCAGGGTATAACCGATAATGTTCACTCCACCAAACAGTAGCAAAACTAGTGAAAGAACCAACCGCAAGCTTAACTTTTTTACGTTCCGAAAAATCATGGGAAGCAAATATAACATTTATTTCGAACTCCCATTCAATATATAAATCAGGCTTAAAACGACCATTAAAAGGTGCCATGGAAACAAAAACCTGATTGTGCGTATTCTTATGTCTTTGCACCTCTTGTGACGGTGGTTGTATTTTCGGAGCTGGTGGCACGTCTCCCATGATTGATGAAGCCCAACTGACTCTGGAACCTGCCATATTCAGTAGAAAAACAAGAAACAAAATCCGAGAATAATGTTCCTATGAACTACTAGGATGTGGTGGTAAAACGCTCACAGTATAGCAAATATCAAAGTCTTACAAGTTCTTACCATGCAGAAGGTGGTGACTGGCAACCAGCGGTGTCAAATAACTCCGAAGATTGAGTAAAGCGATTGCCAGGTGAGCGTATGTATACACGGTGTAGAAATATATGGAGCTTGGAAGGCCAAATATATGGTAGCAAAAGATCAGTAATAATCAATTCAGAGATGCAATGTTGAATAAACGCTCAACGACTGTAATGTGCTGGTCGTAGGCTAGACCGTGCTAGAGACGCGAGCCTAGACACTAAAAAATCACGGCGCGACGCGTAACAAAGGCGGAGCACACTCTAAATATCTTTTTTTTCTCCTTTTTTCACGGTTTTTTTTTCACTTTTTTTCTTCTCTTTTTTTCCTTTTTTTCCTTTTTTTTCTTTTTTTTCTCTCACTTTTTTTCTTTTTTTTCTTTCTCTTTTTTTTCACAAACAAGATAGATAAGATGCAGATTGGATCTAGTGATGACGCGAACGACCTCAAGTATGATTATGATAATGAATGATGGGGAGTACGTGGTGAAAGTTGATGGATGGCGGTGGTGGACAGCGGATGCAATAATGACGTGGTGGTGGTATATGGCAACGACAATGAAGATGGTGCGGCGGTGGCGTGACAAACTGTGAACAGAACTCGAAACTCTAAAGGACTAGACACTAAGACCAGCAACTTGACACGATGAAGTAACCGTAAATTCAACAAAGCAAAACACTAAAAAGATTATGCAAAGGCTCAGACTGACTTGGACAAAGGATGAACAGATCTAACTTTTTTGTGTGGCTTTTTCTTGGGCAATAGGTAAGAAAATAAATCTAATCTAGGGATAACTGCAAATTCTCACCGAGCAATCTGCAAACTGATACCACTTGATAGAGGCGAGGGTGTCCCGATTTTTCGATGAGATGATAACTATCGATTTGGTGGAGTCGACTTGGATGATCCGACTACAAACGTGCATGACATTGCGCCTTAGCAATCGCTAAACCAATCTCCCGAGGTTACTGACGATGCTGGAAGCACGATCAGCCTGACCACGAAGGTCTATTCCTGCACGCAATCGAAGAACAAGCAAGAATATGATAATGCAATCTGAATATTGCGAATATAGATGAAGTATTGATAAAGGTGGGGATCCGGAAGCGGTCTTGGTCTCGTCGTTGGACACAAATGAAGTACACGAAGTTGCAATGGCTAACTTTTAACTAAACAAATCCCAAGCAAAAAGCTACTAGGTGGATCTAGTTATATAGGAGCAAGGGGTGGCGGCCAAGGAGGTGGGAGGACGTCCCAAGGCAGCCTAAAACCAACCCTAGGTCGTACAAGGCTCATGGGCCCAAGTGGAGGTGATGCAACACCTTTGGACTTGTTGTTTGACTCAGATTCTGCTGCAGCGTCAGATTGTTTCGTCCATATCTCAATGCTCCGAACGAATTTAAAGGTGAATCCAATTGGAGTGGAAAGAGGACGAAATCTACTTTCCAACAAAAAAGAATCACCCAATTCGGAGTCCGTATGAAAAAGTTCTTGCCGTTTTGAGTCAGGTATGTCTGTGCAGTCCGAATCTCAATCCAGAACGTGAGAGACTTGGACTCTATCTTCTCTTGGCCCAAAAGTGACGTGAAGGGACTTTTTGAACAACACCTAAACTTCTCTTTTTCCCTTATCTTCATATGTGGATTGTACAAATGTCCCATACACCTGTTGGAAATATGCCCTAGAGGCAATAATAAAAGCATTATTATTATATTTCCTTATTCATGATAATTGTCTTTATTCATGCTATAATTGTGTTATCCGGAAATCGTAATACATGTGTGAATAACAGACAACAACATGTCCCTAGTAAGCCTCTAGTTGACTAGCTCATTGATCAATAGATAGTCATGGTTTCCTGACTATGGGCATTGGATGTCAATGATAACGAGATCACATCATTAGGAGAATGATGTGATGGACGAGACCCAATCCTAAACATAGCATAAGATCGCATAGTTCGTTTGCTAGAGTTTTCCAATGTCAAGTATCCTTTCCTTAGACCATGAGATCGTGTAACTCCCGGATACCGTAGGAGTGCTTTGGGTGTGCCAAACATCACAACGTAACTGGGTGACTATAAAGGTATACTACGGGTATCTCCGAAAGTGTCTGTTGTGTTGACACGGATCGAGACTGGGATTTGTCACTCCGCTTGACGGAGAGGTATCACCGGGCCCTCTCGGTAATGCATCATCATAATGAGCTCAGTGTGATCAAAGTGTTTGATCACGGGATCATGCATTACGGTACGAGTAAAGTGACTTGCCGGTAATGAGATTGAACGAGGTATTGGGATACCGACGACCGAATCTCGGGCAAGTAAAATACCGATTGACAAAGGGAATCGTATACGGGATTAATTGAATCCTCGACATCGTGGTTCATCCGATGAGATCATCGTGGAGCATGTGGGAGCCAACATGGGTATCCAGATCCCGCTGTTGGTTATTGCCCGAGAGCCGTCTCGGTCATGTCTGCATGTCTCCCGAACCCGTAGGGTCTACACACTTAAGGTTCGGTGACGCTAGGGTTGTGAAGATATGTATATGCAGTAACCCGAATGTTGTTCGGAGTCCCGGATGAGATCCCGGACGTCACGAGGAGTTTCGGAATGGTCCGGAGGTAAAGAATTATATATAGGAAGTGTTGTTTTGGCCATCGGGACAAGTTTCGGGGTTATCGGTATTGTACCGGGACCACCGGAGGGTCCCGGGGGGTCCACCGGGTGGGGCCACCTGCCTTGGGGGGCCACATGGGCTCTAGGGGGTGCGCCTTGGCCTACATGGGCCAAGGGGAACCAGCCCCAAGAGGCCCATGCGCCTAGGGTGGGGAAACCCTAAAGGGAGGGTGCCCCCTTGCTTGGGGGGCAAGCCCCCCACCCCTTGGCCGCCGCCCCCCTAGGAGATTGCATCTCCTAGGGCCGGCGCCCCCCCCCCTAGGGGGCTATATAAAGTGGGGAGGGGAAGGGGGCAGCCGCACCCTGGTCCTTGGCGCCTCCCTCTCCCTCTCCAACACCTCCTCCTCCTCCGTAGAGCTCGGCGAAGCCCTGCCGGAGTACTGCAGCTCCACCATCACCACGCTGTCGTGCTGCTGCTGGAGCCATCTTCCCCAACCTCTTCTTTGCCTTGCTGGATCAAGAAGAAGGAGACGTTACGCCGACCGTACGTGTGTTGAACGCGGAGGTGCCGTCCGTTCGGTGCTAGGATCTCCGGTGATTTGGATCACGTCGTGTACGACTACCTCATCCCCGTTCGTTGAACGCTTCCGCTCGCGATCTACAAAGTGGTATGTAGATGCAATCTCTCTCCCATGACTCGTTGCTTAGATGAACTCATAGATGGATCTTGGTGAAACCGTAGGAAATTTTTTAATTTCTGCAACGTTCCCCAACAGTGGCATCATGAGCTAGGTCTATGCGTAGTTCTCTATTGCACGAGTAGAACATAATTTTTTGTGGGCGTAGATGTTGTCAACTTTCTTGCCGCTACTAGTCTTATCTTGCTTCAGTGGTATTGTGGGATGAAGCGGCCCGGACCAACCTTACACGTACGCTTACGTGAGACCGGTTCCACCGACTAACATGCACTAGTTGCATAAGGTGGCTGGCGGGTGTCTGTCTCTCCCACTTTAGTTGGAGCGGATTCGATGAAAAGGGTCCTTATGAAGGGTAAATAGAAGTTGACAAATCACGTTGTGGCTTTCACGTAGGTAAGAAAACGTTCTTGCTAGAACCCTAATTCAGCCACGTAAAACTTGCAACAACAATTAGAGGACGTCTAACTTGTTTTTGCGGCAAGTGCTTTGTGATATGACATGGCCAAAGTTGTGATGAATGATGAATGATCTATATGTGATGTATGAGATGTTCATGCTATTATAATAGGAATCACGACTTGCATGTCGATGAGTATGACAACCGGCAGGAGCCATAGGAGTTGTCTTTATTTTTTGTATGACCTGCGTGTCATTGAGAAACGCCATGTAAATTACTTTACTTTATTGATAAACGCGTTAGCCATAGTAGTAGAAGTAATAGTTAGCGAGAAACTTCATGGAGACACGATGATGGAGATCATGATGATGGAGATCATGGTGTCAAGCTGGTGACAAGATGATCATGGAGCCCCAAGATGGAGATCAAAGGAGCTATGTGATATTGGCCATATCATGTCACGTTTATTATTTGATTTCATGTGATGTTTATCATGTTTTGCATCTTGTTTACTTAGAACGACGGTAGTAAATAAGATGATCCCTCATAATAATTTCAAGAAGTGTTCCCCCTAACTGTGCACCGTTGCGACAGTTCATTGTTTCGAAGCACCACGTGATGATCGGGTGTGATAGATTCTAACGTTCACATACAACGGGTGTAAGACAGATTTACACATGCAAACACTTAGGTTGACTTGACGAGCCTAGCATGTACAGACATGGCCTCAGAACACAGAAGACCGAAAGGTCGAGCATGAGTCGTATAAAAGATACGATCAACATGAAGATGTTCACCAATGTTGACTAGTCCGTCTCACGTGATGATCGGACACGGCCTAGTTGACTTGGATCATGTAATACTTAGATGACTAGAAGAGGGATGTCTATCTAAGTGGGAGTTCATTAAATAATTTGATTAAATGAACTTTATTATCATGAACTTAGTCTAAAATATTTACAATATGTCTTGTAGATCAAATGGCCAACGTAGTCCTCAACTTCAACGCGTTCCTAGAGAAAACCAAGCTGAAAGACGATGGCAGCAACTATACGGACTGGGTCCGGAACCTGAGGATCATCCTCATAGCTGCTAAGAAAGATTATGTCCTACGAGCACCGCTAGGTGATGCACCCGTTCTCCCTGCAGAACAAGACGTTATGAACGCTTGGCAGTCACGTTCCGATGATTACTCCCTCGTTCAGTGCGGCATGCTTTACAGCTTAGAGCCGGGGCTCCAAAAGCGTTTTGAGAGACATGGAGCATATGAGATGTTCGAAGAGCTGAAAATGGTTTTCCAAGCTCATGCCCGGGTCGAGAGATATGAAGTCTCCGACAAATTCTTTAGTTGTAAGATGGAGGAAAATAGCTCTGTCAGTGAACACATACTCAAGATGTCTGGGTTGCACAACCGCTTGACTCAACTGGAAGTTAATCTCCCGGATGAAGCGGTCATTGACAGAATCCTCCAGTCGCTTCCACCTAGCTACAAGAGCTTTGTGATGAACTACAACATGCAGGGGATGGTAAAGACCATTCCTGAGGTATATGCTATGCTGAAATCAGCAGAGGTAGAAATCAAGAAGGAACATCAAGTGTTGATGGTGAATAAAACCACTAAGTTCAAGAAGGGCAAGGGTAAAAAGAACTTCAAGAAGGACGGCAAGGAAGTTGCCGCGCCCGGTAAGCGAGTTGCCGGGAAGAAGCCAAAGAATGGACCCAAGCCCGAGACTGAGTGTTTTTATTGCAAGGGAAGTGGTCACCGGAAGCGGAACTGCCCCAAATACTTAGCGGACAAGAAGGCCGGCAAAACAAAAGGTATATGTGATATACATGTAATTGATGTGTACCTTACCAGTACTCGTAGTAGCTCTTGGGTATTTGATACCGGTGCAGTTGCTCACATTTGTAACTCAAAACAGGAGCTGCGGAATAAACGGAGACTGGCGAAGGACGAGGTGACGATGCGCGTCGGGAATGGTTCCAAGGTCGATGTGATCGCCGTCGGCACGCTGCCTCTACATTTACCTACGGGATTAGTTTTAAACCTCAATAATTGTTATTTAGTGCCAAGTTTGAGCATGAACATTGTGTCTGGATCTCGCTTAATTCGAGATGGCTACTCATTTAAATCCGAGAATAATGGTTGTTCTGTTTATATGAGAGATATGTTTTATGGTCATGCTCCGATGGTTGATGGTTTATTCTTAATGAATCTCGTACGTGATGATACACATATTCATAGTGTGAATACCAAAAGAGTTAAAGTTGATAATAATAGTCCCACATATTTGTGGCACTGCCGCCTTGGTCACATAGGTGTCAAACGCATGAAGAAGCTCCATGCAGATGGACTTTTAGAGTCTCTTGATTATGAATCATTTGACACGTGCGAACCATGCCTCATGGGTAAAATGACCAAGACTCCGTTCTCAGGAACAATGGAGCGAGCAACCAACTTATTGGAAATCATACATACCGATGTGTGCGGTCCAATGAGTGTTGAGGCTCGCGGTGGCTATCGTTATGTTCTCACCCTCATTGATGACTTGAGTAGATATGGGTATATCTACTTAATGAAACACAAGTCTGAGACCTTTGAAAAGTTCAAAGAATTTCAGAGTGAGGTTGAAAATCAACGTGATAGAAAGATCAAGTTTCTACGATCAGATCATGGAGGAGAATACTTGAGTCACGAATTTGGCACACACTTAAGAAAATGTGGAATAGTTTCACAACTCACGCCGCCTGGAACACCTCAACGTAATGGTGTGTCCGAACGTCGTAATCGCACTCTATTAGATATGGTACGATCTATGATGTCTCTTACCGATTTACCGCTATCTTTTTGGGGCTATGCTTTAGAGACTGCCGCATTCACTTTAAATAGGGCTCCGTCGAAATCCGTTGAGACGACACCGTATGAATTATGGTTTGGGAAGAAACCTAAGCTGTCGTTTCTAAAAGTTTGGGGATGCGATGCTTATGTCAAGAAACTTCAACCTGAAAAGCTCGAACCCAAGTCGGAAAAATGCGTCTTCATAGGATACCCTAAAGAAACTATTGGGTATACCTTCTACCTCAGATCCGAAGGCAAGATCTTTGTTGCCAAGAACGGATCCTTTCTAGAGAAAGAGTTTCTCTCGAAAGAAGTAAGTGGGAGGAAAGTAGAACTTGATGAAGTGTTACCTCTTGAACCGGAAAATGGCGAAACTCAAGAAAACGTTCCTGAGCTGCCTGCACCGACTAGAGAGGAAATTAATGATGATGATCAAGATACTTCTAATCAAGCTCCTACTAAAATTCGAAGGTCCACAAGGACACGTTCCGCACCAGAGTGGTACAGCAACCCTGTCTTGGAAATCATGTTGTTAGACAACGGTGAGCCTTCGAACTATGAGGAAGCAATGGCGGGCCCGGATTCCGACAAATGGCTGGAAGCCATGAAATCCGAGATAGGATCCATGTATGAAAACGAAGTATGGACTTTGACTGACTTGCCCGTAGAGCGGCGAGCCATAGAAAATAAAAGGATCTTGAAGAAGAAGACAGACGCGGATGGTAATGTGACCATCTATAAAGCTCGGCTTGTCGCTAAGGGTTATCGACAAGTTCAAGGGGTTGACTACGATGAGACTTTCTCACCGGTAGCGAAGCTGAAGTCCGTCCGAATCATGTTAGCAATTGCCGCATTCTACGATTATGAAATATGGCAAATGGACGTCAAAACGGCATTCCTTAATGGTTTCCTTAAGGAAGAATTGTATATGATGCAGCCGGAAGGTTTTGTCGATCCTAAGAATGCTGACAATGTGTGCAAGCTCCAACGCTCGATTTATGGGCTGGTGCAAGCATCTCGGAGTTGGAACATTCGCTTTGATGAGATGATCAAAGCGTTTGGGTTTACGCAGACTTATGGAGAAACCTACGTTTACAAGAAAGTGAGTGGGAGCTCTGTAGCATTTCTCATACTATATGTAGATGACATACTTTTGATGGGAAATGATATAGAACTCTTGGACAGCATTAAGGCCTACTTGAATAAGAGTTTTTCAATGAAGGACCTTGGAGAAGCTGCTTATATATTAGGCATCAAGATCTATAGAGATAGATCGAGACGCCTCATAGGTCTTTCACAAAGCACATACCTTGATAAGATATTGAAGAAGTTCAATATGGATCAATCTAAGAAGGGGTTCTTACCTGTATTGCAAGGTGTGAAATTGAGCTCAGCTCAATGTCCGACCACGGCAGAAGATATAGAAGAGATGAGTGTCATCCCCTATGCCTCAGCCATAGGTTCTATTATGTATGCCATGCTGTGTACCAGACCTGATGTAAACCTTGCCGTAAGTTTGGTAGGAAGGTACCAAAGTAATCCCGGCAAGGAACACTGGACAGCGGTCAAGAATATCCTGAAGTACCTGAAAAGGACTAAGGAAATGTTTCTCGTTTATGGAGGTGACGAAGAGCTCGTCGTAAAGGGTTACGTCGACGCTAGCTTCGACACGGATCTGGATGACTCTAAGTCACAAACCGGATACGTGTATATTTTGAATGGTGGGGCAGTAAGCTGGTGCAGTTGCAAGCAGAGCGTCGTGGCGGGATCTACATGTGAAGCGGAATACATGGCAGCCTCGGAGGCAGCACATGAAGCAATTTGGGTGAAGGAGTTCATCACCGACCTCGGAGTCATACCCAATGCGTCGGGGCCAATCAAACTCTTCTGTGACAACACTGGAGCTATTGCACTTGCCAAGGAGCCCAGGTTTCACAAGAAGACCAGGCACATCAAGCGTCGCTTCAACTCCATTCGTGAAAATGTTCAAGATGGAGACATAGAAATTTGTAAAGTGCACACAGATCTGAATGTCGCAGATCCGTTGACTAAACCTCTCCCTAAGGCAAAACATGATCAACACCAGAACTCTATGGGTGTTCGATTCATCACAATGTAACTAGATTATTGACTCTAGTGCAAGTGGGAGACTGTTGGAAATATGCCCTAGAGGCAATAATAAAAGCATTATTATTATATATTTCCTTATTCATGATAATTGTCTTTATTCGTGCTATAATTGTGTTATCCGGAAATCGTAATACATGTGTGAATAACAGACAACAACATGTCCCTAGTAAGCCTCTAGTTGACTAGCTCGTTGATCAATAGATAGTCATGGTTTCCTGACTATGGGCATTGGATGTCAATGATAACGAGATCACATCATTAGGAGAATGATGTGATGGACGAGACCCAATCCTAAACATAGCATAAGATCGCATAGTTCGTTTGCTAGAGTTTTCCAATGTCAAGTATCCTTTCCTTAGACCATGAGATCGTGTAACTCCCGGATACCGTAGGAGTGCTTTGGGTGTGCCAAACATCACAACGTAACTGGGTGACTATAAAGGTATACTACGGGTATCTCCGAAAGTGTCTGTTGTGTTGACACGGATCGAGACTGGGATTTGTCACTCCGCTTGACGGAGAGGTATCACCGGGCCCTCTCGGTAATGCATCATCATAATGAGCTCAGTGTGATCAAAGTGTTTGATCACGGGATCATGCATTACGGTACGAGTAAAGTGACTTGCCGGTAATGAGATTGAACGAGGTATTGGGATACCGACGACCGAATCTCGGGCAAGTAAAATACCGATTGACAAAGGGAATCGTATACGGGATTAATTGAATCCTCGACATCGTGGTTCATCCGATGAGATCATCGTGGAGCATGTGGGAGCCAACATGGGTATCCAGATCCCGCTGTTGGTTATTGCCCGAGAGCCGTCTCGGTCATGTCTGCATGTCTCCCGAACCCGTAGGGTCTACACACTTAAGGTTCGGTGACGCTAGGGTTGTGAAGATATGTATATGCAGTAACCCGAATGTTGTTCGGAGTCCCGGATGATATCCCGGACGTCACGAGGAGTTTCGGAATGGTCCGGAGGTAAAGAATTATATATAGGAAGTGCTGTTTTGGCCATCGGGACAAGTTTCGGGGTTATCGGTATTGTACCGGGACCACCGGAGGGTCCCGGGGGGGTCCACCGGGTGGGGCCACCTGCCTCGGGGGGCCACATGGGCTCTAGGGGGTGCGCCTTGGCCTACATGGGCCAAGGGGAACCAGCCCCAAGAGGCCCATGCGCCTAGGGTGGGGAAACCCTAAAGGGGGGGGGCGCCCCCTTGCTTGGGGGGCAAGCCCCCCACCCCTTGGCCGCCGCCCCCCTAGGAGATTGCATCTCCTAGGGCCGGCGCCCCCCCTAGGGGGCTATATAAAGGGGGGAGGGGAAGGGGGCAGCCGCACCCTGGTCCTTGGCGCCTCCCTCTCCCTCTCCAACACCTCCTCCTCCTCCGTAGAGCTCGGCGAAGCCCTGTCGGAGTACTGCAGCTCCACCATCACCACGCCGTCGTGCTGCTGCTGGAGCCATCTTCCCCAACCTCTCCTTTGCCTTGCTGGATCAAGAAGAAGGAGACATTACGCTGACCGTACGTGTGTTGAACGCGGAGGTGCCGTCCGTTCGGTGCTAGGATCTCCGGTGATTTGGATCACGTCGTGTACGACTACCTCATCCCCGTTCGTTGAACGCTTCCGCTCGCGATCTACAAAGTGGTATGTAGATGCAATCTCTCTCCCATGACTCGTTGCTTAGATGAACTCATAGATGGATCTTGGTGAAACCGTAGGAAAAATTTTAATTTCTGCAACATTCCCCAACAACACCTGCAATTAGACAAAACACAAAAGTGTGTGAAGTATTTTTGTTCTGGATAATATAAATAGATTATTGAATAGTTGACACTAGAAATCACCTGAGAAATTTGCATGTATGCAATATTTTTGGTCGTATCCAAGGTAGTCATGTCCTCATCACTGCATGACCTGCGCCGCTTTCGTCTCCGCATACCTACCTACTGCAGATCCCCTCCCCCCACCTCTCTTCCTTCCTTTTGCGGCGGTGGTAGCCATGGACTGCTCCCGTGGTTCTTCGAGCGAGGCCGTGTCGGGCCTAAAGCGGCGGCGGGAGGACGCGGGCGACGGGGCGGCCGATCCGGAGCTCGAGGCATCCCTTCGCTCAAAGCTTGAGGCCGAGCAGACGACTCGGCAGCAAGTGGCTCGCGAGCGCGAGGCCTGGGCGGCGGGGCCCGAGTGGCTCCAAAGGGATGGGCGCGCTAGGGCGGCGGCGCCGGCCGTGGCGGGCTCTGGATCGGATGCCCCCGGATCAGGCGGATCTGGGGCTGATCCCTGGGAGGCTGCGGCGGCTGCTGGCGGCTCTGGCCCTGAGGCTCATCCCCCTCCTCCTCCCTCGCGTGGCCCGGCCCCTTGGCTCGTGGCGGTGGCCGCGTCTCTGGTCCCCCGTCGGGGTTCGGCGGGCGCTCGATGGGTCATGGGGGCGCCAGATCTGGCTCCTTTGGGCGTCGGTCTTCGGCGTCTGGTCCTGGCTCGCCTTCTAGCGTCTTGGGTGACGGGATTCTCCCTCCTCCTCCTCCTCCGTCGGCCTGTCCGTCTCCTCCGCCTCTCCAACCACCTAACCCTAATCTCACCTGCTTCGCCTGCCATCAACCTGGCCACTTCAAGTCCCGCTGTTTCAACCCCCCGTTTTGCCTGATCTATAGAGAGGAGGGCCACCTCACGGTGAACTGCTAAAATTGTCGCAAGTCTGCTTCTTTTAAGCTCTTTGGTCAAGGCCTTCCTAGATGTTCCTTCTTCGCGCTTGACAGTGAGATCCCTCAGGTGGCAGTAGCCCCTGCGCTCTCCAACGCTGCTATCATCTCGATCAAAGACCACAAAATCACCACCCAAACCCTCCTGGATGAGCTTAAACTATGGGATGGTGGTGGTTGGGACTGGCAGATCCGACAGCTCTCAGATTTCGATTTTGCTGTGGTCTTCCCTTCCAAGAGTAGCCTTAAGATGATATCCTCCTGCACAAGCTTTACTCTACCTCTAAACCAGCTGGTTGTCTCGGTGAAGGCGTCTGCCAATGGTGCAAAACCCATCTCACCCCTCTCGGAAACTTGGGTCCCTGTGGATGATGTTCCTCCTACCTTACGCTCTACCGAGTTCGTGATGGCTTTCGGTGTTCTTATTGGCAAGCCTATCTTGGTTGGTCAGGAATCCCTCTCTGTTCTTGGCCCCGTTTGGCTCAAAATCTGGGCTGTGGACCCCTTGTGCATTCATGGCTTTGTCGACGTCTTTCCTTCTTCAGATGGCTTCAGGTTGCGGGTCTGTGTGGAGGGCGGCGCCAATTCCCACTCCCCACCTCCTCCTCCTCCCCCTTCGGTTTATAACCGTGGCGGTGAGGGTGATAATGCTGGCAACCTGAGCGGGGGCTCGCTCCCTCATTTCACGGCCTCGGAGTGGGATGGATTGGGCTCGGAATGTCGGGAGCTTTTCAAGGAGAATGCCCCGAAGAGTAAGGATGGTGGAAAGGATATGAATGATGAGCATGTGTCTGTTCAGGCTGCCCCGGCTGCCCCGCCTACTGGTACTCCTATTTCGGGGGTGTGTTCCAACCTGCCGGTTTGGCCGGGCTCTCCGTCTCTTTCTGGCATCGAGGACCTCCCCGCCTTCCCTCCTCGTGCTTCGGCGGGCTCTCTCCTCAAGCGCAAGTCGTCAGCCCGCAAGTTCTCCGCTCGCAGTCGGGCTTCTTCAGGGACCAAGCTTTCTGCGGCGGGTCTTTGTCGCCGTCTTGATGGTGACATGGGCGACGTGGCAGGTCAGGCCTCCCCAGTGGTGGCTCGTTCTACTCCGATTCGATCTCCCTCCTCTACGGCGCGCATAAGCGGACGGATCCGTGATAGTGGAGTGCGGGTGGCTGACAAGGCGGCTCGGCGTGCGGCGGCTCGTGATCTCCTTGCTTCAGGTACTCCTCATGCTCGTTCCCTGTTGGTACATACCATCTCTTCTCCCGTTAGGCTTGTGTTGCCTTCTTATTCGGATGAGCATTTGACTAAGGTTCTCACGGATACTGGGATTTCTCTTGACCATAATGTTGGATCTCCTTCTTCTCTGATCGCTCTTATTCGGGCCAATGAGGTGGCCCAGGCGGCTCTGGCCAAGGCTAAAGAGGTCGTCGCGGCTCCTCCTGCTCCCTCAGTTGTGGCTGTGGGGGTTTTGGAGGAGGGGGATCCTGCTAGTTCTGCCGCCCCTCCGGTTTCTGTGAAGAAGGGTGCCCCTAAACGTGCTAAAACCTGCTTGGCACCCTGCAGGTCGAGCTTACGTATTAAGAATTTGTCCTTTAAATGAGAGCACTCTTCTGGAATATTAGAGGTTTCGAGGCTCGGGGGCGCCGGGACCAAATTAAATACATTGTCAGGGGTGATAATATAGATTTGATCGGTTTGGTTGAAACCTTCAAACCCTCCTTCTCTCCCTACGAACTATCTTCTATTGCGGGGGCTGACCGTTTTGACTGGAATCTCCTTCCCTCCTCTAGCCATTCGGGTGGCATTCTACTAGGGTCCAAATGTGATGTCTTCGATTTTGTCACTTTTGATCATGGCATCTTCTGGGCCAGTTCCGTGGTTTTCCACCGTCAGCTCAATACGCTTTGGGAAATTATGGTCGTTTATGGCCCGGTGGATCATTCTCTTTCCCCCCTTTTTTTGGACGAAATCACGAACAAAGTTGAAGCTTATACCCTCCCTCTTTTGATTGGAGGCGATTTTAACCTGCTACGATCCCCAGCTGATAAGAATACCAATAATTTCTCCTGGGCGCTGGCGGATGCTTTTAACGAGTTCATTAGCTCCTGCGCTCTTCGTGAGATTCCTAGGGTGGGTTCTAGATTTACTTGGACTAATCATCAAATCTCCCCTATTTGCTCCGTTCTGGATCGAGTTCTTGTTTGCTCGAATTGGGATTCGCTTTTCCCGCTTGCCACGCTCAAATCTAAGGCGATTGTGGGCTCGGACCATGCCCTCTTATTCTCGACGCTGGGATTCGATCTGTCCCCCCCCCCTCGGTTTCAGTTCGACGCTTCTTGGCTCCTTGTAGATGGCTTTTGTGATCTCCTTGCCTCTAAAATCCATGGCTATCTATCGTCGCCACATCGTTCCTTTGGCCCCTTGGATGACTGGCATAACTGTTCGAGATTGCTGCGCAAATTTTTTCGTGGCTGGTCCCGCAATCATTCGGCCCAGGAACACAGAGAGAAGGCCCTTATCATGGCCCAGATCGAGGCTCTCGATTCTTGGGCTGACTCCACTGGCTTATCCGACTCTGATTGGGCTCATCGCTTCTCCCTTGAGCGCACCCTGGTGCAGCTCCATCGTCTTAACGAGATCTATTGGCGCCAGAGGGGCTCGATTAAATGGATGCTTAAAGGTGACTCCCCATTGCCTATTATTTTGCCATTGCCAATGGTAGGCGGCGTAGATGCCTAATTGATAGCCTGATGATTGACGGGGTTAAGATTTCTGACCAAGGCACCATCATGAACCATATTGTGGCCTTCTTCTCCTCTCTCCTCTCTGCCAAACCTGACCAGGGGTTCAGGCTTTCTTCTAACTTTTGGGACCAGGGTGCTAAGGTTTCCCCGGAAGAAAATATTGCCCTGCTGATCCCTTTCTCTGAAGAGGAGATTTTCTCTGCTATTAATAAAGCGAACCTTAATTCTGCCTCGGGCCCGGACGGTTTTTCCATCCCTTTCTTTAAAAACTTCTGGCCCCATCTTAAAGATCTTATTTGTGCCGTTATTCAAGGTTACTGTTTGGGGACAGTAGACATATCCAGGCTCAACTATGCGGTCATTTCCCTTATCCCCAAGATTAAGGGTGCGGAGCTCATCTCTCAGTTTAGACCTATTGCACTTATTAATAACTTTGCTAAATTTCCTGCCAAGTACTTGGCTTCTCGCCTCACCCCGGTGGCTCACCATACTCTCTCCCCTACTCAGTCCGCCTTTGTCAAGGGACGTTTCATTCTGGATGGGGTTCTTTGTCTACATGAGATTATTCATGATATCCATAAATCCGACAGCAAGGCAGTCATTCTTAAACTGGATTTTGAAAAGGCCTATGATTCGGTGAGTTGGGGCTTCCTCAAACAATTGTTATTGGCTAAAGGCTTTGACGATGGTGTAGTTCATCGTATTTTGCAGTTGGTCATGGGGGGCCATACTGCCATTAATGTCAATGGGAAAGTTAGCAACTTCTTTAAGAACTCTAGAGGTCTCAGGCAAGGTGATCCGGCCTCGCCCATTCTCTTTAATTTTGTGGCGGACGCTCTATCTAATATCTTATCTAGGGCCGCAGAGGCCAGCCATATTTCTCCTGTCAGCTCTCACCTTATCCCGGAAGGGATTACTCACCTGCAGTATGCGGATCATACGATTATATTGGTGGAGCTGAACGACCACTTCATTGCCCATCTCAAATTTCTGCTCCTCTGCTTTGAAGCTCTCTCGGGTCTTAAGATCAACTTCTCCAAAAGTGAAGTCATTGTTACTGGCGTACCGGCCACCGAGGCCTTACGGGTTGCTCGTCTCTTGAATTTCTCTCTTGGCTCCTTCCCTATTAAGTATTTGGGTCTACCAGTCACTTCCGACAAGCTTCTTGCTAAAGACTTTGCTCCTACGGTGGCCAAAGTTGGTAATCGTGTTATGCCTTGGAGGGGTAGGTACAACACTCGGGCGGGTAAAGTGGCCTTGATCAACGCCTGCCTTTCCTCTCTCCCTATGTTCATGATGGGTTTTTACCTTCTTTCTCTTGGAACCCATGCTGGCTTTGATAAGCATAGAGGTGCGTTCTACTGGAACGCGGCTGACAATAAACGTAAGTATCGCTTGGTCAAGTGGGACCTTATTTGTAGACCAAAAAGTCTTGGGGGGCTGGGCATTATCAATACTCTAGTCATGAACAAATGTTTGATCATCAAATGGTGGTGGAAGATCATGACCATTACCCCGGACAAGCCCCTTTGGTTCAATATCCTCAAAGCTAAATACTTCCCTTCTTCTAGTCCTATGTTTGCTCGTGCCTCGGGGGCATCTCAATTCTGGAAAAACCTCGTTAAACTCATGCCTCTTTTTCAAGGTCTCGTCAAATTCGTTGTTCGCAACGGCAGATCCACTAGATTCTGGCTCGACTGGTGGTGCGGCTCGTCTACGCTGGCTAACGCTTTCCCTGTTCTTTTTTCTTACTGCCCGGACCCTGAGATCTCAATCTTTGAGCTCGTGTCTAATAATTGGGATCTGCGACTGCGTTGTTCCCTCTCTCTCTCGTAGAGTTGGATGATTGGCAGCGTCTTGTTGCCCTCTTCCCTTCGCTCTCGGAGGAGGAAGACACGGTCGTTTGGTCCCACTCCCCCTCTGGTCGGTTTTTGGTTAAATCGTTATATGGTAAACTCATTGCTGGGTCCACCACATCCAAATTCAAATGGATCTGGAGGGCTCGTATTCCTCCTAAGGTCAAGATTTTTCTCTGGCAAGCCTCACGTGGGCGGTTGCCGGCGGGTGACCAGATCCGCAAGCTAAATGGCCCGGGATCTGATCGATGTGCCTTGTGTGGGATGAGAGAAGACACGTTACATATTTTTTTCATTGTGTGTTGGCTAAATTATTCTGGTGTTGTATCAGATCCTGGATGCATGTCACCTGGGCTCCGGACTCCTTTTCTGACCTGCGTATCTTGGCTAATTCTTTGGTTGGGGCCCAGAGGAGATTGTTTTGGGTGGGCTTCGCAGCTATGTGTTGGACTCTTTGGACGACAAGGAACAAATATACTATTGAACATATTTTCCCTGCTAAGCCTACCGATTGCTTATTTAAGACTTGCATATTCCTGCAGCAGTGGAGATTATTGACTAAGGAGGAGGACAGGGACGCTTTCGACGCTATGTTGTCCAAGATCTGGAATTCTGCCATCTCCATCTCTCCAGTTCAAGCAGGCAATTAGGTGTTGTTGGCCCTGCTTCCGAAGTCTTTACTCCCTCGGGCATGCGTGCCGTGTACTGGCCTGAGAGCCATGTACTTCTACTCTTCCCTTTCGCAGTCCTGGTTGATACTCTTTTCATGTTCTGCGGTTGGTTTTATTGGTTTGTGTTGACTCTGCCTGGTGGCTTTATTTATAAAGCTGGGCTTTGGCCTTTTCTCTAAAAAATGGGAAGAGAATCTGCAGCTGTTCATACAATGCACGTAAAATGCTGGGACAGGAGAAAAAGACAGTTGGGTTCAACAAAATTTGAGACATTAACAGCTAGCACAAATCTTGATGCAGAGATGATTCTAATGAAGATTTGAATATACATAGTCTTTCTTTTTATGAACACTAGCAAGGATCACCAAGGCCCACATGCTTCATTAATTACCGAAAATGATAAAAATCTGGCGTTGGACTTTTAGGTTTCTAGGGCTAACACATCAATTGCCGTCAGATCATTTGCGCGAATCTTGAAGCACATCTGGCTGCTAGGTCACGTTTCCAGTTCGTTCGTCGTAGGGACGCGCCCGCGCGGGCGCGCGTTCACGACAAGTCAACCGCCACCTTATCCACTCCCATCTTGGCACTATCATTTCGGTTCCATTTTTCGCCGTCATCCTCACAAAGAGGGAGAGACGAGCTGCTCGTTGATGGGTTTTCTCCGTCGCCGCACCAAGCCTCCCGATGGACATATCGAGCAGCCGCAGCTCGTCGGTGAGGCCTGCTACACTCGTCTTCTTCCTTTCTCCTCCTCCTTCCTCATCTCCACACCCACGCGGCAGCGAGATTTCGGAGGAGAAATTGTTGACGGCGAACGACATGGAGAGAAGCAGCTCGAGGACGGCGCTCGATTCTTGTCGCAGTCGTGGTGGCGCTATGCCTCCTATGTTTTCTTATCCTTTCTCCACCTGCTCTCTCACCTTCTTTCTATCTCGCACACAGGCCACCATGGAGCTTTGATCCGGTGCATCCCGCCGCCGTCCGTCGCCGGGAACGCCGCGCCCGACCAGCTATCCTCTAGATCAGCACCCCGTTCTAGCGGCAGACGTCGGTCGCCGTCTTCCCCAGCCGCTGCGCCGCTCGCTGCCGCATCCAGTGTGCGAGCTTCAGCGGGAGTAAATAGCATAAAACTATTACTTACTACTTTACAGTCTATGGTTCCAAAAAAACTATCATTTTTTATTGTTTCTCATAAAGCTAGCAGTCGAGCGGTCCGTTGTTTTAAAAAACCCCTGATATCCATTGCTTAAAAATTAAACCTGTTTATGACATGTCGGGCCCGCACCTAAACATTCCGTTTATTTGACTATGTGTTTGACCGTTAGCTGACATGTGAGGCTCATGTGTCAGTGTCTGAAAATGAATTTTTTTGGAAAAGCAATCAGGTCTTTGGAAGTTTTCAAAAAAATCAATCGGGTCTCATATTCAGAGGAGGCGCACACGCCATGGCTGAAGCTCGATCTCGAGCCTCTGCCTGGAACCGCGATGCCTACTCCTCCGGGCCGACGTCGTGCACCTCCTGCGGCCGGCGAGCCGCGCGAGCGGCGGCCGGATCCACGCCGCCCCTCGCCTCTGGCCATCGCCCCGTCCCTCGCCTCTGGCCACCACCACGCCCTGCCTCGCCTCTGACCGCCTCCACGCCGCCCCTCGCCGGCGCCGACCACCACGCCCTGCCTCGCCTCTGGCCGCCGCCACGCCGCCCCTCGCCTGTGCCAACCACCACGCCGCCCCTCGCCTATGGCCGCAGCCACGCCGCCCCTCGCCCGTGGGTTGTGGCCGCCGCCACGCCCCCCTTGCCTGTGTGCGCCGGTGGCCACGCCCTGCCTCGCCTGCGCCGGCAGCCACCAGGAGCTCCGGTGAGCACCTTGACCATGGGGAGGCTAGGAGAGGGGAGGGATGAAGAAGAAAGAGAAGAGGGAAAGAGAAGAGGAAGACGAAACTGACATGTGGGCCCCACATGTCAGCTAACGATCAACACACGGTCAAATAAACGGAATGTTTAGGTGCGGGCCCGACATGTCATAAACAGGTTTAATTTTTAAGCAATGGATATTAGGGGTTTTTCGAAACAGCGGACCGCTCGACTGGTAGCTTTCTGAGAAAAACTAAAAGGTGGTAGTTTTTTGAAACCCTATCCTTTAAAGTAGTAGTTTTATGCTATTTACTCCTTCAGCGGCAACGACTCCTCGTGTGGTCCGCGCATCGCCGATTCGGCCTGGTGAGATGTTGCTTGTACCACATATTCTTTCAGAGTGACTGAGCCACCCGATTTTTCTGGTTATGTACATGTACTAGATTTTGTCTAATTGAGGTTCTATTTGACACAATAGCAACCTAAATTGTGTTCACATGGCAAATTTGTCACGATTTTGTGGAAAAACAAAACAAATCATGCTAAATTTGCCATGTGTCCATGTAACGCCCGGATAATTAAACTACAGTAATCCTCTGTTAATGTTGCCAGGTCATCGCTTTACTGTTGATAGAAATCACGTTGACTCAAAACCGGTTTAAATACAAATTTAAAATAAAGTCAAAAATAAAATGTGCAAACTGTGACAAATAAATTATGGATATTTCTGGTAAATAAACCACATTTTTATAAAATGTTTAAATGCTCAAAAATAAATTAAACAGTGGCAAAAACAATTAATTAAATGCCTTTTATGAATTACAAGATTACAAACTATTTTGTTTAATGCCAAAGTTTTTATTGATGTAGCATATTTAGTAACATAAATTTATATGTTTTTTTATATTTTATAAAACTCAAATGTATAGAAAATAAAATAGAAAACTATTAAACAGAAACTAATTATATGAAAAACAAAAGACAAAAGCACAAAAAGGAAAACCCCCCTCTGGGCCACTTGGCCCAGTTAGCCGAGCAACGAGGCTGGCCAGGTCGGCCAGCCGCACCCCCGCTCGTCCCCTCCGCTACAGGGACGGAGGGTTGCTGTGGCGGCCATCCACGATTCCACGACACCATGGCCGCGATGGCCCCCTCCCGCCTATTTAGCCGACCCCGGCGGCCCCCTCTCCCCCTGGAACCCTAACCCCTATCCCCTCGCTCCTTCTTTCCCTCTGCCACTCGCGCCCGACGCCCCTCGTCGTCATCGTCGCGGCCATCGTCGTCTCCGACGTGCGGGAGCACGCCCAGGAGGTTCGCCACGGCAGGCTTTGTCCGTTCAGGGGACCAACTCAAGCCGGGACGCCCCCTCCGCAACGCTTGCATCGTCTTCCTCCGTTTCGCCCGTCGCATCTCGCGTCACCATTGCCGCTGCTCTGAGCCGTCCCATGCCTCCCCGACTTCGCCGTCACGCTCGCGGTGAGCTCCTCCCTCGGATCCCCTTTCCTCCCCCTTCAATTTGGACGCCGTAGGCCGCCGTCGCCGTCGTGCCCGTGTTGGAAATATGAGCAAATTACTACGAGATTTAATCTAAATAAACAGAAGATAAATCATGACTGCAATAACAGAGATTAAACAAATCATGCGAACTAGCATAGTAGATGAACAGATCACATCTAGGGCACATACTAGAAACATGAATTCTACCACGATCTCAAACATGAAGGATAGAATCACATACGGTGCAGCGGAAGCAGCACCGCCGGCATTGACGTTTGTTGCCCATGTCGTCGAGGATGAGGTTGCCGAGGTCCGGGAAGAAGTCGTCGTTGATGAAGTCGTCGCTGCCAGCAGTCGCACGAGTGCGCTCCCCAAAAGCCTGATCGCCCCTCTCCCGTACAGGATCACGAGAGGCGGGGTTCCGGAGGCCTGTTGTCCTTTCTCCCGGTGCACGCCGAAAGGAGGGATGGAGAAGACTTGCTTGGCGGCGCAATGATCTGGAACGGTGGTGCGCAACCATACGAAGCGGCGGCGGCTAGGGTAGACGTCTGCCTGACTATATGGTGCGAGCCGGATAGGTCGTGGGAGTAAACCCCGTGTCGTCACGATCCAAATGAATCAGAAACGGTTCAGTAATTAACGCGTTCGTTAATTATTATTTAATGACTCAGTAATTAACACGTTCATTAATTATTATTTAATGACTCATTAATTTTTCCCGAGCAGCAAAAATATAGACAAGTGCATAGCTCTGTCCTCGGCTCGGCTCAATCCCGCAACCTGCGTCGTGTCGCGTCGTGACGAGGCGTGGCGAGCGAGGAAGAACGCGCCTGTAGGTCTTCTCTTCTCATGCTTATAGAAGTTGTAAAAGAGCTCACCTTATAAAAAGGTGAAGGTCTCTCTCAACTTTTATGATGGGACTAAACTCTAGTTTCACTCACTCCACTCACATGTGTGCATGAATGGACCAATTTTTTTTAGAATTTTAGTTAGTCCTCGGATCAAACGTCTACTAGCAAAATTCCAACAGCCGGAACCCCGCATGCGTGCCGCTATACTGCCTGCGCGCGCCTCGTATGCAGCCGTGCCCTTGCGCCTGTGTACGCCGTGACTGCCGTCTCAAGCCTGCTGCAGCCCGCGCCCTCGCTCGGACCTGGCCGCGTTCCCCTGCGAGCGCCCCGCGCGCCCGCTCCTGCTGCGTGCTGCCTTGCCGTGCCTGCTGCTTTTGCTGTTGCCGCTAGCGGCTGCTCCTTGGTCGCTGCTTGCTGCTATTTCTGCTACTAGATGCCGCTGCTGTTGACTATTGTCGCTGCTGCCTCTGTGTAGTACTGCGCCGCTTCAGCTGCCGCTGCTAGCGCCGCGTACTGCTGCTGCTAGCTCCTGCCCGTAGCCACTTGCTAATGCGCTTAGTGCTGCCTGCTGCTGCTATTGGCCGTGGCCATGGCTGAGTGCGTGCTGTGTGGTGTGTGTGGCGTGTGTGTTGTGTGTGTGTGTGGCCGGCCCAAGATTTAGTTAGAGCTAATTTTGTTACTAATTAGACTAATCAGTACTACTCTCTCCTTTTCAAAATAAATAACTCAACTTTGTACCAGCTTTATATAAAGAAGCAATGCTACACCCACAAAGACTTACGTTCAGTTTTACGTAAATTAACAGTTGTCTACTTGTGATTGGAGGTAGGAGGAGATGGGGCCCACACCCAAATCGGGGGGAGAGAGAATGTGTTGAAGAAAAGTTACGTAACCCTTAGTAAATCGCTACGTAGGTGCAGTATTATTCTATATAAAACCGAGTCATCTATTTTGGACCGGAGGGAGTACTACTTAAGTCAGTTGCTACCCTAAGACATGTGGGCCCCCCAGCCCCCTTTTCTTTAAAAAAATATGATAGATACTTAAATAAATAAATATAATATAATATAATTAATTAACCAACTTAATTAAACTAATTACTTTCTTAGTCAAATTAACTAACTAGTTAACCAATCAATGTATGACAGGGGCCCACCCCTGTTGACCAGTCGAAAGTTGACTGGTCAACTAGGTCCCGTTGGCCCACCTGTCAGCCACCGGGTACACTTTTGAGTACCCTGTGTTGGGTGCCCCTAGCAATTTAGTCATTATTTTAAATTAAATTAAATTACAGAATATCAATAAAATTTTGAAAAATCATAAAAATCAATCCGTAACTCGGATGAAAAAGTTTTATACACGAAAGTTGCTCAGAAAAATATGACGAATCCGAATACGCTCTCCGTTCATCTGTCATGTGCGCCTAGCATAGCGGACATGCAACTGTCCCCCTCTGTTTCATCTGTCCGAATATACCAAACTTCGGGAAAACTTTCCCGGATGTTATCCCCCTTCGCCGGTATCGTGTAACACCGCGTTAGAACACCCCTAGCACTATGTATTGCCATGTCATGCTTTGTGTTACATTTGATTGCTCTGTTATTTATTGTGTTCCCCCTCCATTACTTCTTTTCCGGTAGACCCTAAGATCGCTGCTAATGCGCCGGTGATCGACTACGTCACCGACGACTCTTCTTCCGTTTTCAGTAGAGCTACCAGGCAAGCAAAACCCCCTTGATCACTCCGGTATCGCCCATTCTATTCTCTCTCATGCTTGCATTAGATTTTGCTAATGCAACTGATTGCTCCTATTCTGATGCACATCCTGCTTTTGTAACCTGCTCATTGTACCTTACCTGCTTATCCTAAACTGTTTAGTATAGGTAGGTTAGTGATCAACATTGACCCCTCTTCTTGTCCCAGTTGCCCCGTCTTGATGACCGATGAATCAATCAACGTGATCGACGACCAGAGCCCGACACATCACATCACCCCCCTTAGTTGCTCGGCTCTGTAGAACTACTATCGAGTGCCGAGGGTGATACCTCGTAACGCACTCCTGATGATGACTCTGTAGTGTAACTAATCCGTCGTGGTTTGTTGAGGGTGATTCCTCCTTCACCACTCCCTATGACGACTCTCTCGCGCAACACCTCAAGTGTGAACGTCGAGGGTGATTCCTCATATGTTCACCCTAGTAGTTACATCGAGAGGGATCCATCGAGGGTGATTCCTTGGGTTTTCCCCCTTGATGTTTTGGACACACGGTTACATTGACGTTACTTCAGACCTTTGTTAAAGTCGGGCGGGCCCAGTGAGCACCCGCGAGAGATAACTATGACAGTCAGGCGGGCCCGGAGAGCGCCCGCGAGATGTTATAGTGGCGGCTGGTTGTTTAGCGGTATCACCCAGGAGGGGGTGGTAGCTCCGGACTTGTCCCGGCCACCGTCACTTCTTTTAATTGTTAATGCACTAACAGGTTTGGGTATTTATTCTGAGTTGGCCACTGGCCTATACACACTAACCACCACGCGGGAACAGTTATGGGCACTTGGCATCGCAGTATCAGCCGAAGCTCTGTCAGACGTCCAGTTCAGCATTGTGGCCGGGCCGGATCGCGCCATCCAGGCACAGGTGGTGCTATTATCCCCTTGTGCACAACAACCCGGGGTGCAACGGGCGATGGGCCCCAGACCCCAGAGCACTTAGGATGTAGACCGTCGGGGACCTCTCTGCTGAGCCTAGGTAGGGCTACAACATGTTGATCTTTCGAGGCCGGGCATTGACCCAGGAAAGTGTGTCCGGCTAGAGTAATCAAGCGTGTTGGGAAATGTGATGCACCCCTGCAGGGAAGTAATCTATTCGAATAGCCATGTCCACGATGACGAACGTTCAGACTTGTATCCTAGTCTATTACAACTAGAAATGGATACTTGAGATATGAGATGGATATGTTGGCTCCAGGGTTGCTTTCTCGCAGGGAGCCGAAGAAGGATCTCCGTGGTTAATATTACAACATGCTTGTTAATTATAAACTGCTATTTTGTACTCTTCTGAATGCTGCAAGACACTTGAAGATGTTTGAAAATGCTAGTCTTCGATAGGCTAGGTTTTTCCCCTTCTATTCTGGCAAAGTATAGTCCATAGATACAACCCTTCCAATTGATATCAATGCATACTTAGTATAGACTGATGCTTGCGAGTACTTTGGATGAGTACTCACGGTTGCTTTGCTACCCCTTTTCCCCCTTCTTTCTTCTTTTCGATTGTTGCAACCAGATGGTGGATCCCAGGAGCCAGATGCCACCCCGTCGACTACTACTACGTAGAGACCGTCGATGACCAGGAGTAGTTAGGAGGTCCCAGGCAGGAGACCTTGCCTCTTCGATCGTTGGTGCTTTTGTGTTGGCCTTCTTAAGGCGGTCTTGTTTAACCTTATGTCTGTACTGAGATATTGTTGCTTCCACTGACGCTTGTGTTTTGAGCTTCTGTATTCGAGCCCTCGAGGCCCCTGACTTGTAATATAAAGCTTGTATGACTTTCATTTGTGTTTAGAGTTGTGTTGTGATATCTTCCCGTGAGTCCCTGGTCTTGATCGTACATGTTTGCGTGTATGATTAGTGTACGGTCGAATCGGGGGCGTCACAAGTTGGTATCAGAGCCGACTACCTGTAGGAACCCCCTTTCCAACTCCTTGGCCGAAGTTGAGTCTATTCTTTGAAAAACGGTTTTACTAACATGGCTGTGTGGCTTACGGGCCCACGTCACCATTGTGTGGTATTAGGATCTTAAATTCCTCGTCTATACTTTGGGATTCTGATCTCTCTTCTATGCGGGTTAAAGTTTTCGCTAACTATAATGTTAGGATCTCGTGATCACATCCACCCGGCTGTTTGTGTCACCCTCTTTCTCGAATTCAGGGCCAGGATCTGCTTCACAATATCCACTGACCGCAGGATCCTCTTATCTTGGGCACCCTGCGTCGTCACTTGCACATCCCTCGCTCCAGCGGTTTTCTCCGACGTTGATATAACCTTTGCTATGTCCCGTTGTTGAATCCCTCCATCGCGTGCATGCATGCAACCTAATATGTATAGGATGTTTCTCTTGTCCGAACTCATGCGAACATCGTGTAATTGGCTCCGTATATGTATCTGTATGCATTGGTATGCGTCGGTGCTATACAAACGGTTTTAACCCCTTTCCGCGACGACATTTGGAACCGTCGCCTAGTGAGTGACGGCGATAGGGGGTCCTTCCCACACGACCCAGAAACTGTCGGGGATATGCCCTCCTGGGACACACGCTCGGCAAAATGAGTTCGTGTGCGACCGGCGAGCGCTCAAATACGAAAATACATACAATAGAGCTAAAAAAATACAATTATACAAGCGGAATTGTTTCCGATCACAAGTACATCCCACACAGGCAGTCCCCGCTAAATGTTTTCTTTCATATGTACATCCCACACAGTCGCTCCAAGGAAAACGTTTCTGTTCACCGGTACATCACACACAAATTTTCTCATTAAATCTTTTGTGATAGCGTTGCCATTGCACACGATATTAACAATTTTATCGTTTGCGTTATTGAATGCATCACACACGGTCCGTAGAAGAAACTATGTGGTAAAGGTTGTCCATCACACACAATTTCTGTGTGGTAAACGTTTGCGCAAGGTGGCCTAACGCAAACAGTTTTCAAAAGAAAGTCGTGCGTGATTGTTCATTGATCCAACACGGTTTATTCCTAGAAACTATGTGTGTTGCCTGAGGTCATCGCCAACAGTATATTTTCAATAACCGTTTGCAATAGCAAAACCCAATTAGCAGGCTAATTGCCCTATTATTAATAATTCATTTATTAATCTAATTGACATTCATATTAAGCACATAATATATCTCATTTCCATATTAAGGAAGCAGAATTTCATAATTAAAATACATCAGAGTACAACATGATATAGCTTCAACACTCAGCTACCCCATTACACAACTGCACCAGCACCAAGTTTCACATGCAACATGTAGAAACTTTCAAAATTAGCATCATAGACGGTATATAGACAGATGCATCTCATCCGGAAAACTGCTGAAGCGAAACGCGAATATTGATCCTTCATTCATGTTGAAGGTCTTTGCAACTTTAGGCCAGTGCTTGTGGATGATTGACCGTCCTTCCTTCGTCCTCTTCAGAAACACTTCAATATTAAACCGTGGGTCTTGTATGAAAACCTTCCTCGCCTTCTGACCGTAGAGGTGGTTTGAGAGGTAATCATCAGTGAACTGCTTTGGAAAGGCCTGAAAATAAGGATGTGCATAAATATCTTCTCTATACTGGAAATGAGGCAAAGGAATAAAAAAAGACAAGGTATAATAGTTAGTACCATCTTGTAGTGAACTGATGTCTTCTTCATTGTGCAGACAAAGATCTTGTTGTTTTTTGTCGCTAATTTCATTATACTAACAATCTTTCTAAGTTTCTTGACTTGATTGATATTCATGGACAACTCATTTCCCCATATGCAAAAAGGGTCGAACAGTGGGTTAAAACCTCTGACAGCAGGATCTACATGTGCAAGACCAAGTTGTTAAAAACTTAAATATTAGAATGGTTCCTGCAATTGCACAATAATGTGCTATTAGACAATGGACCATGCACGTGCAGTTAACTAAGCACCACAACAAATGAACCAAACGTTAACTGAGCATCACATTGCACAATATAACATAGTCCTAATAGAAGATCAGACAGTTAACCAAACCAAGCATGCTTAGCAACTTGGAAATATAGCAATTGTATTTGTTTCTCATGTATTTAGTACAGCCAAATTCGATTTATTCCTCACATGGTATACAATAACAGAATGCACCTACAACAATTCAACATCGCATTGCATAATTGAACCAAAAAGTTAACTAAACACCACAACAAATGAACCAAACGTTAACTGAGCACCACATTGCACAATATAATATACTCCTAACAAAAGATCAGACAGTTAACCAAGCCAAGCATGCTAGACAACTTGGAAAATTGCACCCTGAAGAATTAAACATCACATTTGCAGAATCGAACCAAATAGTTAACTGAACACCACATTGCACGACATATAGAACATATACTCTAGAGCAGAAGATTGCATGGTAAAATTAGATAACACAATTCACTAGAATTTGTTAAGGAAAGGCAGTAGCTAGCAAACTGAACATGGGTCCTTATAGTGAGCTAATAAGACAAGCTACTCCTCATTGTCGGAGATATCGATGACGATGGGCTCCTTGGACATGGAAGAGGGTGTGACGCCCTCGATTAAATCATACACTAATCATACACGCAAATGTGTACGATCAAGATCAAGGACTCACGGGAAGATATCACAACACAACTCTAGACACAAATTAAAATAATACAAGCTTTATATTACAAGCCAAGGGCCTTGAGGGCTCGAATACATAAGCTCGAATACACAAAAGTCAGCGGAAGCAGGAATATCTGAGTACAGACATGAGTTAGACAAGTTAGCCTTAAGAAGGCTAGCACAAAAGTAGCAACGATCGAAAAGGCAAGGCCTCCTGCTTGGAAGCCTCCTAACTACTCCTGGTCGTCGGCGGTCTTCATGTCGTAGTAGGCATCAACGGTGGCATCTGGCTCCTGGGCTCCGACATCTGGTTGCATCAACCGGAAAGAAGAATAAAGGGGAAAAGGGGGAGCAAAGCAACCGTGAGTACTCATCCAAAGTACTCGCAAGTAAGGATCTACACTACATATGCAACATTATCAAAGGAAGGCTGTATATGTGGACTGGACTGCAGAAATGCCAGAATAGAGAGAAGGCCTAGTCCTATCGAAGACTAGCATCTTCTGGAAACCACCATCTTGCAGCAACATGAGGGAGTAGAGTAGCATAAAGTAAAGTAGTAGTAGTGTTATCAACACAATCCATTACTCATATCCATGTCTCCAGGTCTAGTTGTATCGATCGGGATACAACTCCAAGTGTCCGTTACCGTAGGACACGCTATCGATAGATGTTTTCTTCCCTGCAGGGGTGCACCAACTTACCCACCACACTCGATTAACTCCGGCCGGACACACTTTCCTAGGTCATGCCCGGCCTCGGCCAAACAATACGCCGCAACCCGACCTAGGCTTAATAGAGAGGCCAGCACGCCGGACTAAACCTATGCCCCCAGGTGTCATGGGCCATCTCCCCGGGAACTCCTGCACGTTGCGAGGGCGGCCGGTGAGCAGACCTAGCTACCTCCTTCAACAAGGCAGGCGCTTACGCAGTCCAACCCGGCGCGCGCCGCTCAGTCGCTGACGTCTATTAAGCTTCGGCTGATGTATACGACGCAGAACGCCCATACTATGCCCACGTGATGGTTAGTGCTATCAGGCCAGAGGCCCCTCGGATCAAATATCCAAATCGTAGTGGATTAGGAACGCGCGGTAACAAGCAGAGACTCACGAAAGATGTGACCCCGTTGCCCCGTCTCGAGGACTTGTGGCAAGGGCTAGGAATGTCCGGCCACGCCTCGTAATTATCTCGCGGGCACCTTCCAGGTCCGCCCGACTCCACATCACTCGCAATTAAGCTCGCGCGGGTACCCCTCAGGGTCGACCCGTCTTTCCAGGTAACAGTGGTAAAGTCCAAGTATCCGTGTGTCCAAACATCAAGGGGAAAACCCGAGGAATCATCCCCGATGAATTCCACTAGATGTAATCATCAGGGTGAACGTAAGAGGAATCACCCTCGAGGTTCACACTTGAGAGGTTGCACGACAGAGTCGTATCGAAAGTGGTTAAGGAGGAAATCACCCTCGATGACCACGACCGAATGACTACTCTACAGGGTTAACATCAGAAGTGCTGAAGAGGTTCACCCTCGGTACTCGATAGTAACCCAGTAGTGTCAAGCAACTAAGGGGAAGTGATGTGCGGTGATGGGGCCTGGTCTTCGATCACGTAGATCGAGTCGTCGATGATGAAGCAGGGGCAACAAGGACAAGTGGGGGTCACTGATGGATCACTAACCAACCTATGCTAAGCAGTTTAGGATAAGCAGGTAAGGTACAATAGCAGATACAAAAGCAGGCTATGCATCAGAATAGGAGCAAACAATAACAATAGCGAAATCTAATGCAAGCATGAGAGAATGGAATAGGCGATATCGGGATGATCAAAGGGGGGGCTTGCCTGGTTGCTCTGGCAAGGAGGGGTCGTCGTCGACGTAGTCGATCACAGGGGCGACATTGGTCTCGGGGTCTACCGGAGAGAAGAGGGGGAAGAAACAGTAAATATAAAGCAAGCATAGCATCACAAGGCATAACATGGCAATAAGCTGTGCCGGGTGTGACCTAACGTAAGGCTACACGATACAGGAGAGGGGGGAAATTCAACCGGGAATATTTTCCCGATTCCGGACCTGTGTCAGACAGATGACCGGAGGGGGAATGTTCCATGTTCAGCATGCTAGGGGCATGTGACAGATGAACGGACCGTGTATTCGAATTTGTTGCATTTTTCTGAGCAACTTTCATATAGAAAACATTTTCATCCGAGGTACGGTTTAATTTCTATGAATTTCTAAAGATTTAAACATTTCTGGAATTATTAATATTAACAAAAGGAATATGACGTCAGCATGATGTAGAGGTGATGTCAGCAGTCAACAGGACGGTTGACTGGGGTCAAACCTGATCGGTGGGTCCAGTGGGACCCACATGTCAGCCTCTATTAGCTCAATAATGGGTTAAACTAACTAACATGGTTAGTTAGGGATGTGGGCCCCACTAGTCAGCGACTAATTAGGGATTAAAACTATTTAACAAATTAATTAAAAATTTATTTATTTATAAAACCTGTTAATTAGCGCGGGTCCCACATGTCAGTGGCACTGGGCTGCCCAGTCAGCACTTTGACTTGGTCAACCCAGTCAAAGGGGCCTGCGGGGCCCACTGGCAGTGACCCAGGGGTGGCCCCAGGTATGCCACATCGGTGGTGGCCGGCGGCTGAACGCCGGTGACCGAAAATACGGCGAAGGCGCTCGGGAGGTGGTCGGGTTTCGCGCACAGGGCGCTGTTTCTAGTGTGGCCGGGCTCGTTCGAATGAGAAGACGACGGCGAGGCGATCTGGGGTGGCTGTAGAGGCTGCGGTGGTCGGGAACGTCGATGGCGAGCGGCGAGGCAGACGCTGGACTTCGGTCGTCGTCGGGATCGGGGCTGGGGTGCGTTTGCGGGCAACCCAAGTGGCTAGACGAGCCTACGCGGTGCGGTGAGCGCGATGGTGGCACGCACAGGACCAAAAGGCCATTGTGGCCACGCCGGCGACAAGGCCAGGCGGCGGCGCGTTCGGGTGAGCGTGGAACGGGCGCTACCGGTGATCAGAGGAGGCTGGGGAGGGTGCCTCGGGTGCAGAGGCTCACCGGGGGAGCGTGGGGTCTGGGCAGAGGGCTCGGGGAGGACCGGCGGCGTAGATCGAAGGCGAGGATGATGCAGTGGCCGAGCCGGAGAAGAAGAAGAATGCGGCGACGCGAGGGGGGTCCGGGGCTTGATCCAGTGGCGTAGTGGAAGCAGAGGACCACCGTAGAGTTGTAGGACTTGCCGGGGCGACGAACGGACGACGGTGGTCGCGTCTACTTCGAGCGGCAGCGAGGAAGGCGCTCGGCCATGGCGGAGAGCGAGGTGGATCTGAGGGGAGAGGGAGAAGCGGAGATCTGGGAGGAGAGAGGGTTGAGTGGGAAGCTGACGAGGCCAGGAGGCTCGGCCTTATCCCCTCGGCGCGAGCAGCAGGGTGGCGAGGCGGTCAGGCGGCGACCGCGCGGGCGCGCGCCTCGGTCAGGTGAACAGGGGAAGGGGACAACCGCGGGGGGGGGGGGGAGTGGGTTGGGTTGTGCACTGTAGCAATGGGCTACAAGTGCACAGTAGTAGATAGGCCCTTTTCTATTTCTTTTTTTTACAGAGAGAGAAAGGGAATTATTTGGCCAACTATTTCACTTAGCAAAAAATAAAATTGGGATGTGTCCCATTAAATCCCTGGTGACCATAGACAGTGCCACAATTATTTTGGAGACCAGAGGAATTCATTTGGTATTTTTCATAAATAGGATAGCATTCAAAAATGCTGAATTGGTGCTGTTATAATTGCTAATGTTCATCTTTGCACCAAAGTGATGTTGTGTTCCTTAGCAAATAATTGTTTTGGAATTTTTGACAGATGATGAACATTTTTTCGGCAACTTTTGATCAATTTCAAACTTCACTTGAATTTGAATTGATTGGAATTTCAAATGGGATATTGGACAAAGGTGATTAAGCACTGTTTGGGTAAATGATTAGCTTAATCACATAGGGTTACTGTAGCATGACACTGGGGGGTGTTACAAATCTCCTCCACTACAAGAAATCTCGTCCCGAGATTTAAGTGGAGAAGTAAAGAGTAACTTCGAGAGAACTGATCCTTATAGGGTTAATTATCTGTTGAACAAATCAGGGAATGAGGCGGAAGTATCTCTCGAGTTGAACTTAAATAAAACGTCGAGAGCAAAGTATGAGGGTACCATAGGAAGTTTCAAGCGAATGGACAAACTATTGATACCTGAACAGAGTGTGAGAAAGGGGTTCAGAGCATCGGGAATAGATCATCTCTCGTAAGGTGGCTCATGACATGATACGAAGCCAAATGCAAGAATATTTTGGAATCAAAGATATACAGGAGAGTCAGGTTTCAATCCTGTGGAACTGTGGGTTATAGGCCCACCATGTGCGTTAAAACTAGAAAGGGGGCCGATAGCAAGGCATGTCAGATGATAGATTGTCAGTTATATTGCCAACAACTTGGTACCAAGGGTGAGGGACGAAGAGAACTATTTTCCTGCTCGTTGAACGAGGCAGACCAATAGGCAAAGTTCTCGCCCATCGGTGGTTACCGGAATGTCAACATCAATAATAACAAGGTCTTACTGACAAATAGTACACCGAGGTGTTTACATAAGCAGGGAACTATTATTGCTTAGATCATATAGATCACAAGAAAGGTTAACAAAACAACGAAAAGGAAAATGTGTTTAAACACAAGATTTAGGAGTGCAACTTTTCCCAAGGAACAGTAGATCATGATATACATGTCAGAACAACAAGTACATCACCATTTGGATAAAGGGGCAAGGGAATTCATGATGTATCCATACAATGATGTTTGGATAATAGAGCAAGAAACATTTGACAATGCACTTTCAATGTTCTTGTTCTTGTTCGGCGTAACACAGTCATGCTTCGAGGTAACATTAACATGGTGTTTCAAGCAAGATTTAATCTGAAGGTCACCAGAAGTACAAAGGAACAATTCCAATAATGTCAAGGAATGTAAGATATAACCAAAACATGACCAAGTCTGTATTGGCAGGAAGTCAAGGATGGTGTCCATGACAACACGAATCATCGACGAGCAACGATGGTATTTCTCGTCAAGAATTCGATTGATATCCTGAATCAGGTCAGTATAGTGATGGGGATCACGACAGATTCTATCGAGGTACTATGAAGAGGCCATCGAACAGCGACCACATCAAGCAAAAGGAATGATGAAGCAAAAGGTTATTGCAACCACGGATGCGACACAAGCTCGAAAACAAGCTTGTTGTTTGAGGTGAAATGATAAGATAAAGGAGATCGACATAAGCTTAGCTCGTCGTCGGAAGTTGTGCCGGGAAGAAGGACCGGGTAGCACAGTTAAAAATTAGCTCGATAATGATATAGCCGATCAGGATAGGAATGATGTGATGGAGTATCATTCCAATGAGAATTCACAAGAGGTAGTTGTAACGCCCTCGATGCGGCTATATCTCCCACGTGTCGAAGCACGACTTAGAGGCATAACCGCATTGAAAGCAATGTCGCAAGTGAGGTAATCTTCACACAACCCATGTAATACATAAGGGAAAGAGATACATAGTTGGCTTACAGTCGCCACTTCACACAATACATAAATAAACATCCATCATCCAGATTACACTCAAGGTCCGACTACGGAACCAAAATGAAAGAAGACTACCCCAAATGCTACACAGATCCCCGATCGTCCCAACTGGGCTCCACTACTGATCATCAGGAAAAGACACATAGTAACGGCCACGTTCCTCATCGAACTCCCACTTGAGCTCGGAAGCGTCATCTGCACTGGCATCGTCGGCACCTGCAACTGTTTTGGTAGAATCTGTGAGTCACGGGGACTCAACAATCTCACACCCGCGAGATCAAGACTATTTAAGCTTAAAGGTAGTATAGGGTTGTGAGGTGGAGCTGCAGCAAGCGACTAGCATATATGGTGGCTAACAACGCAAAAGAGAGCGAGAAGAGAAGCAAAGCATGGTCGTGAAGCTAGAAGTGATCAAGAAGTGATCCTAGAACAACCTACGTCAGGCATAACTCCAACACCGTGTTCACTTCCCGGACTCCGCCGAGAAGAGACCATCACGGTTACACACGCGGTTGATGTGTTTTAATTAAGGTCAACTTCGGGTTTTCTACAACCGGACATTAACAAATTCTCATCTGCCTCATAACCGCGGGCACGGCTTTCGAAAGATAATACCCTGCAGGGGTGTCCCAACTTAGCCCATTATAAGCTCTCACGGTCAACGAAGGATATTCCTTCTACCGGGAAGACCCGATCAGTCTCGGAATCCCGGACTACAAGACATTTCGACAGTAATAAAACAAGACCAGCAAAGCCGCCCGGATGTGCCGACAAATCCCGATAGGAGCTGCACATATCTCGTTCTCAGGGCACACCGGATGAGCCAGACGTCGGGTTGGCATAGACCCTGGTTGCCCAAGGGGCGCCGGACATCGCTCGGTTTGGACCAGCAATCGAAGGAGAACTGGCCCGGGGGTTAAAAATAAAGATGACCCTCGGGCTCGCGGAAACCCGGGGGAAAAAGGCTTAGGTGGCAAATGGTAAAACCAAAGTTGGGCCTTGCTGGAGGAGTCTTATTCAAAGCGAACTGTCAAGGGGGTCCCATAAATCCCAACCGTGTAAGGAACGCAAAATCAAGGAACATAACACCGGTATGACAGAAACTAGGGTGGCAAGAGTGGAACAAAACACCAGGCATAAGGCCGAGCCTTCCACCCTTTACCAAGTATATAGATGCATTAATTAAATAAGAGGTATTGTGATATCCCAAAATAATCATGTTCCAACATGGAACAAACTTCATCTTCACCTGCAACTAGCAACGCTATAAGAGGGGCTGAGTAAAGCGGTAACATAGCCAATCAACGGTTTGCTAGGAAAGGATGGTTAGAGGTTTGACATGGCAATATGGGTGGCATGATATAGCAAGTGGTAGGTATCGCAGCATAGGCATAGCAAAAGAGCGAGCATCTAGCAAGCAAAGATAGAAGTGATTTCGAGGGTATGGTCATCTTGCCTGCAAGGTTCTCAGAGTTGTCGAAAGCTTGACCCTCGTAAGTGTTCCCAACAGGTTCCTCGTTCACGTACTCGTCTCTCGGCTCTACCCAAGGCAAGAACACAAGCAAAGGGTACAAACATCAATCACGATGCAATGCGCAAACAACATGATGCAAAACATGGCATGATATGCGAGATGTGGGATGCAATGCATATGCGTGCTCTGGAAGGAAAAAGATGAATAAGGTATAATCTTGGCAAACCAAGTATGCCACTGGAAAGGTGAGGTGATTTCGGTTGAAATCGATATAAAGATCACCGGAATCGGATGCACGGTTTGCAAATGACAAGCAAAACAAGAATGACAAGATTCTGCCATTAACAGCATGATGCCACTTAGCATGCAAGAAGAAATTGAGCTACTGCACCCAAACACATCAGCAAAGCATATGGTAGTGATCTACTCAAGATGCTTGACAAAAGATGAACACTGAGCTACGGGTAAATCACACCACAATAGGTTCAAACAAGCATGACAATAGTGCAAAACATAACAGGTTCACAGACTTAGTGAAAATACTATCATGCCAGAAATTAACATCAGGATGACATGTTTAGAGTAAGGAAACAATCTGCTACAGGAATACAATATAGCAAAACAAGGCATGGCATGAATCTACTCAAAACATAGAACAAAAGTCCCTTACTGGCCATGAGCCAAAAAGGACCAAAAAATATAATAGCACCCATGTCAATTAAGCAAGTTTCGCTACAGTTTTCAGACTTGGCAGAAAACTGGACATGTCAAAAACAGATAACAAGTAGGCACGTTTACGAGCTCGATGCACTCACTACAGAGCATTTCATGATAAACTAAGCATACACCCACCAATAAGACATGGCATAGAAGCTATACATGGCAATAACAACATCATAGCATGCAAAGATCAACTACAACATGCTTGGCAAAAATCGAATAATATGTAAACAATCTGCCAGTAACAATTTATAGCAAAAGTAGAGCTTGATTGACTCAAGCTATGGCACTCCATAATTACAAAAAAGGCATGGATGGATAGAGCAAATCCATATGTTCGATAAACCCTTAATGATCATGCTCAAAAGAGGCATAGATCTCTCTGAAACAACATGAACACATGGCATAAAAATAACAGCAGGACATGACAGTGAAATTACTAAGTCTCTGAAATCAGCAACAACATGATCCCTAGTTTGCACGCTTGTGCTAGTCACCACAAAGATCACAAAAATACATGGCATACACTCCTGTAAAGATGGCATGACATATTACAAAACACATGTAGGACTCCAGTTCATAGGATGCACACATCAATCATGGCAAAAATGACAAAAGTGCATGTACTGAAACAGATCTGAAACTAACATCACATAGCCCTCTTCTAACAGCATTTCGGGCACCAAGATGAGCTCAAATGAAAATGTTGCAATGAGATGAAATGATGTACTCATCGAGTCGAACAATTTAACATATTACACGCACGAAACGGAGCAGTATGCAACAAGTTATGATGCGATGAACAGGGCAATATAATGCAAAAATAAAAGAGTGGGAAAAATCGGGGTCAACCCTAGGGTTCGCTGGATCTGGATCTGGGCGCACGGGGAACGAGGTTCGCCGGAGTAGGGCGGCACCGGCGGCGAGGGAGGAGGCCAGAGATGCGGGAGGGGCGGCGCAGCGCCGTGGCGATGGCGGCGCAGGCGGGCAGAGCCGTGGGACGACGCGTGGGAGGCGGGCGCCGGCGGGCAGAGGCGGCGAGCAGGCGGCGGAGGTGCCGCACACCGGCGCGGTGGCGGCGGAATCCGGCGCATGCGGGGGCGGCGCTAGGGTTCCGGCGGGGTCGGGCGCGGGGGCGCGCGCGGGCCCGGGCGGGCTTGGCGCGGGCCTGGCGGGCTTCGGCAGGTGGCGACGATGTGGGGCTCAGCCCAGGCGACGTGTCACGCTGCGGTTGGTCGAGCTGCGGCGGCGGACATGTCCGAAGGCGGCACGGACACGTCCGGCGGCGGGAGGAGGAAGAAGCTAGGGTTTCGTCCGCGAAAATGGACGGGGAGGGCACATATTTATAGCTAGGAGGAGGTAGGAGGCTCCAAATTGAGCACGTTTTCTCCCACACGATCGTGATCGAACGACGATGGACATGGGAGTGACTTAGATGGGTTATTGGGCTGTTTTGAAGGGGTTTTGGGCTGCAACCCAAAAGAGGCTTTCACGGTTACCCGGTTAACCGTTGGAGTATCAAACGACCTCCGAATGACCCGAAACTTGACAAGCGGTCTACCGGTGCTATACCAAGGCCGCTTGGCAAAACCTCGGTCCATTCCGAGAAAGTTTAATACCTGCTCACGGAAAAAGGTAAAAGGGGACGCCGGGGAACATTGGAGCGTCGGATTGCAAAACGGACAATGGGGAAAATGCTCGGATGCATAAGACAAACACGTATGCGAATGCGATGCACATGATGACATGATATGAAATGCCTGACATGAAAAAAATGCAAAAAGAAGGGAAACCCAACCACGGAGGGAATATCATATCACATAGCCGAAAATGGCAAGAGTTGGAGTTACAAATATGGCAAGTTACATCCGGGGTGTTACAACACTCCACCACTACGAGAGGATCTCGTCCCGAGATCTAGGACTGAAAGAACTCCGGATATTCGGAACGGAGGTGGTCCTCGCGCTCCCAGGTGGCTTCTCGGTCTGAATGGTGAGACCACTTCACTTTCAGGAATTTGATGGACTTGTTGCGAGTCTTGCGCTCAGTTTCTTCAAGAATAGCAACGGGATGCTCATGATAAGACAAATCTTCTTGAAGATCAATCTCTTCGAAGTTGATGGTGCGCTCAGGCGTCTTGAAGCACTTGCGAAGCTGTGACACATGGAACACATCGTGCACATTTGCAAAGTTGGGGGGAAGCTCAAGTTGATAGGCGAGATCGCCTCGTTTGCCGGTGATCTTGAAAGGACCGACGTATCTAGGGGCAAGTTTCCCTTTGATACCGAAGCGATGAGTGCCTTTCATTGGAGAGACGCAGAGGTAGACATGGTCTCCGATCTCGAAAGCCAAATCACGGTGTTTGCTATCGTAATAGCTCTTCTGGCGCGATTGAGCGGCTTTGAGATTCTCACGAATGACTTTACACATATCTTCAGCCTCTGTGATCAAGTCGTTGCCAAGAAGTTGGCGTTCGCCCGTCTCTGACCAATTGAGAGGAGTACAACACTTTCTGCCATAGAGAATCTCGAATGGGGCTTTGCCCGAGCTCGCTTGAAAGCTGTTGTTGTAAGAGAACTCAGCATATGGAAGACAATCCTCCCACTTCATGCCGAAAGAGATAACACAAGCCCTGAGCATATCTTCAAGAATTTGGTTGACACGCTTGACTTGTCCACTAGTTTGAGGATGGAAAGCTGTGCTGAAGCGAATATTTGTGCCCATGGCCTTCTGAAAAGAATCCCAAAACTTGGATGTAAAGATGCTGCCACGGTCTGAAGAGATCAATTGTGGAATGCCGTGCAAGGAGACAATTCTGGAGGTGTAAAGCTCTGCCAGCTGCGCTGCTGTGATAGACTCTTTGATAGGAAGAAAATGAGCCACTTTAGTGAGTTTGTCAATGACGACGAAGATAGCATCATTTCCACGCTTGGACTTAGGAAAACCAGTCACGAAGTCCATTTCGATATGATCAAACTTCCATTCTGGAATAGCAAGAGGTTGGAGTAGACCAGCTGGTCGTTGGTGTTCTGCTTTCACCCTTCTGCAGACATCACATTCATTCACGAATTGAGCAACTTCTCGCTTCATTCGAGTCCACCAATACGACTGCTTGAGGTCATGGTACATCTTCGTACTTCCAGGATGAATGGATAGGAGTGAATTGTGCGCCTCGTTCATAATGACTTTACGAAGATCACCCTTAGGAACCACAATCCGGTCCTCGAAGAAAAGAGTATCTCTGTCATCAACGCGATGGCACTTGTATTTGGAAATGCCCTTGTCAATACCACGTTTCACCTTCTTCACCATGGTATCCAGCAGTTGAGCCTCATGAATCTGATCTTCCAAAGTAGGAGAGACTATGAGGTTGGCAAGAAAACCTTGAGGAACAACTTGGAGATTCAACTTGCGGAAAGCTTCACAAAGCTCTGGTTGAAAGGGCTTGAGGATTAAGCTGTTGCAATAAGCCTTCCTGCTCAAAGCGTCTGCAATCACATTAGCCTTGCCTGGAGTATATTCAATACTCGGATTATACTCTTGAATCATTTCGACCCATCGAGTTTGCCTGAGGTTGAGGTTGGGCTGAGTGAAGATGTACTTGAGACTCTTGTGATCGGTGAATATGTCCACTTTCCTTCCCAACAAGAGATGTCTCCATGTTATTAATGTATGGACAACTGCCGCCAACTCAAGATCGTGAGTGGGTTAGTTCTTTTCGTTGGGCTTCAACTGACGAGAGGTATAGGCCACAACCTTCTTCTCTTGCATTAACACAGCACCGAGACCTTGAAGAGAAGCATCACAGAAAACTTCATAAGGCTTGGATTCGTCAGGAGGAGTCAAAACTGGAGCAGTGACGAGTTTCTCTTTGATAGCGTTGAAAGCAACGTCACACTCAGGAGACCAGACATACTTCACATGCTTCTAGAGGAGGTTGGAAAGAGGCTTTGCAATCTTTGAGAAATTCTCAACAAATCTTCGGCAATAGCTTGCAAGTCCAAGAAAACTGTGAAGCTGCTTGACATTCTGAGGAGGTTCCCAATTCAAAACTGCAGACACCCTCTCGGGATTAATAGCAATGCCCTTGGCAGAGATGATATGCCCAAGGTAAAGAACTTCATCAAGCCAAAATTCATATTTGGAGAACTTCGCATAGAATTGATACTCTCTGAGCTTGTCAAGCACCAATCGCAAATGTTTGGCATGATCCTTCTTATTCTTGGAGAAGACCAATATATCATCGAGATAGACCAAGACGAATTCATTGGTGTAGGGGTTGAAGATGAAGTTCATCATACGAGAGAACGTTGGAGGAGCATTGACAAGACCGAAAGACATGACAGTATATTCATAAGAACCAAAGCTTGTTCTGAATGCTGTCTTGGGAACATCTTCTTCACGAATGCGAATTTGATGATAACCCATACGAAGGTCAAGCTTGGAGAACACTTTAGCACCTTTAAGTTGCTCGAATAGCTCATTGATGTTGGGAAGTGGGTACTTGTTCTTGATTGTCTTCTTGTTCAATGGACGGTAATCGACACAAAGTCGGTCCGTGCCATCCTTCTTCTGGACAAAAAGAACACCACAACCCCAAGGAGATGAACTCGGTCTGATCAGACCCAGACGCTCTTGTTCATCGAGTTGTTTCTTCAATTCCTTCAACTCTTTTGGCCCAAGCTTGTATGGACGCTTGCAAACGGGTTCCGTGCCAGGCTCAAGATCAATAACGAATTCAACTGGCCGGTGAGGAGGCATACCTGGAAGCTCTTCTAGAAAGACATCTTGGTACTCACAAACGACTGGAATATGAGAGATAGCATCCAATTCACCCTTTCTCATTGAGAGAAAACAACCGAATGGTTTCATCATGAGCAGCATAGATGATCACATCGTCAGAAGAGTGAGTCAATTGAATTTCCCTGGCAGCACAATCAAGCTGAGCCTTGTGCTTAGAAAGCCAGTCCATCCCGAGAATAAGATCAATATCAGAGTCGCCAAGAACAATTGGTTTAGCCAGAAATCTATAGTCGCCCATCTTGATGGAAACATCCGGGACACAGGAGCTTGCGTTCATGAATTTACCCGGAGATACAACTGATATCGGTCTAGGCAAATCTTGGAAAGACAACTCATGCTTCGATGCAAAAGGTCTTGAAATGAAAGAATGCGATGCTCCAGTATCAAATAAGACTTTTGCAGGAATATCATTAACAGGAAGGTTACCCATGATCACTTCTGAAGAATCCTCTGCTTGAGCTGCATTCATCATGTTCACCTTTGCAGACTTGGAATTATGCTTGACCACTGCATTGCTGGAAGATTTCACAGGAGAAGGAGGCGGAAGGCGCTTTTGGTTGAAGCACTTGTTCGCATAGTGACCCTTTTGCTGACATTTGTTGCAAGTCACCTCTGAGAGCGGACGGTGATAAGGAGCATTTGTCCTTGGAGCTTGGTTCTGAGACTTGTTCTGATAGCCAGGGTTGGGTGGGTGGGAAGATCCACGACCACCTGAGTTCTTCTGCTGATAAGGCTGAAGGAACGGAGGAGGAGGAGGCAACCAGAACTTCTGTTGCTTGGCCGCCACTAGTGAGGAAGAAGAGGACTGAACTGCGTCTCTGCCTCTCTTCTTAGATGCCTCACACTTGAGCTGAGCAGCTTCTTGTTTCAGTGCCATGTTGTAGAATTCATCATACTTTAACGGCTCAAAAAGCACGAGAGCTAGTTGCAGATCTTCTCTGAGGCCACGCCTGAATTGGTAAATCATGCTCTTCTCATCAGGGATGTCTTGCTTAGCAAAACGAGAGAGCTTCTGGAACTGAGTGTTGTATTGATACACAAACATGTTCCCTTGCTTGAGATTGCGGAACTCCTCACGCTTACTCTTAACAACACTTTCTGGAATGTGATGAGCTTTGAAGTCACGGCGGAAATCCTCCCAGGTAATCACACGACCTCCTCTGGAATCTTTGTATTGTTGATACCACTCAGCAGCTTGATCCTTGAGTTGAAAAGAGGTAAACTTGACAAAATCCTCAAGTCTGACATTGCTACATTCGAAGTGCTTGTTGATGTCCACGAGCCAATCATCGGCGTCTGTGGCCTCGACACAGTAGCTGAAAGTCTTTGGCTGATTTGCAAGGAACTGATTGAGGGTAGCGAAATGCGGCTGATTGTTGCCTTGGCCTTGATTTCCCTGATTACCTTGCCCTTGGTTGCGATCTTGCAAGAGCTGAATCAGAATATGAGCGTTGGCATTGGTGGCTATCATCAAGGCTTGCCATGCCTCCGGAGGCGGAGGTGGTGGCGGAGGGTTAGCCTGACTCCCTTCATTGCGTTCCGGATTCTGATGCGTTGGCGGAGCCATCCTGAAGAGGGTGACATCCATTAGCATCTTGAAAGACATATATTCAAGCTGAATCAAAGGATCGAAATTGCAATATATAGTCTTCACAATAAACATCCGAACAAGAATGAACGAATGAATTCCAAAGTAAAGCATCACACTTCCATAAGCTGAGAAGCCATTTAGATAAAGGTATGGAATCACCATCTGCCTCGAAACAACTCGAATATCACAACTGAAAACAAAACAACGGATTGGCTTGCAGAATAAGCCAGAAACAAACATATGATAGATCCCATATCGTATCATGTGTGTGTTGGAAAGATATCCTACGAGATACTTGAATTCCCACTTATAAACTCCCGAATCTTTCTGGTTATGCAATCAGGTGTTGGGGATACAGGGGACACAAAATATATCACCCAAACTAACAATGCCTAGATCCAGCTGTATCCATCCTTCAACACATAACCAAGAAACCCTCGGAAATCGTTTACCTCAACCTTCGAAAAGCATCCGTTATACGAGTTATGGCAATACTCCCGCACTCGCCTCAGTACTGGGCTATCAGGGTTATCTCACCAACAACTGTACAAAAGAGATTTTCGATGTCGGCGTACTAAACTCAGGTATTCCAGAACTGCAACGATAAAATTATGACGACAACACCTCAGAGCTCAACTCCCCGGGACACCTCCACTAAACCCCTGCTGACGGGAGGCACCAAGACAATGTTGTCATCACAAAACCATCGGAACGATTCTAAGATACCCGCGTGATCCTAATTTTTTTTAGTGAGATTTGAGAAGAGAAGAGTCAAAACTCTACGTTAGGATGCCTTACCAGAGCGATGAGGAGACTGGGAAGTAAAAAGAATTCCTAAACTCTCCGATACATAATTCCTAGATGACTCGAAACATTTTTCTAGAGACACAACTCGGCCGCTAAAAACGATCAAACAGTGGGGGCTCCTAAGGTCGGGGAAGGCTCTGATTACCAACTTGTAACGCCCTCGATGCGGCTATATCTCCCACGTGTCGAAGCATGACTTAGAGGCATAACCGCATTGAAAGCAATGTCGCAAGTGAGGTAATCTTCACACAACCCATGTAATACATAAGGGAAAGAGATACATAGTTGGCTTACAGTCGCCACTTCACACAATACATAAATAAAAATCCATCATCCAGATTACACTCAAGGTCCGACTATGGAACCAAAATGAAAGAAGACTACCCCAAATGCTACACAGATCCCCGATCGTCCCAACTGGGCTCCACTACTGATCATCAGGAAAAGACACATAGTAACGACCACGTTCCTCATCGAACTCCCACTTGAGCTCGGAAGCGTCATCTGCACTGGCATCGTCAGCACCTGCAACTGTTTTGGTAGAATCTGTGAGTCACGGGGACTCGGCAATCTCACACCCGCGAGATCAAGACTATTTAAGCTTAAAGGTAGTATAGGGTTGTGAGGTGGAGCTGCAGCAAGCGACTAGCATATATGGTGGCTAACAACGTAAAAGAGAGCGAGAAGAGAAGCAAAGCACGGTCGTGAAGCTAGAAGTGATCAAGAAGTGATCCTAGAACAACCTACGTCAGGCATAACTCCAACACCGTGTTCACTTCCCGGACTCCGCCGAGAAGAGACCATCACGGTTACACACGCGGTTGATGTGTTTTAATTAAGGTCAACTTCGGGTTTTCTACAACCGGACATTAACAAATTCCCATCTGCCTCATAACCGCGGGCACGGCTTTCGAAAGATAATACCCTACAGGGGTGTCCCAACTTAGCCCATTATAAGCTCTCACGGTCAACGAAGGATATTCCTTCTACCGGGAAGACCCGATCAGTCTCGGAATCCCGGACTACAAGACATTTTGACAGTAATAAAACAAGACCAGCAAAGCCGCCCGGATGTGCCGACAAATCCCGATAGGAGCTGCACATATCTCGTTCTCAGGGCACACCGGATGAGCCAGACGTCTGGTTGGCATAGACCCTGGTTGCCCAAGGGGCGCCGGACATTGCTCGGTTTGGACCAGCAATCGAAGGAGAACTGGCCCGGGGGTTAAAAATAAAGATGACCCTCGGTCTCGCGAAAACCCGGGGGAAAAGGCTTAGGTGGCAAATGGTAAACCAAAGTTGGGCCTTGCTGGAGGAGTCTTATTCAAAGCGAACTGTCAAGGGGGTCCCATAAATCACCCAACCGTGTAAGGAACGCAAAATCAAGGAACATAACACCGGTATGACGGAAACTAGGGTGGCAAGAGTGGAACAAAACACCAGGCATAAGGCCGAGCCTTCCACCCTTTACCAAGTATATAGATGCATTAATTAAATAAGAGGTATTGTGATATCCCAAAATAATCATGTTCCAACATGGAACAAACTTCATCTTCACCTGCAACTAGCAACGCTATAAGAGGGGCTGAGTAAAGCGGTAACATAGCCAATCAACGGTTTGCTAGAAAAGGATGGTTAGAGGTTTGACATGGCAATATGGGTGGCATGATATAGCAAGTGATAGGTATCGCAACATAGGCATAGCAAAAGATCGAGCATCTAGCAAGCAAAGATAGAAGTGATTTCGAAGGTATGGTCATCTTGCCTGCAAGGTTCTCAGAGTTGTCGAAAGCTTGATCCTCGTAAGTGTTCTCAATAGGTTCCTCGTTCACGTACTCGTCTCCCGGCTCTACCCAAGGCAAGAACACAAGCAAAGAGGACAAACATCAATCACGACGCAATGCGCAAACAACATGATGCAAAACATGGCATGATATGCGAGATGTGGGATGCAATGCATATGCGTGTTCCGGAAGGAAAAAGATGAACAAGGCATAATCTTGGCAAACCAAGTATGCCACTGGAAAGGTGAGGTGATTTCGGTTGAAATCGATATAAAGATCACCGGAATCGGATGCACGGTTTGCAAATGACAAGCAAAACAAGAATGACAAGATTCTGCCATTAACAGCATGATGCCACTTAGCATGCAACAAGATATTAAGCTACTGCACCCAAACACATTAGCAAAGCATATGACAGTGATCTACTCAAGATGCTTGACAAAAGATGAACACTGAGCTACGGGTAAATCACAACACAACAGGTTCAAACAAGTATGGAAAAAGTGCAAAACATAACAGGTTCACAGACTTAGTGAAAATACTATCATGCCAGAAATTAACATCAGGATGACATGTTTAGAGTAAGTAAACAACCTTCTACAGGAAAACAATATAGCAAACCAAGGTATGTCATGAATCTACTCAAAACATAGAACAAAAGTCCCTTACTGGCCATGAGCCAAAAAGGACCAGAAAATATAATAGCACCCATGTCTATTAAGCAAGTTTCGCTACAGTTTTCAGACTTGGCAGAAAACTGGACATGTCAAAAATAGATAACAAATAGGCACGTTTACGAGCTCGATGCAGTCACTACAGAGCATTTCATGATAAACTAAGCATACACCCACCAAGAAGACATGGCATAGAAGCTATATATGGCAATAACAACATCATAGCATGCAAAGATCAACTACAACATGCTTGGCAAAAATCGAATAATATGTAAACAATCTGCCAGTAACAATTTATAGCAAAAGTAGATCTCGATTGACTCAAGCTATGGCACTCCATAATTACAAACAAAGGCATGGATTGATAGAGCAAATCCATATATTCGATAAACCCTTACTGATCATGCTCAAAAGAGGCATAGATCTCTCTGAAACAACATGAACACATGGCATAAAAATAACAGCAGGACATGACAGTGAAATTACTGTCTCTGAAATCAGCAACAACATGATCCCTAGTTTGCACGCTTGTGCTAGTCACCACAAAGATCACAAAAATACATGGCATACACCCCTGTAAAGATGGAATGGCATATTACAAAACACATGTAGGACTCCAGTTCATAGGATGCACACATCAATCATGGCAAAAATGACAAAAGTGCATGTACTGAAACAGATCTGAAACTAACATCACATAGCCCTCTTCTAACGGCATTTCGGGCATCAAGATTAGCTCACATGAAAATGATGCAATGAGATGAAATGATGTACTCATCGAGGCGAACAATTTGACATATTACACGCATGAAACAGAGCAGTTTGCAGCAAGTTATGATGCGATGAACAGGGCAATATAATGCAAAAATAAAAGAGTTAGGGAAAAATCGGGGTCAACCCTAGGGTTCGCTGGATCTGGATCTGGGCGCACGGGGAACGAGATTCGCCGGAGTAGGGCGGCACCGGCGACGAGGGAGGAGGTCGGAGACGCGTGGAGGCGCGACACACGGCGAGGGGCGGCGCAGCGCCGTGGCGATGGCGGCGCCGGCGGGCAGAGCCGCGGGACGGCGCGCGGGAGGCGGGCGCCGGCGGGCAGAGGCGGCGAGCAGGCGGCGGAGGTGCCGCGCACCGGCGCGGTGGCGGCGGAATCCGGCGCGCGCGGGGGCGGCGCTAGGGTTCCGGCGGGGTCGGGCGCGAGGGCGCGCGCGGGCCCGGGCGGGCTTGGCGCGGGCCTGGCGGGCTTCGGCGGGTGGCGGCGATGTGGGGCTCGGCCCAGGCGACGTGTCACGCTGCGGTTGGTCGAGCTGCAGCGGCGGACATGTCCGAAGGCGGCACAGACACGTCCGGCGGCGGGAGGAGGAAGAAGCTAGGGTTTCGTTCGCGAAAATGGACGGGGAGGGCACATATTTATAGCTAGGAGGAGGTAGGAGGCTCCAAATTGAGCACGGTTTTCTCCCACACGATCGTGATCGAACGGCGATGGACATGGGAGTGACTTAGATGGGTTATTGGGCTGTTTTGAAGGGGTTTTGGGCTGCAACCCAAAAGAGACTTTCACGGTTACCCGGTTAACCGTTGGAGTATCAAACGACCTCCGAATGACCCGAAACTTGACATGAGGTCTACCGGTGCTATACCAAGGCCGCTTGGCAAACCTCGGTCCATTCCGAGAAAGTTTAATACCCGCTCACGGAAAAAGGTAAAAGGGGACGCTGGGGAACATAGGAGCGTCGGATTGCAAAACGGACAACGGGGAAAATGCTCGGATGCATAAGACGAACACGTATGCGAATGCGATGCACATGATGACATGATATGAAATGCATGACATGAACAAAATGAAAAAAGAAGGGAAACCCAACCACGGAGGGAATATGATACGAAAATGGCAAGAGTTGGAGTTACAAATATGGCAAGTTACATCCGGGGTGTTACAGTAGTGCAATGACACAATATCCTCGAGATAACAGGAGGCAATACTTGAGGTGTAACAAAATAGAGGTTGGACAGATGAAATGATCTGCAGAAGACAAGTATTTTAACTTGTCTGGAAATGGAATCGAGGAGAAAATATGGTCAGAACCACAATTGCAAAGAATCAATTTAAAGATGCAAGATGAGCTTATACCAAAGGAACATTTGATTATAAGAGAAGCTTCCATGATAAGATCTACATCGTGTCTATGGGCATGAACACAAAGTTCAAGGTCAACTCCCACTTCTTCAATGCAGAACCTCTCATTTACTTCTCGCTTATGACAAAGTTGTAGTGTAGAAATTTTTATCCGGCGTAACAAAGTAGAGTATGACCCATAGGAATTTCCGGGTTCACACAAATTAGGGAAAGCATTAGTTCAACCCGCCGAGGCATCTTAGGAACATTTGCAAAAACTTTAGAGGTATTTAACTCAAGCTCGGAAGCAGAGCATGGTTGACAAAGCAGAGAATACAATCTACCAAAGGCGATATGTATCAGGGGAAGAGCGCACAAAATTTTGAATATGAAGGAAACTGCCGGATAATAATCCAACAAAGGATTCAACGGTCCTCAGTGGATCTGATTTGAGTATCAGTACTCAATCAAAACAAGGAAAGAATGCAAAGGCATTGGATTATAGAAACATCTGAATAATTCGATGCTTAATACAAAGAAATTATGATTTCCAAATTAGAAGATCAGAAGCAGACACTCTGTTCAAAAGACAAGTAAGTTGAATAGATATAGATCGACAATCAATTAAGGTTTGGTTTGCCGAGAACCAGCTCATGTCCGGATTGACGTCTGAGCCGAAAAGATCATTTAAAAGGATCAACTGATGATTGCGCGCATTCGCTCACATGTTGAATCAACAGGATCAAAATGATGGGGTCAAAGGATACTAATGAATATTGCTACACATATGGAAAGCATCCATAATGCAAGCAGACAAGTATTTGCAGAGCAATAGTTACTAAGGATTTTTAGAAGATCGAATAGTATTTTGAAGAATCTTGTGACACACAAGAACAACTAGGGATGAGAGAATACTCGATAAGTGCAAGGAATTATCCGTAGGGGTATTCATGTAGTGAAGAACTGCAAGGCAGTAAGCTCAAAGGATTCTCGGGGTAACGGAGAGTATTTTGGGGCATCTTGTAATAATAGGATCAACTGGGGATGAAGGTACAAGCGGCAAGGATATTATTCACGGGGATTATCGGTGGTCAGGAACTGCAAAGCAGTGGGCACAAGGTCTCGGGAAACATCAAGGAGTATCTGCAGAATCTTCTGACGAAGCAAGCGATCATCTGTAGTGAAGGGGCTCTCCGCAAGGAAGTGGTTAAGAGATCCTAGAGTCAGAGTTAGTAAAAAGTTTAACCCGAATAGACGAGAGATCACAGTCCTGGAATATAGACAAGAATTAAAAGATCCTAATACCACCCAATGGCGACGTGGGCCGGTAAGCCACACAGCCAAGTTAGTAAAACAGTTTTGGATCACTAGACTCAACTTCGACCAAGGAGTTGGAAAGGGGGCTACCTACAGGCAGTCGGCTCTGATACCAACTTGTGACACCCTCGATTAAATCGTACACTAATCATACACGCAAATGTGTACGATCAAGATCAAGGACTCACGGGAAGATATCACAACACAACTCTAGACACAAATTAAAATAATACAAGCTTTATATTACAAGACAGGGGCCTCGAGGGCTCGAATACATAAGCTCGAATACACAAAAGTTAGCGGAAGCAGGAATATCTGAGTACAGACATGAGTTAGACAAGTTAGCCTTAAGAAGGCTAACACAAAAGTAGCAACGATCGAAAAGGCAAGGCCTCCTGCCTGGAAGCCTCCTAACTACTCCTGGTCGTCGGCGGTCTTCACGTCGTAGTAGGCATCAACGGTGGCATCTGGCTCCTGGGCTCCGACATCTGGTTGCATCAACCGGAAAGAAGAAGAAAGGGGGAAAAGGGGGAGCAAAGCAACCGTGAGTACTCATCCAAAGTACTCGCAAGCAAGGATCTACACTACATATGCAACATTATCAAAGGAAGGCTGTATATGTGGACTGGACTGCAGAAATGCCAGAATAAAGAGAAGGCCTAGTCCTATCGAAGACTAGCATCTTCTGGAAACCACCATCTTGCAGCAACATGAGGGAGTAGAGTAGTATAAAGTAAAGTAGTAGTAGTGTTATCAACACAATCCATTACTCATATCCATGCCTACAGTTCTAGTTGTATCGATCGGGATACAACTCCAAGTGTCCGTTACCGTAGGACACGCTATCGATAGATGTTTTCTTCCCTGCAGGGGTGCACCAACTTACCCACCACGCTCGATTAACTCCGGTCGGACACACTTTACTGGGTCATGCCCGGCCTCGGCCAAACAATATGCCGCAACCCGACCTAGGCTTAATAGAGAGGCCAGCACGCCAGACTAAACCTATGCCCCCAGGGGTCATGGGCCATCTCCCCGGGAACTCCTGCATGTTGCGAGGGCGGCCGGTGAGCAGACCTAGCTACCTCCTTCAACAAGGCAGGCGCTTACGCAGTCCAACCCGGCGCGCGCCGCTCAGTCGCTGACGTCTATTAAGCTTCGGCTGATGTATACGACGCAGAACGCCCATACTATGCCCACGTGATGGTTAGTGCTATCAGGCCAGAGGCCCCTCGGATCAAATATCCAAATCGTAGTGGATTAGGAACGCGCGGTAACAAGCAGAGACTCACGAAAGATGTTACCTCGTTGCCCCGTCTCGAGGACTTGTGGCAAGGGCTAGTAATGTCCGGCCACGCCTCGTAATTATCTCGCGGGCACCTTCCAGGTCCGCCCGACTCCATATCACTCGCAATTAAGCTCGCGCGGGTACCCCTCAGGGTCGACCCGTCTTTCCAGGTAACAGTGGTAAAGTCCAAGTATCCATGTGTCCAAACATCAAGGGGAAAACCCGAGGAATCACCCCCGATGAATTCCACTAGATGTAATCATCAAGGTGAACGTAAGAGGAATCACCCCCGAGGTTCACACTTGAGAGGTTGGATGACAGAGTCGTAACGAAAGTGGTTAAGGAGGAAATCACCCTCGATGACCACGACCGAATGACTACTCTACAGGGTTAACATCAGAAGTGCTGAAGAGGTTCACCCTCGGTACTCGATAGTAACCCAGTAGTGTCAAGCAACTAAGGGGAAGTGTTGTGCGGTGATGGGGCCTGGTCTTCGATCACGTAGATCGAGTCATCGATGATGAAGCAGGGGCAACAAGGACAAGTGGGGGTCACTGATGGATCACTAACCAACCTATGCTAAGCAGTTTAGGATAAGCAGGTAAGGTACAACAGCAGATACAAAAGCAGGCTATGCATCAGAATAGGAGCAAACAATAACAATAGCGAAATCTAATGCAAGCATGAGAGAATGGAATGGGCGATATCGGGATGATCAAAGGGGGGCTTGCCTGGTTGCTCTGGCAAGGAGGGGTCATCGTCGACGTAGTCGATCACAGGGGCGACATCGGTCTCGGGGTCTACCGGAGAGAAGAGGGGGAAGAAACAGTAAATATAAAGCAAGCATAGCATCACAAGGCATAACATGGCAATAAGCTGTGCCGGGTGTGACGTAACGTAAGGCTACACGATACAGGAGAGGGGGGAAATTCAACCGGGAATATTTTCCCGGTTCCGGACCTGTGTCAGACAGATGATCGGAGGGGGAATGTTCCATGTTCAGCATGCTAGGGGCATGTGACAGATGAACGGACCGTGTATTCGAATTTGTTGGATTTTTCTGAGCAACTTTCATATAGAAAACATTTTCATCCGAGGTATGGTTTAATTTCTATGAATTTCTAAAGATTTAAACATTTCTGGAATTATTAATATTAACAAAAGGAATATGACGTCAGCATGATGTAGAGGTGATGTCAGCAGTCAACAGGACGGTTGACTGGGGTCAAACCTGACCGGTGGGTCCAGTGGGACCCACATGCCAGCTTCTATTAGCTCAACAATGGGTTAAACTAACTAACATGGTTAGTTAGGGATGTGGGCCCCACTAGTTAGCGACTAATTAGGGATTAAAACTATTTAACAAATTAATTAACAATTTATTTATTTATAAAACCTGCTAATTAGCGCGGGTCCCACATGTCAGTGGCACTGGGCTGCCCAGTCAGCACTTTGACTTGGTCAACCCAGTCAAAGGGGCCTGCGGGGCCCACTGGCAGTGACCCAGGGGTGGCCCCAGGTATGCCACGTCGGTGGTGGCCGGCGTCTGAACGCCGGTGACCGAAAATACGGCGAAGGCGCTCGGGAGGTGGTCGGGTTTCGCGCATAGGGTGCCGTTTCTAGCGCGGTCGGGCTCGTTCGAATGAGAAGACGACGATGAGGCGATCTGGGGTGGTGGTAGAGGCTGCAGTGGTCGGGAACGTCGATGGCGAGCGGCGAGGCGGATGCTGGACTTCGGTCGTCATCGGGATCGGGGCTGGGGTGCGTTTGCGGGCAACCCAAGTGGCTAGACGAGGCCTACGCGGTGCGGTGAGCGCGATGGTGGCACGCACGGGACCAAAAGGCCACCGTGGCCACGCCGGTGACAAGGCCAGGCGGCGGCGTGTTCGGGTGAGCGTGGAACGGGCGCTACCGGCGATTAGAGGAGGCTGGGGAGGGCGCCTCGGGTGGAGAGGCTCACCGGGGGAGCGTGGGGTCTGGGCAGAGGGCTCGGGGAGGACCGGCGGCGTAGAACGAAGGCGAGGATGATGCAGTGGCCGAGCCGGAGAAGAAGAAGAATGCGGCGACGCGAGGGGGGTCCGGGGCTCGATCTAGTGACGTAGTGGAAGCTGAGGACCACCGCAGAGTTGTAGGACTTGCCGGGGCGACGAACGGACGACGGTGGTCGCGTCTACTGCGAGCGGCAGCGAGGAAGGCGCTCGGCCATGGCGGAGAGTGAGGTGGATCTGAGGGGAGAGGGAGAAGCGGAGATCTGGGAGGAGAGCGGGTTGAGTGGGAAGCTGACGAGGCCAGGAGGCTCGGCCTTATCCCCTCGGCGCGAGCAGCGGGGTGGCGAGGCGGTCGAGCGGCGACCGCGCGGGCGCGCGCCTCGGTCGGGTGAACAGGGGAAGGGGACAACCGCGGGGGGGAGTGGGTTGGGCTGTGCACTGTAGCAATGGGCTACAAGTGCACAGTAGTAGCTAGGCCCTTTTCTATTTCTTTTTTTTACAGAGAGAGAAAGGGAATTATTTGGCCAACTATTTCACTTAGCAAAAAATAAAATTGGGAGGTGTCCCATTAAATCCCTGGTGACCATAGACAGTGCCACAATTATTTTGGAGACCAGAGGAATTCATTTGGTATTTTTCATAAATAGGATAGCATTCAAAAATGCTGAATTGGTGCTGTTATAATTGCTAATGTTCATCTTTGCACCAAAGTGATGTTGTGTTCCTTAACAAATAATTGTTATGGAATTTTTGACAGATGATGAACATTTTTCCGGCAACTTTTGATCAACTTCAAACTTCACTTGAATTTGAATTGATTGGAATTTCAAATGGGATATTGGACAAAGGTGATTAAGCACTGTTTGGGTAAATGATTAGCTTAATCACATAGGGTTACTGTAGCATGACACTGGGGGTGTTACAAAGGGCGAGGCCTCCGCTTCATGGGTGCCCTCGTCGTAGTGGTGAGTTGCCTGAGCCGCTCTGGGCACCAACCTGCTGGCTCTCGAGATGAGGTAAGCATGTGCACGCTGAGAAAACACCTCGTAGTCTTCGTCGAAGGCACCGACAGTGGCCTCGAGAAAATGCCACGAACTGTCGTTTAAACCAGCCAACCGCGTCGCGGCGTCGGCGCGCGAGGCGTCGACAGTGGCCTCGACAGTGAGGTGCTCCTCCAAGATCTGGGGGTCGGCAAGAATGATAGCCATCGCGACCTCATCCGCGCGTGCGGCCGCGATTTGCTTCTCCGCTGCCAAATGCTCCTTGAGATCCTAGCTATATCGCGTGCACCATGGCTTAGGGCGGTGCTTATTTGGTGGAGGGCTCGGTGATTTGGGTGGGAGCTGTCGCGCTCGCGCCGGTGGTCGGGGCATGTGGGATGTGGAAGGAGGAGGAGGAGGGGGGTCGGGTGTGGATTACCTGCCTGGTTAGGCGAGGCCGAGCAGCGTGAAGGAGGGTCGCTGGTGAGGAGGCGGCGCTGCAAGCAAGGAGTGAAGGTTTCACCTTGGAAAAGGAAGGCGGAAACAGGGAAAATGTGGCTTTTGGTAAAGGGGAGGGGGCGGGGAGGTAGATATTTCCGCAGAAGCCAAAAATTTGGAATCGCTTCAGTGAGGAAACTACCGCGCAAAGTGCCATTAGACACGGTCCCTTATCTAGAACTGTGTACGATATGTGAACATGACAAACGATTCAGATAGCTTAACCTATGTGTGATGATTTGAACGTCAAAAATTTTGGTTCGAATTTCCATGGTTGCAGTGGTCATCCACGTCATTGCATAATTTGGGTACACGAAGGATACTACAGCACACCCACACTTCTTAATAGAGCAGGTTCAACAGTTAAACAGAGCTACCTGACCTAAACATTACTCTAACAAATTAAAGACCGACGCTCTTAATTAAACAAAACAAAGAGTACTACTATGACTGGTGCTTGTCGATCTCCGCCGCCACCTCCATGTCCAGCTCACGCCCGACGGTCTCCTGGGGAAGGGGCTCCATGGCATCCATCACACCATACTCGGCAAGCATCTCGCCATTCGCGTCCGCCATCTCTTTGGAAAAGGCCGCCACGAGCTGGGCGTGGGCGGCCGCGATCTGGGCTTGGACGGGCTCCGTCGCTGCAAGGTATGCGGTGGAGCAACGGACGTCTGCTCGAACGCTCTCGGCGATTGCCAACTCTTCGGCCGTGGGTTACCGACCGTTGTCGGAGAAGCTTCGTTCGATTTGTGCGGTGACCACCAGGAGCTGGGCGTGGGTGGCCACGACATGGTCGTGGGCGGCCTCCATCAGGGCTAAGGCCGCCGCTGCGGAACGGACAGCTGCGGTGCCGCTCTTGCCAGTTGCTATCCCCGAGGCAGATGTTGCTACCGCCGCATAAGAAGCAACAGCGGCTGTTTGCACTGCCTTGGCCGCCCGGTCGCAGATTGCGGCCGTGCTCATACACCTTGTTAGCACGTGCATGGCAGCTGCGCCCGTGCTCTCACCGGAGTGGGCCACCGAAGTTGCCCTCACAACGTGGGTCCACGTGCCCATCTTTCACCGGTGACGATTGAATAGTGAAATGATATTTGGGGAGCGAGCTAGTGTGCTTGAGATGCCGGCTGTGGACTGTAGCCGACACACCTTCTCGCGTAAGCCATAGGCGTACTATACACTGACGGTGCTCCAGGATATTTTATGCTGCATCTCACACGGTTGGTGATAATAAACTGTGTGCGATCTACTTGATTTTTCATCTTGATTTGAATAACATAATGGGGTCACAGCGGCAATGGACGGTGTTTGAATTGCTAGACCTTTTATCTGCAGTGGACGGTCGTAAAAGAATTGGAATTAACCGAGTTTTCAATGCATTCATGTGCATAATTCAAATTTGAACTACATGCACATGCTCTAATGCATATAAATTGGTTGAAAATTCAAATCTATGTCCTTGGTTGCATGCTTAAGTCCCTTGCAAGAAATGGGAATGAATGTCAAACACCCTACCACGGTTACTCGGCCACAAACATTGAGATACCTGGTTTTTCAATTCTAGTAAATCCAAAGCCCGTCTGAAATTCGTGAAACTTGGCATGTTATCATGGAGCGACATCAACATGCCGTGGTAAATTTTTTGTCCCATTTGAGGCAGGTTAGGGGATATGCTTCTCACAAACCAGAGCTTCTCACAACAAGCCTGATGGTTTCAGTAGGGAACGTCCCACCTTTGGGGACAAAACGATATCCATTGCCTCTTATTGCTTTCAAAAAATTTCTCGCATCAACATAGAACAACATGAGTGTTGTGTCAATTTTTGGGATTTTTCATGGTTCATTTGGACATTTTTATGCATCAACTAGGTTTTCAATGCATTTATGTGCATAATTCAAATTTGAACTACATGCACATGCTGTAATGCATATAAATTGGTTGAAAATTCAAATATGTGTCCTTGGTTACATGCTTAGGTCCCATGCAAGAAATGGGAATGAATGTCAAACACCCGACCACGGTTAGTTGGCCGCAAACATTGAGATACTTGGTTTTTAAATCCTAGTAAATCCAAAGCTCGTCTGAAATTCATGAAACTTGGCATGCTATCATGGAGCCGCAATAACATGCCGTGGTAAATTTTTTGTCCCATTTGGGGCAGGTTTGGGGATATGCTTCTCAAAAACCAGACCTTCTCACAACAATCCTGATGGTTTCGGTAGGGAACGTCCCACCTTTGGGAAAGAAACGATATCCATTGCCTATTATTTGTTTCAAAAAATTTCTCGTGTCAACATAGAACAACAGGAGTGTTGTGTCAATTTTTGGGATTTTTTGGGGTTTGTTTGGACATTTTTATGCATTAATTGAGTTTTCAATGCATTTATGTGCATAATTCAAATTTGAACTACATGCACATGCTCTAATGCATATAAATTGGTTAAAAATTCAAATATGTGTCCTTGAATGCATGCTTAGGTCCCATGCAAGAAATGGAAATGAATATCAAACACCCTGCCACGGTTACTCAGTCGCAAACATTGAGATACCTGGTTTTTAAATTCTAGTAAATCCAAAGCTCCTCTGAAATTCATGAAACTTGGCATGCTATAATGGAGCGGCATCAACATGTCGTGGTAAATTTTTTGTCCCATTTGGGGCAGGTTTAAGGATATGCTTCTCACAAACTAGAGCTTCTCACAACAAGCATGATGGTTTCGGTAGGGAACGTCCCACCTTTCGGGACGAAATGATATCCATTGCCTCTTATTGCTTTCAAAATGTTTCTCGTGTCAACTTAGAACAACAGGAGTGTTGTGTCAATTTTTGGGATTTTTCGGGGTTCGTTTGGACATTTTTATGCATTAACTGAGTTTTCAATGCATTTATGTGCATAATTCAAATTTGAACTACATGCACATGCTCTAATGCATATAAATTGGTTGAAAATTCAAATATGTGTCCTTGGTTGCATGCTTAGGTCCCATGCAAGAAATGGAAATGAATGTCAAACACCCTGCCACGTTTACTCGGCCGCAAACATTGAGATACCTGGTTTTTAAATTCTAGTAAATCCAAAGCTCGTCTGAAGTTCATGAAACATGGCATGATATCATGGAGCGATATCAACATGCCGTGGTAACTTTTTGTCCCATTTGGGGCAGGTTTGTGTATATGCTTCTCACAAACCAGAGCTTCTCACAACAAGCCTGATGGTTTCGATAGGGAACGTCCCACCTTTGGGGACGAAATGATATCCATTGCCTCATATTAGTTTCAAATTTTTTCTCATGTCAACATAGAACAACAGGAGTGTTGTGTCAATTTTTGGGATTTTTCGGGGTTCGTTTGGACACTTTTATGCATTAATTGAGTTTTAATGCATTTATGTGCATAATTTAAATTTGAACTACATGCACATGCTCTAATGCATATAAATTGGTTGAAAAATCAAATATGTGCCTTTGGGTGCATGCTTAGGTTCGATGCAAAAAATGGGAATGAATCTCAAACACCAGGGCACCGTTGATTGCCGGCAAAACGTTGAGATACTTTGTTTTTAGATTCTAGTAAATCCAAAACTCGACTGAAATTCATGAAACTTGGCATGCTTTCATGGAATGGCACCCGACGTGCTGTGGTATTTTTCGTGTCCACTTTGAGAGAAGGCGCACTCGAATAACAACCAACAAAGGCATTTTGAAAAAATAGCTGCAATTTTAATATCTCAAACGCTTGTATAACTCAAATCGTGTGCGTTCTGTTAACCATTCACGTGACGCCACGTGTCTTCGTTTTAATGGCTATCGGAGGTGCCATGCGGACATCTGCTTAACCTTGACTGAAAGGGAGGCGTGCGAGCGGAGTCCGGTGCACAGGCTGACCGAGAGGCGTGCAAGCTGTCCTCCAATGCGCAGGCTCACCGGGAAACATGCGAGCTGTACGCTGCGCAGGCTCACTGGAAAGTGAGCCCTTTGACTTGCATGGCCGCCCGCCTTCCTCTCCATTAATGGCGCCCGAGCCGCCATTTAATACGGGCGGCCTTATTGTTCGCCTTCCATTCCCCTTCCTCCCGCAGACCTCCACCAATGCCATGGCGCAGAATGATCATGCGCCACTAGTCTTCAAGTTTGGTGAAGTCGACTCCGAGCCAGAGGAGATAGAAAATAAGGAGGAATGGGGCCTCATGGACATGGCCCAGAACGAGCTGGCCGCGGCGGTTTCTGCCCCCGCTCCTGTCTGAGCTCCCATCCCCGCGCCCGCGCCAGCGACCATCCCCGTAGCATTGACGGGCTGGTCGCCGAGCACTATCGTAGAGCTGGAAGCCGCGAGCTTCAGCGAGGTCTCTGCGGACCCGCGCAAGCTCGTGTACATGCTAGCGCCAGCGCCCGTGCCCGTGCGCGCCCCTCCATGCACCGTGGTGCTGGTCCCCGCGCGTTTGGCTGCACCCGCCGCGCCCGTGCCCCTGCCCGTGCGCACCCCTCCACCCACCGCGGTGCCGGTCCCCGTGCGTTTGGCTGCACCCGGCACGCCCGTGCCCGTGCGCGCGCCCCCCTCAGCGGCATGGTACGCTGCCTTCGACCGCTACCTCTCAGCCGCGCTAGTTGCCGTCCTCCCGCGCCCCGCCCATCGATCGCACAACAACATGATATTTGATTTACAAGTGAATAACATTTTGTGCTGCCTTGAGGACTACAACAATGGCGTCCCGGAGGACGACAACGACAACGACGGCGCGGCATGCCGCCTCCGCCGCCATCGGAAATAGTTTTTTGGGGTTTAATACTGTATCTCAAATTCTCGATCATATGAATATAAATTCGCAGTGTGACTGAATGAAAGATATGGTTTGAACGAACTTGCGTTTTTCTCTCTTAATGCACAGACTTATCAAATGATTTTGTTTTAAAAAATTCAATGGTATTTAAATATAAAACACTCATCGCAAACATTTTAGTTAGAACACCCGTATGCAAACCGACAACTTCCCCAGGAAGCCAAGGGAAAATGTGTTGAGCAGGATTTCTGCATCCCTTCAACGCAAACGATTGTTTTGCATGACCCGTGTGCAACCACGTAGAATCAATTGGGTAAGATCTGCATCTGTCATTTCGGGTATGTTGCCATTTGTCAAATTGGAAAGATTGACATTTGTTTATCTAGTAACATTAACACTTGTCAACCTTGTAACACTGCGATTTGTCAAAATATACAGCTAAAAATCACTAGCACTATCTAATTTTTGCAACTAAAATCACTAGCACTGTTCATATGGACACCACTAGAAGGCGTGAGTTGATGGACGCATATGCAAATCTACCATTGATTACATACAACAAGTCATCAACCCACAACGACAACGAGGATACACGTTGAATTATAGATCATTTCCAACAAAACATTCTAGTAAAGTAAAGTTTTTCTCACACAACAAATAACAAAGCGATGAAATGAACTTCAGCTCAACCACTCGTCGGCGTTGGAAACACTTGCTTTGAACCAGAAGTGATTCTCTGGGAAGGGCCACCTACTGTCAATCTCGAGACCAACGCATGACTGATCATCCAGGCTGAAGCGGGCTATGTCAGGACCCATATTGTGATGGTAGCGAAGCATAGCAATGACCGAGGTATAGATACATTTGCTTCTCATAAATGATAGTAACATTGTGTCAACAACAGCTGGATCGCCTTTCACCATCATTGGATAGGCTTGTCCAAGGAAGAGCGAGTTTCCTCCAAGACATTCAATACTGAACCAGGGAGAAGGTGTTGGCGCTAGTACACTAGTATCCATCCTGAATACCCTGCAATGGATGTTGGAATAGGTCCAGAGAGTGCGACCATGGGAGACAACACCTGCTTCCTTAGTAACATCAACAGTGCCCTGTATACATACAAGAAGAGGTGATCCATCGGAATAAGTTGCCAGGCGCCACTGAGTATATGGGTCCTGCTTGTCCTCATGCTCGTGATCATCAGCATCGTCATCTCCCCCTTGGTTATAATTTTTTTCAAGTATAGTTGGTGGAATGTTCACAGGACCTTGGAAACACAAGAAGGTTAATTAGTAAAGGGAAACTAGCTAACCCGCATGCATGTGTATGAAACAATTATAATTGCGGTGGAAGACAAACGTACCGAAAGCATGATGATTCCATGCAAAAACAGTGCCATGAGTGGTGGCAGCAAACACAAGACCCTCGTATTGAATTGCATCACAGTACTCATCCATGTACATAAATTGATTTTTGAGAAATATCCATCGAGGCGTGGAAGTAAGGAAGGCAACAAGCTTGTCGAAGATAGCAACAACTTCATAGTTCTTGTAATCCCAAGAGCGGCTGGGAACTCGACAAATTGCTATCTTCTGTAGACGACATTCACCATGATCGTATTTGAACTCATGTAGATCATTTGTGTGCTCAACCTCTGGGTAGTCTGAGATTTTTGGAAGTGGACCCCGGTGACAAGTGTACACATTCACAAGTTCCCACTCACAGTTGTACCCAATATGAACAACCCAATCTTCATTTGCGCCTGCCAAAGACTTGCCCTCAAGCGATGGCATCTTAACATCACATGTATCATTATCAAGCGGCATCCACTTGCACAAGGCGAGGCTTCCGTCGTCCCCGCACCAGTCAGCAGGGTCACGGCGAAGAAGATAGGGGAGATCAAACCGCTCCTGGACCCTTGGTTTGCTTGTAGTGATGTTATTAGTTGAGTCAAGAATGGTCTTGAACGAACCTGCCATGCTAGCCGAGGTGATGATGTCGCACCAATCAATGAGTTCCTCCACCACGTCATCTTTCAGATCAGGGCAAGAATAACGGGGTAGTTTCCGGCATGTTCCCTCCATGGAGAAGATGATCGAACAATGGCAGAAGGAAGGGTGAAGGCAAATGGAGGGAGGAAGAGCGTGCGACAACATTTTCAAATCGAGAGGGAAAGGCGAAGAGGCGGTGGACGGTTGCCACAGTACAAGAAGAGGCTAGTGGGGAGCAAACGGTTGCCACAGAGGTCACACACTAACGACAAGGCCGAGTGAACCGCATGCAGTATATCACACACACCTTGATCTGGCTGACCGTTTCTTTTGTGTTGCCTAATCATAAACAGTTCATCCGAGTGAACCGTATGCTGTACATCGCACACACCTTCATCTGGCTGCCTGTTTCTTTTGTGATGCCTAATCACAAACGGTTCATCCGAGTGAACCATATGCTGTATATCGCACACACCTTCATCTGGCTGCCCGTTTCTTTTGTTCCTCCTCATCGCAAACAGTTAATTGAACTGAACTGTATGCCCTAAATCGCACACGCAACTAAAATCCGAACCATGTTTGATGCATACGTCATTGCAAACGTTTTGCACCTTTTTTGATGGTTTTTTTACACCATCATTTGCGATTATTGCATCGCACACAATTTCGTCGAAGGGTCTCTGATCGTAGTGTCGCATTAGCAACATCCTGCTGTAGTGATGTGTAGGATCGGAAGTATGTCTAGAGGAGGGGGTGATTAGACTACTTGACCAAATAAAAACTTAACCTTTTCCCAATTTTAGTTCTTGGCAGATTTTACAACTTTAGGACAAGTCAAGCAATCATCACACAATTCAAGCAAGTATGCAAAGAGTATATAGCAGCGGAAAGTAAAGCATGCAACTTGCAAGAATGTAAAGGGAAGGGTTTGGAGAATTCAAACGCAATTGGAGACACGGATGTTTTTCTCGTGGTTCAGATAGGTGGTGCTATCCTACATCCACGTTGATGGAGACTTCAACCCACGAAGGGTAACGGTTGCCCGAGTCCACGGAGGGCTCCACCCACGAAGGGTCCATGAAAAAGCAACCTTGTCTATCCCACCATGGCCATCGCCCACGAAGGACTTGCCTCACTAGCGGTAGATCTTCACGAAGTAGGCGATCTCCTTACCCTTACAAACTCCTTGGTTCAACTCCACAATCTTGTCGGAGGCTCCCAAGTGACACCTAGCCAATCTAGGAGACACCACTCTCCAAGAAGTAACAAATGGTGTGTTGATGATGAACTCCTTGCTCTTGTGCTTCAAATGATAGTCTCCCCAACACTCAACTCTCTCACGTAGGATTTGGATTTGGTGGAAAGAAGATTTGAGTGGAAAGCAACTTGGGGAAGGCTAGAGATCAAGATTCATATGGTAGGAATGGAATATCTTGGCCTCAACACAAGGGTAGGTGGTTCTCTCTCAGAACATATGAGTTGTAAGTGTAGATGTGTTCTGATGGCTCTCTCCACGAATGAAGAGGAGGTGGAGGGGTATATATAGCCTCCACACAAAATCCAACCGTTACACACAATTTACCAATCTCGGTGGGACCGAATCAACAAACTCGGTCGGACCGAAATAGTAAACCTAGTGACCGTTAGGGATTTTCGGTGGGACTGACATGCAACTCGGTAGGACCGATACGGTTAGGGTTAGGGCATAACGTAATCTCGGTGAGACCGATTACACAAACTCGGTGAGACTGATTTGGTAATTGGCTAACCAGAGAGTTGGTCAGGTAAACTCGGTGGGACCGATTTGCTCTTTCGGTGAGACCGAAAAGTTACAAAGGGGAAACAGAGAGTTTACATTGCAATCTCGTTGGGACCGATTTGCTCTTTCGGTGAGACAGAAAAGTTACATAAGGGAAACAAAGAGATTGCAACCCCATCTCGGTGAGACCGAGATCCCTATTGGTAGAACCGATTTGCTAGGGTTTGGCAGTGGCTTATGACAAGTGAAACTCGGTGGCGCTGGATGAAAAGAATCGGTAGACCGAGTTTGGCTTGGAGTTTAGGTCATTTGTGGATATGGAAAAGTAGCTGAGGATTTTGGAGCATATCATTAAGCACGTGAAGCAAAAGGCTCATTAAGCAACACCTCATCCCTCCTTGATAGTATTTGCTTTTCCTATGGACTCAATGTGATCTTGGATCACTAAAACGTAAAATGAAGAGTCTTGAGCTTGAAGCTTTAGCCAATCCTTTGTCCTTAGCATTTTGAGGGTTCCACTTTCACCATCCATGCCATGCCAATCATTGAGCTTTCCTGAAATAATTATCTTGGAATAGCATTAGCTCAATGAGCTATATGTTGTTATGAATTACCAAAACCACCTAGGGATAGTTGCACTTTCATGATGTCTTCAATGACTACTATTTGGTACATACCGCGCCTTTGATCACTATTCAGTTTACATCATGAATGACTCCATAAACTTGCTCCACCCCTTTGCTAAACTACCCCCGTTGCATTTAAGCAGGATGGTTAGACCCGCTGGTCGTGGCCATGGTGGCGACAATCCACCACCGCCCAGATACATGGCCAGAATGATACAACAGTTTGATGCTGAATCGCTAGTTCATGAAACGAGTCATGGCTCAGTTCCCGCATCCCAATATGAATCAGTAACCAGCCCCAGTGACTCTGCAAGACTTTGCGCATCTCAACCCTGTCGTCTACCGCACCCCAACTCAACTCAGCCCCTTGATGCTGATGATTGGCTTCGTAACATCACTTTCGAGTTGGAGTCTGCTGATGTAGCCCCTTGCAACTATGTCACCTTCGCGGCTTACTACTTGAAAGGCCCCGCTGCTCAATGGTGGGACAGCCACATGTGTTCCTTACCTGTTGGAACCTCCATCACCCGGTCGGGATTCCACGCTACATTCCACGGGCCAATGTCGAACAACCATGGTTAGTCACAACGTCCCCGTTGAAATTGAAGGGTTGGAAGTCCATGTTTCCCCCCATTGCTTTGAAGTCATCCAATATTGACCTCATTCTGGGATGGAATGGTACATACCGCTTCTATCATTTGTGCCACTAAGACCGTCCATCTACTACATCCTTCAAGTGATATAGTAAGCTACCACGCTCATCTTGTTCGCAATGCCGAAGCCCTGATTTATTCCTTGAATGCGTGAAACGCTTCTCCTTTTGTGAGAATTGAAAACTCTACATCGAAGTCTGAAGTATCTGTCCGGTCTGTGTTCTCGATCAAGCTGAACGTCGCAGCGTCAGAGGGCTATCAAATTTCTAAAAAGTTCAGTGGTCAAACCCTTCTGAAGATGAAGCCACTTGGGAACGCGAGGATCGTCTTCGTGATGAATCCCCTGCTTTGTTTCCGTCTACCTCTAAAATCTCGGGGTGAGATTTCTTATAGTGGAGGAGATTTATAATGCCCGGATAATTAAGCTACAACAATCCCCTGTTAATGTTGCCACGTCATCAATTTTACTATTGATAGAAATCACGTTGATTCAAAACCGGTTTAAATCAAATTTAAAATAAAGTTCAAAATAAAAGTTTTCAAATGTCAAAACAAAATGTGCAAACTGTGACAAATAAATAATGGATATTTCTGGTAAATAAACCACATTTTGATAAAATGTTTAAATGCTCAATAATAAATAAAACACTGGCAAAAACAATTAATTAAATGCCTTTTATAAATTTTAAGATTACAAACTATTTTGTTTAGTGCTAAAGTTTTTAAGGCAGTAGCATATTTAGTAACATTAATTTAGGTTTTTTTATATTTTACAAAACTAAAATGTACATAAAATAGAAAACTATTAAACATAAACTGATTAAAAGAAAAACAAAATACAAAAGCACAGAAAGGAAAACCCCCCTCTGGGCCACTTGGCCCAGTTGGCCGAGCAACCTAGCTGGCTAGGCCGGCCGAGCCGCACCCCCCGCTCGGCCCGTCCGCTACAGGGACGGGGGTTGCCGTGGCGGCCATCCACAGCGCCATGGCTGCGGTGGCGGCCATCGGCGGCCCCCTCCCGCCTATTTAGCCGACCCCGGTGCCCCCTCTCCCCTTGGAACCCTAACCCCTATCCCCTCGCGCCCCCCTCTCCCTCTGCCACTCGCGCCCGACGCCCCTCGCCGTCATCGTCGCGGCCATCGTCATCTCCGGCGTGCGGGAGCACGCCAAGGAGGTTCACCACGACCGGCTTCGTCCATTCAAGGGACCAACTCAAGCCGGGATGCCCCCTCCCCAACGCTTGCATCGTCTTCCTCCGTCTCGGCCATCACACCACGCGTCACCATTGCCGCTGCTCCGAGCCATCCCTTGCCTCCACGACCTCGCCGTCGCGCTCGCGGTGAGCTCCTCCCTCGGATCCCCTTTTGTTCCCCTTCGATTTGGCCGCCGTAGGCCGCCGTCACCATCGTGCCCGAACCCCCGCGTGCGCGTAGGTGTAGTTGCTCCTCCTGCGTGCCGCTACTACTGCTTGCGCACGCCTCGTCTATAGTCGTGCCCTTGCGCCTGTGTAGGTTGTGCCTGCCGTCTCATGCCTGTTGCAGCCCGTGCCCTCGCTCGAACCTGGCCGCGTTCCCCTGCGAGTGCCCTGCACGCGCGTGCCCGCGCCCCCGCTCCTGTTGCGTGCTGCCTTGTAGTGCCTGCTGCTTTTGCTGTTGCCGCTAGTTGCTACTCCTTGGTTGATGTTTGCTGCTACTTCTGCTACTAGATGACGCTTGTTCGCACACGAACACGTCACCATGTACCGTCGACACCGGGGGTGATGCACCGCAGCTCACGTCGAAGGAGACCCGTCCGGAAGCGCGGTACGCAACCAAACCGGCTGGCACTTTTGTAGACCCGAAACGCCACATGCCCGGGAAGGACCCCGTCAGGGCGCGCGGTGGCTATGGGCTGCCCTAGGTCGACCTATCTCCCTAGGGCCTCGAGGTTCGCCACCCTGCAAACGAAGAATGAACAAAGAATGAGAAGAAGAAGAACTAGGGTTAAGGAGAAAAGATAAAAGATTAAAAGTGGTAGATGAATTGATCGATTGTGTGTTGTTCAATCGGTCGTCACGCCTTAGGTATATAAGAGGCGGATGGACTTCCCGTACAAGAAAAGGACTCCGAATCGCGTCCAAATCTTTCCAAAATTAACTGAACTCGGATTTAGGTAAGTTTGGAATATCAGTTCAGTTTTTAGGTCGCACATGCCACAAATGACCTTGGATGAAGATGATCCCAAAAGCAAATTTAGCCGTTTTGACAAGACGAACAACTTTCGTGTTGAACGTTCTTCGATTTTAAACCATCTCGAGGGCCGAATCTCTCACGCAAAACAGCGGATTGGTGGCGCTACCCATCACACACGTGTCTGGTGGGGCGCGCGATATTTTGCCTCTTGGTAGGGCTGCATTCCGATGGCTCTGACTTTTTATACGATCTCGGATTGGAACAATTTTTATATCAGAATCGACCATTTCGACGAGACGCACAACTTTCGTGCTAAATCGTTTTCCATCAGAGGTCATCTTAGTTGAGTTTCATGCCATTCTTTAATCTGGTGTCAACATGAGCATCTCTGAACTTTTCATAACTATTGCATAAGAGCTCCGGTTTAGACCATGTTCATATCCATCTCGATCTTCTTAGGAAGAGCCATTCGGAGGTGACCTCCAATCATAAGTTTGAATTAGTCTTGATATAACTTAAAGATACTATCTATGATTGTGCCACTTTTGAGCGTCAACACATGCCCCTTGTTTTTCGGCAAAGCTATTGTGCCGAAAAATAACTTCTTCCATGCTGGTTCCAAGGGCGATGTCAACACTCCATCTACCATTTTGCATGTGCTTAGGGCGATAAGTATTTATCGACCATTGCTTGTTTCAATCCTTGATGCAAACTTGGGTGAAAACTTCTCAACTTCTGTAACAATCTGGTGATAACGTTCCATAGATATGTATCTCAAAGCCATCCTTCGAACCATATTGTTCACCCTTTTGCTAGGAATTTTTAGATAATCACAAATGAACTTTCTCCAATTATTGCTTCGCTTGCATAAATTTTTCATTAGTGGCCGAAGCGGTGGGCTTCAGTTTGGCCTTACCTATTTCGATGAGACTAAGCATTGGCTATTGATAGATATGCAATACATCATCATCAACATGGTAGCCAAAATGCTCGTGGTGCCAATTATTTCCAATTGTCATGTCTAGATATATGAACAATTTGAAAGCCACCCAAGAAGAATATTACATCTAAACATGCCTCAAGATAAACTATAAGCGATTCATTGAGACATTGATAACTTTTGATATTTGTTGCACTATTCATAATGAATCACCGAAAGCCTCAATATGTGTCGCATCCATAGCAAACAAAAGCTCCAAGATAAAGATGCATATTCAGCTTTGATTATTTGTGCAAAAATATTTTAAGCGACATGAGGCTTCACGAAATAGTACCATGAGGATATATATAAACAACACCAACACCTTGACCATTGCTATAAATTTAACTATCTAAAATAATCTCCATAGTATTGGAAAGACAAGGGTCATCCAAAACATTCAGCTACGCATCATGAGCAATCTCTAGCGTGGTCCACATCTGATTTACTACGAGATAAAACGGTCGCTTCTTCGAGAAGAAACAGAGAAAGGGATTAGCCAGAAGCCCAACCCACAGCCCCCGATTCCTCCCCCTCTCCCTTTCCTTCCTCTGCCACCGCCGCCACCACCTGCGACCTCCCTGCAGCTGCTGAGACTGTCGCCACCACCTGCAACCTCCCCGCAACCGCCACCACCACCCACACCCTCCCCAACGGCCGACTCTACCACCCCTTTTCTCCTCCCCTTAGCTCCTCCTCACCATCGGCGACCTCCCCTCCCCCTCGCACCAGATCGATCAGCAGGCCAGGCATAGCAGAGCGGAGCGGACGGGCGTGCCAGAACCAGCAGAACACGGTCGCGGGCGGAGAGGGCAAGGCTGAGTCGCTGGCGGCGGCGGGCCCGATCTGGGCGGGCATGGCGGACGGCCTGCGCGAGCAGCGTAGGGGCGCAGGCAGCCGACGCCTCTTCATGGAGGCAGTGGTCCCACGGATGGCGTCACAGCATAGCTCGATGATGGCGGCACGGTTTGGTTTGGTGGCGCGTTGGGAAAGGAGGCTGACATGGGGAAGGCGCCGCGCTTAGTGCCTATTGACAACACCATCCGCGCTGATGCCTATGGGCTTTTCGTTGGAATGCGCTGCCGTAAATCCCGTGCACCGTCTCTTCCTCTCCTCGAGGAGTCGCGGTGAACGCGGGAGGAGGAGCCCGAGTGGATGAGACTGCGATGCAGGAAGCCTCGCCACCATCGTCGGCGTCGTCCTCCTGGAGCAGGGCTGGGCAGGGATGGCAGATCCATGCTATTTCTGAGTGGTGAAGGCATCTTCTCCACCGGATTTTGTGCAGGGCATCACCTCCGGCAAGGTCAGGGACCAACGCCTGTCCTTCTCCGGGATCCCGAAGTACCACTACAAGTATGGAAACTACTACTCCATTGCAATCCTCGTGCTGTTTTCATTTCATAGTTGTGATTCCAAAAGCTATCAGCTCATATGAAACTCATACGATGATAATCAGATCATATTACGAATGCTGGTGTTGGTGTGAGTAGCGAGAGAAAAACAAAAATAGAAAAAATATTCAGATTGTTCAATGTTACTGTTGTTGGTTGTTCAGGGATCTGTGGAAGTAGTGGCGGATCCAGGATTGGAGCAAGCCCCGGGCCCAAAAAAAAGTTTTCGCCACGAGGGAAAGACTTAACGCCCATAAGGGTTTTAGCTACCAACAAAGATACCCCATACAAAATATAGTGAATCTTACAAATTTTTCAAAATTTAAACTCAATACTTAGCGATACAAAAAAAACATGATAAAAACTACAAAGAAAAGTACGTGATAAAAAAAGTAGCAAATAAATGATTTTCTTCATCAATGCCTCACATAACCTCATCAACGATGGAAGAAGAATCAACACCTTCAAGACATCAAAAGCAAAATTTCATAAGAGAAGTCATAAAGATCAAGTGAAACAATTATTATTTATACAAATCTAAAAACTTACCACTTCCTTGATAGAAGCCCTTTGCAAGACCTATATGATCGAAAGCTTGATTCCCTCCATCTGAAATGATAGGTTTAGACACCCCATTGCGAACAAATCTAAAACAAGAATTTTGGGACGGAGGGAGTATATGAAATGAGATTGGCGATTACATCAGGTTGAGTTCAACAACACCCTACATATATGACTGTACACACACACACCCACACACACACACATTTTGACACATACATTATTTCAATTAAATTTCAGTTCACATTAACATTGTAGAACATGGTATAGGACTACTAGTGGAAAGCAGAAAGAAGTCCACATAACCCCGGAAATCATCAAAAAAAATACCAAGATGCAGCAATCAAGCAGCCAGCAGAGGTTGACGCTCCACGCGGATGAACCACGCACAGGAGGGCGGTGTCCAGGAGCCCGGGAGTAGGAGGAAAGTGTGAGGGGGCGGAGGCGGCCAGTGGACGACACCGCGGCGGCGGACGGCGGCGCCGCGAGCGCTAGAGTCTGAACTCTCGAGATTGATCGTGCGTGAGGTCGGCGGCGGCCGCCAACGCCGAACATTTCCTGAACCCAAGCAAACACAGCCTCGTTGCCTCGTGCGTCCGTTTAAGCCTTTCACGTGAGACAGCCCATCAGGCTTTGGGCCATCTTCATTTCCACGCCCTGGGCCTGCTGAAAAACATGTGTGTATAATAGCCTGTTCGAATTTCCACGCCCCGGGCCTGGGCCCTGGGTGCCCGGGGCCCAGCTCAAGGCTACTGATGGATTTCATACTGATTTGTGTTTTCCCCTTTCTATTTCAAGTGATGGCTAATGTAGTCGTAGTCTGTTCTGAAATTTATGTATCCAGATGTTCATCCCAATCAGGTCTTCTCCTCTCTCTCTCTCTCTCTGTCTTGATTGGGTTTGCTTGGGTTGCATTTTTTGCAAGAACTATTATTGTGCAGAGCTAGCTGCAACGATGCACATATTAATTCATAAATTGTGATCTGGTTTTGAGGCTGCAGATGTGACCACTAGTTGTTTGTATAAATGCTTAAGGGGGACTGCTCAAGGAAGGGCATGTGTGTTTCAGAGATAGATATGGAAATTGGGCGCTGGACCAACAGGAGAAGAGGAAGGAGTGGAATCAACTGATGTGCATTACATTTCTGTCTCTATGGAACTCAGTTATATACTGGTAAGGGTTTATACAATAATAAGCTTCCTATATGTTGAACCTTACAATTAGTACAGAGCCACACGTCATTTCCGTCAGTCACAATTGTAGATCAAACAAATGATACTGTAGAATTATTGTCTGAGACTATTGAGATAGAGCTTCGAAATGAGGGCTACAACATGACACTCTTCTGGAACATAATGGTAGATACCTTCTAACAAACCCTTGTCCTTTCCTGTGTACATTTCTTCAGATACAATATCAGTACAATGGACATATGGAATGTGGGATTCTTGATACATCACCATTATTAAAGTCTATGACATCAACAATGTAAGCCTTTTAATACTTAGTACTTACATACTCATACGTGTTTTCTCTCACTAATATTTGAATGCATGCACCTTTACTTTCTCTCACTAATATTTGAATGCATGCACCTCTGCGTTTTGCAGGTCCACCTGGTACTCCACTCACTCCTGGTTCTTGCCTCTTTGACCATCCATTAGGTTTGTCTCATCTCATATGATCTCCAATTTTTCTCACCTTGACTGTTGGGATTCTACTTGTAGTTCTTTTATATTTGGTTACATCTACATCGTCATATGTTTGATATTAGCTTTAACATTTTTTCATGGGAAAACCCGCCAGGAGTGATGCCTATTCATTAAGTAAAATATAAAACATCTTATATTTGTGAACACATGGGGTAACTTTTACTCACACCTCTCTATGTGATGGAAGATGTCATTTTAGATTTGAACAATGCTGCACATATACTACTGGTATAGATTCCTTTTTTTTCATTAAAGGTAACTTATCTCTTCACCCCAAATGATACAAGCTTAATGATGGTTTCTGACAACAGGTTCAAAAACGGCATATGTATGCCATAAAAAACGTCCTTGGAAGGAATTGTGCTGATAGAAAAGAGGCTTAAGAATAGAACCATCGGAGGTAATCACCGTCTTCCTTCTAACTATTTACGTCTGTATTTATGGTGCGAAGGGCTAAGCTCGCAACACTGTAGGGGTTTGGATAACTTAGATAATGAGATTTTAGTTTTGGAGGTACATATTTATGTAGTGCCTTGTTCTTGCAACCTTGAAATTACTATAGTTCTGGTAAATCTATCTGAACATGGAAATAAAAATCATCTAAATCTAAGCAGCCTCGTGTAACCTCATCGCAGACAGAAGTTGAAAATCTTAATCTCGAGGAACAAACATTGGATGTACATATAAGGTTGGTAGCTACTGTAGGTCGCAAAGGTATTGAATGTAATTTGTTTGCTGCCTAAAATAGTTACATGGTCTAAAATAATTATTCTTGCAGTGAAATGCATGAAAAGGTGAGGAAGTTAACTGAAGAGGACAACAGTCAGAGGTAAACTATGTTCCTTCCATGTTTGATTTTTGTATACTTAATAGCATGGCACTGTTCTAATCATGTACTAATTGATGACTCTTCTTTTACAATTCAGAATAATAGTCGAGGAGTCTTAGCTTCTGTTGTCTCTCTTCTTATGTCCAGTGGTTATCATTTGTCATGGGTTGATTTAATTTTGTAGAACTATAGATGCCTGAGTTTCTAAGGGTGAGTTTTCATTAGTGAAACATTTCTGTCCGTGTTGGATTGCCAATGACTTCGAATAGACATGTTGTGAATCTGTTGCTTCTGGTCGTGCAATATGTTTAAATGGTACACCATGTTACACAAACGTTGATTTGTTGCTCTGCATCATTCGTGGTGAACAACTACAATACATTTCTTGTTTCTAACTTACCACAATATCATATTTACGCCCGTGCCCTGTCGTTTTAATTTGTAGGTCACCCTCATGAGACCTTTTGTTAGAGTACGTAATGGGCCTGTGCCCGTTAGTCTTAGGGTTAATTAGAGATAAGGGTTGCTTGCTGTCAAGTAAGCCTTGCTTGGGAGTCAAGTAAACCTCTTTATATAAAGAGAGGAGTTGTATCAATCTAATCAATCAAGAATTAAGAAGGAAATCCCTTCCCTCTTGCCCGGCCGTGGGCAAAAAGCCCCCCGGCCGGCACTCTCGCGCCCTCCTATCAGCGCCATAACAATTTGGTATCCAGAGACTCAGATTCGATCATGTCGTCATCAACACCCACGCCGCCGCTGCCCATCATCACCACCGCCCCGATGACCACTGTCGGGTCCCCAACGCCGCCGGCCCCGATCACCTCCGCGCTGCCGGCCCCCGTCACTTCCGCGCCGCCGACAACCTCCGTCTTCACGCCATAGGAGATGACCAGCACCCTGCGGGACCTCGTGACGGCCGTCCAGGGCATCTCCCTTTACTTGGCCGGCCCGCACACCACCCCGCCGGCTGCGCCCCCGCCTACAGCCACCCGGCGACGCACTGGCCGATCCAGAATGCGTCAGGCCCGAGCGGGACGCCCCTGCTGCCGTTCCAGGCGGGCTACACCGGCGGGCCCCCGCCGCTGCTGCACCTGCCCTGGTACTCGGTACCCGCGGCGATCGCCGGGGCCCATCCATCGCTCCAGCCGTCGCCCGCCCCAGCGCCGTCCTGGCCGCAGTGGCCCGCGCCAGTTCTCCCGGCGCTACCCGCGCCTCCCGCGCCCACCCCAGCGCCGCAGTGGCCGCACTGGCCCGCGCCGGCCCCAGCCGCGCCAACCGCGCCGCCCGCGCCGGTCCAGCTCCCACCGCCACCGCCCAGCTCCGGACTGGGCCAGTCCACACCGGGAGGACTTCCCATCCAGCAGGTCCGGTTTCCGCCATCACCGTCCCCGATCCTGGCCTGGCTAACTGGGACGTCGCCACCGCTAGTTTACACAGAGGCCGGGGACCCACCGGTACCCACGCTGCAGTCTGGGGCCTCGTCCGGCTCCGCGGGGGCCTACGACGGCCTCCCCACCGTTGACCGGGCGCCGTCATCATCACTGCTCCGCACCGCCGAGCCGCCGCCACGGTTCGCCAAGATCGATTTCGTCACTTATGACGGCACGGAGGACCCGCTTAACTGGCTCAACCAGTGTGAGCAGTTTTTCCGTGGCCAGCGCACGCTCGCGTCGGAGCACACTTGGCTGGCATCCTACCACCTCCGCGGTGCAGCCCAGACCTGGTACTACGCCCTCGAGCAGGACGAGGGCAGCATGCCCCCTTGGGAGCGCTTCCGCAAGCTCTGCCTCCTTTGCTTTGGGCCTCCGGTTCGCGGGAGCCGCCTGGAGGAGCTCGGCCGCCTTCCCTTCACCTCCACGATGCAGGACTTCACCGACCGTTTCCAGGCCCTGGCATGCCATGCGTCGGGCGTGACGGCGCAGCAGTGGGCCGACCTCTTTGTCGGTGGACTTCCGGATCACATCCGTGTGGACGTGGAGCTTCGGGGACCCCAGGATCTCCAGTCGGCCATGTACTACGCCCGCGCATTCGAGCGCCGCGCGGTGGCCATCCAACAGGAATCACCGTCCCGGAGTGCTGGGTTGCTACCCAGGCCGGATTCCGCGCAGGGTCGGCCTGCGCAGGCTTCTGCGGCACCCCTCGCCGCGACCGCGGCGCACAAGTTCCGCCGGCTCACCTCAGCCGAGCTACTCGAGCGTCGCCGCCAAGGGTTGTGCTTCAACTGCGATGAGCCCTACACGCTCGGCCATGCCTGCCCGCGACTCTTCTACCTGGAGATTGCAGACTACATTCCGGAGGACGCCGTCGCCGCCGACCTGGCCACCCCAGCTGTTGAGAAGGTGTTTGACGCTGGTTGATCGCCTCCAGGAGTTCCGCAAGTGCTTCCCCACCTTACAGCTCGAGGACGAGCTGTTTGTGCAGGCGGGGAGAAGTGTTATGGCCGGTTTAGCTAGGCCCACCGGGCAATCTTAGCCCACAAGTTATCTTAGGTTAATTCTCATGCAAGTTATCTTAGGTTAATTCTTATGCAAGTTATCTTAGGTTAATTCTTATGCAAGTTATTTAGGTTATAAATATAGGCTGTAAGACTCTTTTTGGAATGAAGCAATTAAGGACAGTATAACCGCACCTAAAGCGAGCTCTCTCAGCGATTTGGGTTTCTGACCGTCGGATTTCACGATTTAATCATCCCTGGCCGTCAGATCTTCTAAGTTAAGCCATCTTTCCCGCATGTGTCTAATACAGGCCCGTCTGTCCTATGGGCTGCTGCTCCGGAGGCTGAAATGAAGGCCTCCGGTAAAATGGGCCAGTTCTGCCCGCCCATGGCAGCCCATTTATCTAGCGAACGGACTACCCATTTATCTAACCACCCTGACCCCCCCTCTTCTCGTCCCTGACCTCCACCGATCTCTGGCTTCTTCCACCGCCGCCGACAGTTCAATCGCCTACCGCGGCCACAGCTAGCCGCTCCACCCACAGCCACCACGCGCCTCCTCTCCTACCGCGGTCACGCCCCTGCATTCCCACACCTACGCGCTGCCCCGTCCACCCTGCGCGCGGCGCCGCGCAAGTTGCCGACGTCTCCAGGCCAGAGCGTGCTGCGCTTCGTTCAAGGGAGGATCCAGCGACGCGGGATACAGAGAGCGGCCGGTGTGCGTTCATACACCCCCGATGCGAAGAGCTCGATTGGATCTACGTCGGCGGCGGCGATTGACGAGACCTTGGGAGAGCAATGGCAACGGGGACAGGGAGAAGGCCACGGAGGAGGACAAGGTGGAGGCGGAACCTGCGGCTACCGACACAAGATGACGCGATGCAAGACAAGGCAAGCCTAGCTTTTCACCATTCATTATCTCTGAGATATGCCGTCCTCTGTACTTCGCCTCTCTGGTTCATCTTGTTGGGCACCTGGGAATGAGGGTGTGAGGGACAGTGCGAGAATCTAAGGATGAAGAGGAGATGGTGTGTGTTGCGGCGTGCAGCCACTTCACCAGAGGTGAGGAAACTTACATCAGGCAGCGCTTCCCATCTGGGCAGTGTACTCTGCCACATTCTTTAAACGGATTTGCTGCTTGGATGTAAAATACAATGGGCGTGCTTTAAACTGATTTAAACACCGCACTCTATTCATACATCTAATTTTGTTCCTACTCTACCTGCAACGAGCTTCCCATCTTACAATCTTTGTTTTCTGCTATTCATTTACCTAGGGAGCTTACTATTTCTGTAATTGCTGAGACTCAAAACTTTGGAGGCAAACTGGACCTCAATAATAGAGTTGTGATATTCAGTTTAGTTTTGTTAACTTTACTTCTGTGTTTCCTTGCTTATTAGATTTATCAAAGTCATCATTCAGTCACCATTCTCTCAGTATTAAATTAGTATCTAAGAGATTTGAAATTGTTGCATCAAAGAATTATTATTTCAGACATTTGAATATATATGATGCTCACCTGTACATTGGGACTTCTGTCATGAAAACTTCAGTTTCAAAACTAAGGAGAGGTTCTACCTGGTGGGAATTTAGCGAGTTTCAAACCATACCATGTGATGTTCCAGCATTATTTACATTGATATTTGCATGATATCCTAATATGATACTCGTGTCTTATATTTTGATATAAGGTAGTATTCCATACCATGTGATGTTCTAGCATTTCTTCAAACCATACTTGTCCTGAATCTAATAGTCATGGTTGTGATCTTGCAGAACTGAGCCTACCTTCCACAAGGCACAAGATCCAAACTCTAAACTTGAAATTTTCCAATGGAGGTGCCCGCTGGAAAGCTGTTTTGCCGGCATAAAGACCTCTACCATCTATGCTCCACATTTGGTACAAATGTTATATTTTCATTTTTAATTTCACTTTTTATCAATTATTTCTTATTTTACGGGTTCTACCAGCAATTTAGATATTGTAGCATAGGTGTTACAAGTACCCTTATTTCAAAATGGAAGTGCCCTGAAACAATGATTTTAGTTTATTTTATCTTTCTCCATATAGTTTATCATTCATATTGGCGTCTCTCTCACAGATCCAGGCGGCCAAAGGATCACCACGTGATTGAGATTGGTGGTCGATGGTGCACGCAATGGGCACGACTCGGCGATATGCACTCTCAGCTGCTCTAGATCTACAAGCATTTTGTAAGTGGGAGTGGTCGAGTTCCATGTGAATGTCTTGACACCATTATGGTTGGGCGCCCGTTCAGCGTCATTTTCTTATGCCCTTCCGTAATCCCTTTTGGAATATTTGTCTGTTAAACTACAATGTACTCCCTCCGTTCCTAAATATTTGTCTTTCTAGATATTTCAAATGGCTACCACATACGGATGTATGTAGACATATTTTAGAGTTTAGATTCATTCATTTTGCTCCGTATGTAGTCATTTGTTGAAATATCTAGAAAGACAAATATTTAGGAACGGAGGGAGTAGAATATTACATGCCATCAGGCATTGGATTTTTCTAGATAATAAATGTTGTCCAGAAATTTTGGAATATTTGTACCTCCTATTACTATGTTTATTTTTTCAAATATTCCTAATGTATTTCTTCAATACTTGCGGGAGATTTTTTTAGGAGCCGAAAAGAGGTCGTGATCGATCATGAATGTATCCACCAATCACTTCAATTCTTGCAAACAAATGTCTTCAAATTACTTCATATTCCTAACAACTATGAGCCAAAATAGACGGGTGCAGCAACGCTGCACCATCAACGATCTAGTAAATATTATTATCCCTATTGCCCGGCTCCTTCGTAAATATTATTATCCCTATTGCCCGGCTCCCGGAGGAGCCGGAACTCTCGCCGCCTCTAACCCTAGCCGCCGCCGCCATCTCCCTCCGACGCGACGGCGTCCAGCCGACGGCGCGCCCGATCATCGCCCCGTCCTACTCCATCCTTCCCCTACAACCTATGAAGCAGGTCCGGTAGGATCCTTGGTTCTACCAATTTGGTATCAGCTAGCTTCGGTTCGATCATGTCTTCACCGCCGCCCAACCCGTCTTTTTCGTTGCCGGTCACCTGGTCGCCTCTAGCGACCACCACGACCGTCGTCCCGCTCCTGCTTGCGTCGGGATCCTGCGTCACGCCTGCCCCCGCCGTCCTCACCCCAGAGGCGGTGTCCGGGGCGCTGCGAGACCTAACCCAGGCGGTCCAGGAGATCCGCCTGTTCTTGGCCGGGTCCTACATGCCGCACCCGGCTGCACCGCCCATCGCCGCCACCGCGCCGCCGTGGCTGCCATGGCAGCCGCCGCACCAGGCGGCCTCCGCTGCGCTCGTCGGGCGGCTGCAGCTGCCATCCATCGCCACCACCGCCCCGCCCTGGCTGCAGTGGTAGCCGCCGCTCCTGGCAGCCTCCGCCGCGCCCGGCGCTCCGCCGCAGCAGCTGCAGCAGCCACCACCAGTCAGCTCCAGTCGCGCATCGACCGCGTCGATGGGAGTCCCGATCCACCAGATCAAGTTCCCGCCGTCGCCATCAACGCTTCCCCAGGGCGTCCCCATCCAGCAGATCAAGTTCCCGCCGTCGCCGTCGCCGTCACCGTCACCGCTTCCGGCTTGGATCACTACCCGCCACGTGTCGGCGGCGGTGAGGCTGCAGGCTGCTGCGCGCGGCCTCCTAGCGCGTCGACGTGTACGGGAGATGCGTGGTCTGCCGCTGCCGCTCCTCCCAATTGCGCTTCGCTGCGCAAAGGACCTCGATCTCGTCCGCTGCGTCGGGGATCTTGGGCATGCTGTTTTCCCCACGGACAACGACCTCAAAGTCTGCGACATCGGCGGTTGGGGCGGCACACCCCTCCTCGCCATTCTCCATCGACAACCCTCCACTCTTCTCTGTGCGGTGCAGACCAACAGCCGTCCGGCGGGGAGAAGGCATGGTGTCATCGACAAGAGTGCACGACGTAGCACCACTGCATTCCGCCGCCGGCCGCCGCGAGGGCGCCTCTGCTGGTCGCTCTTGCGACCACTTCCAGGTGGCCATACACATACACTCCTTTTGTCCAGATGGTTTCCATGGGATCCAGGTGGCTGTGGCTGTACATGTGCACGTCCGACGTGCGGATGGTGTCCACTTTATGATCAGGGGTCCAAAATAAAGTGTCCCAGTCCATTTCAGGTTGAGGGTAATAAACCAAGCCAATATGTAAAAGGCTTGTTTTTAGGTGTTAGATTTGTGTTGCGTCGAGTCATGGTTATAAGTTGGTTAGGCTGCAGCTCGAGGACAAGCTGCATGTCCAGATGGGGTGTAGTGTTAGAGTATGTAACGGGCCTGGCCCCGTTAGTCTTAGGGTTAATTAGAGATAAGGGTCGCTTGCTTAGGGGTCAAGTAAGCCTTGCTTGGGAGTCAAGTAAACCTCTCTATATAAAGAGAGGAGATGTATCAATCTAATCAAGCAAGAATTAAGAAAGAAATCCCATCCCTCTTGCCCGGCCGTGGGCAAAAAGGCCTTCGGTCGGCACTCTCGCGCCCTCCTTCTAGCAGCGCCATAACACTTTTTATATTGGAGGATTTGATGATCACCGTGAGTTGGGAAACTAGGTGAAACCAGCACGTCAACAAACTGGAGCAGCTCATTGCTGTGAAGAAATCTACCATCCCATACCACGTCTGCCATATGAGCAAGACATTGGCAAGACCTAGCCAGAGGATGGTAATGATCAACACGCCTCACATCTCCATTTAGCATAACAATCACCTAATTTCAGTCTAAAATCTGCAGTCCTCTGAAAGATCTGCCCATCAAGTTCGGAATCGGAAGCCCTCACACAGTTGCTCGTCTCATCACAACAACTTAGAACAGAGCGACAATAACCACAAAATGGACCTAGTTCTTCGAGGACTCCAACATGAAGGAAAGCAAGGTGTATGCTTTTGCTTTCAAACACAAGGCAAACATTCGATTGCTCACCGTACATCACCTCAAAGAGCGTGCTGCTAGCAGCCACAAATCGCATGTACGTAGCCCGCCTAGCAAAGTTTCTGCACCAAGATGCTCTTCTATCATGTATGTTATTATCCAAATTGCTTTCCCTGATTTTTAAATGAGCTACATAATGTAATGTATCATCCAACCTGCTCTTAAGCTGAGTGCTATTCCTAGACTGTCACATGTAATAGATCAGATCTACTTGATGTTGTTTATGAATAGCTCCTCAGTTGCGTTTGCATGTATCACACCCTACTTTTGGACCTTGCTATCCGGTGCTTTTGAAGATACTAAGCCTACGCCATTACTTATGTAAACTCTACTATTGTTAGTCAGATGGTTCACATCCACCTGTTAATATCCATAATGGGGCTTCTGTGAATATCTATTTATTTCTATTCCTATTCTCTGTATCAAATCTCAATTCCTTAATTAACAACATCATCAGACAAAGGGTCGCGCACTAGATAGCACCGCACAGCTGCCCCTCAAGAGGCGCGCCAAGGGTGCGCCCCAACCCCTAGTATCAATGAACATGTACCTTGTTTCGGTCTCCAATCGAACTAAGGACGATATTAGGATACTACACCGGCCATGCTTTGACATATTCTTAGGGCGATAGATAAATATCGGCCATTACCATGAGGTCCATGTAGAATTCACCCACCAAAGTATGTATAGCTGAAATAAACAAATGAAATAGCAATAAAATATTTCGGCCCTTTTGGATTAGCCACAAAAAAAATGTAACTAACCAAATGTATAGTGAGTCGGTAATACCCTCTCATGATATAGAAAATTATGTTGTATCCATGGATCAAAATAAATCCATGGAGGGTAATTGATCATACCTAGGGATGAAATCCATGGCAAAGGCATCAGTGGCATGGTTGAAGAAAATGGATGATGTGCTAACCGAAGATTTTGATATTGTGATGCACACCTTCGGCTTAATTGTTTGTTGCTTCCATCCTTCTCTTTCTTCACTTTTATTGTACTTGTTACAGTAGAAGCATGCACATAATTTTTGTTTTGATAGATCCTCTTGGGAACCCATGCCATGTTCTTCTTTCTCAGCTCTTGTGCACTGAGATTTTTTAATTCCTTATTTTGCCAATTCGATAAGCCGAGTGGGCATCTCGGCTGTGATTCTGTTTCAACCAATGGCAATTCTTTTTTGGCCTTGTGCACTCTCAACTTCTTTTCTTCATATTTGTCACTTTGACTCTCAACAGTTGATTGCTTCATGTCATTGCCTTTAGTAGCTAATGTCAACACTTTAATTGGCTCTTTTTCATTTGATATCAAATCTGAAGTAGCAGTCTTACGACCATGTCTTTTAATGCGGTAAACTTGCTTGCCTACCTCCTTTTTCTTCCTTGAGCTCCGGACCGATTCCTTATGATTGAAACGGTCTTTGACATGTGATTGTTCAAATGTTGATCTTCTCGGAGCCGCACAATATTGGTGAGATGGTATGAAAATAAGATGGAGAATGTGTCCTTGTATCATACCTGTCCCATGATGTACATGAATCTACATGAGCATAGGGAGGCATCCACGACATTGGCATTGGCGGCCCAAAGTAAGGATATGAATATGTTGCATTGCCATTTTCCCTTTGCCAATACCGACCATCAGATTTGCACCTAGGGGGTGATCTTGACGCTTTTGAATTACTTGGCCGATAAGCAATTTTCTCCTCACTTAGCTTCTGATATTTTTCCAATAGTTGCGCGAAAGTGACTTTCGGCTTTTTACCTTTGTACTTACCTCGGCCTTTGCTTGCATCGATCTTAGGATTTTCTTGTTGCCCCCTAGTACTTGGCGTCTTCATTGCAACTTTGATGGAATTTTTGCCCTCAAGAATATTATCATTGTGCTCTTGAACAACTTCCTTACTTGAAAGCTTGATCCCAATATCTGTAGTTTTTACCTTCTCATGTTTAAATGGATTAGCTTAAAGCAGCCGATGCAAAAACTGTTTGCCATCAGGACCAATCGGAATAGACTGGTCATCTCTTGGTGTCTTAACAAATTTTGATCGTCCTTTATGTTGGCAATAGTTGCATGGAAAACAAAAAACTTTCTACGCACACACAATGATCTATCCATGGAGATGCATAGCAACGAGGGGGAAGTGTGTCTACGTACCCTCGTAGACCATAAGAGGAAGCGTTTCTCAACACGGTTGATGTAGTCGAACTTCTTCGCGCTCCACCGATCAAGTACCAAACGCATGACACCTCCGCATTCTGCACATGTTCAGCTCGGTGACGTCCCTCGCCTTCTTGATCCAGCAAGATGTCGAGGTAGTAGATGAGTTCCGTCAGCATGACGACGTGGTGATGGTGATGGTGAAGTGATCATCGCAGGTCTTCGCCTAAGCACTACTAAAATATGATCGGGGGTGTAAACGGTGGAGGGGGGTGCCGCACACGGCTAAACAATTGTATGGTGTGTGCTAGGCGCCCCCACATATATATAGGTGGGAGGGGGAGGGGAGAGGCCAGGAGGCACCCCAAGTAGGAACGAATCCTACTTGGGCTCCTCCCAAGCCGCGCGCTCCCCCTGCCATATATATCGGAGGGGGAAGGAAAGAGGGGGAAGGGGGAAGTAAGGGGGAATCCTGTTCCCTTATTTCGTTTCCTCCTTCCCTTTCCTTCTCCACCTTGGCCGGCCCATATGGTGTGTGTGTGTGTGTGTGGGGGGGGGGGGCACCAGCCCCTTGTGGCTGGTGTGTTTCCCCTCTTGGCCCATAAGACCCCTTCCGGTGATCCGATATGTACCTGGTACCCTCTGGAACACTTCTGGTGTCCGAATACCATCATCCTATATATCAATCTTTACCTCTCGACCATTTCAAGACTCCTCATCATGTCCGTGATCTCATTCGGGACTGTGAACAACATTTGGTCACCAAATCACATAACTCATATAATACTATATCATTAACGAACGTTAAGCGTGCAGACCCTACGGCTTCGAGAACTATGTAGACATGACCGAGACACCTCTCTGGTCAATAGCAATAGCGGAACCTAGATGCCCATATTGGCTTCTACATATTTTACGAAGATCTTTATCCGTTGAACCGTTATGACAACATACGTAATTCTCTTTGTCCATCGGTATGTTACTTGCCCGAGATTCGATCGTGGGTATCTTCATACCTAGTTCAATCTTGTTACCGGCAAGTCTCTTTACTCGTTCTGTAATACATCAGCTCGTGACTAACTCCTTAGTCGTTTGCTTGCAAGCTTATGATGTGTATTAACGAGAGGGCCCGGAGATACCTCTCCGATATTCGGAGTGACAAATCCTAATCTTGATCTATGCCAACTCAACAAACACCTTCAGAGATACCTGTAGAGCATCTTTATAATCATCTAGTTACATTGTGACGTTTGATAGCACACAAGGCATTCCTCCGGTATCCGGGAGTTGCATAATCTCATAGTCGAAGGAATATGTATTTGACATGAAGAAAGCAATAGCAATAAACTGAACGATCATAATGCTAAGCTAACAGATGGGTCTTGTCCATCACATCATTCTCCTAATGATGTGATCCCCTTATCAAATGACAACACATGTCCATGGTTAGGAAACCTTAACCATCTTTGATCAACGACCTAGTCTAGTAGAGGCTTACAAGGGACACGGTATTTGTTTATGTATTCACACATGTATTTAGGTTTCCGATCAATACAATTCTAGCATGAATAATAAACCTTTATCATGAATAAGGAAATATAAAATAACAACTTTATTATTGCCTCTAGGGCATATTTCATTCAGTCTCCCACTTGCACTAGAGTCAATAATCTAGTTCACATCACCATGTGATTAACACCAATAGTTCACATTGTCATGTGATTAACACCCATAGTTCACATCACCATATGACTAACACCCAAAGAGTTTACTAGAGTCAATAATCTAGTTCACATCGCCATGTGATTAGCACCCAACGAGTACTAAGGTGTGATCATGTTTTTCTTGTAAGAGAGGTTTAGTCAACGGGTCTGCTATATTCAGATCCGTATATATTTTGCAATTTTCTATGTCTACAATGCTCTACACGGAGCTACTCTAGCTAATTGCTCCCACTTTCAATATGTATCCAGATTGAGACTCTGAGTCATCTGCATTAGTGTTAAAGCTTGCATCGACGTAACCCTTTACGATGAACCCTTTATTACCTCCATAGTCGAGAAATATTTCCTTCGTCCTCTAAGGAAATTTTTGATCGCTGTCCAATGATCTACTCTTGGATCACTATTGTACCCCCTTGCCAAACTCATAGCAAGGTACACAACAGGTTTGGTAAATGTGACGCCCGGATAATTAAGCTACAGTAATTCTCTGCTAATGATGCCGCGTCATCATTAGTACTGTTGTTAAACTCACATTGGTTCAAATCCGGTCCAAATTCAAAGTCAAGTCAAACTCCAAAATTCAAATTGCCAAACATGAAAACTAAAATGTTCAAAGTGTGGCAAATAATTCCTGGATATTTGCCATGTTGGAACCAACCTCATTTGAGTTCCCAAAATGCCCCTGGGATTTTATCTTGTGGTCCAACAATAATTAAATTGGCCTTCCCAATTTCTAAAAATTGTTAGCCAACTCCTTCTGACCCCAAACTTTTTATGCAACTTCACTTTGTTCCTATCTATTTTTGTGGAAAGATCCACATTTAACAAAAATAATTCAGTAGCTCTTTTAAATAGGAAACATAAGCAAATCAAAAATATAAAATGAAAAGACCCCCCCCCCCACGCTGGACCAACCGGCCGGCCCGGCCCCCCCTCGTTGGCCTACAAGGTCAGCCCCCCGCGACCTAGCCCCCCAAAATATCTCCCCACACCCCCACTCTCTCCCTCGTCTCTCCCTCCCCACTTGCATGGATCAGGGAGGATCCCGATCCCGCGCCCCTGCCGCTGGCGCCCGCCCCCGACGCCTTGCACCAGCGCCGCCGTCGGACCTCACCGGACGTCGTCGCCCCTCTCCTTCGCCCCCTCGTTCCAGATCAGGACCCCGCCTCCCCGACAGCGCGACGTCGCCGGATCACCGAGGCCACCTCGCCCCGATGTTGCCCCGCCGCCTCGTCCTCATCACTCGCGCCGTCCTCGACCTCCTCAACCGCGGCTCCACCGAGCCTCGCCGGTGTTCCCCTGCAACGGGGGTGAGCCGCCGTCCGTCCTCCTCTTCCCTCTCCTCGTTTCACCGCCATAGGAAGTCGTTCGCGCTGCTCGGTCTTCATCCAGTGGTCGCGGTCACCGCGACCATGACCGCGTCCAGCCCCGCGCCGCTCCCGCCCGCTCGCGCCGCCTCTTGCTGCAGCTCCGCCAGCCCGCGCTCCCGCCGCAGCCCCCGCCGCACACACAACGCGCCGCCGTGGCCCTGTTGCTGCTCCAACCGCGCCGCCCTGCCTGGCCTCGCCGCGCCGCCCTGCCTGGCCTCGCCGCGCCGCCCTGCTCCGGCAACCGCCGCGGCTGCGCGCCCTTCCCTGGTGGCCTCGGGCGTGCGACCAAACCTCCTTCGGCCGCACCCGCCACCCGAACGCCCACCTCGCGCCGATGTTGCCCACTTGTGATGCCCCCGATTCGACCGTACACTAATCATGCACGCAAATGTGTACGACCAAGATCAGGGACTCACAAGAAGATATCACAACACAACTCTAGACACAAATTAAAATAATACAAGCTTTATATTACAAGCCAGGGGCCTCGAGGGCTCGAATACAAGCTCGATACACAAGCGTCAGCCGAAGCAACAATATCTGAGTACAAACATAAGTTAGACAAGGATGCCTTAAGAAGGCTAGCACAAAAGCAACACGATCGAAGAGGCAAGGCCTCCTGACTGGGACCTCCTAACTACTCCTGGTCGTCGGTAGTCTCCAAGTTGCAGCATCCGTTGGCGGTGGCATCTGGCTCCAAGGATCCACCAACTGGTTGCATCATCCAGAAAGAAGAAGGAAGGGGGAAAGGGATAGCAAAGCAACCATGAGTACTCATCCAAAGTACTCGCAAGCATCAGATCTATACTAAGTATGCATTGGTATCAAATGGATGTGCTGTATCTGTGGGCTGAACTGCAGAATGCCAGAATAGAGGGGAAGGCCTAGCCTATCAAAGACTAGCATCTTCAAGCAGCTCCAAGCATCTTGCAGAATAAAGAAGAGTAAAGAATAGCAGTTTAATTATGAAGCATGTTGTAGCAATAATGCCAAGAGATCCTTCCTCGACTCCCTGCGAGAAAGTAATCCCGGAGCCACATAACTTAAGTATCCATTTCTAGTTGTATTAGATCAAGATATTAGTCTGAACGTCCATTACCGTGGACACAGTATTCGAATAAAGTTCTTCCCTGCAGGGGTGCACCACGTTACCCAACACGCTCGATCACTCTGGCCGGACACACCTTTTTGTGGTCAATGCCCGACCTCAGAAGATCAACATGTCGCAGCCCTACCTAGGCTCAGCAGAGAGGTCCCCGCCGGTCTACATCCTAAGCACTCCGGGGTCTTGGCCGATCGCCCGTTGCACTCCGGGTCGTTGCGAGAAGGGCGGACCAGTCTCCACCACTACAGGATGGTGCCGGCCCAGCCGTGCCGCAATGTTGAACTGGACGTCTGACAAAGCTTTGGCTGATACCACGACGTCGAGGCCCATATCTATTCTCACGTGGTGGTTAGTGCGTAAAGGCCAAAGGCCAACTCAGAACAAATACCCAAACCTGTTAGTGCATTGGGGGCTCGCGGAGACGAGCAGAGACTCATGATAATGTGACCCCGTCGCCCCATCTCGAGGAAATACGGCAAGGGCAAGCCCAGCCCACTCGAGGGCTGCCTGACTTCCCGGCCGTGCCTCTTAACCATCTTGCGGGTGCTCTCCAGGCCCGCCCGACTTTCACCAAGGTCTCCAGTAAACTCAAGGTAACCGTGTGTCCAAACATCAAGGGGAAAACCCAAGGAATCACCCTCGGAGAATTCCACTCGATGTAATCATCAAGGTGAACGTAAGAGGGACCACCCTCGAGGTTCACACTTGAGGTGTTGAACGACAGAGCCGTATCGGGAATGGTGTAAGAGGAAATCACCCTCGATGACCACGAACAAATAGCTACACTATAGAATTATCATCAGGAGTGCGTTATGAGGGATCACCCTCGGCACTCGATAGTAGTTCTGCAGAGTCGAGCAACAAAAGGGGCATGATGTGATCTGAGGAGTCGGGCTCTGGTCGTCGATCACGTAGATCGAGTCGTCAATGATGAAGCAGGGGCAACAAGGACAAGTGGGGATCACTGATGGATCACTATCCAACCTATACTAAGCAGTTTAGGATAAGCAGGCAGGTAACAAAAGCAGGTACAAAAGCAAGCTATGCATCAGAATAGGAGCAATCAATAACAGTAGCAAAATCTAGTGCAAGCATGAGAGAATGGAATGGGCGATATCGGGATGATCAAAGGGAGCGCTTGCCTGGTTGCTCAGACAAGAAGGGGTCGTCGTCGACGTAGTCGATCACAGCGGCAGTCTCGGGGTCTATCGGAGAGAAGAGGGGGGAGAAACAGTAAATACATAGCAAACAGATGCATGACAAGACAATAAGCGGTGTTAGAGGTGTTCTAACGCGGCGTTACATGATACCGTGGAAGGGGGGCAACATCCGGGAATGTTTCCCTAGGTTTAGCATTTTCGGACAGATGAAACCAAGGGGAAAAGTTGCACGTTCAGGTAGTTAGGTTCATGTGGCATACGAACGGATCACGTATTCGGATTCGTCTCGTCGTTCTGAGCAACTTTCATGTAGAAAACTTTTTCATCTGAGTTACGAATTATTTTATATGATTTTTTCAAAGATTTAAACAATATTCTGAAATTATTAATAATTCAAAATAAAAGGTGAAATTGCTATGTGCACCCAGCAGAGTGCGCACAGCAGGGCCACCAGTTGCTGACAGTAGGCCCTGTTCACCAGGTCAATTGTTGACCAGTTGACTGGTCAACTGCGTAGAGGACCCACATGTCAGTTTTTGTTAGTGATAACTATTTAACTAATTTGGTAATTAGACTAATTAAATTTAAATTAATTAATCCAATTTTTCTTTTCTTTTACATAACACGTGGATGTGGGCCCCGTGGTCAGTGGCCCATGAGGCCAAACGGGCGCTCGGGTGGCGGGTGCGACCGAAGGAGGTTTGCTCGCACATCCGAGGCCACTAGGGGAGGGTGCGCGGCCGCAGCGGTTGTCGGAGCAGGGCGGCGCGGCGAGGCCAGGCAGGGCGGCGCGGTTGGAGCAGCAACAGGGCCACGACGGCGCGTGGTGTGTGTGGTGGGAGCGCGGGCCGGCGAAGCTGCAGCAGGAGGCGTCGCGGGCGGGCGGGAGCGGCGCGGGGCTGGACGCGGTCATGGTCGCGGTGACCGCGGCCACTGGACGAAGACCGAGCAGCGCGAACGACTGCCTACGGTGGCGAAACGAGGAGAGGGAAGAGGAGGACGGGCGGCGGCTCACCCCGTTGCAGGGGAACACCGGCGAGGCTCGGTGGAGCCGCGGTTGAGGAGGAGGTCGAGGACGACGCGAGTGATGAGGACGAGGCGGCGGGGCAACATCGGGGCGAGGTGTCCTCAGTGATCCGGCGACGTCGCGCTGTCGGGGAGGCGGGGTCCTGATATGGAACGAGGGGGCGAAGGAGAGGGGCGATGACGTCCGGTGAGGTCTGGCGATGGCGCGGGTGCAAGGCGTCGGGGGCGGGCGCCAGCGGCAGGGGCGAGGGATCGGGATCCTCCCCGATCCATGCGAGTGGGGAGGGAGAGACGAGGGAGAGGGTGGGGGTGTGGGGAGATATTTTTGGGGGCTAGGTCATGAGGGGGGGGGGGGGTGACCTTGTAGGCCAAAGACGGGGGGAGGGGCGGGCCGGCCGGTTGGCTAGCTGGGCCGGTTGGTCCAGCGTGGGGGGGGGTCTTTTCATTTTATTTTTTTGATTTGCCTTTGTTTCCTATTTAAAAGAGCTACTGAATTATTTTTGTTAAATGTGGCACTTTGCACAAAAATAGATAGGAACAAAGTGAAGTTGCATAAAAAGTTTGGGGTCAGAAGGAGTTGGCTAACCATTTTTAGAAATTGGGAAGGCCAATTTAATTATTGTTGGACCACAAGATAAAATCCCAGGGGCATTTTGGGAACTCAAATGAGGTTGGTTCCAACATGACAAATATCCAGGGATTATTTGCCACACTTGAACATTTTAGTTTTCATGTTTGGCAATTTGAATTTTGGAGTTTGACTTGACTTTGAATTTGGACCGGATTTGAACCAATGCGAGTTTAACAACAGTACTTATGATGACATGACATCATTAGCAGAGAATTACTGTGCTTAATTATCTGGGCGTCACAATTCTCCTCCACTACAAGAAATCTTGTCCCGAGATTTAAGGGGGAGTAAGGAGGGAAAGACTCGGGAAGGACGGAGCTCAACACAAGGTAGGTACCAGGGGGCTATCTTAGTGAACGTGGCATAGAGGCATCTCTCGAGTTTGAAATTTAAGAAATTCATCGAGAGCAAGGTAAGAAGGTGCAATAAGAAGTTTCAACCGGGTAGGCAATTGTTTGATGTCTGCAACATAGTGCGAAAGAGGCTCAAAGCATCGAGAATAAGTATTGCATTTGATACCAGAACATATCACAAGGAAGATGGCTTGCGAATTACATACGAAGCCAAGCCCGAGGGATAACTTAGAAAACAAAGATGCATAGGAGAGTCAGGTTTCGATCCTGTGGAACTGTGGGTTATGGGCCCACCATGTGGGTTAAAAGCAGGAAGGGTGCTAACATGTTGTACGGTTAAGGTAGCAAGGCATGTCAGAGGACAACCTGTCAGTTATGTTGGCAACAACGTTGGTACCTAGGGTGAGGGACGAAGAGAACCATTTTCCTGCTCGTTAAGACGAGGCGGACCAATAGGCAAAGTTCTCGTCCATCGGTGGCTACCGGAATGTCATCAACAATAGTAACAAGGTCTTACAGACTGAGCTTGTACACCGAGGTGTTACATAAGCAGGGAATTATCACTGCTCAGGTATGTTAGGTTCCAAGAATGGTTAAAAAAAACAAGGGAAAGGGAAGTGTAGACTCGAATCAGTTAACGGTGTCCTCGAGTGTCTAACAACTCAGAACCCGTGGAAAATTTGAATCGGCGACAAATAATAGTTGTGGAAGAACTCATCAGAAGTTACATTGTTCCGTGATATTCTCGAGATACCAGTGGGTAATACTCGAAGGTAGATCAAAGTAGAGGTTGGACTAGTGAAATGATCTGCAGAAGAGAAGTACTTTAACTCGTCCAAGAAAAGCAATCAAAGGATAACCGTCACGGTCGGAACCATGGTTGCAAAGGACCAAACATAGATACAAGATGAACTTATTACAAGCGGATTATTATTATTGCAAGAAGCTTCCATGATAAGTTCCACATCGGGTCCATGGGCACGAACACAAAGGTTCAAGGTCGACTCCCACTTCTCTAATGCACAACCTTTCATTCACTTCCCGTTTTCGATGAAGCCGTAGTGTTGAGATTTTATCTGGCATAACACCAGTAAAGTATGACCCATAGAGGTCTCCGGGTTCACACAGATTAGGGAAAAGGCATAGGTTCAACCCATCAGGGTCATCTTAGTAACATATACCATAAACTTCACGAGTTAATAAGTCAAGCCTGGAAGCAGAGTATGGTTGAGAAAGCAGAAGATACAATTTACCAAAGGCATTATGTATCCGAGGAAAGGCTCACAAGGTTACTGAATATGAAGGACGCTGTCGGATAGAACCCCACAAAGGATCTGGTGGTTCACAAGGGATCTGATGTGAGCATCGGTACTCCACCAGAAAAGAAAGAATGCAAGGATATCAGATTATAGAAATAACTGACTAATTCAAAGCTCAAATGCAAAGGAAATATTATTTCCAAAACGGTGGATCAGGAGCAGAGGCTCTGATCAAAGACATGTAAGTTGAATAGACATAGATCGACAATCAATCAAGGTTTGATTTGTCGAACACCAGCTCATGTCAGGGTGACCTCTGAGCCGAAGGGAAGAATCCTAACTTTGATTGGTGATTGCAAGCATTCACAAACATATCGAATCAAATGCTCAAAATTCAATATGACAAAGGATACTACTGAATATTGCCAGACATATGGAAAGCATCCACAATGCAAGCAGACAAGGAGGAGCAAGAGTAATAGGTTTCTAAGGATTTTCGGAAGATCGGATAATATTCCAAAGAATTTTGTGAAACAGTGAACAACTGTGGACGAATAGATACTCGGCAAGAGCGAGTAATTATCCGCAGGGGTATTCATGTGGCAAAGAACTACAAGGCAGTAGGCTCAACTGATTCTCAGGACAACAGAGAGTAATTCAAGGCATCTTGTAATAACAAGAGCAGTTGGGGATGAAGGTATGAACGAAAACGTAGGTAGTTACTCATAAGGATTTACCAGTGGTAGGATCGCAACGGCGAAGGGCACAGGGGTCTCGGGAAAACATCAGAGAGTATCTTCAGAATCTTATGGTGCACCAAGCAATCATCTGGAGTGAGGGGCTCCTCGGGAGAAAGTATTTACGAGAACCTAGAGTTAGAGTTAGCAAAATCATTTTACCTGAATAGAAGAGAGATCAGATTCCCAGAGTATAGACGAGGAATAAAAGGTCCTAATACCACCCAATGGCAACGTGGGCCGATAAGCCACATAGCCATGTTAGTAAAACCGTTTTTCTTTGACTAGACTCAACTTTGGCCAAGGAGTTGGAAAGGGTGATCCTACAGGCAGTCGGCTCTGATACCAACTTGTGACGCCCCCGATTCGACCGTACACTAATCATGCATGCAAATGTGTACGACCAAGATCAAGGACTCACGGGAAGATATCACAACACAACTCTAGACACAAATTAAAATAATACAAGCTTTATATTACAAGCCAGGGGCCTCGAGGGCTCGAATACAAGCTCGATACACAAGCATCAACGGAAGCAACAATATCTGAGTACAGACATAAGTTAGACAAGGATGCCTTAAGAAGGCCAACACAAAAGCAACATGATCGAAGAGGCAAGGCCTCCTGCCTGGGACCTCCTAACTACTCCTGGTCGTCGGCAGTCTCCAAGTAGCAGCATCCGTCGGCGGTGCCATCTGGCTCCAAGGATCCACCAGCTGGTTGCATCATCCGGAAAGAAGAAGGAAGGGGAAAAAGGGATAGCAAAGCAACCGTGAGTACTCATCCAAAGTACTCGCAAGCATCAGATCTATACTAAGTATGCATTGGTATCAAATGGAAGGGCTGTATCTGTGGACTGAACTGCAGAATGCCAGAATAGAGGGGAAGGCCTAGCCTATCGAAGACTAGCATCTTCAAGTAGCTCCAAGCATCTTGCAGCATAAAGAAGAGTAAAGAATAGCAGTTTAATTATCAAGCATGTTGTAGCAATAATGCCCAGAGATCCTTCCTCGACTCCCTGCGAGAAAGCAATCCCGGAGCCACATAACTTAAGTATCCATTTCTAGTTGTACTAGATCAAGATATAAGTTTGAAAGTCCATTACAGTGGACACGGTATTCGAATAAAGATCTTCCTTGCAGGGGTGCACCATCTTACCCAACACGCCTGATCACTCTGGCCGGACACACCTTTCTGGGGTCAATGCCCGGCCTCGGAAGATCAACACATCGCAGTCCTACCTAGGCTCAGCAGGGAGGTCCCCGCCGGTCTACATCCTAAGCACTCCGGGGTCTGGGACCATCGCCCGTTGCACTCCGGATCATTGCGAGCAGGGCGGACCAGGCTCCACCACTACAGGATGGTGCCGGCCCAGCCATGCCGCAATGCTGAACTAGACGTCTGACAAAGCTTCGGCTGATACCACGACGTCGAGGCCCATATCTATTCTCACGTGGTGGTTAGTGCGTAAAGGCCAAAGGCCAACTTAGAACAAATACCCAAACCTGTTAGTGCATTGGGGGCTCGCGGAGACGAGCAGAGACTCACGATAATGTGACCCCGTCGCCCCGTCTCAAGGAAATACGGCAAGGGCAAGCCCAGCCCACTCGAGGGATGCTTGACTTCCCGGTCGTGCCTCGTAACCATCTTGCGGGTGCTCTCCGGGCCCGCCCGACTTTCACCAAGGTCTCCAGTAAAGTCAAGGTAACCGTGTGTCCAAACATCAAGGGGAAAACCCAAGGAATCAACCTCGGAGAATTCCACTTGATGTAATCATCAAGGTATTTGCCAGATTTCATAATCATAAAATGCGGCAATTGTTAACATGATTCAGACGGACTTAAGCATGGCTACGGGTGAGAAAGTCTCATCGTAGTCAACCCCTTGAACTTGTTGAAAAACTTTTGCGACAAGTCGAGCTTTGTAGACAGTAACATTACCATCAACGCCAGTCTTCTTCTTGAAGATCCATTTATTCTCTATGGCTTGCCGATCATCGGGCAAGTCCACCAAAGTCCATACTTTGTTGTCATACATGGATCCTATCTCAGATTTCATGGCCTCAAGCCATCTGTCGGAATCTGGGCTCATCGTTGCTTCTTCATAGTTCTTAGGTTCGTCATGGTCTAGTAACATGACTTCTAGGACAAGATTACCGTACCACTCTGGTGCGCAATGTGCTCTATTCGACCTACGAGGTCTAGTAGTAACTTGATATGAAGTTTCACGATCATCATCATTATCTTCCTCTCTAGTTGGTGTAGCCATCACGGGGACAGATTTCTCTTATGTGCCACTTTCCAAATTGAGAGAAGATATAATTACCTCATCAAGTTCTATTTTCCTCCCACTCACTTCTTTTTAGAGAAACTCCTTCTCTAGAAATATTCCATTCTTGGAAACAAAGATCTCACCTTCGGACCTGTGGTAGAAGGTGTACCCAGTTGTTTCCTTAGGGTATCCTATGAAGATGCACTTCTTCGATTTGGGTTCAAGCTTATTAGGCAGAAGCCTTTTGACATAAGTGGCGCAACCCCAAACTTTAAGAAACAACAGCTTAGGTTTCTTGCCAAACCATAATTCATACAGTGTCGTCTCAACGAATTTAGACGGTGCCCTATTTAACATGAATGCAACTGTATCTAATGCATAACCCCCAAATGATAGTGGTAAATTGGTAAGAGACATCATAAAACGCACCATATCTAATAAAGTACGGTTACGATGTTCGAACACACCATTACGCTGTGGTGTTCCAACTGGCGTGAGTTGTGAAACTATTCCACATTGTTCTAAATGAAGGCCAAACTCGTAACTCAAATATTCGCCTCCGCAATCAGATCGTAAAAACTTTATTTTCTTGTTATGACGATTCTCCACTTCACTTTAAATTTTTTTGAACTTTTCAAATGTTTCAGACTTGTGTTTCATTAAGTAGACATACCCATATCTACTCAAATTATTTGTGAAGGTCAGAAAATAACGATACCCGCCGCGTGCTTCAATACTCATCAGACCGCATACATCGATATGTATTATATCCAATAAGCCATCATTTCACTCAATTGTTCTGGAGAACGGAGTTTTAGTCATCTTGCCCATGAGGCATGGTTCGTAAATTTCAAATGATTCATAATCAAGTGACCCCAAAAGTCCATCTGCATGGAGTTTCTTCACGCGCTTTACACCAATATGACGAAAACGACAGTGCCACAAGTATGTTGCACTATCATTATCAACTTTGCATCTTTTGGCATCAATATTATGAATATGTGTATTACTATGATCGCGATTCAATAAACCATTTACATTGGGTATATGACCATAGAAGGTTTTATTCATGTAAACAGAACAACAATTATTCTCTGTCTTAAATGAATAATCGTATTGCAATAAACATGATCCAATCATATTCATGCTCAACGCAAACACCAAATAACATTTGTTTAGGTTCAACACTAATCCCGAAGGTAGAGGGTGTATGTGATGGTAATCTTATCCACCTTGGAATCACTTCCAACACACATCGTCACCTCACCCTCAACTAGTCTCTGTTCATTTTGTAACTCCTGTTTCGAGTTACTAATCTTAGAAACTGAACCGGTATCAAATACCAGGGGCTACTATGAACACTAGTAAAGTACACATCAATAACATGTATATCAAATATACCTTTGTTCACTTTGCCATCCTTCTTATCCACCAAGTATTTGGGGCAGTTCTGCTTCTAGTGACCATTTCTTTGCAGTAGAAGCACTCAGTTTCAGGCTTGGGTCTAGCTTTGGGCTTCTTCATGGGAGCAACAACTTGTTTGATGTTCTTCTTGAAGTTCCCTTTCTGTCCCTTGCCCTTTTTCTTGAAACTAGTGGTTTTGTTAACCATCAACACTTGATTCTCTTTCCTTAATTTCTACCTTCGTCGATTTCAGCATCGCGAAGAGCTTGGGAATTGATTTCGTCATCCCTTGCATATTATAGTTCATCACGAAGTTCTAGTAGCTTGGTGGAGAACTCTGTCAATCAATATCTTACCTGGAAGATTAACTCTCACTTGATTCAAGTGATTTTAGTACCCAGACATTCTGAGTACATGCTCATTGGGTGAGCTATTCTTCTCCATCTTGTAGGCAAAGTACTTGTCAGAGGTCTCATGTCTCTCGACATGGGCATGAGTCTGAAAAACCAATTTCAACTCTTGAATAATATCATATGCTCCATGTCGTTCAAAACATTTTTGAAGTCCCGATTCTAAGCCGTAAAGCATGGCGCACTGAACTATCAATTAGTCATCATGCCAAGCATGTCAAATGTTCATAACATCTGCATCTGCTCCTGCAATAGGTCTGTCACCTAGCAGTGCATCAAGGATATAATTCTTCTGTGCAGCAATGAGGATAACGCTCAGATCACGGACCCAATCCGCATCATTGCTACTATCATCTTTCAACTTAGCTTTATCTAGGAACGATTAAAGTTCAGGGGAACGGTAGCACGGGCCATTGATCTACAACATAGATATGCAAATACTATCAGGACTAAGTTCATGATAAATTAATTTCAATTAATCAAATTACTTAAGAACTCCCAGTTAAATAGACATCCCTCAAGTCATCTAAGTGATATGTGATCCAAATCAACTAACCCTTGTCCGTTCATCACGTGAGATGGAGTAGTCATCAATGGTGAACATCTCTATGTTGCTCATATCTACTATATGATTCATGTTCGACCTATCGGTCTCCAGTGTTCCGAGGCCATGTCTGTACATGCTAGGCTCGTCAAGTTTAACCCAAGTATTCCGCATGTGCAAAACTGTCTTGCACCCACTGTATGTGAACGTAGAGTCTATCACACCCGATCATCACGTGGTGTCTCAACACGACGAACTGTAGCAATGGTGCATACTCAGGGAGAACACTTTTACTTGAAATTTAGTGAAGGGATCATCTTATAATGCTACGGCCGTACTAAGCAAAATAAGATGCATAAAAGATAAACATCACATGCAATCAAAATATGTGACATGATATGACCATCATCATCTCGTGCTTTTGATCTCCATCTCCAAAGCATCGTCTAATCTCCATCGTCACTGGCTCGACACCTTGATCTCCTTGTTGCATCGTGGTCGTCTCGCCAACTATTGCTTCTACAACTATCGCTAACGCATAGTGATAAACTAAAGCAATTACATGGCGTATGCATTTCATACAATAAAAATACAACCATAAGGCTCCTGCCGGTTGTCAGCTATCTTACAAAACATGATCAACTCATACAATAATGTTTATCACATCATGTATATCACATCACACCATGCCCTGCAAAAACAAGTTAGCACTACTAGGGAAAACCTTATACACAAAATCTTAGCAGCAGCGCGGGTCAGGAAGAGGCACTACTGCTAATTAGCAGCAGCGCGGATCCCAGGCAACCGCTACTGCTACCAACTTAGCAGTAGCACGACTTTGTCGAACCACGCTGCTACTAAAATTGACCGACCGTTCCCGCCACCCTAGGTTTAACAGTAGCGCGCCCGCGCTACTGTTAAAGTAATAGTAGTAGCGCGATTTTTTTACAGGTCGCTACTACTAATTTTGAAACTGGCCACATGGCGGGCCCCGCTTAGCAGTAGCGCTTGTGCCAAAAGCTCGCTACTGCTATCTTATTTGCAGTAGTGTGTTTTGCGACCAGCGCTGCTGCTAAGCCGTAGCCATACCACCTTTTTCCTCCCCCTCTCCCGTCCTCTCTTCCTCACTTTCCCCTAGCTCCCACCTCCTCTCTCCCTCACTTTGCTTCATCCTCACTACTTATCCCCCCATTACTCTCCTTCTTCTACCTACCTTTCTCTCTCTTTATTACTCCTAGCTAACTACACCACCTCCATTAATGCATCTTCTTTCTCTTTTTCCTTCCCCCTCCACTAGTTGAACTTGTCTCCTCCGAAACTAGGTAGCTAGGTAGATGTAGCATTTAGTGAAGTGACCTATGTACCCCCTAACTAGATCTAGCCTTATCAAGAAGAGCTTTGTCCACTTTTGATTTCCCTAACTACATCATCATCTCACCCCGCTTGATCTCGAGATAGGTGATTAAAAATTTATGCTTTTGCAAGAATGCAAATATGTGTATGTGTGTGCAATATGATGGAAATTGTGTGTGTGGCATGAGTTGACGCCGAATTGTGCTTGTGAGTTTCCTATGTTTTACCGAAATGTCGATTTATTTCTGTTTCGGCGAATTCTAGGCAAACTCTATATGTCCTATTTTTAGGGAAGGTCATGCCGAATTTTGTATGACTTTGATGCATGCATGCATTTTTATAATTAATTTGTTTATTATTACCGTGTAGGCGTTCATGATGGTTAGTGGAACGATGGTGGATAGGTGGTTGATGTTGGCGGTGCAGGACATGAAAGAAAATAACCTAACAAAGGTTTTATATCCGTGTCGAAGATGCAGAGGACGAGTTTGGTTCGACCCCTATGATGATGGTCGTGTCGAAGCGCACCTGCTCATGACTGGTTTCATGGATGGCTATACTCGGTGGATGTCAGCGTTCTGGGAACGGGGGTCCCCAGATTTGCCTGCCTACGGCCCACGGCGTGGCTCCACTCGCGGCCCAGTACAGCCCGTCTTCACCAACGAACACTCAAGACCCTCGCGAGGGGCCAAGCCTCGCGAGGCGGACGACACAAGACCTCCTCGGGAGCGGCCTCACCAAGCTGGCTTGCGAGGGGCGGAGAGATCAAGTAAAGGCGAACCTCGCGAGGTTCCAATGACATAAGCCATGAAGACCAAGGCCAGGCGGGCGCCAGCACGCGTAGTGTCCTCGTTTCCTCTTTGGTGCTAAGGAGGCAAGTGCAGGCGAGGAGTACCGAGGCATCAAGCAATGGTTTCCATATTCATGCAACGAGATCAAGACCAGCAGGACGACAGGACGAAGGTCACTGTGGAGCCCAAGACGGCGTCACCACCAGAGCCTTTGGCACGCGAAGACCACCTTTAGTTAGGATAGCTTGTACTAGCTGCCCCCCTTCAGACTGCCTGTTGTTGGCTCCCTTCCCGCTCAATATTTGGAGAGAGGACGAGGGCCTCTATAAATAGGGCTAGCCACCACAGAGAGAGATTCAGTTCATCCTCACCCACACAAACACACCAATCACAAGAACACCTCGCCTTAGGAGGCTATTCTTCCCCTTGTACTATTCATCCTCAGCCCAAGAGGCAATCCACCACACCACACTGGAGTAGGGTATTACACCACAACGGTGGCCCGAACCAGTATAAATCTCGTGTCTCTTGTGTTGCGAGTTTGTCGAGCTAGGCTTTGAGATCGCGGTGAGGCTGAGGGCGTGATTAGGTAGGGTGAAATCTTCGTGCGCACCCCAGTGTTCAAACCTCAAGGGTTTTGCCGGAACCCGAAATCTGACATTTGGCGCGCCAGGTAGGGGTGCGCCGGAGCTTTCCTTCCGCCAGTTGATCCGCCGACACTCCGCGGCTTCGAAGTCCGGCGACCTGACGACCAACGGCGACTACTGGGCAGCTTGGCCAGCCCGGGCGGCGCCGTCTGCCCAAGAAGACCTCACCCCCCTGCCCCAGGCAGCGCGCGCACCGCCAAACGCTGCGGGGCACGGGCGGCGCGGTCACACGCCGTCCGCCCTTACTCCACGACAAGCGCGGGCAGCCGCAAGGGCCTCAAGCCACGCCACGGCCACGGCGCCGCACACCCGACGGGAACAAGCAAACATGAGGGCTGCGCTCACGGTGGCTGGGGAGCTGCTGCGATGCCGGTTAATGGAGAGCGACCGGGATGCGTTGCTGGAGCGCGTCGCCGAGCTCCTAGACGCCGCGGCCTCGGGAGCACCACCCTTCTGCTCCCTGCTCACACTTTAGGCCGCGACCGGATCGCATGGCGGGCCTCGCCGCGCCCGCGCGCCCCCGGGCGCACCCCTGGCTTTCATCGACACCGGCGTGACCAACGGCACCGGACGCCCAATCGCACCCGCGCCACCTCCAATGAGTGCGGGTACGGGCATTGCCACCTACGGCCCCGGCGGGATGCCACCCTACCATCCTCAGGGCGGTGCGCTGGGCCGGGCGACAAGGAGCGTGGGGCACTACGACGAGGTCTTCGAGGCGACGGCCTCAGAGGCCTACGTGCCCCGCATGATGGACCAGGAGTACGCGCTGGAAGACGACCCCAGCTCGTTCCTCGAGCCAGGCTGGGAAGAGGAGGTGCTAGAAGCTGAGACCTTCCAGGAGCCTCTCGGGAGCCTCACCAACCGCGCCGGCGACAACAGCTATAGGGTACCACTAGTCTCTCAGGAGCAAGCTTACGCTAACGTCTCAGGAGGACCAGGTCACAATGGCGGATGGCGGCCCCAGCTCGACAGCCTCCCTTCCACCAGGAGGAGCGCACTGGGGGCTGCAGGAGTGGGGCCGGGAGCAAGGTGTCCCCCGGAGGTAGGCCCTCTGCCAGGGAGGTGCTGGAGAGCCTTCCCCCACCAGAGGACCCATGGTCGCCGTGGGCGCCGCTGGCGTCCCCTTTGCCCATTGGCGACGTCCTGGTTTCCGAACGCCCCCAATGGTGGTCGAGGGCGGCGCAAGGCGGGGCCCTTGTATGGTGATATGAAGTAAGGCTTGCGCTTGAGAAGGTCTCCGCTCATGACACTCTCACGTAATAATGAGTGGGGCTGTACACGCCCTGGAGTCTCAGGAGTGCCGCCCTCGGGCCTCGGGGGCCCCTCCCATGTCCAAGTGGCAGCACTTAGCTCCGCGTTGTTGAGAAGACAAGAAGACTAGACTAGGCGCCAGACGTGGCCATTTGCTTTTAACCTCTTTTCTGTAGCCTTGCTTTCCGGCTTTGGATTTAAGTTGAAGTCGAATTTTCATTGATGTGCGCGGGGGGTGCCTTTTCTCGTTCGTGAGATTTCTTGCGATCTGGTTCCTCCCTTAATTCAGAGTTTGCGCCTGCTGCCTCCTCCTCGCGAGCCCCTCGTGAGCGGGGGCTGGGCATAGCACGCGAACGCTGCACGCATGCTCTGCCATGACTGGCGCTTGCTTCTCATGAGGCCCCCTCGGATGGATCGGTAGGCTCCTCAGAAACCCGCGACCTCACGAGCTAGTTCGGGACCTATTTTGGCTAAGGTAAATTACAACAACGAACTCGCTGCAGGATTCACGGGTTCATGAAGACATATATCCAGCTTTGCCTAAGGAATAGAGACATCAATCTGTTTACGTGAGGGGCTTCCCCTCCCAAAATGCTCTTACAACCTCCAGGGCCGTGCCCGAAGTTTTCGCATGCAGGATAAACAATTGGGAAGCACGGGTTCAATCAGACATGTCGCTCACGGCGTCCCCCGGGTCGCCTTCAGACGCGTCACTGGCGTCGCTGTCGCTGGTGTCCCCGTCGCCGTCACCGGTGCCGGCCTCGCCGGCCTCGACCACGTCGCCTTCGTCCGCCGCGACCACCACCGCATTGTCATCGAAAGTGAAGGCCCTGACCAGCGCATCCACATTGTCCTCCACCCATCTCGCCAGGTCACCCCGGATGGCCTCGGGTACAGGAGCAATGGCGGCGTCAAAATCAAAGTTAGGGCAAGTGTTCTGAAGGTGGCTGAAGACGCGGGAGAACGCGCGCCCGAGCAAGCCGCGACTCCTCTCTTCAACAAGCTGGTGAGCCCTCTCGGACCGGCTCTCCAGACACGTCACCACATCGGTGAAGAAGCGGAGGTGACTGGCGTAATCTTCGCGTGGGGATGAGGGGCATTTTCGTCGCTGATGTAGCTCAGCGCTGTGTTGGCCCTGTTCCTGAGGTCTTGGAGCACAAGGACGTGCATGCGCTCCAGGGTCCCCTGTTGAAGCACTTCGTCCTTGCTCTGCTGCGTGAAGGACTCGGCGTTGGCGAGCCGCTGCTGAAGAGGAAGAAGCTCAGCGCGGGCAGAGACCAGCTCAGCCTGCGCTGAGACCAGGGCGGCTACGGTGGCCTCCTCGCGCCGTTCCGCCTCAGTCAGCCTAGACTTGAGGGTAGCATTCGTGCCCGCAGCCTCGGCCTCTATGAGCTTCAGCTTCAAGTCATACCTGCCCACAAGATCCACACGGCGGTCGACATCCTCCTGGGCCCGGGCCTCGCGCGCGCCGACGGCATCCTCTGCTAGAGCAACTTGGCGCTCCCTCGTCTCCAACCGCTCAAGCTCGAGGCTGCGCTCCATGGCTTCCAGCACCAGCACTTCCTCGCGCTTCAGGATCTCTTCCTTCTCGGCAGGCGTCCCCCTCATCGACGCAAGGGCGGCTTGGCGCGCCTCCACATGCCGCTCCAAGAAGACGCTCCAGGCCTGGAGCTCCCACGCGCGTTTCTCTGTGATCTCGCGGCGGCTGTCGGCTTCCCGGGCTTCTTCCAAGGCTCGGGAGCAGGCCTCGCGCTAGGTCGCAAGAGACGCCTCGGGCTTCGCATTATCAAGCTCGCGCTGGTGGCGCCCGAGGTTGATGGCCACCTTCAGCTTATGCCGCTCCTCCATCAGCCGAAGACCCTCGGCCTCAAGGCGCGCGTATACGTCCGCGAGTCCCCCCCGAGCCGGTACATCGCGCCCATCGCCTCCCAGAAAAGCTCATGGCAGACAATGCTTCGTTCGTACGCAAACTCAAGCACGCGGCCGATTCCGTCCTCCGCCACGGGAGTTACCAACGGGGTCCAAAGCGGCTCGCCCCCTCTCAGCAGGGGGCTGGGGGCTGGCGCCCCCTCGGACGCTGGCCGGGCCTCGAGAGGGGCCCAGGTAGGCGTAGACCCGCCGCTTTAAGAGGAGCCCATGATCGAAGCCATCCAGCCGCCGTCCACGACCAGAGGAGGAGCCCTTGGCACGCCGGCCGCACTCCAAGCAAGGCCGCGAAGGAGAGATGGCAAAGGCACGGGCTCGAGGCGCATTCCAGGCAGGCTTGCTTCTCCAGCCGACCCCGCGCCGGGGGCAGCGCGCGGGCTTGGGGCGCTCAAGGCTAGCGGGGGAGTTGAGGCAAGAGGAGATTGCTCCTCAGGAGACTCCACGGCCTTGGCGGAAGGGCTCCTGAAGAACCACCGTCAGGAAGGGAAGTGGCACTCGTGGAATTACAAAGATAAGGTAGTTACTCATCTATGGCGATGTACTTCCTATGTTTCAACGGCCGGACGGTGCCACTGCTACATCTTGGAGACCCCTTCCTCTTACGGAGCGCCGCGAAGTCCACGCGGAACTGACCCAAGCGTTGTACGTGGCAACCAGCGCGGCGCGCGGCTGGTGAAGCACCCAAGGAGACGACCTCAGGAGTGCCAGGCTGGGGAGAGCCATCAGGCCCCGCCTCTCGATGACCTGTCGAGGCCTCATGAGCTTCGGCCTCAGGAGCAGCGGACTACGTCGCCCCCTCAGCTGCCGCCCCAAGACGAGAATCAAGGGTTCCCGAGGATGATGCCTCGGGCGCCTCAGGCAGCATCGACACCTCGGCACCCATGCCTCCGGCCTCCAGCGGTGCTTGCCTCCCTGCGTCCACTCTCGGGGCAAGCTCGTTGCCGATGACAAGGAGAGGAACCATGGTGATGGGATTCTCATGAGGCCCCGCAAGGCCGACTGGACGCAACCCCCATTCATCGAAGGAGGGCATCTCCCCGCAAACTCCACCCTGTTTGAGCAGCTGTACAAGCAACAACCCTCCTGCGGCAAATCACCCGGCGAGGGGTCACCGGCCAAGACTTCGAGCACCGTTCTTTGTGCCTCGGCCGGAAGCCCCGACTCCTGAAGCCTCATGCGATCCTGGTTGCCGGTCAGGGCCCACATCGGCTGGGAATGGCGCTGGAGTGGGGCGATGCGGCGTTGGAGGAACTCCTTCATAACCTTGGGCGCGGTCACACCAAGATCCTTCAGCCTCCTCAGCCGGAGCCAGACGAAAACGAGACGGGAACTCACGAGTTCCGCGTGACCCCAGCCGGAGCTAGGGACGGCGGGTGACGACGGAGGCGAGAGCAGGGGGCTGAGTACTCCAACATCAACATACACCCACCGCGTCCAAAACTCACTCGTAGACGGTGGGAGATCAAAGTCAATCCCTGAGCCGGCTGTCGCCGCAACGGCCTGGAAGCTCAGGCACCCCGAGCACTGCCGGGGGTTGGTCAGGTGCAGCAAGAAGAAATGGCGCAAGAGGGCTACAGAGGGAGCAATTCCCACCATGGCCTCGCAGACAAAGGCGAAGACGGCGAGAAGGGCGACAGATTGGGGATCGAGGTGCAAAATATGGATCTGGTAATGAGAGAGCACGACATCGAAGAAGGCGGAGAAGGAAGGAACCAGGCCAGCCCACAGGGCATCAATGAAGAACTGGACCTCGGTGGCCGTCCTATCGATGGTGGCTCAGGACGCGGGCCAGTCCACCGTCCCTCCCCACTCGTTGAAGCTAGCAGCGAGCGCAGGGCGGACTTTGTCCATGGCTTCCTGGAGCACCCGCGATCGGCCGACGGCGAGCTCGACGGCCGTAGGTGGACTGGCTGAGGACAGGGGCTTCTTCCCTTTCTCCGGCCGGTTCGGCACCATGGCGATAGAGAGGACTGAGCTCGAGTCGGATTGGAAGAGGAAGCAGGGGTACGAGGAAGCGAAGAGATTGGGGAGTGCGTTGCCAGCAATGGGGAAATACCTGTGTACGATGTCGTGGCCGCCTAGCCAGGCGGATTTCAAGGCTGCGTGGGGAAGCGGGGCCGCCCACGTCCAATCAATCGCCATGCATCGATGAAGGCCACAGGCTTTTGGGGCCCGCGGCGCTCCGCAGTTGCCCTTTGGCTTCACCTCGAAGCCAAGTCCGAGCGCGCCTTGGGCCCGGGGACTACTCTCAGCGTTCTGGGAACGGGGGTCCCTAGACTTGCCTGCCTACGGCCCACGGCGTGGCTCCACTCGCGGCCCAGTACGGCCCGTCTTCACCAACGAACACTCAACACCCTCACGAGGGGCCAAGCCTCGCGGGGCGGACGACACAAGACCTCCTCGGGAGCGGCCTCACAGACCTGGCTCGGGAGGGGCGAAGAGATCAAGGCAAGTCGAACCACGCGAGGTTCCAATGACGTAAGCCATGACGACCAAGGCCAGGCGGGCGCCAACACGCGCAGTGTCCTCGTTTCCTATTTGGTGCTAAGGAGGCAAGCGCAGGCGAGGAGTACCGAGGCATCAGGCAAAGGTTTCCATATCGGTGCAACGAGACCAAGACCAGCAGGACGGTAGGACGAATGTCACCGTGGAGCCCAAGACGGCGTCACCACCAGGGCCTTTGGCAGGCGAAGACCACCTTTAGTCAGGATAGCTTGTACTAGCTGCCCCCCCTTCAAATTGATAGTTGTTGGCTCCCTTCCCGCTCAATATTTGGGGAGAGGACCAGGGCCTCTATAAATAGGGCTAGCCACCACAAAGAGAGATTTAGTTCATCCTCACCCACACAAACACACCAAGCACAAGAACACCTCACCTTAGGAGGCTGTTCTTCCCCTTGTACTGTTCATCCTCAGCCCAAGAGGCAATCCACCACACCACACTGGAGCAGGGTATTACACCACAACGGTGGCCCGAACCAATATAAATCTCGTGTCTCTTGTGTTGCGATTTCGTTGAGCTAGGATTTGAGATCGCGGTGAGGCTGAGGCCGTGATTAGGTAGGGGGAGATCTTCATGTGCATCCCAGTGTTCGAACATCAAGGGTTTTGCTGGAACCCAAAATCCGACAATGGATAATTGAAGATGAGGATGATGATGTTGAGGACGCCGACGGGTCAGGCAAGACGAAGAGATGATCGATAATGGCGGCGGAGAAGGGGCTGTACATGGCGCCGAGGAAGAGGCCAGACATGGCGGCGGAGAAGGGGCTGGACATGGCAGCGGAAAAGGGGCCGGACATGGTGGCAGAGAGAACATGGACTCCGCGCCGCAAAATTTGTCAGTACTAAGTTCAATCGCGCGGGACCCTCAAATTTGAACTACACGCATGTGCTCCAGTGCATATAAATTGGTTGAAAAATCAAATATGTGTCCTTGGGTGCATACTTAGGTCCCATGCGAGAAATGGAAATGAATTTCAAATACCAGGGCACCGTTGATTGCCGGCAAAACATTGAGATGCCTGGTTTTTAAATTCTAGTAAATGCAAAACTCGTCTGAAATTCATGAAACTTGGCATGCTATCATGGAGCGGCATAAACCTGCCATGGTGAAAATTTTGTCCCATTTGGGACAGGTTTGGGTATATGCTTCTCACAAACCAGAGCTTCTCACAACAAGCATGATGGTTTCGATAGGGAACGTCCCACCTTTGGGGACGAAACGATATCCATTGCCTCTTATTGCTTTCAAATTTTTTCACGTGTCAACATAGAACAATAGGAGTGTTGTGTCAATTTTTGGGATTTTTTGGGGTTCGTTTGGACATTTTTATGCATTAACTGAGTTTTCAATGCATTTATGTGCATAATTCAAATTTGAACTACATGCACATGCTCCAGTGCATATAAATTGGTTGAAAAATCAAATATGTGTCCTTGGGCGCATGCTTGGGTCCCATGCAAGAAATGGGAATGAATTTCAAACACCAGGGCACCATTGATTGCCGGCAAAACATTGAGATGTCTAGTTTTTAAATTCTAGTAAATCCAAAACTCGTCTGAAATTCATGAAACTTGGCATGCTATCATGGAGCGGCATAAACATGCCGTGGTGAAAATTTTGTCCCACGTGGGATAGGTTTGGGGTATATGCTTCTCACAAATGAGAGCTTCTCACAACAAGCATGATGGTTTCGATAGGGAACGTCCCACCTTTGGGGACGAAACAATATCCATTGCCTCTTATTACTTTCAAATTTTTTCTCATGTCAACATAGAACAACAGGAGTGTTGTGTCAATTTTTGGGATTTCTCGGGGTTCCTTTGGACATTTTTATGCATTAACTGAGTTTTCAATGCGTTTATGTGCATAATTCAAATTTGAACTACATGCGCATGCTCCAGTGCATATAAATTGGTTGAAAAATCAAATATGTGTCCTAGGGTGCATGCTTAGGTCCCATGCAAGAAATGGGAATGAATTTCAAACACCAGGGCACTGTTGATTGTCGGCAAAACATTGAGATGCCTGGTTTTTAAATTCTGCTAAATCCAAAACCCGTGTGAAATTCATGAAACTTGGCATGCTATCATGGAGCGGCATAAACATGCCGTGGTAAAAAATTGTCCCATTTGGGACAGATTTGGGTATATGCTTCTCACAAACCAGAGCTTCTCACAACAAGCCTGATGGTTTTGGTAGGGAACATACGTCCGGTCTTTGGGGACGAAACGACATCCATCGCCTCTTATTGCTTTCAAAAAAATTCTCGTGTCAACATAGAACAACAAGAGTGAATTTCTAGGTCCCATGCAAGAGATTGGAATGAAATCCAAACACCAGGGCACTCTTTATTGCCGGCAAAACGTTGAGATGCCTGGTTTTTAAATTCTAGAAGTCGAAAACTCGTCTGAAATTCATGAAACTTGGCATGCAATCATGGAATGGCACCCGACATGCTGTGGCATTTTTGTGTCATTTTGAGAGAAGGCGCACTCGAATAATGATAGCCAACAAAGGCATTTTGAAACAATAGCTGCCACTTTAATATCTCAAACATTTGTAGAATTCAAACCGTGTGCGTTCTTTTATTCATTCACGTGACGCCACATGTCTTGGATTTAATGGCTGTAGGAGGTGCCGTGTGGACAACTGCTTTACCTTGACTGAATGGGAGGCGTGCGAGTGCAGTCCGGTGCGCAGGCTGACCAAGAGGCGTGCAAGCTGTCATCCAATGCGTAGGCTCACCGGGAAGCATGCGAGCTGAAAGCTGCGTAGGCTCACTGGGAAGTGAGCCCTTTGACTTTCATTGCCGCCCGCCTTCCTCTTCATTAATGGCGCCTGAGCCGCTGTTTAATACGGGCGGCCTTACTGTTCGCCTCCCATTCCCCTCCCACCCGCAGCCGCAGACCTCCACCAACGCCATGCCGCCGAATGATCATATGCCACTAGTCTTCAAGTTTGGTGAAGTCGACTCCGAGCCGGAGGAGATAGAAAATAAGGAGGAATGCGGCCTCATGGACATGGCCCAGAATGAGCTGGCCGCGGCGGTTGCTGCCCCCGCTCCCATCCCCGCGCCCGCGCCAGCGACCATCCCCGTAGCATTGACGGGCTGGTCGCCGAGCACTATCATAGAGCTGGAAGCCGTGGGCGTCAGCGAGGTCTCCGCGGACCTGCTCGAGCTCGTGTACATGCCAGCGCCAGCGCTCGTGTGCGCCCCTCCACACACCGTGGCGTCGGCCACCGTGCGTTTGGCTGCACCCACCGCGCTCGTGCCCGTGCCTATGCGCGCGCCCCCCTGAGGGGCATGGGACACTGCCGTCGACCGCTACCTCTCAGCGACGCCAGTTGCCGTCCTCCCGCGCCCCGCCCGTCGATCGCCTGACGACATGATGTTTGATTTACAAGTGAAGCACATTTTGTGCTGCCTTGAAGACTTCAACAACGGCGTCCCGCAGGACGACAACGACAACGACGGCGCGGCACGCCGCCTCCGCCGCCGCCGGAAATAGTTTTTTTGGGGTTTAATACTGTATCTCGAATTCTCGATCATATGAATATAAATTCACGGTGTGACTGAATGAAAGATATGCTTTGAACGAACTTGCGTTTTTCTCTCTTAATGTACAGACTTATCAAACGATTTTCTTTTGAAAAAACGTCAATGGTTTTTAAATATAAAACACTCATCGCAAACATTTTAGTTAGAACACCCGGATGCAAACCGACAGCTTCCCCAGGAAGCCAAGGGAAATTGTGCCGAGCAGGATTTCTGCATTCCTTCAACGCAAACGGTTCTTTTGCATGACCCGTGTGCAAACACGTACAAACAATTGGGTAAGATTTGCATATCTGTCATTTTGGGTATGTTGCCATTTGTCAAACTAGAAAGATTGACATTTGTTTATCTAGTAACATTGCCATTTGTCAACCTTGTAACACTGTGATTTGTCAAAATATGCAGCTAAAAATCACTAGCACTATCTAATTGTTGCAACTAAAATCAGTAGCATTGTTCATATGGACACCACTAGCAGGCGTGAGTTGATGGACGCATATGCAAATGTACCATTGATTACATACAACAAGTCATCAGCCCACAACGACAACGAGGATACACATTGGATTATAGATCATTTCCAACAAAACATTCTAGTAAAGTTTTTCTCACACAACAAATAACAAAGCGATGAAATGAACTTCAGCTCAACCACTCGTAGGCATTGGAAACGCTTGCTTTGAACCAGAAGTGATTCTCTGGGAAGGGCCAGCTACTGTCAATCTCGAGACCAACGCAGGACTGATCATCCATGCTGAAGCGGCCTATGTCAGGACCCATATTGGGACGGTAGGGAAGCATAACAGTGTCCGAGGTATATATATAGTTGCTTCTCATAAATGGTAGTACGTTGTGTCAACAATAGCTGGATCGCCTTCCACCATCATTGGATAGTTTTGTCCAAGGAAGAGCGAGTTTCCTCCAAGACTTCCAATACTGAACCAGGGAGAAGGTGTTGGCACTAGTACACTAGTATCCATCCCGAATACCCTGCAAGGGATGTTGGAATAGGTCCAGAGAGTGCGACCATGCGAGACAACACCTGCTTCCTTAGTAACATCAGCAATGCCCTGTATACGGACAAGGAGAAGAGGTGATCCATCGGAATAAGTTGCCAGGCGCCACTGAGTACGTGATCATCAGCATCGTCATCTCCCCCTTGGTTAGAAAAATTTAAAATTATAGGTGGTGGAATGTTCACAGGACCTTGGAAACACAAGAAGGTTAATTAATTAGTAAAGGGAAACTAGCTAACCCACATGCATGTGGATGAAACAATTATAGTTACGGTGGAAGACAAACGTACCAAAAGCATGATGATTTCATGCAAAAACAGTGCCACGAGTGGTGGCAGCAAACACAAGACCCTCACATTGAATTGCATCACAGTACTCATCCGTGTACATAAATTGATTTTTAAGCAATATCCATCGAGGCGTGGAAGTAAGGAAGCAACAAGCTTGTAGAAGATAGCAATAACTTCATAGTTAGAGTAATCCCAATAGCGACTGTGAACTTGACAAATTGCTATCTTCCGTACACGACAGTCACCATGATCGTATTTGAACTCACGTAGAATACCGGTGTACTCAACCTCCTGGCAGTCGTTTGAGATTTTTGGAAGTGGAACCCGGTGACGAGTGTACACATTCACAAGTTCCCACTCGTAGTTGTACCCAATGTAAATAACCCAATCTCCATTTGCACCTGCCCAAGCCTTTCCCTCAAGCGATGGCATCTTAACATCAGACGTATCATTATCAAGCGGCATCAACTTGCACAAGGCGAGGCTTCCCTCGTCCCCGCGCCAGTTAGCAGGGTCACGACGAAGAAGATAGGGGAGATCAAACCGCTCCCGGACCATTGGGTTCCTTGTAATGATGTTATTAGTTAAGTCGAGAATGGTCTTGAACGAACCTGCCATGCTAGCCGAGGTGATGACATCGCACCGATCAATGAGTTCCTCCACCGTGTCATCATTCAGATCGGGGAAAGAATAACGGGGTCGTTTCCGGCCTGTTCCCTCCATGGAGAAGATGATCGAACAATGGTAGAAGTAAGGGTGAAGGCGAATGTAGGAGGGAAGAAGAGCGTGCGACAATAGTTTCAAATCGAGAGGGAAAGGCGAAGAGGTGGTGGACGGTTGCCACGGTACATGAAGAGGCGCCTGGGGAGCGAACGGTTGCCACATAGGTCACACACTGACGACAAGGGCCGAGTGAACCGCATGCGTATATCGCACACACCTTGATCTGGTTGACCATTTCTTTTGTGTTTCCTAATCACAAATAGTTCATCCGAGTGAACCGTATGCTGTATATCGCACACACCTTCATCCGGCTGACTGTTTCTTTTGTGTTGCCTAATCACAAACAATTCATCCGAGTGAACCGTATGCTGTGTATCGCACACGCCTTCATCTGACTGCCCGTTTCTTTTGTTCCTCCTCATCGCAAATAGTTAACTGAACTGAACCGTACGCACTTCATCGCACAAGCAACTAAAACTTGAACCGTGTTTGATGCATCCTCCATCGCAAACATTTTATACATTTCTGACGGTTTTCATACAACAACGTTCGCGATTATTGCATGGCACACAGTTTCTTGAAGGGTCTCTGATCGTCTGTCGCGTTAGCAGCATCCTGCAGTTGTGTTTCTCTTTTTTCCTTCCCCCTCCACTAGTTGAAGTTGTCTCCTCCCAAATTAGCTATCTAGGTAGATGTAGCATTTAGTGAAGTGACCTATGTGCCCCCTAACTAGATCTAGCTTTTTCAAGAAGAGCTTTGTCCACTTTTGATCTCCCTACTACATCATCATCTCCACCGTGTGTTCAATCTCGAGATAGGTGTGATTAAAAATTCATGCTTTTGCAAGAATGGAAAAATGTGTATGTGTGTGCGATATGATAATTGGGTGATATGATGGAAATTGTGTGTGTAGCATGAGTTGACGCCGAATTGTGCTTGTGAGTTGCCGATGTTTTGCCGAAATGTCGATTTATTTCCGTTTCAGTGAATTCCAAGCAAACTCTCTAGATCTATATGTCCTATTTTTAGGGAAGGTCATGCCGAATTTTTGTATGACTTTGATGCATGCACGCATTTTTATAATCAATTTGTTTATTATTACCATGCAGGCGTTCATGATGGTCAGTGGAACGATGGTGGACAGGTGGTTGCGGTCGGCGGTGCAGGACATGAAAAAAATAACCTGACAAAGGTTTTATGTCCATGTTGAAGATGCAAAGGAATAGTTTGGCTCGACTCCTATGAGGAACGTCGTTTCGAAGCGCACCTGCTCATGAATGGTTTCATGGATGGATATACTCGGAGGATAATTGAAGATGAGGATGATGATATTGAGGACGTCGATGGGGCAGGCAATGACGACACGGGGCAAGACGAAGAGATGATCGATAATGGCGGCGGGTGATACGTCTCCAACGTATCTATAATTTTTGGTTGTTCCATGCTGTTTTATTATCAGTCTTGGATGTTTTATAATCATTTCATATCAATTTTTGGTACTAACCTATTGACATAGTGCCAAGTGTTAGTTGCTGTTTTTTCCATGTTTTTTACATCGCAGGAAATCAATATGAAACGAAGTCAAAATGCCATGAAACTCCACGCTGATTTTCTATGGGCCAGAAGGAAGGCAATGGGCCCTGGTTGCACTTGGGGGGTGCCCGAGGGGGCACAACCCACCAGGGTTCGCCAGGAGGCCCAGGCGCGCCCTGGTGGGTTGTGCCCACCTTGGGTGCCCCTCGAACTGCCTCTTTGCTCTATAAATACCCACATATTCCAGAAACCCTAGGGGAGTTGATGAAATATTCATCCAGCCACCGCAGAGTCCAGAACCACCAGGTCCAATCTAGACACCATCTCGGATATGTTCACCACCTCCATTGGTGCCTCTCCGATGATGCGTGAGTAGTCCTTTGTAGACCTTCAGGTCCGTAGTTAGTAGCTAGATAGCTTTATCTCTCTCTCTCTCTCTCTCTCTCTCTCGGTGATTCTCAATACAATGGTATCTTGGAGATCCGTATGATGTAACTCTTTTGCGGTGTGTTTGTTGGGATCTGTTGAACTTTGAGTTTATGACCAGTCATATCTTTTTATATCCATGAAAGTTATTTGAGTTTCTTTGATCTCTTATATGCATGATCTCTTATAGCCTCGTATTTCTTCTCCGATATTTGGATTTTGTTTGGCCAACTTGATCTATTTATCTTGCAATGGGAGGAGGTTCCCTGTAGTGGGTTCGATCTTACGGTGCTTGATCCCAGTGATAGAAGGGGAACCGACACGTATGTATCGTTGCCACTAAGGATAAAAAGACGAGATCTATATCTACCTCCATATAGATAAACAGATCTTGTCTACATCATGTCATCGTTTTTATTGCGTTACTCCATTTTTCCATGAACTTAATACACCAGATGCATGCTGGATAGCGGTCGATGTGTGGAGTAATAGTAGTAGATGAAGGCAGGAGTCGGTCTACTAATCTTGGATGTGATGCCTATGTAATGATCATTGCCTGGATATCGTCATAATTATTTGAAGTTCTATCAATTGCCTAACAGTAATTTGTTTACCCACCGTTTGCTATTTTTCTCGAGATAAGCCACTAGTGAAACCTACGGCCCCCGGGTCTTCTTTCTCATATATTTGCCTTTGCGATCTATTTTTCCTTTGCATTTTTATTCAGATCTAGTAAACCCCAAAACACTAAAATATCTTGCTGCACTTTATTTTATTTTCGATCTATTATTTCAATCCATTACAATTTTCTCCCGTCTCCGTGCCAATTTTTGGCGCCGTACCCGAAAGGGATTGACAACCCCTTTAACACGTCGGGTTGTGAGTGGCTGTTATTTGTGTGTAGGGGCTGTTTACGTTTTTTTGCTTGGTTCTCCTACTGGTTCCATACCTTGGTTTGATTACTGAGGGAAATACCTACCGTTGCTGTGCTACATCATCCTCTCCTCTTGGGGGAAACACCGACGTAGTCTTGGCAAACATCATCAAGGGAATTTCTGGCGCCGTTGCTAGGGAGAATCAAGTCAAGATAGCCTCCCGTCAACACGCCATTTCTGGCGCCGTTGCCGGGGAGGATCTTCAACATAGCCAGGTTCGTAATCACAAATCTCATCTCCTCGTAATTTATATTATTTACCATTTGCCTCTCGTTTTCCTCTCCCCCACTTCACAAAAATTTGCCATTTTATTCGCCTCTCTTTTTCCGTTCGCCATTTTCTCATCAGATCTCATGTTTGCTTGTGTTGCCATGTGCCTTCTTTATGCTTGCATCTTCGCTTGCTGAAAATCTATTGATATGGATCCCCATCCACTTGCTAATCTTTTTAAGAGAACCAATCATGATGAACCAATTGCTAGTGAGTTGAGTGCACTGCATTATCTTTATGAAGTTTTGCTTGAGATTCGTGAATCTGAAAATTGTGATGAAGAAATTTATGAAGTGATTCATGATAGCTCCTTGAATGAAAAGCATGATTGCAATGATTTTACTATAAATTCTATTAATGTCAATTGTGCTAATAATATGCAAAACCCTAAGCTTGGGGATGCTAATTTTGCTATGTCCACTATTTGTTGCAATGATCATGATTGGGGTGATTCGCCTTATGATCTTGAAAACTTATTTAAGCCTCATGATGAATATGTTTGCAATAATATTGAAAGTGGGCTAGGATTGGTCATGACTTTATTTGATGATAATCCCACTATTTTGGAAGAGTGTCAACTTTGCATGCTATATTGTTACAGACTATATGGTAGCTATATTGTTGAATTTGAGTATGATCCTACATGTAATTATTGTGAGAGAGGAAAATATGGTTGTGGAAATTTTCATGTTAGTAAATTACCTCTCGTTATGTTGAGATCGTCAATGTTTTATTCCTCTTCTTTGCATATGTTAGATGTCTCTTGTCTTGATAATTTGTTTGCTTATAAAATTCCTATGCATAGGAAGTATGTTAGACTTAAATGTGTATGTCATATGTTTCATGATGCTCTCTTTGTGTTTCAACTCTTATCTCTCGTGTGTGCATCGTTGAAATTTTATGCCTAGCTAGGGGGGGTAAAACTATAACGCTTATTGGGCGGCAACCCAATGAATAAAATTTATTTTTGCTTTTTGCTTTCTGTTCTTGTGTGTTTACACAATTATTCTACTGTTATGATTGTGTTTTTTATGTTTTAGTTAGTGTTTGTGTCAAGTAGAACCAGTAGGATCTTCTTGGGTGATAGTTGTTTGATCTTGCTGAAAAAGACAGAAACTTTGTGCTCACGAAAAGAATTTTTAAAATTCACAAGAACGTGATTGTAATTCTGTTTGCATAAGATCAATATACAAATTATCCAGGTTGTCCTAGTTTTTCAGAATATTTGGAGTTACAGACGTAATCAAACAAATCAGATTGCTACAGACTGTTCTGTTTTGACAGATTCTGTTTTCTTTGTGTTGTGTGCTTATTTTGATGGCTCTATGGTTTTCTTTGATGAGTTTTTGCCATATAAAAGTTGGAATACAGTAGATATAATACAAAAAAATAAGAATTGGTTTGATACACCACTTATAGTAGTGATTTATTTTTCTTACACTAACGGATCTCACGAAGGTTTTGTTGAGTTTCGTGTGATTTAAGTTTTCAAGTTTTGAGTTATCTTACGATGGATGAAGGAAGGATGTAAGAGCCTAAGCTTGAGGATGCCCCGGCATCCCAAGCTATTATCCAAGTATGAGCAAGCAACTAAGCTTGGGGATGCCCCTGAGTGGCATCCCCGCTTTCTTCCAACAAATATCGGCATTTTACTCGAGGCTATATTTTTATTCGTCACATGATATGTGTTTTGCTTGGAACATCTTGTATGATATGTGTATTTGCTTGTTTTATTTTGTTTTTTAAGTCATCAATCCTTGCTGGACACACCTATTTGAGAGAGCCAAAATTATATCATGACATGTTAGAATTGCTCTCTTTGCTTCACTTAAATCTTTTATGAGCTAGGACTTGCTCTAGTACTTCACTTATATCTTTTTGAGCACGGTATGCTTTGTTATTTTTGAAGAAATGCTCTTTTGCTTCACTTAGATCTTTTTGGGAATTAGTAAAATTTTGAGAAATTCTCTCTTGCTTCACTTAAATTATTTTGAGAGAAAGAAAATTTGTTATGCTCATGATCTTCACTTATACTTGTTTGAGCTTATGAAAGGAAACATATGAAAATTAGTGCCAAAGTGATAGATATCCAAGAAGGATAAAGTAAAAGAAAATGTCATGAAGATCATTGGACAAAATAAACTTGATTCTTAGTAATAGTTTTGAGATATGATGATGTGATATGTGAGTTATGTTGATGAGTAATTGTGCTCTAGTAAGAATATTGGTGTTAAGGTTTGTGATTCCCTATGCATGCACGAAAGTCAATAATCATGCAATGAAAACTATTTCCTACGTGTGCATTATTCGGTGTTAATTATGCTTAATGCTTTCTTATGAGATTATTCATTTCTTGGTTGGTCGCTTCTCAATCTTTTTGCTAGCCTTCATTCTGCACCAAGTATGACCTCTACTTGTGCATCCAAAATCCTTGAAACCAGTTTTGCCACATGAGTCCACTATATCTACCTGTTTGCGGTATTCTTTTGCCGTTCTAAGCAAATTTGCATGTGCCATCTCTAATTTTCAAAATAGACTTCTCTTTTCTGTGTTTGTTTTGCTCGCGGAACGGTAACGGGTGGCTAGTATTTTCCATGCTGGATGTGTTATTCTCAAGATGAGTGTTTATTGACTTGTCATTGCACGAGAGTAAGTCAAAGGTTTTAGGGATGCCCAGTCCCGAAATCCAAAAATATATATTTACTTTATGTTGTGAAATAATAAATTCCTTGGAAAGTGTTGGTATGGAGGGCACCCGTGGATACGGTTAGCCATGGAAAGTGAAAGAAATGGTGGAAAAAGGAATAAACTTTATTTTCTGTTTGGGAACCGCCTATGGCATATCTAGCATGGAAAGTGTTTGGAACTCTAAGTCGTTTTCGTTGGTGGGATGGATACACCTCCCAAAATGTTTTTATCTCTAATTTTTCGCTTTGAGCTCTGGCACCTCTACAAATCCCTACTTCCCTCTGCGAAGGGCCTTTCTTTTACTTTATGCAATTTTTATTTTTGAATTTGAGTCTCCATCTTCTCTTACAAAAGCACCAACTAGGAGGCAAGTTAATATTCGAGTGTGTTTCATGAATGAATCAATGTTTGAGCATGATGGGCTAGAGATAACTTGTTTTAGCATTGATATTTTGAAAGACGTGGTTGCTTGTTGATATGCTCGAGTATTTAAATTATTATGTCAAAACTAGACTATTGCTTTGAATCGCATAAAAGTCCAAATGTCCATGCTACAAAGAAAAGAATATGATATGACTTGATGAATAGCACTCCACATCAAAATTTTGTTTTATCACTTACCTACTCGAGGACGAGTAGGAGTTAAGATTGGGGATGCTAATATGTCTCCAATGTATCTATGATTTTTTATTGTTCCATGCTATTTTATTATCAATCTTGGATGTTTTATAATCATTTTATATCAATTTTTAGTACTAACCTATTGACATAGTGCCAAGTGCCAGTTGCTATTTTTTTCCATGTTTTTTACATCACAGGTAATCAATATGAAACGAAGTCCAAATGCCACGAAACTCCACGATGATTTTTTATGGGCCAGAAGGAAGGCAATGGGCCCTGGTTGCACCTGGAGGTGCCCCGAGGGGAGCACAACCCACCAGGGTGCGCCAGGAGGCCCAGGCGCGCCCTGGTGGGTTGTGCCCACCTCGGGTGCCCCTCGGACCGCCTCTTTCCTCTATAAATACCCAAATATTCCAGAAAACCTAGGGGAGTCGACGAAATATTCATCCACCCTCCATAGAGTCCAGGACCACCAGATCCAATCTAGACACCATCTCGGATGGGGTTCACCACCTCCATTGGTGCCTCTCCGATGATGCGTGAGTAGTCCTTTGTAGACCTTCGGGTCCGTAGTTAGTAGCTAGATGTCTCTCTCTCTCTCTCTCTCTCTCTCTCTTTCTCGCTGATTCTCAATACAATGGAATCTTGGAGATCCATATGATGTAACTCTTTTGGGGTGTGTTTGTTGGGATCTGTTAAACTTTGAGTTTATGACCAGTCATATCTTTTTATATCCATGAAAGTTATTTGAGTTTCTTTGATCTCTTATATGCATGATCTCTTATAGCCTCGTATTTCTTCTCCGATATTTGGGTTTTGTTTGGCCAACTTGATCTATTTATCTTGCAATGGGAGGAGGTTCCCGGTAGTGGGTTCGATCTTATAGTGCTTGATCCCAGTGATAGAAGGGGAACCGACATGTATGTATCGTTGCCACTAAGGATAAAAAGACGAGATCTATATCTACCTCAATATAGATAAGCGGATCTTGTCTACATCATGTCATCGTTCTTATTGCATTACTCCGTTTTTTCATGAACTTACTACACTAGATGCATGTTGGATAGCGGTCGATGTGTGGAGTAATAGTAGTAGATGCAGGCAGGAGTCGGTCTACTAATCTTGGACGTGATGCCTATGTAATGATCATTGCCTGGATATCATCATAATTATTTGAAGTTCTATCAATTGCCCAACAGTAATTTGTTTACCTATCGTTTGCTATTTTTCTCGAGAGAAGCCACTAGTGAAACCTACGGCCCCCGGGTCTTCTTTCTCATATATTTGCCTTTGCGATCTATTTTTCCTTTGCATTTTTATTCAGATCTAGTAAACCCAAAAACACAAAAATATCTTGCTGCACTTTATTTTATTTGCGATCTATTATTTCAATCCATTACAATTTTCTCCCATCTCCGTGCCAATTTCTGGCACCGTACCCGAAAGGGATTGACAACCCCTTTAACACGTCGGGTTGCGAGTGGCTGTTATTTGTGTGCAGGAGCTGTTTATGTCTTGTTGCTTGGTTCTCCTACTGGTTCGATACCTTGGTTTCATTACTGAGGGAAATACCTACCGTTGCTATGCTACATCATCCTCTCCTCTTGGGGGAAACACCAACATAGTCTTGGCAAACATCATCAGCGGGGAAGAGGCCGGACATGGCGGCGGAGAAGGGGTCATACATGGCGGAGGAGAAGGGGCCAGACATGGCGGCGGAGAGAACGTGGACTCCACGCCGCAGAGTTCTTCGGTATTAAGTTCCATCATGCGGGACCCTCATGTTCAAGCACTGCTTCGCAAGGAGATGAGTACTGAGAGAGCCGCTTCTAGAGAGGAGGCTAAGCTGCAGCAACTCGTGGTAGACTCGAACACTCCATTGTATGATAGTTGCAATCCTGAGGTGACCCGCTTGAGTTTCACGCTCCAACTCCTGAAGACGAAGGCTGAAAACAAATGGACCGACACTAGCCTCGATGAGCATCTCAAGTACCTAAAGGATGTTCTTCCTGCGGGGAATCTATGTCCTACTAGTGTGGATGAGGCCAAGAAGATCGTCTGCACTCTTGATCTGCCACACATTAGATACCATGTATGCATCAACGATTGCATAATTTATCGGAAGGAGCATGCGGAAAAAACAAGCTGTCTGGTGTGCAATGCTTCTTGATACAAGAAGGCCGAGAAGAAATGTCCCCAGAAAGTGGTATGGTACTTACCAATCACTCCCCGTCTCCAGCGGTATTTCATAGATCCCAAGGAAGCAAAGCTCATGTGCTGGCACGCGAAGAGGAAGAAGCCCGACGATGGAGATGATCCAAAGCTGAGACACGTCAAGGGTGGAAGCCAGTTGAGAGCGTTGAACGGCTTCTATCGGTATTTCGTATGTGATGCAAGGAACATCGTGCTCGGCACGTGTATCGATGGCATGAATCCGTTTGGCAACCAGAATACCAACCATAGCACATGGCCCGTGTTTGTATGGATGTACAACCTCCCCCTGGTTGTGCATGAAGTCGAAGTACATTCACATGAGCATGCTGATTCAAGGGCCAAAACAACCAGGAAATAATATTAATCTGTATCTGGGGCTGCTTCAAGAGGAGTTAGACACGTTATGGAAAACACCGACCAAGACATGGGACGCCAGCAAAGGCGAGTATTTCTACATGAGAGCCGCGCTGATCACGACGGTGCACGACTATCTCGGTTACGGATATGTCGCAGGCCAGGTGTGCCATGGATATTGCGGATGCACGCGGTGCATGGATGATACGACGTCTCAGCAGCTAACGTCAAGGAAAGATGCCGGGTTTGGGAAAATCGTATACATGGGGCATCAAAGATGGCTCGATCCAGACGACCCGTGGAGAAACCATGGAGATCTATTCAATGGTCATGCTAAGCATCGAGGACCTCCACATAAGCGGAGCGTTGCCAAAATTGACGAGCTGTTGAAAAACTGGGAACATTGCCCCGCGCCGGGAAAGACGATGAAAAAGGCGCCGGAGCCGTTGCTGAAGGTATGGAAGACGAGGTCTGTGTTCTGGGACTTGGAGTACTGGCACAAACTCGACACACCTCATTGCCTTGATCAAATACATATCTGTAAGAATGTCCTTGAGAGCTGTCTCGCGACACTGATGAACATGTCGGATAAGACCAAGGATGGGCCGAAGGTAAGAAAAGACTTGCAAGATTTGAATATCAGGGAAGATCTGCACATGCCACCCCATAAAAAGTCAGACGAGACAGAGGCGCGTGAGAAGAAGGGCAAGAAAGTAAAGGAAGAGGATTATTGCCCCCCTTCTTGCTTCACCTTAAGTTAGGTTGAGATCGATCACCTTAAGTTAGGTTGAGATCGATCAATTCTTTAAGTGCCTTACCGGAGTCAAATTTAGTTCCGTTTACTATGGCAGGATAAGCAGATATCTAGACACAGACGAGAAAAGGTTCAACGGGATGAAGTCCCATGACTGTCATGTGATGATGATGCAGATACTACCTGTTGCCCTTAGAGGGATAATGGAGAAGCACGTATGTGACACGCTTATTGGTCTCTGCAACTTTTTCAACGTCATCTCTCAAAAGTTGACCAGTGTGAAGCAGCTCCGAAGGCTACTGGAAGAGATCATTGTGATACTGAATGAGCTTGAGATGTACTTCCCGCCCGCGTTCTTTGACGTCATGGTGCATCAGTGTGTCCATATTGTGGACGACATAATAGACCTGGGGCCGTCATTCTTGCACAACATGATGCCGTTTGAGAGGATGAATGGGATCATCAAAGGATTCGTTCGTAACATGTCCTGTCCGGATGGAAGCATTGTCCAGGGCTATTTGACACAAGAGTGCGTCTCTTTCTGCGAGAATTTTCTATATGGCGTAGACCAGCCGCCTGGTGTTGGTCTTGGTTTGCGCGTTAACAAGCACGATGGGAGGTTCGAAGGAGAAGGTCACTCCAACAGCCGCAGGGAGCTGCATGTGGCATACTCAAATTGACGCAACGACTTTGACAGAGCAAACTTGGTAGTGCTACAACACCTAGACGAGGTAGATCCTTTCGTGGCACTGCACAAAGAAATTATTGCAAATAAGTATAGTGACTGGGGGGTATGCAGGACGGACGCCGAAGTTACTAGGGAGCACAACTCCACTTTCCTGCATTGGTTCAAAGAGCATATTATTGCTAATCCCCCCGAGGAGGGCTCTAAGGACGGATTGCTCATATACGCCTTAGCACATGGCCCCTCGCCCAACGTCGTCACCTATCAAGCATACGATATCAACGGATACACGTTCTACACGGAGGCCAAAGATATGGACATTGATGATCATAACTCAGGGGTGACGATGGAATGCATGACCGGCAGCGACATTGGTGCAACTGAGAGATTATATGGAAGGGTCGAGGAGATCTGGGATCTTGACTACTCTGGACTGCACAACACGACGGTGTTCCGTGTTAGATGGGCTAAGAATGTCGAAAGAGAAAACCGGTATTTCACTACCATGACTATGCCCGACGCCAAGAGGGCTACCGTGAACACTATCGCAAAAAAACGAGCCATGGGTACACGCTAAGCACGTGACACAATGCTTCTTCATAACCGACCCGCGCAATCCTAGCCGTGTTGTCGCGTGGAAAGGCAAAAGGAACATCATTGGAATGGATGGAGTTGCCAACGAGGAAGACTATGACCAGTACGGCAACCCAATGAGGGAAGATGATGATGACGATGAAGTACACGTCAAAAGAAGAATCAAAACTACATTACCTAAGAAAAATCATACTCCATGGAAAAGGAAAAGTCACAATGAGGGGCTCAATTATTCTTCAACGAACAAGAAGGAAAGAAGCTCACGCAAAAACGAAAACGTCAACACTGAGGAACAGTATGTTATCGGTCAAATGATGTAATATATATGTTCCTATTTTGTATACACACTTAGCCATTATGCATGGGTCCAATGATGTAATATATATGTTCCTATTTTGTATACATACTTAACCGTCAAATGATGCAATATATATCGCCTTCCCTTCGTTCACTGCTCCCGAAAAAAAAGAAAAGTGAGAGAAAATAATGGAAAAGAAAATAGAAGAAAACAAATAGGAAAACTGTTATAGGTACTAGTTATAGCAGTAGTGCTTTTCTGAAAAAGAGCTACAGCTAGTCAAGGTAGCAGTAGGGATTTCCTTATAAAACCGCTATAGCTACCTATAATAGCAGTAGCGGTGTCTGCGTAAAAACCGTTATAGCTAACTTAGCTATAGCGCGTTTGGTTTAAACGCGCTACTGCTATGTCCACTTAACCCCCCAAATCCTTCTCTCTCTGCTTCATCCCGCCTCTTTTCCCCCCAAATCCCCACTCTTTCTTCCCCCCTCGCACCGCCGGAGCCCTGCCCTCGCCGCGCCCCTGCGCTCGCCCCTGACCCCGGCGCTCGCCCCCGGCCCCGGCCCCGACCCCGGCCCTGACCCTGACCCCGGCCCCGGCTCCGTCCCTAGCACTCGAACCCGACTCCGACCCCGGCCCCGACCCCGACCCCTCCCAACCCCGGTCGTTGTCGGGCCTGCACCCTCTGTAAGCCCCCACCGCTCCTCCTCTCTCTGCTAGCTAGGGTTCTTTGGTTAATTTACTTAGGTTTTAGTTAGGGCAGTAGGTTAATTAGGTTATCTATTTAGTTATGAATTTAGCTAGGTTTTTTAGTTTAAGTAATTGTTGCTATTTAAACTTTATAGTGCTAGTTAGTTAATTAGAATCAGTATTAAAAAATAGAATTAGTTTAAGCAATTGTCCAAATCAACATCCCTTGTTAAAGCAAATTTAGGTAGGCTGAATTTTACTTTCAAATATTGTTATGACTTCTTGCATTTTTCTTCAAGTTCTATATTTTTCTTCCTTTTATATGCAAATTTGAAGTGGATATGTGATATATGGACATGTGATGTTTTGGACATGTCATATTTGGAATTTGGACATGTCATTTGGACATGTGATGTTTTGGACATGTCATATTTGGAAAATGATGATTATGTGGTGGGTAATGATCTGAGTGGCCTATGTTACGCCGGAATGTTGATTCATTTCCGTTCCAGTGAATTTCAGGCGCTCAATATGTTCATTTTTTTAGCAAAGGTCATGCCGAAATTTTCCGTGAATTTTGGCATGACTTGTGCTAGATAGTAGGCATATCGAGTGCCGGGAGTTGCTGGGAAACGACATTCCGGGATCTTTTTTATGTCATTTCTCATTTTTTTTCATAGTTTTAGAATTAAACGAGGATAATTAATTATAGGAAACATGTCGAACAACGAAGAAACGGGCCTTCTGACCAAGATGCAGACAAGATGGATTATGAGGGTGAACAAGAGTACCAAGACTTTTTGTCCGCTAAGCAATGTCAAGGTTTGCAGGTCGGCCTCGATGATGGTAGTGATGACGACATCGACACCGACGACACCGACACCGATGGCGGCACCGAGACCGGCGGGGAAGATACCGGCGGGGAAGGTACCGGTGCCGATGCCGCTACCGAAAAGAAGAAGCAGAAGAAGCAAAGGATACGAAAACCTAACAAACTAGGCATTGGATGACTGGTGATCACAAAGATGGCACCTAGCAAGTTTGAGCCATTAGAGCCGCAAGAACCCCGCAAGTGCTATGGGAACCAAGTAGGATGCATCCTACAGGAATGCGCGAGCATCAACGATGATGACTTAAGGAGTAAAGAACATTTGAGGCAGTTGCTCCTGACTAAGTTGCACAAGAGACTGAAGTTCCCTGACCGGGATGATAACATAGAACAACCGTGGGATAATCCGAAGATGAAAAAGATTAACAATCACGTCATGGGCATGTTCAACAATGATTTGGCCTCCTGAAGAGGGAGGGTGAAATGAGCTATTGAGGCCGAGGAACCCCTGTCCACGATTCTGGAGGAAAATCCAACACTTACGGAAGAGGAGTTCGAAAAGTTCAAGGACACTTGCGCTACCAAGGCAGCCAAGGCTAAGGCTGCGAAATTCAAGAGCCTTCAGCAAAGGGACACGGGGAAGCATCGCCTCGGAAGTCGTGGATACCTCGGTAAAAGGCCCATATGGGATAAGGAGGACGTGGAACATGAAGCCGCGGGTCTCCCAGACCCCTTCGCGAAGTTCACCAACCCCTTGGAGCGTGACTTCATCAGGGCCCTCTACAAGTGGGACAAGGAAAAGAAGATTTTTTACACGGACCAGATCATGAGGAGATTGATTAGACTACTAGTATTTATTCTTTTACCACCTTACATTTAGCTCCAGATCTTGTCGACTACACATTCCTGAACGGTTCACGTTCCTTCTGCAGGAGAAGCAACACCAGCTTGCAGCCGAAAGCCCTACTTCTCCGATGAGGCCCAAGTGGGACACTCCTCTCAACCGGGCCTATAACAAACTTAAGGGACTCCCTTTGGGCCAGCGGCCGCAATATGGTCGTGTGCACGGCGTAGGAGACGGCGCCACGTGGAAGGTGTTTTACAACGAGGGCCCGGAGGCCAAGAAGCAGAAAATGAAGTTTAGTCAAGCGGACATCGACGAGAAGGTGAAGCTTGCGTTCGAGAAAAAAGCAGTTGAGGACGTGAAAAAATAGTCGAGGAGAAAAATGAGTTGCTACAACAGGCAGTCAATGCAGCTGTAACTGCCTACAGAAATGATTTTGCTACTAACTTGGTCCCATCTATCATCAACTGGACGAAGGACAATCCAGACAAGACGGTACATGATTTCCCGTTGCCCAGTTTCGTCGCGAGCAACTCCGTGAACAACAACACCACCACACCATCACTTGCTCACGCAACCGGGCCTCCTCTCACACTCGCACCCGCTCATAGCAGCCCGTCCTTAGTCTCTGGCGTGCTAGGAGGGCCTTCGTCTTTGGCTGAGCTCGACGCCCTCACGGTAATTACATGTCACACGAACATATATATATCTAGAATATTCCATTTCCGTTGCCTTTCGGATGTTTTACGCCGCAGACATGTGTTTGCAGGCCGACGAAACCCCTTGCACCATACTCTAATTGATCAAAGGCCAGAAGGTGGACGTGGGAAAGGGGGTGATAACGAAGCCCTTGGATCTCATGTTCCACAACCAGCCTATGCCCATTGGGCACTTAAGGGTTACCTTGTCGAGTGTGACATCAGGGCACGAGGATTTGCCTCCTCCATTACGCCTAGTGGGAGAGGACGACGAGACCCCGCCGCAGATTGGAAGATGAAAGGGTTGGTTGCTGCTATGACCAAAGAATCTTCTTCATCTGGAGCCGGCCGAGAGCACACGAATAACCACACATCAACAAGCTTGTATCGAGACCACCACCCCGCCTATGCAATTACCAGCTCCTGTAGTGCCGGGTGAGAGCGGCGGACAACGTGATGAAGGGGGTGCAATAGTACTGGCTGATGTAATCGGTCCCGTAGAGCAGAGAATGGATGATGAGACGGAGGAGACGGAGGACCCAATGGGTTTCCTCAATACAAACGCGTATGAGGGTGACTTAGATATGATGAGTCAACCATATGACGAATCGGGCTATCAGCATGCTAATGAGGATATGGATGATCTGCCCGGGCAGGAAGGTCGTAGCAGGGATTGGAAGAAGTCTCTCTTCATGAAATCCTCACAGGACACGCCTGAAGATGCCGCCTCAACACAGGATCAACTAGCCGGGGGTTGTACAATGCTTAGCCCGGCAACACTAGGGCAGAGGTTAAGGAGGGGTCTGGAAGGTGTGCCCAAGAAAAAGGAGAGGAAGAGATGGGGAAGATAGCTGCCTCCAAACAAGCCAAAGCACATAGCAGTCAGATGGTGGATTCTGAAGAGCGTGTACCCGTGAAAGGTGTGGCCATGTTCCATCTCACAGGCGAGTCGATGCTGCCGCCGAAACCGCTGGAGGCACTATCAGGGGATCTCAGGAGACTGCACGACCATGTGCTATCGACTGAGAAAAGCCTACTAGCCTCGAAGGATCCAGGATATCCGACATACGCGGCTCGTGTGCTTGAGGGGAAGTGCTACGTCGACACACGGCCCGCGGAGGTGTTCTTCCCCCGGTTTGAGCATATCTTTGAGATGTTTCTGACAAGGTGGCTCGATTTTGCAATCGTCCGCCTTTTTGCGCTACATATGTGCTCCGTCATGAAGAGAGAAGAAGTCTCGCAAATCTGTGTGACAGATCTGTACTACATGCATGAGTCTTTCTTGAGTCTTGGCGACTTTGAGCGTGAAATTGCTAGGGAGTACCCCCAAAACTTCATGGTACAAAATAAGGACCAGGAAATTGTCCTCCTGCCTTATCATCCAAAGTAAGTCAGTTCTGGACAACCCTTTCGTACATTTCAATCATTCCTTCTCGCTCATATGGAGAATAATTTGAGGTGTCTTTTCCCCGTACCAACGGGCGCGCCGTCCTTATCGTTCTTTACCTGCGAGTCTCCCACGCCGTGTATTTCGACCCTACCAGAGACTACGAGACGAAGGACTACACCCACATAATGAATATTCTAGATGATGCTCTCCAAGGCTTCAGCATTAGGGGTGGCCACCTGCAGATCAGGAAACAAAGGAACAAGAAGTTTGGTTTCTCGCATAAAACTAACTTATGCTGCATCCATGTCCCAAAACCAAGGAGGAAAGATGGATTCTACCTCCTCCATCTCATGATTGAGTTCAACACGGATCACCAAAAGCTTCGTATGACAACCAGAAATGATGATCATATCTGCAAGTGGGTAGAATCTCATGGAGAAGCGAATTATAAACTTAGAGATGACTTTATTCGCATCCAAAGGGACATTGTGACGATCATCATAAAAGAAGTCGTCGATGAGAAGGGGATGTTCCACGATGACCCTATACCGCGAGCTGACATCCGAACTCGCATAGGCATGCAACATCATGACCTCTAGTTAATTAGTTTGTATATATACTTAATCGTCAAATGATGCATCCTTGATGATATGGAAGGATGGAACTTCTAGTGATTTACGATGCCGATGATGATGATATGTGTCGGTTGAACTTGTATTTCTGTAGCGATTAAACTTTGTGATGTCCACGGTCCCTGCCGAACTGGCGTAATGCTACTTTGTTAGTTTGGGTACGATGACATGTGTACCTCTAGTTAATTAGTTTGCATACTATATGTTGCATCTAGTTGCTAACCCTTTCTTTTTCATGTTGCTCTAGTATATTTTGTTGCATATGATCGTACATTCTCTTGATGAAGATGCATCTCTAACAGGTACCTAGATTCTTGATGGCAAAGGAGTGCTATGTCGTGTATGAAGGTAAGGTTCCAAGAGTGTTCGATGAGTGGTAGGAGTGTCAGGCACAAGTGGAGGGAGTCTCGGGTGCCAACCATAAAGGCTTCAAAAGCAGACAAGAAGCACAAGCTAGTTACTTGAGGTTCACGCTAGCGCGAGAGAGGCCTCATAACTGCCGCCTCATGTACTGCATAGTTCCGCTAGCACTCATAGTGATAGCACTTCTTGCGTATATCATTGTTTAGATGGATGATGTTGTAGTTGCAAGTATTTGAGACTTGCATGTATCGCTATTTTCGAAATGATGACGAGGGACCACTTTGTGTTGGATGATGATTATGATGAGACTATTTGTATGTATATGCTATGATTACAGTTGTGGTCTCGCAGCCATTTGTATGTGTATGATGATGACATTTGTCTGTGCTAAAGATTCTTGTACAAAGCCTGTTCAAATACAAAACACATGCAGAAAAAAAAACAAAAACTAATAAAATTAGCAGTAGCGAGTGGAGAAAAGTTAGCAGCAGCATGCCAATAGGAGTAGCGTGGCCTAATAAAGTGCGCTAGAGCTATTAGCAGTAGCGCGCTTTCATACTGCTCGTTGCTGCTACGCTTGTATAGCAGTAGCGCGGGCAGACACGCGCTGCTGCTACAGGTTAGGTGTAGCGCCGTATCAGTAGTGCGGGACCCCGCGCTACTGTTATACTTAAAACCCGCGTCGCTACTAGGCTTTTCCCTAGTAGTGAAAAATCTTACTCCATGGAAAAGGAAAATTCACAATGAGGGGCTCAATTATTCTTCAACGAACAAGAAGGGAAAGAAGCTCACTCAAAAATTAAAACGTCCATGCCGAGGAACCGTTATTGGTCAAATGATGTAATATATATGTTCCTATTTTGTGTAAACACTCAACCATTATGCATGGGTCAAATGATGTAATATATATGTTCCTATTTTGTATATATACTTAATTGTCAAATGATGCAATATATGTCGCCTTAGTTATATACATTGTATCACCTTCCCTTCGTTCCTGCTCTCGGAAAGAAGGAAAAGAAAAGAAAAAGAAGAAAAGAAAATAGAAGAAACAAAACAGGAAAACTGCTATAGGTACTGGTTATAGTAGTAGCGCTTTCCTGAAAAAGAGCTATAGCTAGTGAATATAGAAGTAGCGCCCTTTGGGAAAAAGCGCTATATCTACTGGTGATAGCAGTAGTGCTGCTTGTCTAAACGCGCTATAGCTAACTTAGCTATAGCGCGTTCTGAGGAAACACGCTACTGCTATGTTCACTTAAAACCCCCCCGGCGGGCTTCCCGCCTCTGCTTCTTCCCCAAATCCACACTCTCTCTTCTTCCCCTCGTCGCCGCCAGAGCCCTACCCTCGCCGCGCCCCTGCCTCAAGTGCTGGAGCCCTGCCCTCGACCTCGACCTTGCCGTAGTCTTACCCTCACCCCAACCCCAGCCCCGGCAGGCACCTCGCCCTCGCCCTTGACCTCGCCCTCACCCCCGGCCCGGCCTCCCTCCTTTGCTTCGTCCCCTCCTCGCCCATGCACCCTCTGTCGTAAGCCCCCCACCGCTCCTCCTCTCTCTGCTAATTTAGATAGGGTTCCTCGGTTAATTTAGTTAGGTTTTAGTTTTTGCAGTAGGTTAATTAGGTTAGGTGTTTTAGGTGTACTTAAAAGAAAAAAACAGAATTGACTATATAGGTTTATTGCATTTTTAGTTTAAGCAATTGTTGCTATTTAAATTTGGCTATATTTATGAACCCTAGGTGCAACCCTAGTTAGTATGAACCTTAGTGCTAGTTAGTTAATTAGAATTAGTATGAAACCTAGGACAGATTATTTAAAGCAACCGTTGCTATTCCAATTTTTTACTTTAAGCAATTGTTGCTATTAAAAAAACAGAATTAGTATGAACCCTAGTTAAAGCAATTTTTTAGTTTGAAATTTAGGAAAGCTGAATTTAGTTTTAGATATTGTGAAGAAAAATGACTTGTGCTATTTGGACATGTGATATTTGGAATTTTTTTAGTTTCAAATTTAGGTAGGCTGAATTTTTTTAGTTGCAAATCACTCTTTCTTCCTTTTATATGCAATTTTGAAGTGGACATGTGATTTGGGCATGTCATATTTGGATCATTTGGACATGTGATTTTTTGGACATGTCATATTTGGAAAATGATGATTATGTGCAGGGTAAATGATCCAAGTGGCCTATGTTTCACCAGAATGTTGACTCATTTTTGTTCCGGTGAATTTTAGGCGCTCGATATGTCCACTTTTTAGCAAAGGTCATGCCGAAATTTTTCATGAATTTTGGCATGACTTGTGCTAGAAAGTAGGCATATCGAGTGCCGGGATTTGCTGGGAAATGGCATTCCGGCAAACATAGATATTTTTATGTCATTTCTCATTTTTTATAGTTTTAGAATTAAAAGAGGAGACTTAATCATAGGAAACATGTCGAATAACGAAGAAACCGGGCCATCTGACCAATATGTAGACGAGATGGATTATGAGGGCGAACAACAGTACCTCGACTTTTTGTCTGCTAAGCGGAGTCAAGGTTTGCAGGTCGGCCTCGATGATGGTATTGACACCGACATCGACACCGACGGTGCTAGCACCGATGGTGGCGCCAAGATCGGCGGGGAAGGTACCGGCTGGGAAGATACTGGCAGGGAAGGTACCGACGCCGATGCCGCTACCGAAAAAAGAAGTAGAGGATACGAAAACCTAACAAACTCAACATCGGACGACCGGTGATCACAAAGATGGCCCCTGGCAAGTTTGAGCCATTAGAGCCGGATGAACCTTACAAGTGCTATGCGAACCAAGTAGGATGCATCCTACGGGAATGCGCAAGCATCAACGATGATGACTTAAGGAGTAAAGAACATTTGAGGCAGTTGCTCCTGACGAAGTTGCACAAGAGATTCAAGTTCCCCGGCCGGGATGATAGCATAGAACAACCGTGGGATGATCCGAAGATGAAAAAGATTAACAATCATGATATGGGCATGTTCAGCAATGATTTGGCCTCCTAGAAAGGGAGGGTGAGACGAGCTATTGGGGCTGAGGAACCCCTGTCCAAGATTCTGGAGGAAAATCTGACACTTACGAAAGAGGAGTTCGAAAAGTTCAAGGACACGTGCGCTACCGAGGCAGCCAAGGCTAAGGCTGCGAAATTCAAGAGCCTTCAACAAAGGAACATGGGGAAGCATCGCCTCGGAAGCCTTGGCTACCTTGGCAAAAGGCCCATATGGGATAAGGAGGACGCGGAACATGAAGTCGCGGATCTCCCAGACCCCTTCACGAAGTTCACCAACCCCTTGGAGAGTGATTTCATTAGGGCCAGCTACAAGTGGGACACGAAAAAGAAGGTTTTTTAGACGGACCAGATCACGAGGAAATTGATAAGAATACTTGTAATTATTCTTTTACCACCTTACATTTAGCTCCTGATCAAGTCGACTACACATTCGTAAACGGTTCACGTTCCTTCTGTAGGAGAAGCAACACCAGCTTGCAGCCGAAAGCCCTACTTCGCTGATGAGGCCCAAGTGGGACACCCCTCTCAACCGGGCCTTGAACGAACTTAAGGGACTCCCTTTGGGCCAGCAGCCGCAATATGGATGTGTGGACGGTGCCGGAGACGCTGCCACGTGGAAGATGTTTTACAACGAGGGCCCCAAGGCCAAGAAGCAGAAAAAGAAGTTTAGTCAGGCAGACATCGATGAGATGGTGAAGCTTGCATTCGAGAAAAAAGCATTTGAGGACGCGAAAAAAGCAGTCGTGGAGACAAATGAGTTGCTACAGCAGGCAGTCGATGCAGCTGTAAATGCCTGTAGAAATTATTTCACTACTAACTTGATCCCTGCTATCATCAACTGGACGAAGGAAAATCCGGACAAGACGGTACATGATTTCCCCATGCCCATTTTCGTTGGGAGCAACTCCGTGAACAACACCACCGCACAATCACCTGCTCACGCAACCGGGCCTGCTCCCGCACCCACACCCGCACCCGCTCATAGCAGCCCGTCCTCAGTCTATGGCGCGCTAAGCGGGCCTTCATCTTTGGCTGAGCTCGACGCCCTCATGGTAATTACATGTCGCACCAACATTTATCTAGAATATTCCATTTTCGTTGCCTTTCGGATGTTTTACGCCGTAGACATGTGTTTGCAGGCCGACGAAAACCCGTGGACCATACTCTACTTGATCAAAGGCCAGAAGGTGGACGTGGGAAAGGGGGTGATAACGAAGCCCTTGGAACTCACGTTCCACGGCTAGCCGATGCTCGGTGGGCATTTCAGGGTTACCTTGTCGAGTGTGAAATCATGGAACGAGGATTTGCCTCCTCCAATACGGCTAGGGGAAGAGGACGAAGAGACCCCGTTGCTGATTGGAAGCTACAAGGGTTGGGTGCTGCTATGGCCGAAGAAGCTTCTTCTTCTAGAGTTGGCCGAGAGCACACCAATAACCACACATCAACAAGCACGTATGGAGACCATCACCCCGCCTACGCAATTACCAGCGCCTGTAGTGCCGGGTGAGAGTGGCAGATGACGTGATGAAGGGGGTCCAATAGTGGCTGACGTAATCACCCCCGTAGAACAAAGAATGGATGATGAGATGGAGGAGGACCCAATGAGTTTCCTCAATACAGGCGCCTATGACGGTGACTTAGATATGATAAGTCAGCCATATGACGACTCGGGCTATCAGCATGCTGATGAGGATATGGATGATCTTCCCGAGGAGGAACGTCCTAGCAGGGATTGCAAGAAGTCTCTCTTCATGAAATCCTCACAGGACATGCCTGAAGATGCCGCCTGAACACAGGCTCGCCGGGAGTCGTACAGTTCTTAGCCTGACAACACTGGGGCAGGGGTTAAGGAAGGGTCTGGAAGGTCAGCCCAAGAACAAGGAGAGGAAGAGACCTGGGAAGATAGGCTCAGTGGCCTACGAACAAGCCAGAGCATATAGCAGCAAGACGGTGGATTTTGAAGAGTGTGTACCCGTCAATGGTGCGGCCATGTTCCATGTCACGGGCGAGCCGATGCTACCGCCGAAACCGCTGCAGGCACTATCAGGGGATCTCAGGAGACTGCACAACCATGTGCCGTCGACTTAGAAAATCCTACTACCTTCGAAGGATCCAGGATATCCGACATACGCGGCTCGTGTGCCTGAGGGGAAGTGCTACATCGATACACGACCCGCAGAGGTGTTCTTCCTGCGGTTTGACCATATCTTCGAGATGTTTTTGACAAGGCAGCTCGATTTTACAATCGTCCGCCTTTTTGCGCTACATATATATGAGCTCCGTCATGAAGAGAGAAGAAGTCTCGCAAATCTGTGTGGCAGGTCCATACTACATGCACGAGTCCTTCTTGAGTCTCGGCGACTTTGAGCGCGAAACTTCTAGGGAGTACCTCCTAGACTTCATGGTACAGAATAAGGACCAGGAAATTGTCCTTCTACCTTATCATCCAAAGTAAGTCAGTGCAGGACAACCCTTTCATACATTTCAATCATTCCTTCTCGCTCATATGGAGAATAGTTTGAGGTGTTTTCTCCCCGCAGCAACGGGCGCGCCATCCTTATCATTCTTTACCCTCGAGTCTCCCACACCGTGTATTTCGACCCTACCAGAAACTACAAGAAGGAGGACTACAACCACATAATGAATATTCTATATGATGCTCTCCAAGGCTTCAGCTTGAGGGGTGGCCACCTGCAGATCAGGAAACAAAGGAACAAGAAGACGGGTTTCTCGTATAAACCTAACTTCTGCTGCATCCATGTCCCAAAACCAAGCAAGAACGATGGATTCTACCTCCTCCATCTCATGATTGAGTTCAGAATGGATCACCAAAAGCTTCGCATGACAAGCAGAAACGATGATCTTATCCGCAAGTGGGTAGAATCTCATGGAGAAGCGGATTATAAACTTAGAGATGACTTCTTTCGCATCCAGAGGGACAATGCGACAATCATCATGAAAGAAGTCGTCGATGAGAAGGGGATGTTCCACCACAGCCCTATATCATGAGCTGACGTCCGAACTCGCATAGGCATGCAACGTCAGGACCTCACGTCGTTCAAGAAGCTAGGGTCCATCCTTGATGATATGGAAGGATGGAAATTCTAGTGATTTACGATGCCATGATGATGATATTTGTCGGTTGAACTTGTATAGTTTCTGTAGCGATGCAACTTTGTGATGTCCACGGTCCCTGCTGAACTTGCGTAACACTACTTTGTTAGTTTGGGTAGATGACCTGTGTACCTCTAGTTAATTAGTTTGCGTACTATATGTTGCATCTAGTTGCTAACCCTTTCTTTTTCGTGTTGCTCAAGTATATTTTGTTGCATATGATTGTACATTATCTTGATGAAGATGCATCTCTAACAGGTACCTAGATTCTTGGTGGCGAAGAAGCAGTGCTATGTCATGTACAAAGGGAAGGTTTGGGAGTGTACGATGAGTGGCCTGAGTGTCAGGCGCAAGTGGATGAGGTCTCGGGCGCCAGCCATAAAGGCTTCAAAAGCAGACAAGAAGCAGAAGCTAGTTACTTGAGGTTCACGCTAGCGCGAGAGAGGACTCATAACTGCTGCCTCATGTATTGCATAGTTTCGCTCTCACTCACAGTGATAGCTCTTCTAGTGTATATCATTGTTTAGATGGATGACAATTTAGTTGCAAGTATTCGAGACTTGTATCGCTATTTTCGAGATGATGACGAGAGACCACTTTGTGTTGGATGATGATTACGATGATGACATGATTTGATGAGACTATTTGTATGTATATGCTATTACATTTGTATGTGTATGATATGCTATAGATTATTGTATAAAGCCCTAAACAAAATTCAGCAGCACAAAATATGGAGCTTTTTTTTTCAGAAACTAATAACAGTAGTGGGGCTATGGCTTTTGCAGCAGGAAGGTCTTAGCAGTAGCGCTCTCTGTTCAAGGATGCTACAGCTATTAGCAGCAGCGCGTGCTCGAGACCAACGCTGCTATCATAGATAGCAACAGCGCGGATTAAACCGCGCTACTGATAAGCGTTAGCTGTAGCACCGTATTAGTAGCGCGGCCACCCGCGCTACTGCTAATCACTTAACCCGCGCTACGGCTAGGCTTTTCCCTAGTAGTGTAGACATCCTCTACTTTGTTGTTGCAAGTTTTACGTGGCTGCTACGGGCTTCTAGCAAGAACCGTTATTAACTACGCATAAAACCAGAACAGTGTTTCGTCAAGTTTGCTGTTTTAACCTTCTTCAAGGACCGGCCGTACTCAAATTCGATTCAACTAAAGTAGGAGAGACAAACACCCGCCAGCCACCTTTATGCAAAACTAGTCGCATGTCTATCGGTGGAACTGGTCTCATGTGCGTGGACATGTAAGGTTGATCCGGGCCGCTTCATCCCACAATACCGCCGAATCAAAATAAGACGTTGGTGGTAAGTAGTATGACTATCACCGCCAACAACTCTTTGTGTTCTACTCGTGCATATCATCTATGCATAGAGCTGGCTCATGATGCCACTGTTCGGAATCGTTGCATGGAAAAAAAATTCTATGCACATGCAATGATCTATCCATGGAGATGCATAGCAACGAGCGGGAGAGTGTGTCTACATACCCTCGTAGATCGTAAGCGGAAGCGTTTCTCAACGCGGTTGATGTAGTCGGACTTCTTCGTGCTTCAACCGATCAAGTACCGAACACACGGCACCTTCGTCTTATGCACATGTTCAGCTTGGTGACGTCCCTCGCCTTCTTAATCCAGCAAGACGTCGAGGTAGTAGATGAGTTCCGTCAGCACGACGGCGTGGTGATGGTGATGGTGAAGCGATCCTTGCAGGGCTTCGACTAAGCAGTACTAAAATATGAACGGGGCTGTAAACGGTGGAGGGGGGCACTTCACACGGCTAAACAATTGTTTGGTGTGTGCTAGGCACCTCCCCATATGTATATATACTAGTACATATGCCCGTGCGTTGCAATGGGCGAAAAAATTAACTTTGTCGACCGCCTCGTCGATCCTCTTGAAGACGATTTCTAGCTCCGCCTGACATTGGCAGTACCGCCAGCAGTCGCGACAGATTTTTGGCGGGCAGTGCGATAGGAGTTGACTAGCGCCTCCTGCTCGACCTATTCCACATCTGACGCGATTGTCATGCCAGCGATGAGGTACTCCGCTGCATTCTATTGCTCGTTGAGGAGACGGAGGTTGTACTCATGGTCGGCCTGCACCTGCTGGAACAAGGCCTTCTGCTTGGCCAACACCATTTCGGTGTAGTAAGCACGGGCGTCACCCATGGTGATGCCGGCATGGACCGGCGAGGAGGGTGGCGCTGGCTCATCATCAGTTGCGTCCTCCATTGGGACGTCTGCAATGCCAGCCTCCGTCTGCCCGCCGACAGCAATGGCGGTGATCTTCGTCTTCTACTCAGGCGAGAGACTATCCCAATTGGCTTTGGAGCTCGAGGAGGCTAGGTGGGCGTGGTGCGAAGAGGAGAAAGGGAGCGGAGGATGATGGATGAGGCTATGGTGGGGCTGGAGTTTAAATATGTGGAGGTTGACATGGCAACCGACGGGGTGGTTAATGGTGGACGACACACAAACAAACGGGCGGCGCCGGAGTAGGTTCCTCGGAAACGGTGCATGTTTAATGTAGGGAGGCGGAACAATGGCCTATCATTTGAATGCGAAGGAGTCGCGTGCAGCAGGAAGCGCGCGCGGGCGGCGCTCTTAGCTGAGCCGCCGCTTCAATGTCAGAACGCCAATGAGAGGTTGCGTCGCTCTTACCCGGCATGAATGCCTGGAGCGGTGCTGGCCACTTAGGGCGAGAAGGGACATGGGGAGGGAGGGTTTTTTGGGTGGACCAAGGCAGTCAGAATCGAGCGTGGCAGTGGTTCGGACGTCCATAAAGCCCCTAGTTTGTTTTTAGTTTACGAAAAATAGTAGGTCCGGACAATTGCGGGTTGGCGTTGGAGATGTCCTTACATACTCTTTGAGATTTTAATAATTCATTTATAGTATTTTATAACATTTAGCAAAATATTCAAATTCTAATGATTTTTTATTATGTAGTTTTTTATTTGAAGGTTGTTTGATTTGGAATTCATTCCCAATGGTTTTTATTTTGCACTATTAAGGCCAAACGCAAGAAAATGTCTCCATACTCCCCGTGTCCAGCCTTGTGGTCAAGCGGCCGGCACATACACCCCCCATCAGGCCATCACGTGTATCTCCACCACTTTTAGCCTACCCATTCTTCTCCAGCGAGATGCGTCTCTGTACTCATCTCCTTCTCTCGCTCCATCTCTCTTTCTCATCCCCATCCAGATGCGCTTCCACTGATATGCGCAGACGTTGCTTCGACGTTGCAGAGCCAGCGAGATTTGCCGCGCTGGGAGTCGGCTGCCGCGGCGAGCGTTGTTCCCAGGCTGCCGACCTGTGTGAATCTGGTCGTTGGTGTCTCTTTCCCACAGAAGGGCCGCAGCCAGATCCCCCCTCCCCTCTCCCCCTCTGTGTATCTCTCTCTCTCATTTGCTCATCTCTAGTTTTCTTATCTCTCGATCTAATTCTGTCTAGTGCATTTTTGCAGCCTGATGTGAAGCCTCCTAGTCAAGTCGCCACCGCTCCTCGTTCCAGACCACCGGATCCATAGGGCCGCCGCCGGATCCCGTCCCTGTGACGCGTGTGCGTCAGATCTGGGATCCTCGAGGACTCCCCGACAAGAAGCAGCCAGATCTGTCCCCTCCCCTCCGCGTATCTATCTCTCTCTCATTTGCTCATCTCTCGATCTAATTATGTCAAGTGCATTTTTGTAGGCTGATGTGAAGCCTGGTAGTCAAAGTCATCGCCGCTCCCCCATTGCAGACCACTGGGATCCAGAGGGCCGCCGCCGGATCCAGCCCCCCTCACGGGCCACCCCGCCAGAATCCTCCTCCTCAACGACTGCCGTCGAGAACCCACGACAGCGCTTCGCTTCGCTGGGTTAAATTCGTTACCTCGCCCAAGGATTCTCTCGTTGCTCCTTAGTTTCCTTCTGTCCCATGTATGTAAATTGATGAGAATCGTTTTAAGGCAGCGAGGCGGGACAAAAAATCGAACGGAATCAATGCACGACCAAACAAATTTTATGTGTGTCGGTGTACAAAACTAGGGGCACATTTTTGCACCCCTTTACCTGTGCACGGGCAGTCAGAGCCGCGCCCGCGACCACATCAAGCAGAGCGAGGAAGGGGAGCCAAGGTAAGACCGAAGCCCAAGATGGTCAAAGCAATGCCAAGGACCAATGCCACAAAGATCAGATGGACGAAGCAGGTTTCCCCGGCAAGGGCCGAAGCTTAAGATGGCAAAAGCAACACCAAGGACCAATGCCACAAAGATCAGATGGACGAAGCAGGTTTCCCCGGCAAGGACCTTTGCCGGGGCCGCTGAGGCTGCCCCGGCAAGACCCTTGCCGGGGCAGCTCGCCCACGCCAGCCGAGCGAGCCACCCTTGAGCCCACCAACACTCGACAAATGCGTTGGGACAGGGCTCGGGAGGCACCTCTGTGGTGGCATGCAGATCTTTGTGAGGACAAAGAACAGTCAAAATCAAGTGAGGATAGGAAGGCATCCATCCTCACTGAAGGAACCCACAAGACCCCCGGCAAGATCCTTGCCGGGGATGCGTGTGCACCACGGCGAGACCCTTGCCGGGCCACCGGCAAGGCCCTCGCCAAGCGCACCAGCAGGGCCACCGTCAGGCCCGCACCAGCCAAGTCTCCGCCGGCATTCGCATGCAGCTATCGACCCAACCAGCTGGGCAGGCACCTGCGTGGCAACATGCAGCCCTTCATGGAGGCTCCACCACCGCGCCACCTCAGCTGCCTGATTGTCTACATGGCACTGCATGCATCGCTGGCCAGGGCACGTGTCTAAGCTTGGAGGAGCGGCGACGGACGGGACGGGCCTTGCCTCCCTCCTCGATAAAGTGAGGGGACACCTAAGCCTCGCATTAAATGCGCTTTGTCCTGTAATACCAGCGATAACCTCGTGCCGCTGTAGCCCTTTCCACCTCCTGTGTGCCACTGTGGCAGCTCCTTTCGCCTATAAAAGAAGGCCCATGGCACACGGGAGAAGGATTCGGCTTTTTGGAACTCTTGACACTCCGTAGCTAGTTCAAGAACTCAAAATACATCCACCAAAGCAGGACTAGGGTTTTATGTATCCTCGCGGCCCGAACCTGGATAAATGAACCGCGTGCTCTCTGTTAGACCTGCTCTTCTCTCAACCCCGCGCCCAACAACCGCAGTAGGGATTCTTGTGATCCCATAGGTGTCGTTTCCCGCCGACATCTTTGGCGCGCCAGGTAGGGGAGCGCGTTTGTGAGAATCTGGTCTGGTATTTAGCCTAGCGGTTCTTCGTCGCCATGGCCCCTAAGAAGAAGACGGCCACGGCGATCGGCTCGTTGGGGGCCGAACGGTCCGTGCCGGTGCGGATGAGTAGCGGACCGGTCGCGGACAAGACTCGGGCTGCGGCCCGCGAACACCAGCACCACCCAGGCAGTCGGAGCCTGGCGAGTGGCGTCGTTCGTGCACCAGACGATCGGCCCCACGCCGCCGGGCCCAAAGACGGAGCGGGGCCCCCTGCCGGCGGCACGGGGCCCTCCAGGGGTCTCGTTGCGCCGACTCCGGGCGGTGGGGTGACCTCCAGGACGCATACATCGGCGACCACCGCGCGTTCTTCCCATGGTGTGTGCGCCGAACAGCGTCACCACGTTGGTGACCCTGGGCACCGCCGAGGGAAGAGCCGTGTGCATCGTCAGCAAGACGAAGGAGTTCAACACGCTCGCCGAAGCACTGGTGAAAATGGCACGCAGCCGCTGGGCCGTGATGGAGCTCCTTCTAACATAGTTAGAAGTCGAAGCGCGCCGCGATCCACTCAGCTGTCACCGCCACCCACGCCAGCGGAAGCCTTGGCGTGCGTGCAGCTGCTCCTCGACTTTCCTCCTGCTGCGGAGAAGCTCGATGAGTGGAGGGCCACCATCCGGAGCCTCGTCGCCGTCGTGAACAAAGGCAATCCATGACCGGCGGGGCCCTCGGGTCGGTGCTCCACCGAACCACCACCTGCTGGCGCTGGGAGGACCGGGGGAGCTGTGGCCACGGTGCACTCTCCTCCTCCTCGCCATCCGCCGAGGGCATCGGCCCGTCGTGACGACGCAGTTGATAACATCTCCATAGCATCGTCCGATCCACGGATCCTCTACGACCAGCGCCAGGTCCTTCGGGAGCGAGCTCACGAAGACGCTCGGACCACCGTCGAGCGCCGACGCGAAACGCGCCGCCAGTCGGACAAGCGGGCGGGACCTGCTACGGACCACCCAGCACCGGGGGGCCCCGACCGCCTACCTTACAAGGTGGGCTGCCCGGCTTTTACCCGTGAGCTGAGGAAGTTCCAGTGGCCGTCCCACCGCATGTTCAAGCCCGGCGTCGGCGAGAAGTACACCGGCAAGACCCATCCGTCCGAGTTCCTCAACATCTACACCATCGCGATGCAGGCCGCTGGGGCTCGGGACGACAAGGTGCTTGCCAACTACTTCCCGCTGGCGCTCAAGCCCAATGTAATGTCTTGGTTGATGCACTTGCCGGCAGACTCCATCTCTTCCTGGTCGGATCTGTGCCATGAGTTCGTTGGCGCCTTCACAGGAGGCCACCAAGCTCATGGCCAGGCCAGTGATCTGCATATCATTCCCCAGAAGGAAGGGGAGACCCTGCGCAAGTACATCCAGAGATTCAGCCGGGTGCAGTACAACATCCCCGACGTTCATCCCGCCGCTGTGATTAGCGCGTTCCATCAGAACGTGCGCAATCGCAAGATGCGCGAGGAGCTGGCGATGACCAAGGTTAAGGATGAGGCCGAGCTCTACGTTCTGGCCGACAGGTGCGCCCGGGCTGAAGAGGGAAGGAAGTACCCCGACGAAGACGCCGACGCGGAAACCGACTCTACTGATGAGGACGGCACCGCCCCGACGAAGAAGGGCCGGCATCGCAACAGGAAATGCAAAGGCAAAGCCGTGCTTGCCGTTGAGGGATCTGACGATACCGGTGCCGGCAAGAAGGTCAAGGCAGACACCCCCGGCAAGGAGATAGCCGGGTGCGCCGCCTGCCGGGCCTTGGCGGCTACCGACAAGCTGGGAAGCTCCGGCAAGCAATACTGCAAGATCCACCGCACCAAGGGCCACGATCTCCAGAACTGCCGACAAGTCGAGCTGCTTGCTGAGAAGCAAAAGGCTGAGTATGAAAGGCGGGACAAGGAGAAGGACCAAGATGGTGTTGAGGGATCCGGCGAGAAGCGTAGCGGCCAAGGAGGCCGCCCGGCAAGGACAACCAGCAAGAGAGGCCCGCCCGGGGCCGCGACAAGAAATAAGAAGACAATGATCACGACGAGGATGACGAGACCGGTGAGCAAGTGTTCTAGAAGGCTACGGAGGCCATGTGCGTCGATGGCGGCGTCTTGCTGCATGCCTCTCACCGCCAGCTCAAGCAGTGGGCGCGAGAGGTTACAACGACAGAGCCGTCGTTCGACGCTCAGAAGCCACTAAAGTGGTCCAGCACGCCCGTCATCTTTGACGCCGAGGACCACCCTGACCGCACTACTGCGGTCGGGTGTTTGCTGTTGTTGGTTTCGCCAACAATACACAACCTCAGGATGAACGAGATGTTGGTTAACAGCGGGGCCGGCCTGAACCGGATCTTGCCTGCCGTGATCAAAAGGTTGCAGATCCCTGATGGAGACCTCGAGGAAACGGGCACATTTCAAGGGTGAATCCAGCTAGAAGCCAGCCTAAGGGAAAGGTCACACTGCCCGTGACATTTGGAGGAGAGTTGAACTACCAGACGGAGAGGATCGTCTTCGACGTGGCCGAGATCCCCTTTCCCTACAACGGGATCCTCGGCCGCCCGGCACTAGCCAAGTTCATGGAGGCATCACACTACGCCTACAACATGCTAAAGATGCCCGGGCCGTTGACCATCATCTCCGTCCCCTCCGACAAGAAGGACACACTGATCTGCGCCGACCAAATCTACCGGGAAGCAGTTGTAGCAGCTGCCGTCAAGGCACCTGCTCCTGCCGCCAAAGGCCTGGGAAGAAAGAAGGAGCCCGACAAGACATCTCGCACCCACTCCGACAAGCGCACCTCCTCGGGGTGTTGTGCTACCGTTGAGGACATGCCAGAGAGCTCTGCCGACAAGAGCAAGAGATCCAAAGCCGAGCCGCCGCGCACCAAGAAGGTGCCCGTCGCGGAGGGCGGCACGGGAGGGGCCTTCATTATAGGCTCTGCCCTCAATAGCAAATAGGAAGGCGAGCTCGTCACCTTCCTGCGGGCAAATGTCGATGTGTTTGCATGGCAAGCGTCTAACATCCTCGGTGTTCCCAGGAAGGTGATTGAGCACCACCTAGCTGTCTGCCCCCACGCGCGGCCCGTCAAGCAGAAGCTCAGAAAGCAGGCTCTGGAGAGGCAGGAGTTCATCACAGAGGAGATCAGGAAGCTAGAAGCGGCAGGTTTGGTGAGAGGGGTGGTCCATCCGACGTGGTTGGCCAATCCGGTAGTGGTGCACAAGGCGAATGGGAAGTGGAGGTTGTGTATTGATTACACAGATATCAATAAGGCTTGTCCTAAGGACCCCTTCCCATTACCGCGCATTGACCAGATTGTTGACTCCACGGCCGGGTGTGATCTGTTATCATTCCTCGATGCCTACTCAGGCTACCACCAAATCTTCATGACAAGAGAAGATGAAGAGAAGACAACATTCATCACCCCATGTGGTACGTATTGCTTTTTACGTATGCCTTTCGGGTTGAAGAGTGCTGGCTCAACATTTGCAAGAGCAGTCCAAATTGGTTTTGAACCTCAGCTTCATAGAAATATGGAAGCCTACATGGATGACATAGTGGTCAAAACCAAGGACGGGCCGACTCTTGTGCAAGATCTAGAAGAGACATTTGCCAACCTGCGCAAGATCAACCTCAAGTTGAACCCTGAGAAGTGCGTCTTCGGCGTCCCGTCCGGCAAGCTTCTCGGGTTCTTCGTGTCACAACACGGGATTGAGGCAAACCCAGACAAGATCAAGGCTATTGAGCAGATCGAGGCGCCCAAGCGGATCAAGGATGTGTGTCGGCTCACCGGCTGCGTTGCCGCCATGAGCCGGTTCATCTCCAAGTCCGCCGAGCGCGCCCTCCCCTTTTTCAAGATCTTGAAAAAGGCAGGCCCAATAGAGTGGACCCCAGAAGCCGAGGCCGCACTACAGGACCTGAAGAAATACCTTTCCTCCACGCCAATACTAGTTGTGCCTAAACCACAAGAGCCGTTACTGCTATATCTGGCAGCGACGAATCAAGTGGTCAGCGCCGCACTAGTGGCACAGAGGGAGGTCGACGAGGAGGAAGCAATGGCGGCAGGACCAGCGGATGGCAAGCCGAAGATTCCCCTGGCAGGGCCTGGTGCCAACAAGGCGCGGCCCCCGGCGGAGTCTGGTGCCACCAAGGTGATGCCTGTGCGGTCAAGTGAAGTGGTGCCCAAGAAAAAGATGATGCAGCACCCGGTTTACTTCGTCAGCTCCCTCTTACACGGGGCTAGGTCAAGGTATTCCTGTGTGCAAAAATTGCTCTTCGGCCTCCTAATGGCCTCGAGGAAGCTGCATCACTATTTCCAGGCCCACGAGATCACTGTCGTCACCTGCCTCCTGTTGCAACGAATACTGCACAACCCAGACGCAACCGGAAGGATTGTGGAATGGGCCTTGGAGTTGTCAAGCTTCGGCTTAAAGTTTGAGAGTACCTCGACAATTCAGAGCAGAGTCTTGGCGGAGTTCATCGCGGAATGGACCTCGACACCTGACGAAGAAATCCAGGAGACTACTCTCCCCGGCAAGGAAGCAGACAACAACTAGATCATGTACTTTGATGGAGCCTTCTCGCTGCAAGGCGCCGGTGCCGGTGTGATGCTCGTCGCACCCACCGGAGAGCACCTCAAGTACGTGATCCAGATGCACTTCCCCAGGGAGATGTCCACCAATAACACCGCCGAGTACGACGGTTTGCTTGCCGGTCTGTAACACCCCGAGAATCATTCTACAGTAACTCCACATTAATGATGCCAAGTCATCATCATTATGCCCTAAGAAAAATGATTAAGAAATATTTCAACCCCAATTTCATTATTTAAAATAAATTCAAAATATTAATTGTCCAAACAGAAAAACAAAAGTGTCCAGAATATTGCAAAAATCCCAAAGCTATTATAAAAATAAACCAACATTAGTGATTTCCCAAAATTTACTCTAGCAACCAAAACAGTGGAACCGCAGTAATTTAAATGACCTTTTCATTTTCTAGTAATATTTAAACTCTACCGAATGCTCTGGAAATTTTTGTGCAACACCACACTATTGTGTATGTTTTATGTGGCAAGTATTATAATAAACAAAACTCTTTTAGTATCCCAAAATAATACAAAATAGTAGCAGAAATAAGAAAAACAATAGAGGAAAAGTACCTGACCTAATCTACAGTACACTAGGCCCATGTGGGCTGGGAAAGGCCCAACCCACCTTCCCCCACCCATCCCCTTCCCCTATACAGACAGAGGGCGTGGCGGCCATCCACCGGCTCCATAGCCGGCAGGGTGCAGGCGCCGTCCATCCGCTACCTCCCCGCCGTCCATAAGACCATCCTGATGCCCTGGACGAACCCTAGTCGTCCACCCCCTTTCCCCCGCGCCGTTTTCTTCCTCTCACGCACACGCCCGAGCTCCACCCGCCATGTCCATCGTCGTTCTCGTGTCCATCGTCCACCTCATCGGCTGAGGCCTCTGCAGTAGCTGCTTGTGCTCCGTCTACATCGACTACGAGGAGCAGCTCGAGCAGGAGATCGCCTCAATGCAGGGATCGACGTCGTCTTCTACCTTCGGCCACCGTCACGCCATCGACGCTTGTCGTCGTTCTGCTGCTACCAAGCTTTCATCGGGCCACCGTGTGCCTCCGCGGTGAGCTCCGCTCGAAACCCCTCCCTGGACCGCTCGATTTGATGCCCGTAGCCGCCGTCCCTTGTTGACAGAAGCGAACCGCCGCCCGTACTCGTCGCCGGTGTTGCTCCGACGACTAATTGGTCGCTCTAGTGCGTCCAAAAACCTCTTGGTGGACCGTAGAGCAGTGCTAGCGCGTTAGTTTTCTCGCTTGCAAGCGGCAACGCCAAACCCGTGTGTGCCTGAGCTCCGTCTGCCGCGGTTGACCTTACCGCCGTCGACTCCGGCCAGCCCCGCATCGTCCGTGCCCCGCGCCCTACTTGCCTGCCGCGGCCGGCCCGCGCACTGCTCCTGCTTGGCTGTCGTTCTTGCTCAAGCTCGCCGCGCCCTGATTCCCCCGCCGCGCCCACGCGCCGGGCGCGTCCTACTCGCGGCCCGGTCCTCGCCCGCCTGCTGCAGTCCGCCGCGGCCCCGCTACCGTCGCTGCTCGCCCCCTCTCGCGGGCATGTTCGCCTGGGCCGTGCCCCTGCTCCCGTAGCTGCTGCTCCTGCTGCCTGCTTGTGGCTACGCTACTGCCGTTCCTCCTCCTGCGGCTGCTTTTAACTGCTGCTGCCCTGCACTATCGCCGCAAACTGCTTGCTGCTACTGCCGCCTACCGCTGCCGCCGCTGCTGCTCTACCTGGCTGCCGCCGCCTACCACCTCCAGCCTCCCCTGCCGCGCCCCGCCTGCGCCGGCGCCGCTGGCTGCCGCCCAAGCCCGGCCCCGCCTGCTTCTGGCCATGGCCGCCGATCCTCCTCTGCGAGGCCGTGCGTGCTGCCCAGCCACCGAAGGCCGGCTGTGACCCCCCCTTGCAAAGTGGGGCCGACCCTTAAAAAAAGTAAATAAAAGAAATATTAGTGAAATAATTAATTAGTTTAGTTAATTAATTATTTAGGATAAGTAGTCTAACTACCCTATGACAGTGGCCCCCTCACTTAAATACCCTGTTAAAGTAAAGGACAAGTCATTGTGTCAATGACATGTAGGCCCCGCTGACCGTTTTGACCAGTCAATGTTGACTGGTCAACTGCTGAGTGTGCATGCTGAATGGACCCCTTGGTCCACTGTCATACACTCTGGCTACTTCAGCACTAGGTGACAAAAGTTTATTCTGCTTATTATTCGAATTAAACAATTTCAGAAATTCTAGAAAATCATTAAAAGTTTGATAAATCATAGAAAATAAACCGTAACTCGGATGAAAATACTTTGTACATGAAAGCTGCTCAGAACAACGAGACGAACCCGGATACGCAGCCCGTTCGTCCGCCACGCATCCCTAACCTATCGAACTCGCAACTTTCCCCCTCCGGCTCCTTTGCCCGAAAACGCGAAACACCGGGGATACTTTCCCGGATGTTTTCCCCTTCCCCGGTATCACCTCTTACCGCGTTAGGGCACCCCTAGCACCGATACTTGTCATGTCATGCATCTCTATGCATCTGCTTACTTAAATATTTATTGTTTCTTGCCCCTCTTCTCTCGCTAGACACCGAGACCGACGCCGCTGCTACCCAGTACGACTACGGAGTTGACGACCCCTCTCTCTTGCCAGAGCAACCAGGCAAGCCTCCCCTTGATCACCAGATATCGCCTATTCTTCTCTATACTGCTTGCATTAGAGTAGTGTAGCATGTTACTGCTTTCAGTTAATCCTATACCGTTGCATAGCCTGTCCTTGCTACTACTCTTGTTACCTTTACCTGCTATCCTATTGCTTAGTATAGGATGCTAGTGTTCCATCAGTGGCCCAACACTCTTGTCCGTCTGCCATGCTATACTACTGGGCTGTGATCACTTCAGGAGGTGATCACGGGCATATACTATATACTTTACACTGTTACATTACCTGTGATACTGTTCAGAGATGGGGGCTGAAGGGGCAGGTGGTTCCACCCAGGTAGTGGTGGGCCTGGGTTCCCGACGGCCCCCGATTGTTACTTTGTGGTGGAGCGACAGGGCAGGTTGATACCACCTAGGAGAGAGGTGGGCCTGGCCCTGGTCGGCGTTTGCGGATACTTAACACGCTTAACGAGATCTTGGTATTTGATCTGAGTCTGGCCATTTGGTCTATACGCACTAACCAACTACGCGGGAACAGTTATGGGCACTCGACGTCGTGGTATTAGCCGAAGCCTTCGTGACATCAGCGACTGAGCGGCGCACGCCGGATTGGACTGGAACGCCTGCTAGGCTAGGTCTGCTTCCGGCCGCCCTCGCAACGTGCAGGTGTGCAATGGGCGATGGGCCCAGACCCCTGCGCCATAGGATTTAGACCGGCGTGCTGACCTCTCTGTTGTGCCTAGGTGGGGCTGCGACGTGTTGATCTTCCGCGGCCGGGCGTGACCCAGAAAAGTGTGTTCGGCCAAATGGGATCGAGCGTGTTGGGTTATGTGGTGCACCCCTGTAGGGAAGTTTATCTAATCGAATAGCCGTGTCCCTCGGTAAAAGGACGAACCAGAGTTGTACCTTGACCTTATGACAACTAGAACCAGATACTTAATAAAACACACCCTTCCAAGTGCCAGATATAACCCGGTGATCGCTCTCTAACAGGGCAACGAGGAGGGGATCGCCGGGTAGGATTATGCTATGCGATGCTACTTGGAGGACTTCAGTCTACTCTCTCCTACATGCTGCAAGACGAAGGCTGCCAGAAGCGTAGTTTTCGACAGGATTAGCTATCCCCCTCTTATTCTGGCATTCTGCAGTTCAGTCCACCGATATGGCCCTTTACACATATACCCATGCATATGTAGTGTAGATCCTTGCTTGCGAGTACTTTGGATGAGTACTCACGGTTGCTTTTCTCCCTCTTTTCCCCCCTTTTGCATTCTTCTTGATTGTCGCAACCAGATGCTGGATTCCAGGAGCTGGAAATCCCGAGGATGATTCTACGTGGAGTTCGGCTTCGAGGAGTAGTTAGGAGGTCCCAGGCAGGAGGCCTGCGCCTCTTTCGATCTGTATCCCAGTTTTTGCTAGCCATCTTATGGCAACTTGTTTAACTTATGTCTATACTCAGATATTGTTGCTTCCGCTGACTCGTTATGATCGAGCACTTGTATTCGAGCCCTCGAGGCCCCTGGCTTGTATTATGATGCTTGTATGACTTACTTTATTTTTTAGAGCTGTGTTGTGATATCTTCCCGTGAGTCCCTGATCTTGATCGTACACGTTTGTGTGTATGATTAGTGTACGATTGAATCGGGGGCGTCACAAGTTGGTATCAGAGCCGACTGCCTGTAGGAATCCCCCTTCCACACTCCTTGGCCGAAGTCAAGTCTAGACATTGCAAAAACTGTTTACTAACATGGCTGTGTGTCTTACGGGCCCACGTTGCCATTTGGGTGGTATTAGGATCTTTTACTCCTCGTCTATACTATGGGACACTGATCTCTCTTCTATTCGGGTTAAATAATTGTACTAAATCTGACTCTAGGTTCTCGTAACTACTTTCTCCCGGAGAGCCCCTTCGGTCCAGATGATCGCCTGTTACACCAGAAGATTTCGAAGATACTATCCGATATTCTCTCAGGGCTCTGTTCCCGTTGCTTTTGCAATTCACTACCACCGAAATATCCCTATGGACAAATACTTACTCCTGTTAATCTTACTTTTATTCCCAGACGATCTTATTATTACAAGATACCCCGAGAATACTCTGTGCCCACTGCCTTGCAGTTTCTTGCCACATGAATACCCCTATGAATAATTTCTCACACTTATCGAGTGTCCACTCATCCCAGTTGATTCAAGTATTTCACAAAAGTCTTCGAAATACTATTTGAACTTCCGAAAATCCTGAGCAGCCTATTGCTCTTGAAATTCTTGCTGGCTTGCATTATGGTTAAGCCCAGAAGTCTCGTTACCTTATTGGCATCCCTTGTCATTATCATTTTGAGTCCTTTGATTCAATAAGTTGCGAATGCTCGCAATCCTTAATCAGATCCTAGAATTCATCCTTCTGGCTCGGACGACAGTTTAAACATGAGCTGAATCTCGACCAATCAAATTGTTGTCGATTTTACCCCTAAGCCTACTCAACTTATCCATCCTTAATCAGAGTGTTTGCTTCTGATCCTTTGATTTGGAAATCATAATTCCTTTACAAGTGATCTTTGAATTAGCCAATTGCTTCTATAATCCAATGCCTTCGCATTGTTTCTTCCTCTGGTTGTGTGCCGATACTCACATTAGCTTCACTATGGACCGTCGGTTCCTTTGTTGAAATATCATCCGATAGTGTCCTTCGTAGACAAAAACCTCGAGAAGTTCTTTCCCTGATACATAATGCCTTCGGTAAAATGTATCCTCTCGTTTTGGCCAACCGTGCTCTGCTTTCGAGCTTGTATATTTACTTTTGAAACTTGTGGTATATGTTACTAAGATGCCCGATGGGTTGAACCTAGGCCTTCCCCTAATCCGTGAGAACCCGAAAGTTTTCACAAGTCATACTCTTCCGATGTTCTACCAGATAAAATTCCAACGCTACAGTTATATCAAAGTGAGAGGTGAATGAAATGATCTGCATTAAAGAAGTGGGAGTCGACCTTGAACTTTGTGTTCATGCCCATGATAATGATGTAGACCGTCTCGGAAGCTTCTTGCAAAATGATTATCCAGCTTTGATTCGTTCGGTATTCTTGAAATTGATTCCTTACAGTTATGGTTCCGACCATGCTGTCCTGTTCTGATATATCTATGGGAATTCATTCCAGTGCCTCGTCTATTTTTGGCAAGGTTGAAGTATCTACTGTCATAGGTCAATGACCCGGTTCTACTTCTATCATGTTCTACCTTCGAGTATTACCCCCTGGTATCTCGGAGATGCCTTGCCATTGCACCACATCTTACTAACTTTGTTGAAGTAATGTATTTCCTTGTCGTAATCACTCTACGGGTTCTGGGTTGTTATCAACCGAGGACACCGACTAGTGAAATCATTCCGCACTACAAATCAAATACCCCCAGTATTTTTACTAGGAAATTTTGAACTCAATCTGGTCATTCCAAGACTATCGGCTGCATCCTGGTCTTGCTACCTTTGACTGTGCTACCTTGTCCTTCTTTGGTGCATGTATTCTTCAGTGTGTGAGCACGAATTACGTCAAGCTTTCAACATCTTGTTGCTTGCCTTGAAAGGCAACTTTGTTTCCGAGCTTGCCTCTTATATATTGATCCTATAACTTGCCACTTCGTCATTTCCTTGCTTGTTGCTGTTGTTATTTGATTGTATCCTCTTGAAACCTCCCGGCAAATGTGTTGGATCACCTTCAACACTTTGACTTCTTCCGAGATGTCAACTGTGTTCATGATGAGAAAATACCCTCCTTGCCCTTGATGATTTTTATTATCATCGACAACACCCTTGACTTCCTTTCATCGCGAACTTGTCCACATTATGAATGCAACTTGCTTCCAGCTAGTGTTGTGTTCTGCCTTGAAGTATTACTGTCTATTATGTCGAGAATGTTGTTGGGATTGCTCCACCTCTTACAAATTCTTGGCATGATGATACTTCTCACCGTCACCATTCTTCCTTGGTCCCCATGTTGTTTTTAACCAGGATACCAATATGCTAACGATGTTGTTTGAGTTCTGTACTCCTAGCAACCCTATTGCTTTGAAGTTAACGATCGACAGTTCATTCTTAGACCGTTGGTTATTGAATCGTCACTCTAACATTGATCTTGCTGCCTAAGGTCATACTTCGAGCACACCTTTCAACTAATGATTGATCGTGTATGTTTTCCTAGAGCATACAACATTATATCATTTGAATTGACAAGTGTCATCTTCTTGTTCACATTATTATGGAAAGCCATCTGTTTGGAATTCTCGATGAATTGTCGCTGAGCCCATCAGCCACCCTCTCATCCCCTCCTTGGTTTAATGATGAACTATTGTTTCAGGAACCCGCTCCCATAGTTCATTTCCCGAGAATCTTGCAATGTCATTTCGTCTATTTGTGTTGCACCTTTTCTCCTAGGACATCCTGAGTCTGAGGTATCATGACACCAATCAGATCTGAATCTTGGCCAGATATGATGGTAGGGACATTTCCAAGAGTTATAACATTGGTCTTTATATGACCCGGTAAGGTGATGTCATGCCTAGCACACCTGGCCGGAGGACCTATTGTTATAGTTTCCTTTTTGGCAAGGTTAGTCATTCTTCTATGAGGAAATTGTAATACTTAATTCTATAAGTTGATCTTGATGGATCCTTTTTGTTTCCAAAGTCTGATCTTCACCGGATGACCATGTCAATGCTATCTCGAAGCATGTCCATGGTACTCCGATTTTCAACAGGAACATTTGAATCCCAATGTTAAATGTTTCTTGCTCAGTTATCCAAACACCGTTGTATGGATAATGTCATGAAAATTCTCTCCCGTACCTAAAGAGTTTTCTACATTATATCATGTCATGGATATCATGATCTGCTTGTCCTTGGGAAGGATATACCCTTGAAATATGTGTTTAAACACATTTTCCTTTCCATTGTTCTGTTTAAACCCGATAACCACTTTTCCTTTCCGTTGGTTTGTTTAAACCTTCTTGTGATCCATATAATCTAAGCAGTAATAATTCACTGCTTATGTAACCACATCGGTGTACAATTCTGTCAGTAAGACCCTGTTACTTGTGTTGATGACATTCCGGTAACCACCGATGGACGAGAACTTTGCCTATTGGTTCGCCTCGTTGCAACGAGCAGGAAAATGGTTCTCTTCGTCCCTCGCCCTTGGTACCAACGTTGTTGCCGACATAACTGACATGGTACTCTCTGACATGCCTTGCTATCATGACCATGCAAGATGTTACCACTCCTCCTACTTTTATCCCACATGGTGGGCCCATAATCCACAGTTCCACAGGATCGAAACCTGACTCTCCTGTACACCACCTGTTCCCAAGGTTATTCCTCGCTCTTGACTTCGTATGTAATTCACGGACCACCTGTCTAGTGATCTATTCAGGTATGAGGCGCAATACCTATTCTCGTTGCCCTGACACCCTTTCACCTTCTGATTAGGCATCGAACGATTGCCTATCCGTTTGAAACTTCTCATGGTACCTTCTTACTTTGCTCTCGATATCTTCTTAAGTTTCAAATCGAGAGACACTTATGCTTCTTCCCTGGGTTAACCATCTGATGCTCGATCTTGTTAGAATCCATCCATATAGAGTTTTCCCTTCTTACCCTTTCGTAAGTACGGTGAAGTTCTCGCAGAAAGGATGTCGACTTCATCATGATGACCTGAAGCAGAGAAATGAAGACATCAACGTAGTGGATCAACTTCTTCGGGAAGAGCAATCAAGACCGAGAACACTCGTTAGAATTTTGTAACTAGAAATTTTCCCCTCACTCCCCCTCTTAAATCACGGGACGAGATTTCTTGAAGTAGAGGAGATTTGTAACACCCCGAGAATCATTCTACAGTAACTCCACATTAATGATGCCAAGTCATCATCATTATGCCCTAAAAAAATGATTAAGAAATATTTCAACCCCAATTTCATTATTTAAAATAAATTCAAAATATTAATTGTCCAAACAGCAAAACAAAAGTGTCCAGAATATTGCAAAAATTCCCTAAGCTATTATAAAAATAAACCAACATTAGTGATTTCCCAAAATTTACCCTAGCAACCAAAACAGTGGAACCACAGTAATTTAAATGACCTTTGCATTTTCTAGTAATATTTAAACTCTACCAAATGCTCTGGAACTTTTTGTGCAACACCACACTATTGTGTAGGTTTATGTGGCAAGTATTATAATAAACAAAAATCTTTTAGTATCCCAAAATAATACAAAATAGTAGCAGAAATAAGAAAAACAATAGAGGAAAAGTACCTAACCTAATCTACAGTACACTAGGCCCATGTGGGCTGGGAAAGGCCCAGCTCACCTTCCCCCACCCATCCCCTTCCCCTGTACAGACAGAGGGCGTGGCGGCCATCCACCGGCTCCATAGCCGGCAGGGTGCACACGCCGTCCATCCGCTACCTCCCCGCCGTCCATAAGACCATCCCGACGCCCTGGACGAACCCTAGTCGTCCACCCCCTTTCCCCCGCGCCGTTTTCTTCCTCTCACGCACACGCCAGAGCTCCGCCCGCCATGTCCATCGTTGTTCTCGTGTCCATCGGCTGAGGCCTCTGCAGTAGCTGCTTGTGCTCCGTCTACATCGACTACGAGGAGCAGCTCGAGCAGGAGATCGCCTCAACGCAGCGATCGACGTCGTCTTCTACCTTCGGCCACCGTCACACCATCGACGATTGTCGTCGTTCTGCTGCTACTAAGCTTTCATCGGGCCACTGTGTGCCTCCACGGTGAGCTCCGCTCGAAACCCCTCCCTGGACCGCTTGATTTGATGCCCGTAGCCGCCGTCCCTTGTTGACAGAAGCGAACCGCCACCCGTACTCGTCGCCAGTGTTGCTCCGGCGACCAATTGGTCGCTCCAGTGCGTCCAAAAACCTCTCGGTGGACCGTAGAGCAGTGCTAGCGCGTTAGTTTTCTCGCTTGCAAGCGGCAACGCCAAACCCGTGTGCGCCTGAGCTCCCGCTGCCGCGGTTGACCTCACCGCCGTCGACTCCGGCCAGCCCCGCACCGTCCGTGCCCCGCGCCCTACTTGCCTGCCGCCGCCGGCTCGCGCACTGCTCCTGCTTGGCTGTTGTTCTTGCTCAAGCTCGCCGCACCCCTGATTCCCCCACCGTGCCCACGCGCCTGGCGCATCCTGCTCGCGGCCCGGTCCTCGCCCGCTTGCTGCAGTCCGCCGCGGCCCCGCTCCCGTCGCTGCTCGCCCCCTCCATGTAACGCCCCGGATTCGATGCGCCAGGTGTTCGCCAGTTATTCGCCGTCGTTGCCATGTCAGGTGCTTGCGTGTTGCACTTTTCCATGTCATCATCTGCATATCATGTCATGTCATCATGTGCATCGCATTCGCATACGTGTTCGTTTCATGTATCCGAGCATTTTCCCCGTTGTCCGTTTTGCAATCCGGCGCTCCTATGTTCCCCGGCGTCCCCTTTTACCTTTTTCCGTGAGAGGGTATTAAACTTTCTCGGAATGGACCGAGGTTTGCCAAGCGGCCTTGGTATAGCACCGGTAGACCGCCTGTCAAGTTTCGGGTCATTCAGAGGTCGTTTGATACTCCAACGGTTAGCCAGGTAACCGATAAAGCCCCTCTCTCTTTGCAGCCCAACACCCCTTAAAAGTGGCCCAAACCCATCTAAGTCATCTCCATATTCTCGGTCGTTCGATCATGATCGTGTGGCCGCAAACCGCACTCCATTTGGAGCTTCCTAGCTCCCTCTACCTATAAATATGTGATCCCCTCCCAAAATTCTCGCAGTCCAAACCCTAGCCTTCTTCCCTCCGCGCCGCCGGACAAATCTCCCCACCGCGCCGGACATGTCCACCGCCCGACCACCTTACCCGGACCAATGGGAGCCCGCCACCTCAGCCTCGCCGCCGCCCCAACCACTCAGACGCCGCCACGTGTCCCGCCGGAGCCCCCCACCGCGCCGCGGCTCGCGGAGCCCATCCGGGGCCCGCGCGGGCCCAGATCCGATGCCGCCCGGTTCTCGTCCATGCCGGCGCGCCTCCCCGCCGCGCTCGCCGCCGACCTCCGCCCCGCCGCCTTCGCCACCGCGCCGCCCTCGCCGCCATCCGTTCGCCGCCCCGCGCCTGGTCGTCCCCGCCGCCTCGGGAGCTCGCCGCCGCCTCCAACCTCGCCGCCTCGCCGACCGGCAACCGCCACCGCCGCGCGAGCTTGCCGACGCTGGTCGCCGCCCGGCCGGTTTCTCCACCGCCACGCCTGCCGGATCTCAGCCGCGCCGCGTGCTAGCTCGCCGGCGCCATCCGCGCCGCCCTCCGCCGGCGTTCGTCTCCGGTCGCCGCACCGGCCAGATCCGGGCGGGTGGACGAGATCCACCCGTCCCGCAATCCAAACGCGCCACCCGCTCCCGTACCACGCCGTCCCGCTTCGTCCGGTCCCGCTTTGACTTTCCCCGAGGTCCTTTTTTTTGCGAAATCCCGAAATTATTGTCATAATCATGCCATGTTTATATCATCATAACTCTCTGCATACTGCTCCGTTTCATGTGTGTAATATGTCAAATTGTTCGTATCGATGAGTACATTATTTCATCTCATTGCATCATTTTTATTTGAGCTCATTTTGATGCCCGAAATGCTGTTAGAAGAGGGCTATCTGATGTTGGTTTCAGATCTGTTTCAGTACATGCACTTTTGTCATTTTTGCCATGATTGATGTGTGCACTCTATGAAGTTGAGTCCTACATGTGTTTTGTAACATGCCATGCCATCTTTCTAGAGATTTATGCCATGTATTTTTATGATCTTTGTGGTGACTAGCACAAGCATGCAAACTAGGGATCTTAGTGTTGCTGATTTCACCAAGTCATGTCCTGCTGTTATTTTTATGCCATGTGTTCATGTTGTTTCAGAGAGATCTATGCCTCTTTTGAGCATGATCAGTAAGGGTGTTTTGAACATATGGATTTGATCTATCCATTAATGCCTTTGTTTGTAATTATGGTGTGTCATAGCTTGAGTCAATCGAGCTCTACTTTTGCTATAAAACGTTACTGGCAGATTGTTTACATGTTATTCGATTTTGCCAAGCTTGTTGTAGTTGATCCTTGCATGCTATATTGTTGTTCTTGCCATGTATAGCTTCTATGCCATGTCTTCTTGATTTATGTATGCTTAGTTTATCATGCAATGCTCTGAAGTGAGTGCATCGAGCTCGTAAACATGCCTACTTGCTATCTGTTTTGACATGTTCAGTTTTCTGCCAAGTCTGAAACCTGTAACGAAACTTGCTTAATTGACATGGGTGTTATTATATTTTCTGATCCCTTTTGGCTTATGGTCATTAAGGGACTTTTCTTAAGTGCTTTGAGTAGATTCATGCCATGCTATGCCTTGCTATATTGTGTTCCTGTAGCTTGTCGTTTCCTTGCTCTAAACATGTCCTCCTGATGTTAATTTCTGGCATGTTAGTATTTTCTCCAAGTCTGTGAACCTGTTATCTTTTGCACTTTTGCCATGCTTGTTTGAACCTGTTGTGGTGTGATTTAGCCGTAGCTCAGTGTTCATCTTTTGTCAAGCATCTTGATTAGATCATTGTCATATGCTTTGCTGGTATGTTTGGGTGCAGTAGCTTAATTTATTGCTGCTTGCTAAGTAGCAATAATGGCAGAATCTTGTCATTCTTGTTTTGCTTGTCATTTGCAAACCGTGCATCCGATTCCGGTGATCTTTATATCGATTTCAACCGAAATCACCTCACTTTTCCAGTGGCATACTTGGTTTGCCAAGATTATGCCTTGATCATCTTTTCCTTCCGGAGCATGCATATGCATTGCATACCACATCTCGCATATCATGCCATGTTTATGTGATGGTTGTTTACTATGTTGTTTGTTTGTTTCCGGGTTGCTTCTCTCGTTAGCTTCGGTTTCGTTCCGGAGTTGTGAGGATTCGTTCGACTTCGTCCATTTGTCTTCTTCATGGACTCCTTCTTCTTCCTTGCGGGATCTCAGGCAAGATGACCATACCCCCGAAATCACTTCTATCTTTGCTTGCTAGTTGCTCGCTCTTTTGCTATGCCTATGCTGCGATACCTACCACTTGCTTATCATGCCTCCCATATTGTTAAACCAATCCTCTAACCCACCTTGTCCTAGCAAACCGTTGTTTGGCTATGTTACCGCTCTGCTCAGCCTCTCTTATAGCATTGTTAGTTGCAGGTGAAGATGAAGTTTGTTCCTTGTTGGAACATGGAGATGTTGTTCCTTGATTGGAACATGTTTACTTGTTGGGATATCACAATATATCTTATTTAATTAATGCATCTATATACTTGGTAAAGGGTGGAAGGCTCGGCCTTATGCCTGGTGTTTTGTTCCACTCTTGCCGCCCTAGTTTCCGTCATATCGGTGTTATGTTCCCGGATTTTGCGTCCCTAACACGGTCGGGTGATTTATGGGACCCCCTTGACAGTTCGCTTTGAATAAGACTTTTCCAGCAGGCCCAACTTTGGTTTTACCATTTGCCTACCACCTATACCTTTCCCTTGGGAGTAGCTAACCCGAGGGTCATCTTTATTTAGCCCCCCCGGGCCAATGCTTGTCTAAGTGTTGGTCCGAACCAAGCAACCTGCGGGGCCACCACGGGGAAACTGGAGGCCTGGTTTTACTCGTAGCTTGACTTATCCGGTGTTGCCCTGAGAACGAGATTTGTGCAGCTCCTATCAGGATGTCGGCGCATCGGGCGGCTTTGCTGGACTTGTTTTATTGCTGTCGAAATGTCTTGTAGCCGGGATTCCGAGACTGACCGGGTCTTCCCGGGGAGAAGGAATATCCTTCGTTGATCGCGAGAGCTTATCATGGGCTAAGTTGGGACACCCCTGCAGGGTTTGAACTTTTGAAAGCCGTGCCCGCGGTTATGTGGCAGATGGGAATTTGTTAATGTCCGGTTGTAGAAAACCCGAAGTTGATCTTAATTAAAATACACCAACCGCGTGTGTAACCGTGATGGTCTCTTCTCGGCGGGGTCCGGGAAGTGAACACGGTGTTGGAGTTATGCTTGACGTAAGTAGTTTTCAGGATCACTTCTTGATCATAGTTGTTCGACCGTGCTTTTGCCTTCTCTTCTCGCTCTCATTTGCGTATGTTAGACTCCAGATATGCTAGTCGCTTGCTGCAGCTCCACCTCACTACCCTGTCCTACCTTTAAGCTTAAATAGTCTTGATCTCGCGGGTGTGAGATTGCTGAGTCCCCGTGACTCACAGATACTTCCAAAACCAGCTTGCAGGTGCCGATGGAACTGTGCAGGTGACGCACCTGAGCTCAAGGAGGAGCTCGATGAAGTTCGTGTTCGTTGTGTTGTTTCGTTCTAGTCGATCAGTAGTGGAGCCCAGTTGGGGTCGATCGGGGACCTTTGTCGCTTTTGGGGTTCTTCTTTTATTTTGGCTCCGTAGTCAGGCCCTGATTGTACTTGGTTGATGTAATGCTTTACTCATGTATTGTGTGAAGTGACGATTGTAAGCCAACTATGTATCTCTTTCCCTTATGTATTACATGGGTTGTGTGAAGATTACCTCACTTGCGACATTGCTTTCAATGCGGTTATGCCTCTAAGTCGTGCTTCGACACGTGGGAGATATAGCCGCATCGAGGGCGTTACACTCCAGCGGGCATGTTCGTCTGGGCCGTGCCCCCTGCTCCCGTAGCTGCTGCTCCTGCTGCCTGCTTGCGGCTACACTGCTGCCGTTCCTCCTCCTGCTGCTGCTTTTAACTGCTGCTGCCCTGCACTAGCGCTGCAAACTGCTTGCTGCTACTGCCGCCTACCGCTGCCGCCGTCGCTGCTCTGCCTGGCTGCCGCCGCCTACCACCTCCGGCCTCCCCTGCCGCGCCCCGCCAGCGCCGACACCGCTGGCTGCCGCCCGAGCCCGGCCCCGCCTGCTTCTGGCCATGGCCGCCGATCCTCCTCTGCGAGGCCATGCGTGCTGCCCAGCCACCGAAGGCCGGCTGTGACCCCCCCTTGGCAAGTGGGGCCGGCCCTTAAAAAAAGTAAATAAAAGAAATATTAGTGAAATAATTAATTAGTTTAGTTAATTAATTATTTAGGATAATTAGTCTAACTACCCTATGACAGTGGCCCCCTCACTTAAATACCCTGTTAAAGTAAAGGACAAGTCATTGTGTCAATGACATGTAGGCCCCGCTGACCCTTTTGACCAGTCAATGTTGACTGGTCAACTGCTGAGTGTGCATGCTGACTGGACCCCCTGGTCCACTGTCAAACACTCTGGCTACTTCAGCACTAGGTGACAAAACTTTATTCTGCTTATTATTCGAATTAAACAATTTCAGAAATTCTAGAAAATCATTAGAAGTTTGATAAATCATAGAAAATAAACCGTAACTCGGATGAAAATACTTTGTACATGAAAGCTGCTCAGAACGACGAGACGAACTCGGATACGCAGCCCGTTCGTCCGCCATGCATCCCTAACCTATCGAACTCGCAACTTTCCCCCTGCGGCTCCTCTGCCCGAAAACGCGAAACACCGGGGATACTTTCCCGGATGTTTCCCCCCTTCCCCGGTATCACCTCTTACCGCGTTAGGGCACCCCTAGCACCGATACTTGTCATGTCATGCATCGCTATGCATCTTTTTGCTTAAATATTTATTGTTTCTTCCCCCTCTTCTCTCGCTAGACACCGAGACCGACGCCGCTGCTACCCAGTATGACTACGGAGTTGACGACCCCTCTCTCTTGCCAGAGCAACCAGGCAAGCCCCCCCTTGATCACCAGATATCGCCTATTCTTCTCTATACTGCTTGCATTAGAGTAGTGTAGCATGTTACTGCTTTCAGTTAGCCTGTCCTTGCTACTACTGTTGTTACCTTTACCTGCTATCCTACTGCTTAGTATAGGATGCTAGTGTTCCATCAGTGGGCCAATACTCTTGTCCATCTGCCATGCTATACTACTTGGCCGTGATCACTTCGGGAAGTGATCCCGGGCATATACTATATACTTTACACTGTTACATTACCTGTGATACTGTTCGGAGATGGGGGCTGAAGGGGCAGGTGGTTCCACCCATATAGTGGTGGGACTGGGTTCCCGACGGCCCCCGACAGTTATTTTGTGGGGGAGCAACAGGGCAGGTTGAGACCACCTAGGAGAGAGGTGGGCCTGGCCCTGGTCGGCGTTCGTGGATACTTAACACGCTTAACGAGATCTTGGTATTTGATCTGAGTCTGGCCATTTGGTCTATACGCACTAACCAACTACGCGGGAACAGTTATGGGCACTCGACGTCGTGGTATCAGCCGAAGCCTTCGTGACGTCAGCGACTGAGCGGCGCGCGCCGGATTGGACTGGAACGCCTGCTAGGCTAGGTCTGCTTCCGTCCGCCCTCGGAACGTGTAGGTGTGCAATGGGCGATGGGCCCAGACCCCTGCGCCATAGGATTTAGACCGGCGTGCTGACCTCTCTGTTGTGCCTAGGTGGGGCTGCGACGTGTTGATCTTTCGCGACCGGGCATGACCTAGAAAAGTGTGTCCGGCCAAATGGGATCGAGCGTGTTGGGTTATGTGGTGCACCCCTGTTGGGAAGTTTATCTATTCGAATAGCCGTGTCCCTCGGTAAAAGGACGACCCGTAGTTGTACCTTGACCTTATGACAACTAGAACCGGATACTTAATAAAACACACCCTTCCAAGTGCCAGATATAACCCGGTGATCGCTCTCTAACAAGGTGTGACACCCTCGATTCAATCGTACACTAATCATACACGCAAATGTGTACGATCAAGATCAAGGACTCACGGCAAGATATCACAACACAACTCTAGACACAAATTAAAATAATACAAGCTTTATATTACAAGCCAGGGGCCTCGAGGGCTCGAATACATAAGCTTGAATACACAAGAGTCAGCGGAAGCAACATTATCTGAGTACAGACATGAGTTAGACAAGTTTGCCTTAAGAAGGCTAGCACAAAAGGTAGCAATGATCGAAAAGGCAAGGCCTCGTGCTTGGGGGCCTCCTAACTACTCCTGGTCGTCAGCGGTCTCCATGTAGTAGTAGGCATCGGCGATGGCATCTGGCTCCTGGGCTCCAACATCTGGTTGCATCAACCGGAAAGAAGAAGAAAGGGGGAAACAGGGAAGCAAAGCAACCGTGAGTACTCATCCAAAGTACTCGCAAGCAAGGATCTACACTACAAATGCATCATTATCGAAGAAAGGCTGTATATGTGGACTGGGCTGCAGAAATGCCAGAATAGAGGGAAAGCCTAGTCCTATCGAAGACTAGCATCTTCTGGAAACCACCATCTTGCAGCAACAGGAGGGAGTAGAGTAGCATAAAGTAAAGTAGTAGCGGTGTTATCAACCTCGGCCAGAGATCCTTTCTCGACTCCCTGCGAGAAAGAAATCCCAGAGCCATACTATCCAGTTATCATCAAAATCCAATCCTCATCACCATCCAGTTCTCATCACAAGTATCCAGTTCTAGTTGTATCGATCGGGATACAACTCCAAGTGTCCGTTACCGTAGGACAGGCTATCGATAGATGTTTTCTTCCCTGCAGGGGTGCACCAACTTACCCACCACGCTCGACTAACTCCGGCCGGACACACTTTCCTGGGTCATGCCCGGCCTCGGCCAAACAATACGCCGCAACCCGACCTAGGCCTAATAGAGAGGCCAGCACGCCAGACTAAACCTATGCCCCCAGGGGTCATGGGCCATCTCCCCGGGAACTCCTGCATGTTGCGTACGCGACCGGTGCGCAGACCTAGCTACCTCCTTCAACAAGGCAGGCGCTTACGCAGTCCAACCCGGCGCGCGCCACTCAGTCGCTGACGTCTATTAAACTTCGGCTGATGCATACGACGCAGAACGCCCATACTATGCCCACGTGATGGTTAGTGCTATTAGGCCAGAGGCCCCTCGGATCAAATATCAAAATCGAAGTGGATTAGGAACGCGCGGTAACAAGCAGAGACTCACGAAAGATGTGACCCCGTTGCCCCGTCTCGAGGACTTGCGGCAAGGGCTAGGAATGCCTGGCCATGCCTCGTAATTATCTCGCGGGCACCTTCCAGGTCCGCCCGACTCCACATCACTCGCAATTAAGCTCGTGCGGGTACCCCTCAGGGCCAACCCGTCTTTAGTAACAGGTTCCAGTGCAAAGTCATAGTAACCAAAGTAACTATGTGTCTAACAACAAGGGGAAAACCTGAGGAATCACCCTTGACGGATTCCACTCGATGTAATCATCAAGGTGAACGTAAGAGGAACCACCCTCGAAGTTCACACTTGAGGGGTTGCGCGACAGAGCCATATCGAAAGTGGTTAAGGCGGAAATCACCCTCGATGACCACAGCCGGATAGCTACACTACAGAGATCTCATCAGGAGTGATGTATAGGTTCCACCCTCGGCACTCGATGGTAACTCTGCAGAGTCGAGCAACAAAAGGGGAAAGTGATGTGTGGTGTCGGGGCCTGGTCTTCGATCCCATTGATCAGGTCTTCGATGATGAAGCGAGGGCAACAAGGACAAGTGGGGGTCACTGATGGATCACTAACCAACCTATACTAAGCAGTTTAGGATAAGCAGATAAGGTACAACAACAGATACAAAAGCAGGCTATGCATCAAAATAGGAGCAAACAATAACATTAGCAAAATCTAATGCAAGCATGAGAGAATGGAATGGGCGATATCGGGATGATCAAAGGGGGGGCTTGCCTGGTTGCTCTGGCAAGGATGGGATCGTCGGTGACGTAGTCGATCACAGGGGCATCATCGGTCTCGAGGTCTACCGGAGAGAAGAGGGGGAAGAAACAGTAAATACATGGCAAGCAACAGCATAACAGGACAACAGGCAGAGCTAGACGTGTTCTAACGCGGTGCTACACATTACCGACGAAGGGGAATAACATCCGGGAATGTTTCCCCAGGTTTAGCATTTTCGGACAAATGAAACGGAGGGGAAAAGTTGCATGTTCAGGTAGTTAGGGCCATGTGGCAGATGAACGGACCGCGTATTCGGATTCGTTGGATTTTTCTGAGCAACTTTCATATAGAAAACATTTTCATCCGAGTTACGGATTAATTTCTATGAATTTTCAAAGTCTAAACAAATTCTGGAATTAATTAAATTAACAGAAAGGAAAAAAGAACTACATCAGCATGACATCACTGTGACGTCAGCAGGCAACAGAACGGCTGACCAGGTCAAACTGCCCAGTGGAGCCACTGGGACCCACATGTCAGCCTCTATGGCTTAACAGTGGATTAACTAATCTAGCAGAGTCAAATAGGGGTGTGGGCCCCGGGTGTCAGTGAGTGTTTTATGTTAAACTAATTACTTTTATTTGCAAAACACTATTAGACTAATTAACAGTAGGGGGCCCACGTGTTAGGTCAACCGGGCACAGTCAGCACAATTGACCCGGTCAACCAGCCAACTGGGCCCGCGGGACCCAGCTGCCAGTGACCCTGGTGGTGGCCCCAGGTTGGCCACGTCGGCGGCCGGCGCCGGAGTTGCGCCGGCGAGCTCTCCGCGGCGGCGAGTTCGCCGGAGACGCTCGGAAATTCGCTACGGGGCATCGTTTTGCACGGTTTTAGTTGCGTTCGAACGCTGACGGAGCCGCGCGTCGAGTAGTGGCGGTAGCGCAGCCGGACTTGGCCGGAATCGGCGCCGGCGACGAGAAGAGGCGGCGGCGCGTACGGGTGCTCGACGGAGACGGCACTATGGTGTGTAGCCACTTGAACGGAAGGGCTAGGCGTTCTCTAAGCAGCGCGGCGAGCATGTTGGGCAATAGCCCGTGACCAAAAGGTCGCCGGAGACGCGCCGGCGACCAAACAAGGCGGCGGTGGTTCGGGCTTCGTCGGGGTAGTGGCTACGGGCGGCTAGAGAGGGCAGGGGACGGCGCGTTCGGTGCAGGAGCTCACCGCGGGAGCGTGGGGTCTAGGCAGAGGGCTCGGGGAGGTCCGGCGCCGCAGATCGGCCGCGAGGTCGTGTGGTGGCCGTCGAGGAGGAAGACGAAGGGGATCCGGCGCTGGGGTAGCTCCCGCCTGGAGGTCGTTGATGCAGACATAGCATAATACGGTTGTGGGGCTCGTGGACACATCGAGGCGGCGAGGAGGGCACGGTGGCCGTGGTGGCGCAGCAACCCGGCGGCGACAGTGCGTCGGGGCGAGGTGGATCTGGAGAAGGGGGCGAAGCCAGAGGGAGAGAGGGGAGAGGGGGCGTCCAGGGGGGTGAGTGGGTGCGGGGAGCACGAGGGGTCGAGGGGACGTCGCCCTTATCCCCTCCCCGACGGGGACGGCGACAGGGTTCGGTGGCGACCGGCGAGCGCGGTCGCTGGGTCGGGTGAACAGAGAGGAGGGAGGCGACCGGGGGAGGTGGGCTGCTGGGTTGGGCCGCCCAGATGACTAAGGCCCAGGGGGGTCAGGGGGGAGGTTTCTTTTTCTTTTACTGTTGCTGTTTTCTTTTTACAGAAAAAGCATGGTAATATTTGGGCCGCCAAGAGGATTTTGTAAAATGTGGACTTGGCCACATAATTACATTGCAATAGTTAGCACTGCCACAAAAAGGTTGTGAGGCTTTTGAAACAGTTTGAAATTTTTATAAAGTAAAAAGCCATTTAAACTATTGTTTTAGCCACTGCTTTAATTGCTTTAGGTCATTTAAACACCTTGCAAAAATGTTGATTCACCACCAATATTTACAAATGATTATTTGCCACAAGATGAACATTTTAGATCTCCTGTCTGACAAATAAGAGTTTTTTTACTTTAGATTGGATTTGAATTTGAATCGGTGATTTGGATCAAGTGAAGATTAGTAACAGTAACAATGATGACAAGGCATCATTAGAAGGGCATTACTGTAGCATGATTCTCGGGGTGTTACACAAGGCAACGAGGAGGGAATCGCCGGGTAGGATTATGCTATGCGATGCTACTTGGAGGACTTCAGTCTACTCTCTCCTACATGCTGCAAGACGGAGGCTGCCAGAAGCGTAGTTTTCGACAGGATTAGCTATCCCCCTCTTATTCTGGCATTCTGCAGTTCAGTCCACCGATATGGCCCTTTACACATATACCCATGCATATGTAGTGTAGATCCTTGCTTGCGAGTACTTTGGATGAGTACTCACGGTTGCTTTTCTCCCTCTTTTCCCCCCTTTTGCATTCTTCTTGATTGTCACAACCAGATGCTGGAGTCCAGGGGCTGGAAATTCCGAGGATGATTCTACGTGGAGTTCGGCTTCGAGGAGTAGTTAGGAGGTCCTAGGCAGGAGGCCTGCGCCTCTTTCGATCTATATCCCAGTTTTTGCTAGCCAACTTATGGCAACTTGTTTAACTTATGTCTGTACTCAGATATTGTTGCTTCCGCTGACTCGTCTATGATCGAGCACTTGTATTCGAGCCCTCGAGGCCCCTGGCTTGTATTATGATGCTTGTATGACTTATTTTATTTTTTAGAGTTGGGTTGTGATATCTTCCCGTGAGTCCCTGATCTTGATCGTACACGTTTGTGTGTATGATTAGTGTACGGTTGAATCAGGGGCGTCACACCTGACGAAGAAATCCAGGAGACTACTCTCCCCGGCAAGGAAGCAGACAACAACTGGATCATGTACTTTGATGGAGCCTTCTCGCTGCAAGGCGCCGGTGTCGGTGTGCTGCTCGTCGCACCCACCGGAGAGCACCTCACGTACGTGATCCAGATGCACTTCCCCAGGGAGGTGTCCACCAATAACACCGTCGAGTACGAGGGTTTGCTTGCGGGTCTCAGGATCGCGGCAGATGTCGGGGTTAAGAAGCTCATCGTCAGGGGTGACTCGCAGCTCGTTATCAGGCAAGTCATCAAAGATTATCAGAGCCTACTGATGGAAGCATACGTAGATGAGGTGAGGAAGCTGGAGGAACGCTTTGATGGTATCCAGGCGGAGCACGTCCCCCGAGCGGAGAACGACATCGTCGATTACCTGTCAAAGCATGCCGCATTCAAGCTACCTGTGGAACCAGGTACCTTTTTGCTCCGGTTAACTCAACCATCCGTCGATCCATCAGCAGGGCAGAGCAAGCGGAGAAACTCAGGTCCCGGCAAGTACTTTCCTACCGAGCCCCCCGGGGCTGCCGGCAAGGGTACTGCCGCGGACGCTGAGCCTATCCAAGAGCAACTAGCTCCGGCGGGGCGTCAGGCCCTGGCCGTAGAGACAGCCGCTCCCATGGCGGAAGAGATGCCTTTGGTCCTTGCCATCGAGCCTCAGGCTCCAACATGGACGCATCATACCGTCCAATTCCTCCAAACAGGGGAGCTTCCCGAGGAGCAGGAAGAAGCGGAGAAAGTAGCCCGTCGGGCCGCCCTGTACCAGTTCGTCGATGACGTCCTGTACCGGTGAAGGCCGAACGATGTGATACTCAAGTGCATCCCCCGGGAGGAAGGACTAGAGCTGTTGGCAGAGATACATGGAGGCATATGTGGCTCCCACATAGGGCCAGGGGCCCTTGCCGGGAAGGCGTTCCGGCAAGGTTTCTTCTGGCCCACCGCCCTCCAGGATGCGACGGCACTAGTCACCAAGTGTGAAGCATGCCAGTTCCATTCAAAGAAGCTTCATCAACAAGCTCAAGCCCTTCAAACAATCCCTCTCTCCTGGCCATTCTCGGTCTGGGGGCTCGATATACTGGGCCCCTTCCCCCGTGCCGTCGGGGGCTTTGAGTACTTTTATGTTGCAATCGACAAGTTCACAAAGTGGCTAGAGGTGGAAGCAGTGGGGAAGGTGACTGCTCAGTCAGCCGTCAAATTCTTCAAAGGACTGGTCTACCGTTTTGGTGTGCCAAACAGAGTCATCACCAACAACGACACACAGTTCACAAGCCACATCTTCATGCAGTACATCCGAGACCTCGGCAGCAAGGTCTGTTTTGCTTTCGTGGCACATCGACGGAGCAACGGCCAAGCGGAGAGGGCAAATGCTGAAGTGTTGTGAGGCTTGAGGATGAAGACTTCTGACAAGATGCACAAGAGCGGAAGGCGCTGGATTGATGAGTTGCCGGCAGTTCTTCGGTTGATCAGGACGACGCCAAATCGAGCCACCGGCCAGACACCTTTCGCCCTGGTATACGGGACGGAAGCAGTTCTCCCCACAGAACTCATACACGGGTCACCTCGAGTGCTTGCTTATGACGAGCTTGAGCAAGAGCCGTTGCGCCAAGATGACGCGACGCTCCTTGAGGAAGATCGTCTTCGGGCGGCTGTGAGAGCGGCACGTTACCAGCAAGCCTTGCGCCGCTACCATAGCCGCAAGGTTCATGCCCGAAGCTTTGAGGAAGGCGACCTTGTTCTTTGGCGCGTTTAGTCGGCCAAGAATTCCAACAAGTTGACGCCGAAGTGGGAAGGCCCTTATCGGGTAATACAAGTCACCAGGCCTGGCGCAGTCCGCCTGAAGGCCGAGGATGCCGTACCAGTGAGCAACTCCTGGAACATCGAGCATCTTCGCAAGTTTTACCCATAAGGCGCGGTTTGCGGGGCCTCCCGGCAAGCCACCCTTTTGTACAAGCTTTGCCGGCAAGGCATGTGACCCTTTGTACAAAGCCAGGCGCAGACCCTAAGCATAGATAAATGAAGCACTGGCGCCCTAAGTTATAGCATGCATGCTAGGTCGAGTCTCGTCCTTGGTTAGGGTTGATAGTGCTTAGCAGCGGCTAACCCCTAGCTTAGAGGTCGAGTGCACGTCTCTCTGTTCTTCTCTATCTTCTTTGGTTCGCAGGACACATGAATATCCTTGCCGAGCTGCTGTGGAAGAAAGGGGACGGACCGGCGCCCGGGCCCCGGCAAGCCAGTATTGCCGGGGGCTACAAGAGCAAAGATCCACCCGTGGCGGGCCAAGGTTGCCGGGGGCTGCAGATTCAGATAAGTTCTCTATCCCTTATCATGCGTTTCGTTATGGACTGAGGTATGTGAAACCTCGTTTTATCCTTAGGCTACCGTGCTCCCCTCATTCCGGACCCTAGGACTCGTTTCCTGGGACCGAGTTTGGTCGTAGTCGCGGCAGCAAGGAAATGAAACGAGGAGCCTAAGCCCTCCTCATCCCTGCCTCCGCCAAGGGCATGAGAAAGGTCGAGCGAAGTGGGGGGACGGCAAGGCCTGTTGGCGGGCGAGAAAACGTTTATCTTAAAGGTAACAAGGATTTACTCCTTGTCATGGGTTTTACCTGCGAACGAAAACCCCGGCAAACATCCCTTTTTCGTTAAAAAACATCCCGTACAGGTACAGTTCATACGAAATGAAAAACATGAACAAGGGGATTACAAGTTCTAAAGTTTAACATAAAGGCCCGAAGGCTTACAAGACTAAAAAGAGATAAGGTGCCCGTAATCCCTTTCTTGTCCCTCTCCTTAGGAGGCAGGTCAAGGAGGCGAAAAGGGCAAAAGGGTTGCCTAGGCGAGCTACGAGCAGCAGAAGACACCGAGACAACACCTCGGCGGCCGCCCATGGGCAGGCCGGTGATGACGGTGCCGGGAAAGGAGCTGGAAGACGAGGAGGCAGGACCTGCAATACGCGACGAAGGCGTCGGTGCCCACGTACTCTGAGTTGACGGCCTTGCCGCCCGCCTTCTTCCCCTTCCGCAGCCTCCCGACACCGGCCGCCCAAGGAGATGGACCCGAGAAGTTCAAGGAGCTGTCCCCGCCCCCGGCAAACCCCTGCCAGAGGAGAGGATAGTTGCAGATGCTGCTGCTGCCGCACCCGCCCAGGCGCGGGGCGTCCGGCGCCTAGTCGGACTCGTCCCCGCTATCCGCCCTGCTGTTCTCCACGTCACTTTCGCTCGAGGAAGAGCTTCCACCGTCAGAATCTCTATCGGAGGAGCTCTCCACGCAGCACTTCAGGCGAGTCCCGAACTCCCCGAAGACCTTGACGGAGAGTAGGCCATCCTCCATCAATTTGAAGTAGTGGATGAGCCCCGCCGTCAGGCTATGGATGCGAGCGAACGCCTTCCACCCACGACGGAGGTACATGACTCGAGGAGACGGGAAGTCGACATCGACCCGCGTGCCCCCGTTCCCGCAACCCCTCATGTGCAATCTGAGGGATTGGGGCCGGTCACGCTCTATATCCCGAGCAAACGGGGCGGGAAGGTGAAGATGGCGACGTGGAGGCCGGTGCAGACTAATGAAGAACTTGCGGGGCTGGTCTCCAACATGGCCTTCCATCGGGAAAGGCACCATGGGCGGGGGCGAAGCTGGCGCGCCGCCCCGCCCTTCTCTTCCCCGAGCACTGCGACCTCTACCCGGGCGTCGCCCACGGCCTCGCCCCTCCCCCTTCCCCTTGTGGCCGGCTCCGCCACCGCGGGCGCAGGAGGAGGAGGAGGGACGCGTTGTCGAGCGGCGACCCTCGCCGCCACCGTCGAAAGACCGGGATTCCTTTTCTCCATGACGAATGAAAGGAAGGAGCAGAAGCAAAGGGAGGTAGAAGATGGAAGAATGCGAGATGCCATCTCCCCTTCCCGCTCTTTATAAAGGAACGGGGTGGGGGCTCGGCCGTCCCGCTCGGCCAATCAAGACACGGGAGGAGCAGGGAACCAGGACCGACCCGCTACCCCAACTAGCGAAGGCCCGGTTTCCCACCTCCACCGCTTGCCACCCTGAGGCAGACGTGCAGAACCGAGGAGACAGGTGAGGCGACCTATCCCCACCCCGTGATCGTGGGGAGTTGATGAGGACATCAATACCATTGTTACATCCACAACCCCTGCTGCTATACATACTGGACCAATTACTAGAGCTCGCGCACGCCAATTAAATTACCAGGTACTTTCGTTTCTTGGTAATGATTCTAATGTTCATGAGAATATGATACTGCCTAAATTGGATACATTTGTTTTGCTTACAAATGAAGGGCCTAGCTTGGAGAAGGATGAACATTGGAGCAAGAACACGCATGGAGTTGATGGCATGCGCAAGGGGATCAAGAACGGAGTTACAAGTGATGATTTCAGGACTTTGAAGCCACCATAAGGAGTGCATGAAGCCTTGGACGAAATATACAAGATGCCACTTCATAATATTCGTCCATAGGCTATTCTAGGTGCTGTGTCACCTTATTTTTGGGCCAGGCCCATGTAATTTCGAAATACTTAAGTATAGGCTATTTTTAGAGTCCGTATGTGTGGGGAAACAAGAGTTAGGGTTGGTTTCGGACCCCACCATCAGGGGCCACGAAATTCCCTCCTCTTCCCCCATATATACAGCCCTTAGGGCGTCGTTTAGACTTTGGGTTTTGTTTAGATCAAAAGTTCGCCATAGCTGCAACTTCGCGTACTTCGTTTGTGTTCAACAACCAGACCAAGGCGTCACAGAACCCCACCTTCGTTAATAAAGCTTTCCTCTTTTATTCGCAATATCCAGATTGCAATCTTAGTTTCTTGCTTGTTCTTCGTTTGCTCGCAGGAAACAGGCCCTCGTGGTCAGGTTGATCGTGCTCCGGCATGGTCAATAACCCTCGGAAGTTGGTTTAGCGATTGCTAAGGCGCGACGTCTCGCACGTTCGTAGTCGGATCGTCAAGGTCGACTCCCACAGAAACGATAGCGACCATCTCATCGAAACATCGGGACACCTTTGCCTCTATCAAGTGGTATCAGATTTTCAGGTTGCTCGGTGAGATTTTACAGTTTTTCGTAGTTTAGATCGAGTCTGTTCTTCATACCTATAGTCCACGAAAAAGCCAAAAAAAAAATAGGGTTAGTTCATTCTATCCGAACCAATCTGAGCCTTTGCATAATCTTTTCTGTATTTGCTTTGTTGAATTTGCGGTTGCATCGTCGTGTCAAGTTGCTGGTCTTAGCGTCTAGTCTTTTAGAGTTTCGAGTTCTGGTCATATTAGTCACGCCGCCACCGCACCATCATCATTGTCCCTGCCATCTTCCACCACCGCTTATCCGCCACCGCTCCGAGTCCATATACCACCACCGCTCCGAGTCCATATACCGCCACCGCTCCGAGTCCATATATCACCATCACTTCGAGTCCATCTCATATTAGTTTGCTTTCGAGATCCATCTGTTGCCAGATTCGTGTTTCCTTGGTTGAGTAGGTTTAGGATTCCATCAATCTTTTGCCGTCTGTAGAAGAGGTTGGTTTCCAAAAAAAAAGAGTCTGGAAACCACCCTCCGTTTAGGCCCAAAATTTTCCAAAAACGCACTTGACAAAAAAATTTCTGGCTATCCTATTTTTAGGTGTTTCTTAGCCTTTTGAGACAGTCGCCGTTATTGAAAGTTTTTTTTTGAGCCGTTTCCAGTTTTTGGGTCCGGGCAGTCGAAAAAAAAATCGCAAAAAATTCGTGTCTATCCTGTCAGTTTGACCTGGGAAGAGTTTTGAGACACTCGCCATTATTATGATTTTTCGCAAAAAAAAAGAATAAGCGAAAAAAAAAGAGTGCCAAAAAAAAACAGGGCGAAAAAAAAATCCAGAGTGTGCTTTTCCCTGTGTTTACGTGCAGCGCCATGATTTTGTTGGTGTTCTAGGCTCGCGTCTCTAGCACGGTCTAGCCTAGGACCAACACAGTACCGTCGTTGAGCGTTTATTCAACTTTGCATCTCTGAATTGATTATTGCTGACCCTTTTTGCTACCATACTATAAGCCTTCCCAGCTCCACATACATCTACTTCGTGCGTTTGACTCTCCCTGGCAATCGCTCTATCCAAGCTTTTGAGAGTTTTGACTACAACGGCTGCCGATCACCGCCTGCTGCTGGGTAAGAACTGGTAAGAATTTGAGATTTGCTTGACGGATTTGTGACACCACCACCACCTCTTGTTAGTACTCTGTAGGATCATATTCTTGTGTGTTTCTATTGCTGCTAACCATGCCAGGATCACAAGCCGACGAGACTGACTGGGAGAACTTGACGAACAAGGAGCTTCATGATAAGTTTCAGCAAATGATGAGTGGACAGGTGCAAGATGTGCTAAACAGATTTGAAGAGGCCATGGAGAAGATAGATGGCATGGAGAAGACGTTCGAAACAAAGCTCGATAACAGATTTAATGAACTGCTTGCGCGTCTTCCACCACCGGCTGCACCTGCCGCACCTCTGCAACAACAGCAACAACAACGAATACCTCCAGGTCGGGAAGCAGCCCTTCGCCGAGCGATCCGTGTCCCTCTTCAGCCTGGCCAAACTGCTGGTGCTGCTGTTGATACTTCTGTGGCACCTGCTGCTGATGCGGAGGAGGATGATTATGTGGGAGATTATGAGGATGAGGGTGATGACAATCAGAACTACGTGCAACCACCAGCACCACAACCACCAGGTCGTCCACATGCAAATAATGGTAATGTTAGGGCTCCCCCTCAGGTACGAGATCATGACCATCTCCCTAAACTAAAATTGAATATTCCACCATTTGAGGGTAGATATGTTCCTGATATATATCTTACTTGGGAGTTAGAAACTGAACAACGATTTACATGTTTACAATATCCTGAGGAGAGACGTGTTCCTGCTGCTGTTTGTGCTTTCACTAGCTTTGCATGTGTTTGGTGGTCTGAATATTGTAGATTATGTCCTGTTCCAGCTACTTGGGCTGCTTTGAAAACTGCTATGCGTACTCGTTGGGTTCCACCATATTATCAACGTGAATTACTTCAAAAATTGCAGCGCTTAAGACAAGGAAAAAATTCTGTAGAAGAATATTATCAGGAATTACAAACTGGCTTGATTAGATGTGGTATTGTTGAGGTGAATGAAGCTATGCTTGCACGTTTTCTGGGTGAATTAAATAGAGAGATTCAGACCATTCTAGACTATAAGGATTATAATAATATCACTCGTTTATTCCATCTTGCTTGTAAAGCTGAACGTGAAGTGCAGGATCGACAGGCATTGGCGCGGACTAACTTTTCTGCAGGTCGACCTTCATCATGGACACCACGTGCATCATCTACTTCCACACGTTCTGCTACACCGGCACCTCCGTCAGCTGCCACCTCCAACCGTGATAAAAGAAAGCAGGCACAACCACCACTATCTGCCAAGAGCACACCTGCCGGGCCTGCACAGAGCTCTGCTTCTTCCATGGCGTCTACAGGGCACACAAGTGATATTATTTGTCGTCGTTGTAAGGGAAGAGGACATTTTGCGCGCGAATGCACATCTCAGTGTGTGATGATTGCTACTGAGGATGGTGGGTATTAGTCCGCTAGTGACTATGATGAGGAGACTTTGGCTCTTCTTACACATGAAGAACACGGTGGAGATGATTCTGATCATGAGACGCAATACATGGCTGCTGAAGATGCTGACAGGTATGAATGTTTAGTTGCTCAACGTGTTTTGAGTGTGCAGGTCACGCAAGCTGAGCAAAATCAGAGGCATAATTTGTTCCATACAAAGGGAGTTGTGAAGGAACGTTCTGTTCGCGTCATCATAGATGGAGGGAGCTGCAACAACTTGGCTAGCATGGAGATGGTGGAGAAGCTATCCCTCACCACAAGACCACATCCACATCCTTACTACATCCAATGGTTCAACAACAGCGGCAAGGTTAAGGTAACACGTACTGTTCGTGTGCATTTTAGTATCTCTACATATGCTGATTATGTTGATTGTGATGTGGTACCCATGCAAGCATGTTCCTTATTACTTGGTAGACCATGGCAATTTGATAAAAATTCTGTACACCATGGTAGAAACAATCAGTATACTCTCGTTCATAAGGACAAAAATATTACTTTGCTTCCTATGACTCCTGATTCCATTTTGAAAGATGATATTAATCGAGCTAATAAAGCAAAACAGGAGCAAAATAAGAGTGAAAATCAGATTGTGGCAAAAGAATTTCAGCAACAAATGAAGCCTAATAATAAACCATCTAGTGTTGCTTCTGAAATTAAATTGAAAAGTGCATGTTTATTTGCCACCAAATCTGATATTGATGATCTAGATGTTAGCAAATCTGTTTGCTATGCTTTTGTGTGCAAAGAGGTATTATTTTCATTCGAGGACATGCCTTCCTCTTTGCCTCCTGCTGTTACTAACATTTTGCAGGAGTTCGCTGACGTCTTTCCACAAGACGTGCCACCGGGATTACCACCTATTCGAGGGATTGAGCATCAGATTGACTTAATTCCCGGTGCTCGACAAAGGTTATATACGCGAATCCCTTAGTCCTTGTGCTGTTCCTATTATTCTAGTGCCGCAAAAGGATGGTACCTCGCGTATGTGTGTTGATTGTAGAGGCATTAATAATATTACTATTCGTTATCGTCATCCTATTCCTAGGCTAGATGATATGCTTGATGAATTGAGTGGCTCTACAATATTCTCCAAAGTTGATTTGCGTAGTGGATACCATCAAATTCGTATGAAATTGGGAGATGAATGGAAAACAGCTTTTAAAACTAAGTTTGGTTTATATGAGTGGTTAGTCATGCCTTTTGGGTTAACTAATGCACCTAGTACTTTCATGCGACTAATGAACGAAGTTTTACGTGCTTTCATTGGACGATTTGTGGTAGTCTATTTTGATGATATACTGATTTATAGAAAATCTTTGGAAGAACATTTGGAACATTTACGTGCTATTTTTAATGCTCTACGTGATGCACGTTTGTTCGGTAACCTTGGGAAGTGCACCTTTTGCACCGACCGAGTATCTTTTCTTGGCTATGTTGTTACTCCACAGGGAATTGAAGTTGATAAAGCCAAGATTGAAGCTATTGAGAGTTGGCCGCAGCCCAAAACGGTCACACAAGTGAGGAGTTTTCTTGGCCTCGCTGGTTTCTATAGGCGTTTTGTGAGAGATTTCAGCACCATTGCTGCACCTCTCAACGAGCTTACAAAGAAGGATGTGCCTTTTGTTTGGGGTACCGCACAGGAAGAAGCCTTCACAGTATTGAAAGATAAGTTGACACATGCTCCTTTACTCCAACTTCCTGATTTTAATAAGACTTTTGAGCTTGAATGTGATGCTAGTGGAATTGGATTAGGAGGTGTGTTATTACAAGATGGCAAACCTGTTGCATACTTTTCTGAAAAATTGAGTGGGCCTAGTCTGAACTATTCTACTTATGATAAAGAATTATATGCTCTTGTTCGGACTTTAGAAACATGGCAACATTATTTATGGCCCAAAGAATTTGTTATACATTCTGATCATGAATCTTTGAAACACATTAAAAGTCAAGCAAAACTGAACCGTAGACATGCTAAATGGGTTGAATTCATTGAGACTTTCCCTTATGTCATTAAACACAAGAAGGGTAAAGAAAATGTTATTGCTGATGCTTTGTCACGACGTTACACTATGCTTTCACAACTTGACTTTAAAATATTTGGTTTGGAGACCATCAAAGATCAATATGTGCATGATGCTGAATTTAAAGATGTATTGCAAAATTGTAAAGAAGGTAGAACATGGAACAAGTTCGTCGTTAATGATGGATTTGTGTTTCGTTCTAACAAGCTATGCATTCCAGCTAGCTCTGTTCGTCTTTTGTTGTTGCAGGAGGCGCATGGAGGAGGACTAATGGGACACTTTGGCGTGAAGAAGATGGAGGATATACTTGCTACACATTTCTTTTGGCCAAAGATGAGACGGGATGTTGAGCGTTTTGTTGCTCGCTGCACTACATGTCAAAAAGCTAAGTCACGACTCAATCCTCATGGTTTATATATGCCTTTGCCTGTACCTAGTGTTCCTTGGGAGGATATATCTATGGACTTTGTTTTAGGTTTACCTCGAACAAAGAAGGGGAGGGATAGCATATTTGTTGTCGTGGATAGATTCTCGAAAATGGCACACTTTATACCATGTCATAAAAGCGATGATGCTGTTAATGTTGCTGATTTGTTCTTTCGTGAAATTATTCGCTTGCATGGTGTGCCAAATACTATTGTTTCAGATCGTGATACTAAATTTCTTAGCCACTTTTGGAGATGTTTATGGGCTAAGTTGGGGACTAAACTGCTTTTTAGTACTACTTGTCACCCCCAAACTGATGGACAAACTGAAGTAGTCAATAGAACATTGTCTACTATGCTTAGGGCTGTTTTGAAGAATAATAAGAAAATGTGGGAAGAATGCTTGCCTCATATTGAATTTGCTTATTATCGTTCATTGCATTCTACTACTAAGATGTGCCCTTTTGAAATTGTGTATGGTTTCCTACCTCGTGCACCTATTGATTTGTTGCCTCTTCCATCTTCGGAGAAGGTTAATTTTGATGCTAAAAAACGTGTTGAATTGATTTTAAAAATGCATGAGTTAACTAAGGAAAACATTGAGCGTATGAATGCTAAATATAAACTTGCTGGAGATAAGGGTAGAAAACATGTTGTCTTTGCACCTGGTGATCTTGTTTGGTTACATTTGCGTAAGGATAGGTTTCCTAATTTGCGCAAATCAAAGCTAATGCCACGTGCTGATGGTCCATTTAAGGTGTTAGTGAAAATAAATGATAATGCATATAAACTTGAGCTGCCTGCAGATTTTGGGGTTAGTCCCACTTTTAACATTGCAGATTTGAAGCCTTATTTGGGTAAGGAAGATGAGCTTCCGTCGAGGACGACTTCATTTCAAGAAGGGGAGGATGATGAGGACATCAATACCATTGTTACATCCACAACCCCTGCTGCTATACATACTGGACCAATTACTAGAGCTCGCGCACGCCAATTAAATTACCAGGTACTTTCGTTTCTTGGTAATGATTCTAATGTTCATGAGAATATGATACTGCCTAAATTGAATACATTTGTTTTGCTTACAAATGAAGGGCCTAGCTTGGAGAAGGATGAACATTGGAGCAAGAACACGCATGGAGTTGATGGCATGCGCAAGGGGATCAAGAACGGAGTTACAAGTGATGATTTCAGGACTTTGAAGCCACCATAAGGAGTGCATGAAGCCTTGGACGAAATATACAAGATGCCACTTCATAATATTCGTCCATAGGCTATTCTAGGTGCTGCGTCACCTTATTTTTGGGCCAGGCCCATGTAATTTCGAAATACTTAAGTATAGGCTATTTTTAGAGTCCGTATGTGTGGGGAAACAATAGCTAGGGTTGGTTTCGGACCCCACCATCAGGGGCCACGAAATTCCCTCCTCTTCCCCCATATATACAGCCCTTAGGGCGTCGTTTAGACTTTGGGTTTTGTTTAGATCAAAAGTTCGCCATAGCTGCAACTTCGCGTACTTCGTTTGTGTTCAGCGACCAGACCAAGGCGTCACAGAACCCCACCTTCGTTAATAAAGCTTTCCTCTTTTATTCGCAATATCCAGATTGCAATCTTAGTTTCTTGCTTGTTCTTCTTTTGCTCGCAGGAAACAGGCCCTCCTGGTCAGGTTGATCGTGCTCTGGCGTGGTCAATAACCCTCGGAAGTTGGTTTAGCGATTGCTAAGGCGCGACGTCTCGCACGTTCGTAGTCGGATCGTCAAGGTCGACTCCCACAGAAACGATAGCGACCATCTCATCGAAACATCGGGACACCTTTGCCTCTATCAGGAGTGGATGCCTTGAAGACCGCGCCTCGACCCCATTCAGTAAATGAGCCGCGCCTCCATGCCTCCCTCCCTTTATGGGGAAGGCGCGAGCCGCCTCTTTACTGCTATGTGACGCATGCGTGTGAAAACCGCCCCACGCATGCCGCCCACGTCACACACGCCCCTCCACGGCGCGCCGCGCGCGCGGGTCGTGGGTAGCACAGCACGCAAAAAATCTTACCACGGTAAAAACCTCCCCGCCTGCCCGCGCACCGTTTTGGGCCTGACCCAACAACGTGTCGCGCTTATGTGTGGCCCAGGCCCGGGGGCTCTTGTCGGTGTACAAAACTAGGGGCACATTTTTGCACCCCTTTACCTGTGCACGGGCAGTCAGAGCCGCGCCCGCGACCACACCAAGTAGAGCGAGGGAGGTGAGCCAAGGTAAGACCGAAGCCTAAGATAGCCAAAGCAGCGCCAAGGACCAAGGCCACAAAGATCAGATGGACGAAGCAGGTTTCCCCGGCAAGGACCCTTGCCGGGGCAGCCTCAGCGGCCCCGGCAAGACCCTTGCCGGGGCAGCTCGCCCACGCCAGCCGAGCGAGCCACCGTCGAGCCCACCAACACTCGACAAATGCATTGGGACAGGGCTCGGGAGGCACGTCTGTGGTGGCATGCAGATCTTTGTGAAGACAAAGAAAAGTCAAAATCAAGTGTGGATAGGAAGGCAGCCATCCTCACCGAAGGAACCCACAAGACCCTCGGCATGATCCTTGCCGGGGACGCCTGCGCGCCATGGCGAGACCCTTGCCGGGCCACCCGGCAAGGCCCTCGCCAAGCGCACCAGCAGGGCCACTGTCAGGCCCGCACCAGCCAAGTCTCCGCCGCCATTGGCATGCAGTTCCCGACCAAACCAGCTGGGCAAGCACCTGCGTGGCAACATGCAGCCCTTCGTGGAGGCTCCACCACCGTGCCACCTCAGCTGCCTGCTTGCCTACATGGCACCGCATGCATCGCTGGCCAGGGCGCGTGTCGAAGCTTGGAGGAGCGGCGACGGACGGGACAGGCCTCGCCCCCGTCCTCGATAAAGTGAAGGGACACCTAAGCCTCACATTAAATGCGCTTTGTCCTGTAATACCAGCGATAACCTCGTGCCGCTGTAGCACTTTCCACCTCCTGTGTGCCACTGTGGCAGCCCCTTTCGCCTATAAAAGGAGGCCCATGGCACATGGCAGAAGGATTCGGCTTTTTGGAGCTCTTGAGACTCCGTAGCTAGTTCAAGAACTCAGAATACATCCACTAAAGTAGGACTAGGGTTTTACGATTCCTCGCGGCCCGAACCTTGATAAACGAACCGCGTGCTCTCTGTTAGACCCGCTCTTCTCTAAACCCCGCGCCTCGCAACCGCAGTAGGGATTCTTGTGATCCCATAGGTGTCGTTTCCCGCCGATAGTGTGCGTGCGTGACGGTTGGATGTACGGGCAGAAACTATGTTATTTCTCACATTAGACATGACCGCGGGATAAATACTATAAAACACAGGGTCTTTTTTGTACGAACGAAATGTTTTCTTAGGGAGCCACTTAAAAAAAGGATTGCGGGTTGAATACTAAAAAATGGAAGGGCTTTTCTGCAAAAATGATGACGACAGACGACCAGAAACCCAATTTTCTTTATTATTAGGTAAAGATATATATATATATGTATATATATATGTGAGTGTGTGTGGGGGTGGGGGAGAGGGGGAGGGGAGAGGCCAGGAGGTGCCCCAAGTAGGACCGAATCCTACTTGGGCTCCTCCCTGATGAGAACATCAATACCATTGTTACATCCACATCCCCTACTGGTACATATACTGGACTAATTACTAGAGCTCGCACATGCCAATTAAATTATCAGGTACTTTCGTTTCTTGGTAATGATTCTAATGTTCATGAGAATATGATGCTTCCTAAATTGGATACATTTGTTTTGATTACAAATGAAGGGCCTGGCATGGATAACAGGGATGAACACTAGAGCAAGACCCAGCATGGAGATGATGGCATGCGCAAGGGGAACAAGAACAGAGTTACAAGTGATGATTTCAGGACATTGAAGCCACCATAATGAGTGCATGAAGCCTTGGACGAAATATACAAGATGCCACTTCATAAATTTCGTCCAGAGGCTATCATAGGTGTTGCGTCACCTTATTATTGGGCCAGGCCCATGTAATTTTGAAATACTTGAGTATAGGCTGTCTTTTAAGTCCGTATGTGTGGTGAAACAAGAGATAGGGTAGGTTTCGGACCCCTCCTCCAAGGGCCACGGAATTCCCCCCTCTTCCTCCATATATACAGCTCTTGGGGCATCGTTTAGACTTTGAGTTTTGTTTAGTTAAAAGTTCGCCATATCTGCAACTTCGCGTACTTCTTTGTGTTCAACGACTAGACCAAGACATCACAGAACCCCACCTTCATTAATAAAGCTTTCCTCTTATATTCGCAATATCCAGATTGCATTTTCAGTTTCTTGCTTGTTCTTCGTTTGCTTGCAGGAAATAGACCTTTGTGGTCAGGTTGATCATGCTCTGGCATGGTCGATAACCTCTTGGAGTTGGTTTAGCGATTGCTAAGGCGTGACGTCCTCGCACATTCGTAGTCGGATCGTCAATGTCTACTCCTCCAAAAACGATAACCACCATCTCATCGAAAGACGGGACACCTATGCCTCTATCAAGTGGTATCAGATTTCCAGGTTGCTCGGTGAGATCTTACAGTTTTTCGTAGTTTAGATCAAATCCTGGAACATCGAGCATCTTCGCAAGTTTTATCCATAAGGTGCGGTTTGCCGAGCCTACCGGCAAGCCACCCTTTTGTACAAGCTTTGCCGGCAAGGCATGTGACCCTTTGTACAAAGCCAGGCGCAGACCCTAAGCATAGATAAATGAAGCACTGGCGCCCTAAGTTATAGCATGCATGCTAGGTCGAGTCTCGTCCTTGGTTAGGGTTGATAGTGCTTAGCAGCGGCTAACCCCTAGCTTAGAGGTCGAGTGCACGTCTCTCTGTTCTTCTCTATCTTCTTTGGTTCGCAGGACACATGAATATCCTTGCCGAGCTGCTATGGAAGAAAGGGGACGGACCGGCGCCCGGGCCCCGGCAAGCCAGTATTGCCCGGGGCTACAAGAGTAAAGATCCACCCGTGGCGAGCCAAGGTTGCCGGGGGCTGCAGATTCAGATAAGTTCTTTATCCCTTATCATGTGTTTCGTTATGGACTGAGGTATGTGAAACCTCGTTTTATCCTTAGGCTACCGTGCTCCCCTCATTCTGGACCCTAGGACTCGTTTCCTGGGACCGAGTTTGGTCATAGTCGCGGCAGCAAGGAAATGAAACGAGTAGCCTAAGCCCACCTCATCCCTGCCTCCGCCAAGGGCATGAGAAAGGTCGAGCGAAAGTGGGGGGACGGCAAGGCCTGTTGGCGGGCGAGAAAACGTTTATCTTAAAGGTAACAAGGATTTACTCCTTGTCATGGGTTTTACCTGCGAACGAAAACCCCGGCAAACATCCCTTTTTCGTTAAAAAACATCCCGTACAGGTACAGGTCATACGAAATGAAAAACTTGAACAAGGGGATTACAAGTTCTAAAGTTTAACATAAAGGCCCGAAGGCTTACAAGACTAAAAAGAGATAAGGTGCCCGTAATCCCTTTCTTGTCCCTTTCCTTAGGAGGCAGGTCAAGGAGGCGAAAAGGGCAAAAGGGGTGCCTAGGCGAGCTACGAGCAGCAGAAGACACCGAGAGAACACCTCGGCGGCCGCCCATGGGCAGGCCGGTGATGACGGTGCTAGGAAAGGAGCTGGAAGACGAGGAGGCAGGACCTGCGATACGCGACGAAGGCGTCGGCGCCCACGTACTCCGAGTTGACGGCCTTGCCGCCCGCCCTCTTCCTCTTCCGCAGCCTCCCGACACCGACCACCCAAGGAGATGGCCCCGAGAAGTTCAAGGAGCTGTCCCCGCCCCCGGCAAACCCCTGCCAGAGGAGAGGCCAGTTGCAGATGCTGCTGTTGCCGCACCCACCCAGGCGCGGGGCTTCCGGCGCCTAGTCGGACTCGTCCCCGCTATCCGCCCTGCTGTTCTCCTTGTCACTTTCGCTTGAGGAAGAGCTTCCATCGTCAGAATCTCCATCGGAGGAGCTCTCCACGCAACACTTCAGGCGAGTCCCGAACTCCCCGAAGACCTTGATGGAGAGTAGGCCGTCCTCCATCAATTTGAAGTAGTGGATGAGCCCCGCCGTCAGGCTATGGATGCGAGCGAACGCCTTCCACCCACGACGGAGGTACATGACTCGAGGAGACGGGAAGTCGACATTGACCCGCGTGCCCCCGTTCCCGCAACCCCTCATGTGCAATCTGAGGGATTGGGGCCGAGCACGCTCTATATCCCGAGCAAACGGGGCGGGAAGGTGAAGATGGCGACGTGGAGGCCGGTGCAGCCTAATGAAGAACTCGCGGGGCTGGTCTCCGACATGGCCTTCCATTGGGAAAGGCACCATGGGCGGGGGCGAAGCTGGCGCGCCGCCCCGCCCTTCTCTTCCCTGAGCACTGTGACCTCTACCCGGGCCTCGCCCACGGCCTCGCCCCTCCCCCTTCCCCTCGCGGCCGGCTCCGCCACCGCGGGCGCAGGAGGAGGAGGGACGCGTTGTCGAGAGGCGACCCTCGCCGCCACCGTCGAAAGACCGGGATTCCTTTTCTCCATGAAGAATGAAAGGAAGGAGCAGAAGCAAAGGGAGGTAGAAGATGGAAGAATGCGGGATGCCATCTCCCCTTCCCGCTCTTTATAAAGGAATGGGGTGGGGGCTCGGCCGCCCCGCTCGGCCAATCAAGACACGGGAGGCGCAGGGAACCAGGACTGACCCGCTGCCCCAACTAGCGAAGGCCCGGTTTCCCGCCTCCACCGCTTTCCACCCCGATCACATGAAAAACACGTGGCAGACGTGCAGAACCGAGGAGACAGGTGAGGCGACCTCTCCCCACCCCGTGATTGTGGGGAGTGGATGCCTTGAAGACCGCGCCTCGACCCCATTCAGTAAATGAGCCACGCCTCCATGCCTCCCTCCATTTACGGGGAAGGCGCGAGCCGCCTCTTTACTGCTATGTGACGCATGCGTGTGAAAACCGCCCCACGCATGCCGCCCATGTCACACACGCCCCTCCACGGCGCGCCGCGCGTGCGGGTCGTGGGTAGCACAACACGCAAAAAATCTTACCACGGTAAAAACCTCTCCGCCTGCCCGCGCACCGTTTTGGGCCTGACCCAACAACGTGTCGCGCTTATGTGTGGCCCAGGCCCGGGGGCTCCTGTCGGTGTACAAAGCTAGGGGCACATTTTTGCACCCCTTTACCTGTGCACGGGCAGTCAGAGCCGCGCCCGCGACCACACCAAGCAGAGCGAGGGAGGTGAGCCAAGGTAAGACCGAAGCCCAAGATAGCCAAAGCAACGCCAAGGACCAAGGCCACAAAGATCAGATGGACGAAGCAGGTTTCCCCGGCAAGGACCCTTGCCGGGGCAGCCTCAGCGGCCCCGGCAAGACCGTTGCCGGGGCAGCTCGCCCACGCCAGCCGAGCGAGCCACCGTCGATCCCACCAACACTCGACAAATGCATTGGGACAGGGCTCGGGAGGCACCTCTGTGGTGGCATGCAGATCTTTGTGAAGACAAAGAAAAGTCAAAATCAAGTGAGGATAGGAAGGCAGCCATCCTCACCGAAGGAACCCACAAGACCCTCGGCAAGATCCTTGCCGGGAATGCCTGTGCACCACGGCGAGACCCTTGCCGGGCCACCCGGCAAGGCCCTCGCCAAGCGCACCAGCAGGGCCACTGTCAGGCCCGCACCAGCCAAGTCTCCGCCGCCATTCGCATGCAGTTCCCGACCCAACCAGCTGGGCAGGCACCTGCGTGGCAACATGCAGCCCTTCGTGGAGGCTCCACCACCGCGCCACCTCAGCTGCCTGCTTGCCTATATGGCACCGCATGCATCGCTGGCCAGGGCGCGTGTCGAAGCTTGGAGGAGCGGCGACGGACGGGACAGGCCTCACCCCCGTCCTCGATAAAGTGAAGGGACACCTAAGCCTCGCATTAAATGCGCTTTGTCCTGTAATACCAGCGATAACCTCGTGCCGCTGTAGCACTTTCCACCTCCTGTGTGCTACTGTGGCAGCCCCTTTCGCCTATAAAAGGAGGCCCATGGAACATGGGAGAAGGATTTGTCTTTTTGGAGCTCTTGACACTCCGTAGCTAGTTCAAGAACTCAGAATACATCCACCAAAGTAGGACTAGGGTTTTACGATTCCTCGCGGCCCGAACCTGGATAAACGAACCGCGTGCTCTCTGTTAGACCCGCTCTTCTCTCAACACCGTGCCTCGCAACCGCAGTAGGGATTCTTGTGATCCCATAGGTGTCGTTTCCCGCCGATAGTGTGCGTGCGTGACGGTTGGATGTACGGGCAGAAACTATGTTATTTCCCACATTAGACATGACCGCGGGATAAATACTATAAAACACAAGGTCTTTTTTGTGCGAACGAAATGTTTTCTTAGGGAGCCACTTAAAAAAAGGATTGCGGGTTGAATACTAAAATATGGAGGGGCTTTTCTGCAAAAATGATGAGGACAGACGACCAGAAACCAAATTTTCTTTATTATTAGGTAAAGATATATATATATATATGTATATATATATATGTGAGTGTGTGTGGGGGGGGGGGGGGGAGGGGGAGGGGAGAGGCCAGGAGGTGCCCCAAGTAGGACCGAATCCTACTTGGGCTCCTCCCTGATGAGGACATCAATACCATTGTTACATCCACATCCCCTACTGCTACATATACTGGACTAATTACTAGAGCTCGCACATGCCAATTAAATTATCAAGTACTTTCGTTTCTTGGTAATGATTCTAATGTTCATGAGAATATGATGCTGCCTAAATTGGATACATTTGTTTTGATTACAAATGAAGGGCCTGGCATGGATAAGAGGGATGAACACTGGAGCAAGACCAAGCATGGAGATGATGGCATGCGCAAGGGGAACAAGAACGGAGTTACAAGTGATGATTTCAGGACTTTGAAGCCACCATAATGAGTGCATGAAGCCTTGGACGAAATATACAAGATGCCACTTCATAAATTTCGTCCAGAGGCTATCATAGGTTTTGCATCACCTTATTATTGGGCCAGGCCCATGTAATTTCGAAATACTTGAGTATAGGCTGTCTTTTAAGTCCGTATGTGTGGTGAAACAAGAGATAGGGTAGGTTTTGGACCCCTCCTCCAAGGGCCACGGAATTCGCCCCTCTTCCTCCATATATACAGCTCTTGGGGCATCATTTAGACTTTGAGTTTTGTTTAGTTAAAAGTTCGCCATAGCTGCAACTTCGCGTACTTCTTTGTGTTCAACGACCAGACCAAGACATCACAGAACCCCACCTTCATTAATAAAGCTTTCCTCTTATATTCGCAATATCCAGATTGCATTTTCAGTTTCTTGCTTGTTCTTCGTTTGCTTACAGGAAATAGTCCTTTGTGGTCAGGTTGATCATGCTCTGGCATGGTCAATAACCTCTCGGAGTTGGTTTAGCGATTGCTAAGGCGTGATGTTGTCGGTGTACTAGAGTAGGGGTACCCTAGTATCCCGAACTTGTGCACGGGCAGTCGCAGCGTCCCGCGGCAAGGCTTGCCAGATGACCGCCAAGGACCTACTTGGTTCCTTTGGAGCCATTCAAGAACAAAGTATTCAAGCCAAGGAGACAAGGCCCCGGCAAGAGGAGCTTGTCGGGAAGGCCACTCAAGGCACAAAGCTTCGGCAAGAGGAGTTTGTCGGGAAGGCCAACCAAGGCATCTCAAGGAGCTTGCCACGACGCGCCACGCGTCCCGGCAAGGCCCGGCGAGCGACAAGCTCCCGGACGCGAAAGACAACGGCCGCGTCAAGGCGTTTGCCGCGGAAAGCAACCACTCTGTACCCGCGCTCCAGCACACCCACCAACGTGTCGCTCTAGGACCCTTCCAGGCGTACGTGACGGGAGGCTGTGCAGCCAGGGGTGCACTGTGGCAAGCGGCGCTGACAAGATCGCCATCGTGGCGAGCGGAGGCGTCCCAAACGGTCCCTTTTCTGCACCGTTTGGGCGACGTAGATAGGCATTTAATGCCCTTGTCCCCTGCCGTCAGGGTTAGGTATGATACACTGTGTAGGTAGCTGTACCTACCGCAGCACCTTTCCATTTTTGCCCTTGCCTACGTTGCCACCTGTTGGAGACCCCTTGAGCATATAAAAGGAGGCCCATGCACAACATAGAGGAGGAGGACGAACAGTAGAACACTCACGCTCGGTCTCGTTAGCTGCTGGTGCGTACTGTAGCACTCAGCGCTCCCGAGCAAGAACTCAATACAAGCCACAAAGCAGCAGTAGGAGTATTATCTCTCCGGAGAGCTCCGAAGCTGGGTAAACCGCTCATGTGCTCCGCCTTGATCTGCTCTTCGTGCGACCTTCGCCCCCCGCCGAACCGAAAGGGGCTCCGTCCCCATAGGTGCTCGTGGAGTCAGTTTCCCCGGCATCTTTGGCGCGCCAGGTATTGGGCGAACCTACTGCTGCATACTTCACACCGCCAATCAAGCAGTGGGTGCGGGAAGTCAATGCGGCAGAACCACCCGTCGAATCACGCAAGCTTCTGAAATGGTCCAGCACGCCTATCATCTTTGATATTGAGGACCACCCTGATCGCACAACCGCGGTCGGGTGTTTGCTGATGTTGGTCTCACCAACTATCCGCAACCTCAAGGTCACTAAGATGCTAGTTGACGGCGGGGCCGGCTTGAACCTGATCTCCTCCGCTGTGCTCCGGAAACTCCAAGTCCCTGATAGCGAGCTCGAAGAGACCGACACATTCCAAGGAATCAACCCGGGAAGGAGCAAGCCGAAGGGGAAGATCACGCTGCCGGTGACATTTGGCAGCGAGTTGAACTTCAGGACTGAGAGGATCACTTTTGACGTTGCCAATTTTCCATTGCCTTACAATGGGATTCTCGGCCGTCCAGCGCTCGCCAAGTTCATGGCAGACTCTCACTATGCATACAACATGCTGAAGATGCCAGGCCTGATAAGTGTCATCTCTGTCCCTGGCGACAAGAAAGATGCTTTTATCTATGCCGACAAGATCTACCGGGAAGCAGCAGCCGCGACGGATCGCGAGACACTTGCCGCTGAAGCTCTCGGGGGAAGAAGAAGACCAAGTCTGGCAAGAGCTCTGATGCCCACTCCGGCAAGCGCACCTCTTCGGAGTGCTGCGCTACCGTCGAGGACGCACCATTGAGCTCCACCGGCAAGTGTAAGAAGACAATGGCAGCTCCGCCAGCGACCAAGAAGGTGTCCGCCAAGGAGGACGGCACTGGTGGTACTTTCACCATCAGTGCCACTCTCGACCCTAAATAGGAAAGTGCGCTCATTGCTTTCCTGCGGGCGAATGTCGATGTGTTTGCGTGGCAACCGCCTGACATCCCCGGTGTTCCCAGGAAAGTAATTGAGCACCACCTTGCCTTCTGTCCTCATGCGCGGCCCGTCAAACAGAAAGTCAGAAAGCAAGCAGTGGAGCGCCAAGAATTCATCGCAGAAGAGATCAAGAAGTTGGAAGCAGCAGGCCTCGTCAGAGGAGTGCTCCATCCCACGTGGTTGGCCAATCCTGTAGTCATGCGCAAGGCAAACGGGAAATGGAGGCTTTGCATAGACTTTACCGATGTTAATAAAGCTTGTCCCAAAGACCCATTTCCCTTGCCGCGCATTGACCAGATTGTTGACTCCATGGCCGGATGTGATTTGCTTTCATTTCTTGACGCATACTCAGGATACCATCAGATCTTCATGGCAGAAGAGGATGAGGAGAAAACCGCATTCATCACTCCCTGTGGCACGTACTGTTTCATACAGATGCCTTTCGGTTTAAAGAATGCTGGTTCAACATTTGCAAGGGTAGTCCATACTGCTTTCGAGCCGCAAATACACAGAAATGTGGAAGCCTACATGGATGATATAGTTGTCAAGAGCAGGGACAAAGCAACTCTGATTCAAGATTTAGAAGAGACTTTTGCAAATCTACGCAAGATCAGCCTCAAGCTCAACCCCGAGAAGTGCGTGTTTGGAGTCCCTTCCGGCAAGATTCTCGGGTTCTTCGTGTGTCAGCGGGGAATTGAAGCCAATCCCGACAAGATCAAGGCCATTGAGCAGATCGAAGCACCTAAGCGCGTCAAGGATGTACGGAGACTTGCCGGCTGCGTGGCGGCTCTCAGCAGGTTTATCTCTAAGTCTGCTGAGCGCGCCCTGCCGTTTTTCAAAATTTTGAAAAAGGCAGGTCCAATGAAATGGACTCCGGAAGCGGAGGCTGCGCTGCAGGACTTGAAGAGGTACCTGTCCTCCACTCCAATACTTGTCGCACCTAAGCCACAAGAGAAGTTGCTGCTGTATCTGGCGGCAACCAATCAAGTGGTTAGTGCTGCATTAGTAGCGGAGAGGGAGGCAGATGATGAGCCAGCAACCACGGCGAGCACATCCAGCGACAAGCAGGGGGCTTCCCCGACAAGCTCTGGTCCCGGCAAAGAGGGATCTGCGCCGGCACCCGAGGAGATACAGAAGAAAATGGTGCAGCGCCCAGTCTACTTTGTCAGTTCCCTTCTGCAGGGGGCTAGGTCAAGGTACTCTGGTGTGTAGAAATTGCTTTTCGGCCTTCTCTTGGCCTCGAGAAAGCTGCGCCATTACTTCCAAGCGCATGAGATCACAGTTGTCACTCGCTTTCCGCTGAAGAGGATACTGCAGAATCCACAAGCAACAGGCAGGATTGTTGAGTGGGCACTGGAACTGTCAAGCTTTGGCCTCAAGTTTGAGAGCACTTCAACTATCCAAAGCAGAGCATTGGCAGAATTCATAGCAGAGTGGACGCCAACACCAGATGAAGAAATTCCAGAGACGAGCATCCCCGCCAAGGAAGCAAGCAAAGAGTGGCTGATGTACTTTGATGGTGCTTTCTCGCTGCAAGGCGCCGGTGCTGGCGTGCTGCTTGTCGCACCCACCGGAGAGCACCTCAAGTACGTAGTCCAGATGCATTTTCCCAAGGAGCAAGCAATGAACAATACTGCAGAGTATGAAGGTTTGCTTGTCGGTCTCAGGTTCGCGGCAGACCTTGGGATCAAGAAGCTCATTGTCAGGGGTGACTCGCAGCTTGTCGTCCGCCAAGTGAACAAGAATTATCAAAGTCCGTTGATGGAAGCCTATGTTGATGAGGTGAGGAAGCTAGAAGAGCGCTTTGTCGGCCTACATATGGAACATGTTCCAAGAGCTCAGAACGACATCGCCGTCGGCCTATCAAAGTGCGCAGCATTTAAGTTACCTGTGGAACCAGGGATCTTTCTACTCAAGCTGACTCAACCGTCTGTTACGCCATCAACTGGACAGAGCAAGAAGAGGAAGTTGATTTCTGGTGACTATTTTCCGGCAGAGCTTCCCGAAGCCGCCGCCAAGAAGGTCCCCAAGATCAACACCAAGAGTGCTGGGGAGCAGTCTGCTCCGGCAAACCCCAGGGTTTGTTCCGTTGAAGCAGACGCTCCCAACAAGTTTCGCTCCGGCAAGCTTGCCGGGGAACGTCAAGCTTCGGCTGAGCCGCAGGTTCTCGCCGTAGAAGCGGATGTTCCCACAGCAACAGATGTGCCTTTAGTCCTTGTCGTCGAGCCACAAGCTCCAGCATGGGCACAACAGATCGTCCGTTTCCTTCAGACAGGAGAACTTCCCGAAGAGCAAGAAGAAGCGGAAAGAGTAGCCCGGTAGTCAAGTATGTACCAGTTTGTCGACAACACTGATAGAGGCGAGGGTGTCCCGATCTTTCGATGAGATGATAACTATTGATTTTGTGGAGACGACTTTGACGATCCGACTACAAACGTGCACGACGTTGCGCCTTAGCAATCGCTAAACCAACTCCGAAAGGTTATTGACCACGCCGGAGCACGATCAACCTGACCACGAAGGTCGATTCCTGCAAGCAATCGAAGAACAAGCAAGAATATGATTAAGCAATCTGAATATTGCGAATATGGATGAAGTGTTGATGAAAGTGGGGTTTCATAAGCGGTCTTGGTCTGGTTGTTGGACACAAACGAAGTACACGAAGTTGCAGCGATGGCTAACTTTTAACTAAATAAAACCCCAGTCTAAACGAAGCCTTAAGGGCTATATATATAGGGAAAAGAGAGGGGATTTTGTCCACCCTTGGCAAGGTGGGACTAAAATACCTCCTAAGTCGTTTCCCCTACAATATGGACTCTAAAAATAGATTACATGGGCCTGGCCCAAAATAAGGTGGCGCAACACCAATAATAAGCTATGGATGAAATTTATGAAAGGCCATTGTATATTTCTTCCATCTTCTTGTATGTCATCATGGTGGCTTCAATGTTCGGAAATCTCCACTTGAACCTCCGTTCTTGTTCTCTTTGCACGCACCATCTCCGTTCTTGACCATGCTCCAATGTTCATCCTTCTTGTCCGTGCTAGGCCCTTCAATTGCAAGCAACACAAATGTATCTAAGTTAGGCAGCATCATATTCTCATGAACACTAGAAACATTACCAAGAAACGAAAGTACCTGATAATTTAATTGGCGTATCTGAGCTCTAGCAACTGTTCCAAGAGGTAAAACAACAGGGAATATGGGTGTAACTGTGGTAGCCATGTCCTCATCATCCTCCCCTTCTTGAAAACAAAGCCGTCCTCGGCGTTGCTTAATCTGAAATATGGCTAACAATAGAGACAAGGTGTACACGTTGTATATGTATATGTCATCCATTTTAACTGATCTCAGTTGTGGCACATGTGACACAATTATACAAGAGCACCCTTGAAAAGTCGTGAAAAATAAAGCCAATATATTATCACAAGAAGTCAAAGGCATGAAAATATTGCAACTCAGTTTGCACATATAAGTGAAGCTCTTATTCATAATAAAAGATTGGCAATGCTCATCATTAAACCATCCCAACCTTGATGAACCATCACCAAGATTAGAGGTCATATCAAAATGATTAAACATTGGCACAACTATTTTCAAACGTATTTCATCCAAATCTGATCTTTTCACTGATTCACATGGTTCTTTTGCATCAATAGTTAATTCAATGGGTTCACTCAAAATTGTTTGATCACATGGCAAAGTCAAATCATGAACATAGTCCTCTAAAATAGCTGGTGTGATCAAAGTAGTGGGTAGCTCATCGCATGGTTCATTTAAATTGACCAGGCATTCATCACACTCATGTGGAGGTGGAAGATCGGTACCTTTGTCATTACCTCTTATGATCAACAAAGATGATGTAGGCACTCTAGGTGGCGACACTTCACATGGTGGAGGTGATGTAGTGCTCTCAACAATGGATGTTGTTGCCATAGGAGACACAATGGTGGAAGGAACAACCGTCGCAACTCGTGGGATTTGGACCTTCCGCTTGTTTATCTTGTGGGCGACACGTCTTGTTATCTCCTGTTCAGCTTTGCAAGCAAGACGAAACAAACGGTCCATAGGATAAGATGTTTCATGAATTAGTATCTCCTGAATGTCACGGTTTAATCCTCCCCAAAATCTATCCATAAATTCTTCTTCACTTTCTTCTAAAGAGGAATGCAACAAGGTAGTTTGTAAATCATCATAATATTTCGTTACAGTGTCACTACCTTGTTTTAAATGTTGCAACATTTTAATCATGTCACGAGTATAATAAGCGGGGACAAATGTATGTCTCATGGCAAGTTTCAAATCATCCCAAGTAATAGGTATATAACCAGGGTGTAACCGACAATATTCACTCCACCAAACTAAAGCATAACCGGTGAAAGAACCAACCGCAACCTTAACTTTTTTATGTTCATCAAAATTATGGGAAGCAAATATATTATTTATGTCGAACTCCCATTCAATATATAAAGCAGGTCTAAAACGCCCATTAAATGGTGGTATAGAAACATTAATCTGAACATGTGCATCTGGATGTTTGTGCACCTCTCGTGACGGTTGTGATATTTGCATAGGTGGGGGCACGTCTCCCGCGATCGACAAAGCCCATGAGCTGACTCTAGATCCTGTCATGATTAGTAGAAACAAGAAACAAAATCCAAAAATAATGCTCCTATAACTACTAGGATGTGGTGGTAAAACGCTCACAGTAAAGCAAATATCAATGTCTTACAAGTTCTTACCATGCAGCAGGCGGTGATCGGCAACCAACGGTGTCAAGTAACTCCAAAAGTTGGGTAAAGCGATTGCCAGGTGAACTATAGATACACGGTGTAGAAATATGTGGAGCTCGGTTGGATTTATATATGTGGGGAAAAATGCTACGACCACGTTAATTAATGCAAGCTGAAAATTCATTCAAAGTGGTCGAGTGCTGGTCGTAGGCTAAACTTTACTAGAGACGCAAGCCTAAGACACAGAAGAATCACGATATGCCGCGAACACTACTTCTATTGTTCCTTTAACCACAAGTGTTTTTTGACAGCAACAGCACACGTGGTACAAGCCTTCTTTCACTTTTTTTATCCCTTCTCCAAAGAAATCCAACCGAGTGGGGCAATCTTTTTTTTACCACAACGAAAGTACTACTACGTACTAGTAGTCTATATCACAAGGAACACTGTTTTTTTTACCTAAGTCCCACGTGGCAATGAAAAAAAATTGTCACGTGATTCTCTCCTTCTCGTTCTCCAACAAACCAGCCAAAGTACCTCTTTTTTTTGAAGTATTTATTACTTTTCCAATCCGAATAAGGAGATGCTTCCCTTCTATTTTTCCTCGGAAATCCAAACTTGGCAACCAAACCGAAGTACTACTAGTACATCCCACGTTTTTCAATCCAAACGAGGCAGCGAACCAACAATAAAAATTCGGATCTGCCTTTCCAAACAATGCAACCGATGGGCACTTTCTTTTTTTTCTTTGTTGTGATTTTGCACTTCTCCCGTAATGGATTCTCCTTCCTTGTTTGCTGCGATCTGCAATACTCCCGTAAGGAAACTACTCCTATAAAAAAAATCAAACGTGCCACAATCCACACGTCCTTCCTTTTATCCCTTTTTTCAAAGGAAATAGGCCGTCAGAATCGCCACCAACCAAACGGATTGGCAGTTGCCCTTTTTTTCCTTCCTAAAGCAAAGAAGCAACATGGGAGGAAATCACGTCCCAAATCCAAACCAATCTGCCCCTTTTCTGGCCGAATCAATATCTTTCCTCTTCAATCTCCAACGTGGCTGAGTAGCACACTTTCCAAACATGAAATATTTTCCTTTTTTTTTTCAGCCAACTGCACGAAACTTACTTGCCAAAAAAAAACAACGTGTCTCCACTTGATATTTCCTTCCAACAACCCTTTTTAAGGAGATCTAAACCAAATTAGCGCTCTTTCTTTTCCTCCTGTGTATCTCCACAAATCAGCGTTTAGGACCAGATTACGTACTGATTAACACTTGCCCTTTTATATTGTTTTTTCTTTTCCTTTTGCTGATCTGAAGTTACCAAACCAGGAGCACACCACGTCCCCCTTTTTCTTTTATTTTTTTCTCCCTTATTCTGAGGTGGCGTACTACTCTCAAACTCTCATGTTCTTTTTTTGGAATCCCAACCGAATCAGCCAACTTGTACTTTCCTTCTTGATCTCCAACGCGAGGAGGAACTTCTAAATCACAAACCCACATGCACTTCCCTGCCTTATTTTATTTTCTATCTTCCTTATTCTCTCTCTTCTACTTCTTTTATTTTCTTCCGGCCGTGCAGATTTCCAAATACAATAGATGGAATTGCTCCTTTGTAATCTGAACTTTCCAAACAAACTCTAGCCCGTATCCTCTCCTTTTCTTTTTTTTAAGATAAAAAAACGTCCAGCAATATCTCCTTATGAAATTGCTTCTTGGCCGAAAAATCTGTTTTTGCGCTCTCTTTTTTTCCCTTCGTTTTGCACTTCTTGTTGCAAAAGTAATATGATCTGCCTTCTTTCTTAGTTCCTTTTTTCTCACGTGATGAATCAAGCTCCCAGATGAACAATGTGATGATGCTGTCAACGGTGGTAATGAAAGTAGATGGCAGCGGACGATGAAACAAAGTGGATGATGGTCTATGCGGATGTCGCGTGAACGAAACGTGACTAGAACTCGAAACTCTAAAAGTTTAGACACTTAAACCTAGCAACTCGACACACGATGCAACCGAGAATTCAACAATGCAAAAACTAAGTAATAATAGCAAAAGGCTCAGACTTTCTGGGATATGATGAACTAATCTAACTTTTTTTGTGGCTTTTTTGTGTGGACTATAGGTATGAAGAACAGACTCGATCTAAACTACGAAAAACTGTAAAATCTCGCCGAGCAACCTGAAAACTGATACCACTTGATAGAGGCGAGGGTGTCCGGATCTTTCGATGAGATGATAACTATCGATTTGGTGGAGACGACTTTGACGATCCGACTACAAACATGCACGACGTTGCGCCTTAACAATCGCTAAACCAACTCCGAAAGGTTATTGACCACGCCGGAGCACGATCAACCTGACCACGAAGGTCGATTCCTGCAAGCAATCGAAGAACAAGCAAGAATATGATTAAGCAATCTGAATATTGCGAATATGGATGAAGTGTTGATGAAAGTGGGGTTTCATAAGCGGTCTTGGTCTGGTTGTTGGACACAAACGAAGTACACGAAGTTGCAGCGATGGCTAACTTTTAACTAAATAAAACCCCAGTCTAAACGAAGCCTTAAGGGCTATATATATAGGGAAAAGAGAGGGGATTTTGTCCACCCTTGGCAAGGTGGGACTAAAATACCTCCTAAGTCGTTTCCCCTACAATATGGACTCTAAAAATAGATTACATGGGCCTGGCCCAAAATAAGGTGGCGCAACACCAATAATAAGCTATGGATGAAATTTATGAAAGGCCATTGTATATTTCGTCCATCTTCTTGTATGTCATCATTGTGGCTTCAATGTTCGGAAATCTCCACTTGAACCTCCGTTCTTGTTCTCTTTGCACGCACCATCTCCATGCTTGACTATGCTCCAATGTTCATCCTTCTTGTCCGTGCTAGGCCCTTCAATTGCAAGCAACACAATTGTATCTAAGTTAGGCAGCATCATATTCTCATGAACACTAGAAACATTACCAAGAAACGAAAGTACCTGATAATTTAATTGGCGTATCTGAGCTCTAGCAACTGTTCCAAGAGGTAAAACAACAGGGAATATGGGTGTAACTGTGGTAGCCATGTCCTCATCAAACACACTGTACAGAAGAAGACTCAACGATGTGAAATTGAAGTGTATTCACCGGGAAGATGGACAGAAGTTGTTGGCAGAGATACATGGAGGCATATGTGGTCACCACATTGGCGCCAGAGCACTTGCCGGCAAAGAGTTCCGGCAAGGTTTCTTTTGGCCGACAGCCCTCCAGGATGCAACTGCACAAGTAACCAAGTGTGAAGCGTGCCAGTTCCATTCCAAGCAGATACACCAGCTAGCTCAAGCTCTCCAGACGATCCCTTTATCCTGGCCATTTTCGGTCTGGGGGCTCGACATCCTCGGCCCCTTCCCCCGAGCAATCGGGGGCTTTGAGTACTTGTACGTCGTAATCGACAAGTTCATAAAGTGGCCGGAAGTGGAAGCAGTGAGGAAGGTGACAGCACAGTCAGCAGTCAAGTTCTTCAGGTCGATTGTTTGCCGCTTTGGGATCCCTAACAGGATCATCACCGACAATGGCACGCAATTCACGAGCCCCACCTTCATGCAGTACGTCCAAGATCTTGGCGCCAAGGTCTGCTTCGCTTCTGTTGCTCACCCCAGGAGCAACGGTCAAGCGGAGAGGGCAAATGCTGAAGTGCTGCATGGACTCAAGACCAGGACTTTCGACAGGCTGCACAAGTGCGGAAGAAACTGGATTGAGGAGCTGCCGGTGGTTCTTTGGTCGATCAGGACGACGCCAAATCGAGCCACTGGCCAGACACCTTTCGCTCTAGTCTATGGAGCAGAGGCAGTTATCCCCACGGAACTCGTATATGGGTCACCTCGAGTGCTCGCTTATGATGAGCTTGAGCAAGAGCAGCTGCGACAAGATGACGCGCTGCTCCTTGAGGAAGACCGTCTTCAGGCTGCTGTGCGAGCTGCTCGCTACCAGCAAGCTTTGCGCCGCTACCATAGCCGCAAAGTTAACGCCAGAAGTCTCGAGGAAGGCGACCTTGTTCTTCAGCGCGTTCAGTCCGCCAAGAATTCCAACAAGTTGACGCCGAAGTGGGAAGGCCCTTACCGGGTGAAACGAGTCACTAGGCCTGGCGCTGTCCACCTTGAGACCGAAGATGGCATTCCGGTGAGCAACTCCTGAAACATTGAGCATCTTCGTAAGTTTTACCCGTAAGGCGCGGTTGCCGGACCCTGCTCCGGCAACCACCTTTTGCACAAGTCTTGCCGCTGTTGCATGTAATCCTTTGTACAAAGCCAGGCGCAGACCCTGAGCACAGATGAAGCGCTGGCGCCCTAAGTTATAGCATGCATGCTAGATCGAGTCTCGTCCTTGGTTAGGGTTGATAGTGCTTAGTAGAGGCTAACCCCTAACTTAGAGGTCGGGTGTGCGTCCCCTTTGCCATTCTGTCGTTTCCCTTGGTTAGCAGGGCTCGCATATCCTGGACGGACCACTTGAGGACGAAAAAGAGAAGGAGGACGGACCAGCGTCTGGACCCCGACAAGCCAGTGTTGCCGGGGGCTGCAAGTACAAAGACTCACCCCACGGCGAACCAGAGTTGCCGGGGGCTGCAATCTCAGATAAGTTTTTCATCCCTTATCATGCATTCTCTTATGGACTGAGGTATGCGAAACCTCATTTTTCCTAAAAGCTACCGTGCTCCCTAACTCTAGGCCCTAGGGCTTGTTCCTGGGGCCAGGTTTCGTCGTAGTCGCGGCAGCAAAGGGACGAAATGAGGAGCCTGAACCCGCCTCACCCCTGCCTCCGCCAAGAGCGTGAGAAAGGTCGAGCGATGCGGGAAGACGGCAGGGCCTGCTGCCAGGAAAAGAAGTGTCTATCTTAAAGATATTAAGGATTTACTCCTTGACATGGGTTCCACCCACAAGACAAGTGACCCGGCAAGCATCCCCTTTTCACAAAAAAGCATTCCACTCAGGTACAGTTCATAGAGAATGAAAAACATGAATGATGGGATTACAAGTTTTAAATGCAGCTAAGGCCCGAGGGCTTACAAATTAAAAAGAGATAAGGTGCCCGTAATCCCTTTCTTGTCCCTCTCTTCAGGAGGTAGGTCAAGGAGGCGAAAAGGGCAAAAGGGGCGCCTAGGCAAGCTACAGGTGGCAGAAGACACCAAGAGAACATCTCGGTGGTCGTCCAAAGGTTGGATGGTGATGGCGGCGCCGGAGGCAGGGCTCGAAGACGAGGCAGCAGGACGTCAGCACGCTGTCGAGGGCGTCGCGCCCACGTCCGAGTTGACGGCCTTGCCGCCCGCCCTCTTCCTCTTCCGCAGCCTCCCTATGCCAGCCGCCCAAGGAGACGACCCCGAGAAGCTCAAGGAGCCGGCGACGCGGATGATGGGGTCGCCGGTGCCTCATGGAGCGACGCCCGACACCTAGTCGAACACGTCATCCTGCCACCCGCTACCCCCATCGTCGCTGCCGCTGTCCCCTCGTCACTCTCGCTCGAGGAGGAGTCTTCGCTATCAGAGGAGCTCTCCACGCAGCACCTTGCCCGAGTTCCGAAGCACCCGAAGACCTTGACGGAGAGGAGATCGCCCTCCATCAACTTAAAATGGAGGGTGAGCCCCTCCGTCAGGCTATGGATACGGGTGAACGTCTTCCACCCTCGACCAAGATACATCACATTAGGGGCCGGGAAGTCAACGCGGACTCGCGTACCGCTGATTCCACAGCCCCTCATGTGCAGCCTCAGCGTCTCAGGCGGATCCAACTCCATCTCGCTCGCAAATGGAGTCAGGAGCCGAAGTCGACGACGAGGCGGCCGACGCAGCCTGACAAAGAACTCGCAAGGGTCGTCCCCAATATGGACCGCCATGGGAAGAGGAGCCGCTGGCGGAGGCGAGGCCGGCGAGCCGCCCCGTCCACCTCTTCCCCGAGCGCCTCGGCCTCGCCCTCGACCTCGCCCACGGCCTCGCCCCCTCCCTCTTCCCCTTACGGCTGGCTCTGCCGCCACGGGTGCGGGAGAGGGAGGGACGCGTTGTCTAGCGGCAACCCTCGCCGCCACCGTTGAAGGACCAGGGTTCCCTTTCTCCATGGCGAATGAGAGAGAGGGGAGCAGAAGCTGAAGGAAAGAGGAGATGAAAGAATACGGGCCTCCGTCCCCCCCTCCCGCTCCTTATAAAGGAACAGGGTGGGGGCTCGGCCGCCCCGCTCAGCTAATCAAGACACAGAAGGAGCAGGGAACTGGGACCGACCCGCTGCCTCGACCCACGACGGCCCGGTTTCCTGCCTCCACCGTTCGCCATCCCAAACGCATGGAAGCCGCATGGCACGCGTACAGAACCGAGGCGACGGATGAGGCGACCTCTCCCCACCCCGTGATCGTGGGGAGTGGACGCCTCGAAAACCACGCCTCCACGCCTCAGGAGGGAGGGGGCGGACGTTTCGCCCTTTCGAATAAAGAAACCACCCACGATTTCTCCCACGACGCCGCAATTGACGCGTGCCGTTCGGGGAGGGCGCGGTGGATGCGGAGTAAGATACGGCATGATCCAGGCCGCGCGTGCCCGTGCCCTGTTTTGGGCCTGGCCCAACAGCGCTCGACACCGTGTATGGCCCAGGCCCGGGGGCTCCTGTCGGTGTACTAGAGTAGGGGTACCCTAGTATCCCGAACTTGTGCACGGGCAGTCGCAGCGTCCCGCGGCAAGGCTTGCCAGATGACCGCCAAGGACCTACTTGGTTCCTTTGGAGCCATTCAAGAACAAAGTATTCAAGCCAAGGAGACAAGGCCCCGGCAAGAGGAGCTTGCCGGGAAGGCCACTCAAGGCACAAAGCCCCGGCAAGAGGAGTTTGTCGGGAAGGCCAACCAAGGCATCTCAAGGAGCTTGCCACGACACACCACGCATCCCGGCAAGGCCCGGCGAGCGACAAGCTCCCTGACGCGACAAGACAACGACCACGGCAAGGCGTTTGCCGCGGCAAGCAACCACTCTGTACCCGCGCTCCAGCACACCCACCAACGTGTCACTCTGGGACCCTTCCAGGCGTACGTGGCGGGAGGCTATGCAGCCAGGGGTGCACTGTGGCAAGCGGCGCTGACAAGATCGCCATCATGGCGAGCGGAGGCGTCCCTGACGGTCCCTTTTCTGCACTGTTTGGGCGACGTAGATAGGCATTTAATGCCCTTGTCCCCTGCCGTCAGGGTTAGGTATGATACACTGTGTAGGTAGCTGTACCTACCGCAACACCTTTCCATTTTTGCCCTTGCCTACGTTGCCACCTGTTGGAGACCCCTTGAGCATATAAAAGGAGGCCCATGCACAATGTAGAGGAGGAGGACGAATAGTAGAACACTCACGCTCGGTCTCGTTAGCTGCTGGTGCGTACTGTAGCATTAAGCGCTCCCGAGCAAGAACTCAATACAAGCCACAAAGCAGCAGTAGGAGTATTATCTCTCCGGAGAGCTCCGAAGCTGGGTAAACCGCTCGTGTGCTCCGCCTCGATCTGCTCTTCGTGCGACCTCTGCCCCCCGCCGAACCGAAAGGGGCTCCGTCCCCATAGGTGCTCGTGGAGTCAGTTTCCCCGACAGACGTCCTCGCACATTCGTAGTCGGATCGTCAAAGTCTACTCCACCAAAAACGATAACCACCATCTCATCGAAAGACGGGACACCTTTGCCTCTATCAAGTGGTATCAGATTTCCAGGTTGCTCGGTGAGATCTTACAGTTTTTCGTACTTTAGATCAAGTCCTGGAACATCGAGCATCTTCGCAAGTTTTATCCATAAGGCGCGGTTTGCCGGGCCTCCCGGCAAGCCATCCTTTTGTACAAGCTTTGCCGGCAAGGCATGTGACCCTTTGTACAAAGCCAGGCGCAGACCCTGAGCATCGATAAATGAAGCACTGGCGCCCTAAGTTATAGCATGCATGCTAGGTCGAGTCTCGTCCTTGGTTAGGGTTGATAGTGCTTAGCAGCGGCTAACCCCTAGCTTAGAGGTCGAGTGCACGTCTCTCTGTTCTTCTCTATCTTCTTTAGTTCGCAGGACACATGAATATCCTTGCCGAGCTGGTGTGGAAGAAAGGGGACGGACCGACACATACTCGCAACGGTAGGACTGCACCACCACCTCAGGTACGAGAGCCTGACCATCTCCCTAAACTCAAACTAAATATTCCACCATTTGAGGGTAGATATGTTCCTGAAATATATGTTACTTGGGAGTTAAAAACTGAACAACATTTTACGATATCACAAGGAGAGACTGTCGGTGTACTAAAGTAGGGGTACCTTAGTACCCCAGACTTGTGCACGGGCAGTTGTAGCACCCTGCGGCGAGGCCCGCCCAGGAAGCGCCAAGAGAAGACCAAGCATTCAAGACAAGGCCCCCGGCAAGAGGAGCTTGCCGGGCCAAGAAGACAAGGCCCCCGGCAAGAGGAGCTTGCCGGGCCAAGAAGACAAGGCCCCGGCAAGAGGAGCTTGCCGGGACGACTAAGCCCATGTAATACCATCCAAGAACAAAGTATACGAGACAGAAGATCAAGGCCCCGACAAGAGGAGCTTGTCGGGAAGGCCGAACCCAGGCACCACAAGAGAAGCCCGCCACGGCGCGCCATGCGCCCCGGCAAGGCCTGATAGCCGGCAAGCTATCAGGCACAGGAAGACGACCCCCGCGGCAAGCCACTTGCCGCGGCAAATCGCCACCTCAGGACTGCGCTCCAGCTCACCCGCCCACGCGTCGCTCCGGGGTTTCCCCCAAAGGCACGTGGCGGGGCACCGCGCAGCCAGGGGCATGCGGTGGCATGCAGCCACCACCGTGGCGAGCGGTGGCGCACCTAACGGTCCGCCTCGGTGCTGTCCAGGCGACCGTGACGGGCATTTAATGCCCTTGTCCCCTACCGTCAGAAGTAGGTATGATAACACTGTGCCGCACTGTAGCGCCACCGTTCCCGCACTGTTACAACTTCCACCCCTTTTACACTTTTACCCCTTTCTCTTACGTTGACACCTGTCGGTGACCCCTTTGCGCTATAAAAGGAGGCCCGTGTGCAACGTAGGGTTGGGAGGTTCGGAGGTTCGGAGGTTCGGAGATTCGGAACCCGGACAACCATACGCTCGGTGTAGCTAGCTCTCCAAGCTCCCGAGCTCCGCAGTTCAATACAACCAAGCAGGAGTAGGGTTTTACGCGTCTATCGCGGCCCGAACCTGGGTAAACGGCCCGTGTGCTCGCCTCGATCTGCTCTCTGTGCTCCCTCCGCCCCCCCCTCACCGGACAACGAAAGGGGCTCCGGCCCCATAGGTGCTCGCGGGGGACGCCGTCCACCCCGACATCTTTGGCGCGCCAGGTAGGGGAAAAGCGTCGAGGTTGTGCGGATCTGATTCAGGCGAACACTGGTAAGTTCAGGTATGAACAGGTACCTTTCCGCCCCGCTCCGCGGGGCGGAGGCATTCCTCCCTACGGAATCGTGCACGGCCCTCCTCGAGTACCCACTCACGCAGAGTTCGGGCAAGAAGCAGCTGCTCCTTGAGGAGGACCGCCTTCCGGCCGCTGGGCGAACCGCTCGCCTCCAGCGAATCCTGCGCCGCTCCTGTAGCCGCAGTGGTTAGCGCCGGAAGCCGCGAAAAAGGCGACCTCGTTCTTCGGCGCGTTTCGTCCGCCAAGATCCAAACGAGTCGACGCCAACCGTGGGAGGAGTTTCGCCAGCGCGGTTGCCGGAACCCGTTCCGTCAACCAACCTCCCTGCCCAAGTCTTGCCGCAGTTGCATGTGATCCTTGGCGCAGGGGCGGGCGCAGACCCCGCGCATCAGTGAAAGCACCTATGCTTTGCGCCTTTTGCCTTTTGCATGCTCCTCTTCGTTATTTGCATGTATTATTTGGCATCCTGCGTAACATGCATGTCCAGTAAGCATCAGCACGCCGAAAGGCCATGTGCTTGCTTCCCTCTTTATTTTCCTTGCCTCTTAGACAGAGGGAGCGTTCCTCGCGCACAAAGTTTGCCGGGGGAAGGAGATGGGAGAGGAACCAAGTGCTGGAACCAAGTGCTGTCCGAGAAAAAGAAGCCTCGTCGAGGAACGAGCGTTATACATAAGCTAAGTTATTAGAATTTGAGCAGTTCAGATTCTTAATTTTCGGTTGTCTTCCTTGGACGGTCACACTTTGTATGGAAAACCTGTGCGCGGAGGAACCTACCCGCGGCTAGCCGCACCCTCACCTTGTTTCGAGTACGCTCAACGATTTAAGTGAGCTGCGATGAGCGTCGCGCCCTTGTTTCGTTTCCGAGCTCACTCAACAAGCTGAGCGCGATTGCGACTGGCTGCGGCGAGGTTGCTTCCCGGTGAGGCCTTGGCCGGCAGGCTGCCGTAAGCCCAAGGGCCCCTTGCCGGAAAGTTCCCCGGGAGCGTAGGGTGAAAAGCATACAAAGTGAAGGGCCAGGACAAGGAAGATAACAAGGCACTGATTGGTTCAGATAAGATAAAAACCTTACGTAACCTATCACAGTGACTAATGAGCTTATAACGCCGTGTGCAGCGACAAAAAGAGATAAGATAAAGGAGGCCTAGTCTACGCGGTCGCCCTCAATCCTGGAGATCTTGCCCACTCTGGCGATGATGTCGGCGACCTGCTCCTTCAGCGCCTCCATGTCAGCGTCGGCCGGCAGGCTGCGAAGAACGTTGATGAGATTTATACCGGGATTGCGGTATACAATCTTCGTCAGCACACGCTCCAAGGTTCCCGTGCAGGCCCGGCGCGTCTCCTCGGCCAGTTGCGCGGGGATCTTCTTCCGAAGATCCGCAAGAGCCGGCGCGACCCCTCTGAAGAAGAGGCTGAGCTTGGCGCTGTGAGGGAGGTCCGGGTCCGGAGAGTAGATGAGGTGTTCCAACTTCAACGCCAGCAACTCCTGGTCGATGTTGGATGCAGAAGACACCAGGTCCTCGGTCCACACCGCGACGGTCCGACGGAAGTCCTCGGCCGCAGTGTTGGCGCTCTCCGCCAAGCTTCGCTCCTTGCGGAGCCCCTCCTCCAGCGCGGAGACTTTCAGCTCCAGGGCCTCGATGGAGTCCTTGGCGGCCTTCAGCTCGTCGCCCTGCTTGGAGAGACGCGCCTGGAGTTCGGAGTTGGCGTGGGCGTCCTTCTCCCGCTCCGCATTGAGCGCGCCGACCCTCTCCGCGCTCGCCTTCAACGACTCCTCTAGCTGCGCGACCTTGGCGGCAAGCTCCTCCCTGGCGGTCTCCGCGGCAGCCGCGGCGGCTTTTGCCTCTTCCAGCTCCTCGCCAAGGGCCCGCTCCCGAGCGGCAAGTTCCTCCTCGTGGGAGTTGAGATTGGCCTGCAGCTGGGCAAGCTCTCCCTCTCGCCGGGACAGCTCCACCCCGGCGAGCCGCTGCTGCTCTTCGGCGTCGGCCTTCTGCAGCACCCACTCCTGGTACTCCCCGGCGAGCCTCTCGCGCTCCTCCGCCACGCCGCGGAGGGCAGCTTGGTTGGCGGCGCGGAGCTCCGTCGCACGCTTCTCCATCTCGACGGCGGCCTCCGCAGCGAGGGTCTCCCGGGAAGCAAGCTTCGCCTGCCTGGCCCGGTAAAGGGCCAGGAGCCGGCGAAGCAGCTTCTCCTCCTCAGGCTCTTCGGCCCCGCCGGGCGCCTCGACAATCCTCAGGCCCGCGGAGGCGAGGACCTCCCCATCAAGGGCCTCGCCCTCCGCGGGGGCCCGCGCAGAAGAGCCCCATGGCACCTGGATGAAGATGCCATTGGGGGCTTCAAGGTAATGACCCGCCCGCTCCTTTTCGGCGGAGGGGCCGGCGGCCGGCGCAGCACCTGATGCTCCTGCTGCCTCCGGGTCGGCAGTGCGACCGCCGTCCCCCTCCCCGGCCGTTGCGTCCGCCGCTGGGGCGGTCTCCTGCGCGGATGGCTCGGCAGCTCCCGCCGCGTCCTCAGCGGCAGGGGCGTCGCCGCTGCCGCCGCGCGCACCCTCCTCCTCCTCGATGTTGATGACCTCCGTCTCCATCTGCTCGGGGGGAGGGGAATCTAGAAGAAGGAGAATAGAGAGCAAAAGAGATTCAAGCAAACATCCAAAAAAAAAGAGACGAACCCGAGATGACTAAGTCACAGAGCTTACCTTGACGGACGTCATCAGCGGCGGGTTCCCTCGCCGGGGAGCCCTGCCTTGGCGGGGTCACCGCCCTCGCCGGGCTACCCGCCCCTGGCGGGGTACTCGCCCTCGGCGGAGTGCTCGCCCTCGGCGGAGTGCTCGCCCTTGGCGGGATGCTCTCCTTTACCGGAGAGCTCGGCCTTGGCAGGGACGGCGGGGCCCGCGGCTCCTCGGGGGCGGTTTCTGGACGCTCCTGCGGCTGCGGCTCCACCTCTGCACGAGACAGTATTATCAAGATACCAGCGCAGGGACGATCCCTCAAGCACGCCCGACGAGCAAAAGTACGGAACCCAGACTTACACTGGGGGCTGCGCTGGGGGCTGCCCCTCGGAGCAGTGCTCGGATCCAGCAGGCTGGGCTCCGGCACGCCCCCAGTCGCCGCGGTGGGCGAGTCGTCCGCAACCTCGACCACGGGCGCCTTGGCTTTCTTCGCCACTCGCTCCGCCAAGGTCCTGAAGTTAAGATAAGGAACAAGATCAGAGCCTGCGACAATCAAGGCAAAGTTTACGAAGATGCAAGACCTCAAAGCTCTTACTCCCGTTCGTCCTCGTCGTCGTCGTCGCTCAAGGCGGAGAAATCAAACTCCACCTGACGCGCGGTCACGCGGGGAGCGGGAGGCGAGGTCTCCCTCGGGCGCTTGGCGGTCCCGACGGTTGCCGGGGCCCGGGGAGCGGGCGGAGCCGCCGCTCCACCCTCCAAGGGCCCCTTTCCGTGCGGCGCTGCCTCACGGGGCGCCCCCGACGTGGCTGACGCGCCGGGCGCCCTCGTCGCAACCTGGCTCCCCCGGGAGACTCGTGCCGCTTGGCGGGGTGGTTGTTGCCGGGAGGCCGGCGCCTTTGCCCCCATCGCCGTCCTGCGGAGGCGCTTCGCTGGAGAACGCCTGGGGCTTACACGGGACGAGGAGGTCTCCGACGCTGAGGGAAGGTCATCGGCGTAGAGCTCCAAGGATCCGTCGGAGTCGTCGTCACCACCGTCCTCCTCCTCCACCCCGGCAAGCCCGCTGGACCCAGCGTCCTGCGCTGTGGCCCCTTGTCCTCCGGCGGTGGTGGCCCTCGCCGCGGCCTCGATCAAGATCCCCTGGATCCCGGAGTGCCTCAAAGAGGGAACCCCGGCGAGCTCGTCGGGGGGCAGCTTCAGCAGTCTGCAGATCTCCGCCACCTCCGCTTGGCGGGACGCCTCCGCGGCCTCCGCCTCCTCGGGCGAGAAGCCGAACTCCCCGGCCGCTGCGGCTGCGGTGGCCTCTTCAGCCCAAGAAGCTATGCATGCTACCTCTCGCGCGGTGGTGTCCCGCGTCAGCCCCTGGGCCTCGTCCTTCTTCTTCGCCACCTCCGCCAGGTTGTCGAAGAAGTTCATGATGACGTCTGGCTTGGGCGGAATCCACGTGCGGTCGACACCGTGCGAGTCGCACGCGGGCATCATGGCGCGAAGGGAATCCCGGGCCGAGCTGTTGCAAAGAGGCACAACTCCCCGGGGCTCCCTGAACCACTCTGGGTGGGCCGGGTCATGCTTGAATAGCTCCCGGACCATCCCCTTCAGCTCCACCGACGTGAAGTTGAAGTTGAGCCCGGGGCGCAGCCTCATTATGTCCGCCGCGTTGCTATACTCCCAGACTGGCCTCTTCCTATCTTGAAGAGGGGCGATGCGGCGGCGGAGGAAGTCTGCGCCCACCTCTCCAACGGACAGCCTCGCTGACCGAAGACGGAGAATCCTGATGAGGGCGACGTCGAGCTTGCGGTCGTCCGAATCCAGCTCGCTCCAATCCTTGCCGCGCATAATAGGTGTTGCGCGCGGCGCGGTGAAAGGTTGCGGCTGGTCCTCGACAACCCAGCACCAGTCGGCACGCCACTCCTCCCATTTGCCGCGGAGCTCCCCCGGCAAGTAGGAGTCCTTCTTGTTCAGGCGAAAGACCCAAGATATCCCTCCGGCGAGGGGGGCGCCGGCCTCTACTCTAGGGATGAAGAAGTGCCTAAAAAGCGCGACGTTTGGATATACCCCAATATAGTTTTCGCACATATGCGCGAAAACCGCCATCGTGAGGACGGCGTTGGGAGTGAAGTCAAGAAGGTGGAGGCCGAAGGTGTTCATTATGTCGCAGAAGAAATCAGAAAAAGGAGGGCAAAGACCGCAGTGGAAGAAGGCTGCGAAGAAATAATACCCGCCGGGGTAGTTGCCCTTGGCGGCGGCCGGATAGGCTCGGGTGCGGGGATGCGCCTTGGTCTCCTCGGCCCAGAACAAGTAGTACTTGTTCCAGAGCTCGTGCGCGCTGAGCTTCGGCGAGAAGATGAGGTTCTGCTTCCGCAGCAAGGTGAGCATCGCCGCGTGCTCCGACTTCTCCTTCTTGGTCTTCTCCGCCTTCGCCTTCTCGGTCTTCGGGGCCATGGCGGAGGCGGCGAGGGAAGAGAGAGACGAAGAACCCGGTAGCACCGCAGGTGCGAGCGAGCGGCGGAGGAAATATGGAGGCGGAGCACAAAGGAGATCTCTGGAGACGGAAGAGGACGCAGTAAAGGCGAAGGAGGGGAGCCGCTCCCGTTTCCTCTGCCTTATATGGGGAAGTGGCGGACACTCCGTTCTTGCCATTAAGAATCATGCGCGACGTGACGCGCGCCTGCGCGATTCAGCCCAGCGCACGCCACCCACGTCACGCTCACCCCGCACGCCCCGCCCCCACGACGCCGCGATAAGCGCGCGCCGCCTGGGGAAGGTGCGACGGATGCGGAATTAAGGAGCAGCGCGACCAAGGCCACACGTGCCCGTGCACTGTTAGGGCCTGGCCCAACGACGCTCGGCACCGTGTGTGGCCCAGGCCCGGGGGCTCCTGTCGGTGTACTAAAGTAGGGGTACCTTAGTACCCCAGACTTGTGCACGGGCAGTTGTAGCACCCTGCGGCGAGGCCCGCCCAGGAAGCGCCAAGAGAAGACCAAGCATTCAAGACAAGGCCCCCGGCAAGAGGAGCTTGCCGGGCCAAGAAGACAAGGCCCCCGGCAAGAGGAGCTTGCCGGGCCAAGAAGACAAGGCCCCGGCAAGAGGAGCTTGCCGGGACGACTAAGCCCATGTAATACCATCCAAGAACAAAGTATACGAGACAGAAGATCAAGGCCCCGACAAGAGGAGCTTGTCGGGAAGGCCGAACCCAGGCACCACAAGAGAAGCCCGCCACGGCGCGCCATGCGCCCCGGCAAGGCCTGATAGCCGGCAAGCTATCAGGCACAGGAAGACGACCCCCGCGGCAAGCCACTTGCCGCGGCAAATCGCCACCTCAGGACTGCGCTCCAGCTCACCCGCCCACGCGTCGCTCCGGGGTTTCCCCCAAAGGCACGTGGCGGGGCACCGCGCAGCCAGGGGCATGCGGTGGCATGCAGCCACCACCGTGGCGAGCGGTGGCGCACCTAACGGTCCGCCTCGGTGCTGTCCAGGCGATCGTGACGGGCATTTAATGCCCTTGTCCCCTACCGTCAGAAGTAGGTATGATAACACTGTGCCGCACTGTAGCGCCACCGTTCCCGCACTGTTACAACTTCCACCCCTTTTACACTTTTACCCCTTTCTCTTACGTTGACACCTGTCGGTGACCCCTTTGCGCTATAAAAGGAGGCCCGTGTGCAACGTAGGGTTGGGAGGTTCGGAGGTTCGGAGGTTCGGAGATTCGGAACCCGGACAACCATACGCTCGGTGTAGCTAGCTCTCCAAGCTCCCGAGCTCCGCAGTTCAATACAACCAAGCAGGAGTAGGGTTTTACGCGTCTATCGCGGCCCGAACCTGGGTAAACGGCCCGTGTGCTCGCCTCGATCTGCTCTCTGTGCTCCCTCCGCCCCCCTCACCGGACAACGAAAGGGGCTCCGGCCCCATAGGTGCTCGCGGGGGACGCCGTCCACCCCGACAGAGACGTGCTGCTGCTGCTCTTTGTGCTTTCACTAGTTTTGCTTGTGTGTGGTGGTCTGAACATCGTAGATTATATCCTAATAATATTCCAACTACTTGGGCTGCTTTGGAAGCTGCTATGCATACGCGTTGGGTTCCACCATATTATCGACGTGAGTTACTACAAAAATTGCAGCGTTTAAGACAAGGAAAAAATCGGTAGAAGAATATTATTAGGAATTACAAACTGGCATGATTAGATGTGGTATTGTTGAGGATAATGAAGCTATGCCTGCATGTTTTATGGGTGGATTAAATAGAGAGATTCAGACCATTCTAGAGTATAAGGAGTATAATAATATCACTAGTTTATTCCATCTTGCTTGTAAAGCTGAACATGAAGTGCAGGATCGACAGGCATTGGCGCGAAGTAACTTTTCTGCAGGTCGACCTTCATCATGGACACCGAGTGCATCCTCTACTTCCACACATTCAACTGCATTGGCACCTCCATCAGCTGCCACCTCCAGCCGTGATACAAGAAAGCAGGCACAACCACCACTATCTGCCAAGAGCACACCCGCCGTGCCTCCACAGAGCTCTTCTTCTTCCATGGCATCAATAGGGCACACAAGTGATATTACTTGTCATCGTTGTAAGGGAAGAGGTCATTATGCAAGGGAATGCAAATCTTAGCGTGTGATGATTGCTACTGAGGATGGTGGGTATGAGTCCGCTAGTGACTACGATGAGGAGACTTTGGCCCTTATTACACCTGAAGAACACGGTGGAGATGATTCTGAACATGAGACACAATACATGGCTCCTGAAGATGCTGACATGTATGAATGTTTAGTTGCTCGACGTGTTTTGAGTGTGCAGGTCACACAAGCTGAGCAAAACCAGAGGCATAATTTGTTCCATACAAAGGGGGTTTTGAAGGAACGTTATGTTCGCGTCATCATAGATGGAGGGAGCTGCAACAACTTGGCTAGCATGGAGATGGTGGTGAAACTATCTCTCACCACAAGACCACATTCACATCCTTACTATATCCAGTGGTTCAATAACAGCAGCAAGGTTAAGGTAACACATACTGTTTGTGTGCATTTTAGTATCTCTACATATGTTGATTATGTTAATTGTGATGTGGTACCCATGCAAGCATGTTCCTTATTACTTGGTAGACCATGGCAATTTGATAAAAAATCTGTACACCATGGTAGAAACAATCAGTATACTCTTGTTCATACGGATAAACATATTACTTTGCTTCCTATGTCTCCTGATTCCTATGTCTCCTAATATTAGAGCTAATAAAGCAAAATAGAATAAAAATAAGAGTGAAAATCAGATTGTGGCAAAAGAATTTGAGCAACAAATGAGGCCTAATAATAAACCATCTAGTGTTGCTTCTGAAATTGAATCGAAAAGTACATGTTTACTTGCCACCATATCTGATATTGATGAGCTAGATTTTAGCAAATCTATTTGTTATGCTTTTGTGTGCAATGCATTATTTTCATTTGAGGACATGCCTTCCTCTTTGCCTCCTGCTGTTACTAACATTTTGCAGGAGTTCGCTGATGTCTTTCCACAAGACGTGCCACCGGGATTACCACCTATTCGAGGGATTGATGTAGCGACCCAACCTCAGTCGGTCAAGCCTCTCTGTATCTATGCCATCCCTGGATCAGTATGCTGGAACACACAGTACATCAATGTATATATCAGAGTGCAATCACATGTATGAATAAAGTAAAACTGATATATACCTCATAAGTCTCAGCGGAAACAAACAATTGGGTGTGGAGTCCCATCAACACCATCGGCAAGTTGAGTGTAGACCGCAAACCTGTATCGTAACTCTTACTCGTCGAAGAAATCCTGCAACATGATACGTTGCAACCGTGTAGGTCAGCACATTTCATGTACTGGCAAGATCACTATAAGAAAAACAGATGATAAAACTATACTACATGCAATATGGCTTTGTGGCTCTGTGTCTGAGTTTTTGCGTAAAAGCTGGTTTTATTTTCGCTACATCAAAGGAAATAACTAGAGTCTGTACTACGGAGTTATCTATAATGGCATGGTTCCGCCAACAGATGTCTCATAGCCCAAATCATCATAAGCTGCCCACAATTAAGTTATCAGTCTGGTGTTGAGAGTTCTGAGATATATCCAAGTCCAGAGGCTCAAATTGTCCGTGACCGAGGACAGGGCTAATCGATTAGGTTTTAACTCTGCAGAGTGTTGTGCACTTTACCTGCAAGATTCAATCCCTCTTTTTTTACGTTCTCGCACTTCAGGGTGTTTGAGAACAAGATGACCGAAATATGGTCTTCCAGAGAGTTCCTCTGACCACTATCCGGTGCTCATCCAATCCTACCGTAGTTCTACATCTGCTAGCACTGTCCCTGCCAAAGTCGCCACTAAGGTCAACAAAGACAGAGCCCATAGTGACTTGCGGTTGCATAGGTAAGTTTCTGGGCATTAAGTATTCTTCCGCCTCTTTAAGTCTGGGTGAAGCTTTCCGCAAGATGTCATGGCGCTTCTCCATGCATCCCGGCCATCCACTGGTTGTTCCAGGGTGCCCATCAAATCCGTCCTTCACCTAGTAGTGTGTATTGAATTCTTGTCTCGAGTCTCGAAAATCTTGAGGTCTTGAAGTGCTGAAGATGCAATCCTTGCCGATGCCATCATGAAGTTGTCGCTATTGACGTAGGGGGTCCTTCATGCTCACACCACTCCCGAGCACTCATACCAACCCCGTCTACTATAGCGTAGCATTTAAACTACATAACGTCCCGGTCTTGATAACAGGGAGATGGGTTCCTACCTCATGCATTCTACTCAACTAAGAAGTCAATAACACTACTGGAGGGATCATGAATGGTGACACGAAATGCAATAAAAACATGGTTATGAAGAACATGGTCAAAGTGAACTTGCCTGGTATGTTGATGAAGATAATAATGCTCTCGGGAACTTTGATAAACTATTCGTCACTCCGAGAAAATATATATAGTCAAACATTGTATTCACATAAGCAACAATTCTAGCAATCAATTCTATCAATAAAAATGACAATAAAAAATCAATAAAGAAAACAATAATGTTCAAAGAAAAACAATTGAAACCCAAAGGAGAACTTCAAAAGAAACTTCAAAGAAAACTAGTGAATACCAACTCACACAACATTAAGTTACTCTAGTAACTTTTCTACACCAAAGAAACTATACTTCTAAGGAAACAACAGAAAATAATTTACTAAAGCATTTGCTAGAAAGAAGAATTAGTATGAAAGCTATTATAACTATCTAGTTAACACCAGAACAACTCTAACAACTAGCAAAGAACTAAGACAATAGTAATACTAAAAATAATTGTGAAAACTAATTTACTCCTAAATAACATAATCAATAACTACATAACTTGAAGTGGCAAAAGAATTACTTTTAAAACTAATAAAACTATTTTTATCAACTATCATTCTGAACTAAACAAGCAAATACAAAAGCAGTAAATAAACACTAACAAATAGCTACAAAAATATATATCTATTGTAGCCTAATAGAAACATATAACAACATGTAAAAAGTTACAAAAAAAATTAACTAAAAATAATTAAAAACACTAATTATATGACTAAAAACTACATAAGCAAAACAATACTGTTTTTGCAATAAACCTAATTTAAAATAAGCTAAAAATAAATCACTATATGCTATTGGATAGACAAAACAATAACAAAAAAATAGCAAAAGAATCAATAAAAAATCCATTATAGAATTCAAACTAGAGCCAAAACCGTGTTTGAAGCATATTTGAAATAATTCACATTTAAACTATTAAATTTTGAAATCCAATTGCACTAAAAGAAACTTCAAGAAATTTTAAATCTAATGCAAAAAGAATCACTCAATTTGTATTTAAAACATAAAAGATATTAACAATCTAAAACAAAAACTATTTCTGTAAATAAAACAAAAACTGAAAAGAAAATAAACAAAACGGGTGCTAGCTACCTGGCCTACTGCTATTGGGACAGGGATGGGCGATCTGCAACTAAACTGCGCTCGGGTGATACTTAACAAAACCGTGCATGCGCGTTTAATAAAAAGAAACCGGCGAGACGGTTCGATCTAAACTGATAATAAACCGAACTATAAACAAACCAACTATTCAATAGATCTAATCTAGAGCGTTGAAATAAGATCAAACGGAGTGGGGAATTGGCCGGCTTATAGTGGGGTGGTCACCGGTGATGCGGCTCGGACATCGTCGACCGTGGCGCTTCGGTCGTTGGCGGGGTCGGCGAAGGAGACCAGGGGATGCAACGGTCGGAGGCGGTTCCAACGATAGTCGCCTGTGCGCTCGGGGACGACGGAGACGGGCGGCGGTGAGCTTGGGGCGGCGAGGGCGTACGGTGGTCGTCGGCAGGCGGCGCTCTAGTGGGTCGGCTGGCGGCGCTCTAGTGGGTCTAGGGCTCGGGCGAGGGCACGGGAGGTGCAGACGAGCGAGGGGGTTACGGTGGTGATCTCAAGTTGTGGCTAGGTGGTCGGGGTGGTGAGGTAGGGCAACAATGGTGCGGCAGCGGCGCTCGGCTCCGACGAGAAATCAGGGAGGCAATGGAGGTTCTTGGTGCGGGGAAAGGAGGGGAACGGGTCTAGGGGGAGAGTATATATAGGGGGAGGGGTGCTTGGAGGATGGGGCGAATTGGGGGAGAGGATCCCGTGATCTCCGGGATATGGCGGCGGCGGCATTGCTCTGCGTGGCTTGCAGAGGAGGAAGGCGGTGGGTCCCGCTTGGTAGTGAGAGGAGGGGAGAAGGAGGGGAGCGGGCGACCAGGCGGTAGCGGCCTCGGGCGCGAGGGGTTGTCGTGGGCCGCAAGGCCAGATGGGCGGGAGGGATGAGGGGAGAGAGAGGGGCAGGTGAGCTGCTGGGCCTCTGGCCTCTTTCTAATAAAATATTTTATTTTTATTTTGAAGATAGCAAAGAAGATTAAATGCAAGGAACAAAGTAAAATATAAATATAATATATAAATATTATTTATCAAAACGTTCAAAAAAAACATTTCCTATAATGAACTATTTTTCAAGTTCAAATAAAATACCTAAGAAATCCAAATAATGCAAACAATGATACTTTTGCAATAAAACCCAATAAAAATCATTTTAAAATACCAAAATGATTTCAAATATATTTTTCCTTTTTATTTTATAGGGAATCATTTTACCCTAATTTACGTCTACTTTATTTTTGTAGAAAAATAATTTGAATAAAAACCAAATAACGCCAAATTGAAAATGGGTTTCAAAATACCTTCAAAGGAATTTTCAATTTGGTTCTTTTAAACTTCCAACTCATATTTCATATAATTTGAAGAAGTCATTTTATCTTCTCTCATGAAAATCATTGAGTTGCATAAAGTTTCCGAATTTGAAATAATTCCAAATGGACTTCAAATCTTTTCAAAAACCATTTTGATTTCAAATGGAAGAAGTCATGTCATCTTCACTCTAGGGTTTCGTGTTGACATTAATTTGAATTCATTGAGACAAAATGCAAGGATGAAAGTTTGGAAAAGTCATTTCATTCCCTCTCATCCAACTTTCAAAAAGTTACAAATTTCACACAATCAATCACACAACAATCAACAACCAATCATAATTATTTATTTAATATAACATTCCAAAATTTAGAATTTTGGGATGTTACAATTGAGCATCAGATTGACTTAATTCCCGGTGCATCACTACCCAACCGTGCACCATACTGTACCAATCAAGAGGAGACGAGAGAGATTATGCATCATGTCAAGGAGCTGCTCGACAAAGGTTATATACGCGAATCCCTTAGTCCTTGTGTTGTTCCTATTATTATAGTGCTGAAAAAGGATGGTACATCGCGTATGTGTGTTTATTGTAGAGGCATTAATAATATTACTATTCTTTATCATCATCCTATTCCTAGGCTAGACGATATGCTTGATGAATTGAGTGGCTCTACTATATTCTCCAAAGTTGATTTGCCTTATGGATACCATCAAATTCGTATGAAATTGAGAGATGAATGGAAAACATCATTTAAAACTAAGTTTGGTTTATATGAGTGGTTAGTGATGCCTTTTGGGTTAACTAATGCACCTAGTACTTTCATGAGATTAATGAACAAAGCTTTAAGTGCTTTCATTGGACAATTTGTGGTAGTCTGTTTTGATGGTATACTGATTTATAGCAAATCTTTGGAAGAACATTTGGAACATTTACGTGCTATTTTTATTGCTCTGCTGATGCAAGTTTATTTGGTAACCTCTGGAAGTGCACCTTTTTCACCGACCAAGTATCTTTTCTTGGCTATGTTGTTACTCCACGGGGAATTGAAGTTGTAAAGCCAAGATTGAAGATATTGAGAGTTGGCCGCACCCCAAAACGGTCACACAAGTGAGGAGTTTTCTTGGACTCACTGGTTTCTATAGGCATTTCTCGCGAGATTTCAGCAGCATTGCTGCACCTCTCAACGAGCTTACAAAGAAGGATGTGCCTTTTGTTTGGGATACCGCACAGGAAAAAGCCTTCACGGTGTTGAAAGATAAGTTAACACATGCTCCTTTACTCCAACTTCCTGATTTTAATAAGACTTTTGAGCTTGAATGTGATGCTAGTGGAATTGGATTAGGAGGTGTGTTATTACAAGATGGCAAACCTGTTGCATATTTTTCTGAAAAATTGAGTGGGTCTAGTCTGAATTATTCTACTTATGATAAAGAATTATATGCTCTTGTTCGGACTTTAGAGACACTTCAACATTATTTAAGGCCCAAAGAATTTGTTTTATATTCTAATCATGAATCTCTGAAATATATTAAAAGTCAAGCTAAACTGAATCGTAGACATGCTAATTGGGTTGAATTCTTTGAAACTTTCCCTTGTGTCATTAAACACGGGATAAAGAAAATGTTATTGCTGATGCATTGTCTTGTCGCTATACTATGCTTTCACAACTTGACTTCAAAATATTTAGTTTGGACACCATCAAAGATCAATATGTGCATGATGCTGATTTTAAAGATGTAATGCAGAATTGTAAAGAAGGAAGAACATGCAACAAGTTCATCATTAATTATGGATTTGTGTTCCGTGCTAACAAGCTATGCATTCCAGCTAGCTCCGTTCGTCTTTTTTTGTTTTAGGATGTTGAGCGATTTGTTGCTCGCTGCACTACATGTCAAAAAGCTAAGTCACGACTCAATCCTGATGGTTTATATATGCCTTTGTCTGTACCTAGTGTTCCTTGGGAGGATATATCTATGGACTTTGTTTTAGGTTTACCTCAAACAAAAAAGGGGAGGGATAGCATATTTGTTGTCGTGGATAGATTCTAAAAAATGGCACACTTTATGCCATGTCATAAAAGCAATGATGTTGTTACTGTTGCTGATTTGTTCTTTTGTGAAATTATTCGCTTGCATGCTGTGCCAAATACTATTGTTTCAAATCATGATACTAAATTTCTTAGCCACTTTTGGAGATGTTTATGGGCTAAGTTCGGGACTAAACTGCTTTTAGTACTACTTGTCACCCCCAAACTGATGGTCAAACTGAAGTACTCAATAGAACATTGTCTACTATGCTTAGGGCTGTTTTGAAGAATAATAAGAAAATGTGGGAAGAATGCTTGCCTCATATTGAATTTGTTTATAATCGTTCGTTGCATTCTACTACTAAGATGTGCCCTTTTGAAATTGTGTATGGTTTCCTACCTCGTGCACCTATCAATTTGTTGCCTCTTCCATCTTTGGAGAAGGTTAATTTTGATGCTAAACAACGTGCTGAATTGATCTTAAAAAGGCATGAGTTAACTAATGAAAACATTGAGCGTATGAATGCTAAATATAAACTTGCTAGAGATAAGGGTAGAAAATATGTTGTGTTTACACCTGGAGATCTTGTTTGGTTACATTTGCGTAAGGATAGATTTCCTGATTTGCACAAATCAAAGCTAATGCCACGTGTTGATGGTACTTTTAAGGTGTTAGAGAAAATAATTGATAATGCATATAAACTTGAATTGCCTGCAGATTTTGGGGTTAGTCCCACTTTTAACATTGCAGATTTGAAGCCTTATTTGGGTGAGGAAGATGATCTTCCATCGAGGATGACTTCATTTCAAGAAGGGGAGGATGATGAGGACATCAATACCATTGTTACACCCACAGCCCCAACCACTACATATACTGGATCAATTACTAGAGCTCGTGCACGCCAATTAAATTATCAGGTACTTTCGTTTCTTGGTAATGATTCTAATGTTCATGAGAATATGATGCTGCCTAAATTGGATACATTTGTTTTGCTTACAAATGAAGGGCCTGGCATGGATAAGAGGGATCAACACTGGAGCAAGACCATGCATGGAGATGATAGCATGCGCAAGGGGAACAAGAACAGAGTTACAAGTGATGATTTCAGGAGTTTGAAGCCACCATAATGAGTGCATGAAGCCTTGAACAAAATATACAAGATGTCACTTCATAAAGTTTGTACAGAGGCTATTATAGGTGCCGGGTCACCGTATTATTGGGTTAGGCTCATGTAATTTGGAAATTCTTGAGTATAGGCTCTTTTTAGAGTCCGTATGTGTGGGGAAACAAGAGATAGGGTTGGTTTCAGACCCCTCCTCCAAGGGTGACGAAATTCCCCCCTCTTCCTCTATATATACAGCTCTTCGGGCACCGCTTATACTTTAGTTGTTTAGATTAAAAGTTCGCCATAGCTACAACTTCACGTACTTCGTTTGTGTTCAACGACCAGACCAAGATGTCACAAAACCCAACCTTCATTGATAAAGCTTTCCTCTTATATTCGCAATATCCAGATTGCAATTTTAGTTTCTTGCTTGTTCTTTGTTTGCTTGCAGGAAATAGACCTTTGTTGTCAGGTTGATCGTGCTCCGGCGTGGTCAATAACCTATCGGAGTTGGTTTAGCGATTGCTAAGGCGCGACGTCCTCGCACGTTCGTAGTCGGATCGTCAAAGTCTACTCCACCAAAAACGATAGGCACCATCTCATCGAAAGACGGGACACCTTTGCCTCTATCACTTCCAAGCCGGGCGCTCCCCATGCCATATATATCGGAGGGGGAAGGAAAGAGGGGGAAGAGGGAATCCTATTCCCTTTCTTTCCTTACCTCCTTCCCCTTTGCTTTTCCACCTTGGTCGGACCATATGGGGGGCGCACCAGCCCCTTGTGGTTGGTGCGTATCCCCTCCTGGCCCATAAGGCCCATATCCTTTGCCGGGGGTGCCCGAAACCCCTTTCGGTGATCCGATATGTACCTGGTACCCTCCTGTGTCCGAATACCATTGTTCTATATATCAATCTTTACCTCTCGACCATTTTGAGACTCCTCGTCATGTCCATGATCTTATCCATGACTCCAGACAACATTCGGTCAACAAATCACGTAACTCATATAATACTATATTGTCGACGAACGTTAAGCATGCGGACCCTACGGGTTCGAGAACTATGTAGACATGATCGAGACACCTCTCTGGTCAATAACCAATATCGGAACCCTGATGCCCATATTGGCTCCTACATATTCTATGAAGATCTTTATCGGCCGAACCATTATGACAACATACGTAATTCCCTTTGTCCATCGGTATGTTACTTGCCCGAGATTCGATCGTCTGTATCTTCATACCTAGTTCAATCTCGTTACCGGCAAGTCTCTTTACTCGTTCCGTAATACATTAGCTCGTGACTAACTCCTTAGACGTTTGCTTGCAAGCTTATGATGTGTATTACCGAGAGGGCCCAGAGCTACCTCTCCGATACTCGGAGTGACAAATCCTAATCTCGATCTATGCCAACTCAACAAACACCTTCGGAGATACATGTAGAGCATCTTTGTAATCAACCAGTTACGTTGTGACGTTTGATAGCACACAAGGCATTCCTCTGGTATCCGGGAGTTGCATAATCCCATAGTCGAAGGAATATGTATTTGACATGAAGAAAGCAATAGCAATAAACTGAACGATCATAATGCTAAGCTAACGGATGGGTCTTATCCATCACATCATTCTCCTAATGATGTGATCCCATTATCAAATGACAACACATGTCCATGGTTAGGAAACCTTAACCATCTTTGATCAACAAGCTAGTCTAGTAGAGGCTTACTAGGGACACGGTATTTGTTTATGTATTCACACATGTATTTAGGTTTCCGATCAATACAATTCTAGCATGAATAATAAACCTTTATCATGAATAAGAAATATAAAATAACAACTTTATTATTGCCTCTAGGGCATATTTGCTTCACTTTATCAATGGCCGATTTAACTATTTGACAAAACATGTTGCAATCCTCAAAATTATGCTTGGACGAATCATGCAACTTACAAAACATTCATTCCTGGATAGATGGCTCATCATGGTGATCAAGAATTCTAATATAATTATTTTTCAACAACAAATCAAAGATTTGACTAGTCATGTTTGAATTGAAGGTAATTTTTTTTCTAGCTGATCTTGCTGTGAGAACGGCTTTGGAGTTAAGCAAATGAATGGTTCGGATTTTGTATCCCTCGATTCAGCTATGAATTTTTATTTTATATTCTTTTACCGATGTCATTGGATAAGATATTATACTAGCATCAGTTTTCTGAAAAGAATCTAACCTTAGCTTTAAGTTTCTGAAACAAAAATAGTTAGAACATGCATGCCTCAATTGATACCAAGAGTAAGCCAAGTATGAAACAAGCAAAGCTACCCATGTATATATGAACTTTAAAATAAAGCAATGAGGAAAGCCTTGGTTGCAACAATAAGTCAGTGTCGGTCTTTATAAATGGCGCAATGGGTTGACCGATATGTTCTATAAAAATTTTATTGCTAACAAGTAAATTACCCTTCTCTATTGGTCTTTCAAAATTATTTATGAGAGTTTTTCTAATAGATGCATCAACAATAAAGTTTTGACCAAATCTGAAAATAGGTAAATTACTTGCTAGGCATACCTCTTCAAATATGTTGGGAGAGCATGATGGTAGTGTGACTTGAACAATATCTTGCTCCGTCTTTGGATGGCTCCCGAATGCCTTGTCATCATCATTTTGTTTATTCCGCGCATCATTACTTTGAAGATCCTTGTCAGCCGAACTTTGTTCGGCTACTTGCTCTTGTCCTTGAGGCTTGTTAATTTCTATGGCACGAAACTCATAGGGTAGGAAGTAGGTTCCATTAACTTCAGAAAATCGAGCACTGTTGTTTTCCTATGCTTGCCATGCCCTTTCTCAGTGATGCTTGCCTCTTTGGATTTGATGGATTCGAAATATATACTACTTGATTCACCTTTTTCAACCGAAGCACTTTTAGTTTCCGAATCATCATTCTTTTCATGTGTTATATCAATTGGCAAGACTTCTTTTCTTTGAGCCAATTCCCTATCAATTATATCTTGGAAAAGTACTTGCACCCTATCGCGCAATGCTTTAACTCCCCTCTCAGTTTCAGCCCGGTCTAGATTAGTTTGCCCCCAATGCTTTTAGGATCTTTCGGCAATGAACTATTAGTGTTGCCGAAATTTTGCAACTATGTAGGCGGTGTATAATATGCTGCGATACTAGGTGGAGGTGTATGCACTGCTGTATAACTATATGCTCTGTTGACAATTCTATCAATTGATGAAATTTCATCTTCTTGGAAAACTCCAACCTTTATTGCAACATAATCAGGAAAAAACCCCTTTTCATATTGTTCAAGGCAAAGAGCACTAATCCTCTTGTTTTGTGCCAAGCTATTTTTTAATGCATCCACAACCGCTTTTGGAAGGGATTGCTCCGCAATACTTTCAGATTCTTTCGACAATGATTCATGAGTGTTGCCGAAATTCTCTAGTTGCGTAGAGCTTGTATTATATGCTACATTATTAGATGAAAACACTTTCACTTATTCGGCTATGACCATGAAAGTGCGGGGACGAATTATGAACATCTAGAGTTGTGTACAGTGCTAAAAGATTACTAACAAGAAGTGTAGCATATGCTGGTCAAGAGTAATTGGCCGAATAGCTAGTAGTAGCATGGCCAATTCTCCCATCCATCGGCATGGTTGAACTAGTATATTGCAAATTAGTTGCCGATGAATAAAAAGGTGAAACACTTTGGCACATGCTATTGGAAGTTCCTATACGAGGTGTTTCAACTTGATCGACCAAACTCATCATGTCATTCATCGGCATAACGATTTGTGGGGTTGCCGACGCATGAGAGTTGGAGTACATATGGTACATGTTACTAGTATCATAAGAAGTCGAAGAATGGAAATTACTTTGAATCGGCCTTTGCAGGTAATTAGATGCATGACTGAAAAAACTAGGGCTGGCCGATAGACTATACTCATTGAATGACCTAGTAACACCATATGAATTATTTGCATCTATGGCAGGGAATTTGTGACGCCCCCGATTCAATCATACACTAATCATGCACGCAAACGTGTAGGATCAAGATCAGGGACTCGCGGGAAGATATCACAACACAACTCTAAAAATTATAAATAAGTCATACAAGCATCATAATACAAGACAGGGGCCTCGAGGGCTTGAATACAAGTGCTCGATCATAGACGAGTCAGCGGAAGCAGCAATATCTAAGTACAGACATAAGTTAAACAAGTTTGCCTTAAGAAGATTAACACAAACTGGGATACAGATCGAAAGAGGCGCAGGCCTCCTGGCTGGGATCCTCCTAAACTACTCCTGGTCGTCGTCAGCGGGCTGCACGAAGTAGTAGGCACCTCCGGTGTAGTAGGAGTCGTCGTCGACGGTGGCGTCTGGCTCCTGGGCTCCAGCATCTGGTTGCGACAACCAGGTAGAAGGGAAAGGGGAAAAGAGGGAGAAAAGCAACCGTGAGTACTCATCCAAAGTACTCGCAAGTAAGGAGCTACACTACTTATGCATGGGTATATGTGTAAAGGGCCATATCGGTGGACTGAACTGCAGAATGCCAGAATAAGAGGGGGATAGCTAATCCTGTCGAAGACTACACTTCTGGCCACCTCCATCTTGCAGCATGTAGCAGAGAATAGACTGAAGTCCTCCAAGTAGCCTCGCATAGCATAATCCTACCCGGCGGTCCCCTACTCGTTGCCCTGTTAGAGAGCGATCACCGGGTTATATCTGGCACTTGGAAGGGTGTGTTTTATTAAGTATCTAGTTCTAGTTGTCATAAGCTCAAGGTACAACTCCGGGTCGCCTGTTACCGTGGACATGGCTATTCGAATAGATCAACTTCCCTGCAGGGGTGCACCACATTACCCGACACGCTCGATCCCTCTGGCCGGGCGCACTTTCCTGGGTAATGTCCGGCCTCGGGAGATCGACATGTCGTAGCCCCACCTAGGCTCAACAGAGAGGTCAACACACCGATCTAAATCCTATGCGCGCAGGGGTCTGGGCCCATGGCCCATTGCACACCTGCATGTTGCGTACGTGGCCGGAAGCAGACCTAGCCCCCTTAATACAAGCGTGAGCTTACGGTCCAATGCGGCGCGCGCTGCTCAGTCGCTGACGTCAAAAAGAGCTTCGGCTGATACCACGACGCCGGTTGCCCATATCTTGTCCCACGTGGCGGTTAGTGCGTATAAGGTCAACGACCCAACTCAGATCAAATACCAAGATCTCGTTAAGCGTGTTATTATGAAGTAACCACGAACGCCAACCAGGGCCAGGCCCGCCTCTCTCCTAGGTGGTCTCAACCTGCCCTGTCGCTCCGCCACAAAGTAACAGTCGGGGGCCATCAGGAACCCAGGCCCACCTCTACCGGGATGGAGCCACCTGCCCCTTCAGCCCCCATCTCCCAACAATATCACAGGTAATCACTACAAAAAAAAGACACATCCATGACATTTTGGGCCGAACGAATTTTTTCCCTCTCATACATATGACACTTCTATGACGATAATTGTGACAAAACCCGGTATCATCATAGATGTGGTGGGCTCCTACTTCTATGACAAAAAATCATGACAGAAAATGGGCTTTTCGTCCTGGGCGGGCCGGAGACGAAGCTGCATGACATTCTTTGGGCCGCCCATGACGAAAAAAACCGTGGTAGAAGCGAGGGGGAGGAAAATTTTGTGGAGTTCCCGGTTACGGTGGGATGTCGGGGGCCGAGCGATGCGCGTTTCTCTCGTACACGTACGCGCGTGTGTGCGAGGCGTTGGCTCTAACTGAACTCGAGCGAGGCGTTGGGCTCTAACTGAACCCGAGCGATTGCACTATAGGCTACGCGTTACTGAACCCGATCAAGCGATTCCTTGTCTACTGCTGCTAACAGAAGCCGATCGATGCTGCCTCTGGGTGAACGGTGAGCATTGCGGGGGGGGGGGGGGCGGGGGGTGGATGGCAGTGAGCGGTGGCGTTGCCTCTGGATGAACATGACCCCGTCGTGTGGTGGAGGGCTGGATGAATAGTAGACGGTGGAGGGGTGCCCGTGGAGGGGTGGATGAACAAGACCCCGTGGTGTGGAGGGCAGGATGAACAGTAGACGGTGGAGGGGTGCCCATGGAGGGGTGGTTGAATAGGACCCCATGGTGTGGAGGGCAGGATGAACAGTAGATGGTGGAGGGGTGCCCGTGGAGGGGTGGTTGAACAGGACCCCGTGGTGTGGAGGGCTGGATGAACAGTAGACGGTGGAGGCGTGGTTGAACAGTAGCCGGTGGAGTAGTGCGCGGTGGAGGCTGGATGAACAGGAGCCCATGGAGGCTGGAGGAGGTCGACGGTGGATGAATAGTAGCTCGTGGAGGCTGGAGGGGGTCAACGGTGGAGATGAAAAGTATCCCGTGGAGTCCCATTTTGCGGTACGCCACACCCTTCCCGATGAACAGGACCCCTGTTTCGACCGTAGCGCTCGAACACAAGTCCGTTTCCTTCGTTTTGCGGTACGCCACACCCCTCTCGATCAACAGGACCCCCGTTTCGACCGTAGGAGGTCCGTTTCCTCTGTTTTGCGGTACGCCAGACCCCTCCCGATGAACAGGATCCCGTTTCGAACGTGGCCGGTCGAACACAAGGCCGTTTCCTCCGTTGTGCGGTATGCCAGGCCTCGTTTCCATCGCCTGTTCCGTCCAAGCCCTCCCGATGAACACGACCACGCATTCCGTGCCGACCCAGCCGTGTTGCCTCCCGATGAACACGACGCATTCCGTTGCATCCCCATGAACACGACGACGACCTTGTTTCTCCGTTCCGACCCAGCCATGTCAATGAGCCCTCGCCGTATGTATGCGCGAGTAGGCGTTCGAGACCCCGCCCGTATGTACACATACGTGGCCGTATTTTCTTTCTTGCACCCTAGCCGATGTACGTACGTGTACATGCTACGTGCGCGCCTCTACTACGACACGTGCGCGCCTCTCCTACACATGCACGCCTCTACATCGACCAGTATGTACGTACACGTTCGCGACCAGAATGACAACGCTACGTACGCTTCGACCAGGTGGGTCCCGACTGTCAGGCACTTCCTTGCCTGCGAAGATGTAGCTGGTGGGTCCCAATAGTCAGGGGGGCGAAATATGGTGGCCCGTCCAGTGGGTCCCCGCTGTCACGTGGGGGAATAATTATTTTGCACGTAATACGGAGGCACTTCCTTGCTGCAGCCGTGGACCCAGCTGGCAGCCTCTCCACGTATAGTCCACGTCCGATGGAAGTCGTTCCTTGACCACGTTGACCATGCCGCGCCGAGAGCACCAGGGCGGTGGACGACGGCGAGGCCTAGGAAGGGGACGACGCGGAGCCGGGGAAGACGCGGCAGTGGATGCCCACGCCTAGAGGAGTACGAGGGTTCTCTGGTTCGCTGCGGCGTGAGGCTGCCGTCGCCGCAGAATAACAGGGGGTGTGGGTGAGTAGAGGGATGGTCTGGCCAGCGGTGGGAGTATGAGGGGGCGGTGAGGCCTCCGCCGCATCGCAGCCGGCCACGGGAGGTAGGAGCACGAGGCACGACCGGCGCTGGTTTGGGCGGCTGGAGCAAGATGACCAGAGGTTGAAGAAGCACTACGGCCGTTGGATGGACATCGTACGGTCACTGGAGCTAGAATCGTGCATATTGACTAAGTTGACAAAGCCCTCCGTCCCCGTCAACTTAGTAGGCCCACAAGTCAGCCTCCCACCAAGGTGGGTCCCAGCTAGCAGGGGGTATTCATTTTTTGTGCGTAATAAGGAGGCACTTCTGGTGGGTCCGAGCTGACAGCAGGGGAACGTTTTTTCGCAAAATACGGTGGCCCGTTGGGTGGGTCCCAGCAGTCAGGGGCAAACATTTTTTTTGCAATATACTGGTGGGCGTCCAATGGGTCCCTGCTGTCAGGTGGAGGAATAATTATTTTCCGCTTAATAAGGAGGCACTTCCTTGCAGCTGCCGTGGACCCAGCTATCAGCCTCTCCACGTACAGTACTCTTCCGATGGAAGTCGGTCGTTGACCACTTTGACCACGCCGCGCCGAGAGCACCACTGTGGTGGATGACGGCGAGGCATAGGAAGGGGACGACGCGGAGCCGGGGAAGACGCGACAGTGGATGCCCACGCGGAGAGGAGTACAAGCGTTCACCGGTTCGGCTGCGGTGTGAGGCTACCGTCGCCGCAGAATAATAGGGGGTGTGGGTGAGTAGAGGGATGGCACATGGGAGGCAGGAGCACGAGGCACAACCGGCGCTGGTTTGGGCAGCTGGAGCAAGACCACCAGAGGTTGAAGAAGCACTACGGCCGTTGGATGGACATCGTACGGTCACTGGAGCTAGCATCGTTCATATTGACTAAGTTGACAAAGCCCTTCGTCCCCGTCAACTTAGTAGGCCCACAAGTTAGCCTCCCAGCAAAGTGGATCCCAGCTAGCCGGGGGAGTATTCATTTTTTTTGTGCGTAATAAGGAGGCCCTTCCGGTGGGTCCGAGCTGACAGCGGGGGGAAAGTTTTTTTCGCTAAATACAGTGGCCCGTCCGGTGGGTCCCAGCAGTCAGGGGAAACGATTTTTTTCGCAAAATACTGGTGGCCCGTCTGGTGGGTCCCGACTATCAGGTGGAGGAATAATTATTTTCCGCATAATAAGGAGGCACTTCCTTGCGGCTGCCGTGGACCCAGCTGTCAGCCTCTCCACGTACAGTATTCTTCCGATGGAATTCGGTCGTTGACCACATTGACCACGGCGCGCCGACAGCTCCACGGCGGTGGGCGACGGCGAGGCCTAGGAAGGGGACGACGCGGAGTCGGGGAAGACGCGGCAGTGGATGCCCACGCGGAGAGGAGTACGAGGGTTCACTGGTTCGGCTGCGCTGCCGTCGCCGTAGAATAACAGGGGTGTGGGTGAGTGGAGTGGAGGGATGGCCTGGCCTGCGGTGGGAGTAGTATGAGGGCAGTGAGGCCTCCACGGCAGCACAGCCGGCCACGGGAGGCAGGAGCAGGCGGCACGACCAGCGCTGGTTTGGGCGGCTGGAGCAAGAAGACTAGAGGTTGAAGAAGCACTACGGCCGTTGGATGGACATTGTACGGTCAGTCGAGCTAGAATCGTGCATATTAACTAAGTTGACAAAGCCTTTCGTCCCTGTCAACTTAGTAGGACCACTATACTGGGTCCCAGCTAGCAGGGGAGTATTCATTTCTTGTGCGTAATAAGGAGGCACTTCCTTGCGTGCGAAGATATAGCTGGTGGGTCCGAGCTGTCAGCGGCGGTAACGTTTTTTTCGTGAAATACAGAGTCCGTTTCGGTCGGTCCCAGATGTCAGGTGGAGGAAATCATTATTTTGCGCGTAATAAGGAGGCATTTCCTTGCGTGCGGCTTTGGACCCAGCTGTCAGCCTCTCCACGTACAGTCCACTTCAGATGCATGTCGGTCGTTGACCACACTGACCACACCACGCCGAGAGCACAAGGGCGGTGGACGACGGCGAGGCCTAGGAAGGGAACGACATGAAGGCAGGGAAGACTCGGCCGTTGTTTTTGTTTCCCACGCGGAGGGGAGTACGACTGTACGAGGGTTTACTGGTTCGTTTGCCGTCGCCGGAGAATAACAGCAGGTGTGGGTGAGTAGAGGGATGGCTAGGTCAGCGATGGGAGTACGGTGGGGCGGTGAGGCCTGCGCGGCAGCACAGCCGGCCGCGGGGAGGAGGGAGCAGGCAGTACCGCCGACGCTTGTTTGAGCGGCTGGAACAGGAAGAGCAGAGATTGAAGAAGCACGACGGCCGTTGGATGGACATCCAACAGTACATAGGCCATCTGTGGAAAGCCTCAAATCTGTGGAAAATAGCATACATCCCATCTGCCATTATTTCAAATAATTTACAGCCCATTTGCTAATTCTTACTGGTTTTTTTGGAGCCCATATTCTTTATGTTAGCATTACAGCCCATATTGTGGCCACGGTTAAAAAAATATACGAAATTTTGCATATGTCGGTGCGGTCTGAACTGTTTTTAATCCCGAAATTTCGAGTCACATTCAGACTGATTTTAAAAGTAAATGTATATCAATATAAAATCCAATAAATTGTCCACGCATAAAAATTGATGCAATTTAAAATCTTGAAATGAAAAAAAGATATTTGAAAATAATTTCCGGTTTGATGTGTTTTAAAAATGTACATCCCAATTCTCATTACTGATAGGCCACTCTCCTCGTCTTGAAAGATTTGCAGCCAAATAGGCCTGATAAAGCGACTTACTTGAAAAATCACAAAAAAACTGGGCTAGCCATTTTTAGAAAGAAAGAAAAAACTACTGGGTTGGTCTGTGGTAAACATAAAAGAAAAGTAAACGCCACTGCAGTTTGCAAACTTTAAAAAATGTCATCCAGACTTCGAAAAATGCCACTAGAAATGGCATGAAATGGCATTTTTAAAGTTTGGAAATTGCAGTGGCATTTCTCGGATACACCAGATTTGGAGTGGCATTTATCAAAATAACCCAAAACAAAAATAACTGGGCGAGCTGCTGGGTCCCTGGTGTCAGCCGCTCATTATGCAATTCTCTCGTTTATTGACTACGTTGACAATGGCATGGGACCCAGATGTCAGAAATCCACTAGGAGGAGCCATTTTTTATTGGCTTGAAATAAGGAGGCACTTGCTTGCGTACTGCCATGACCTTGGCGGGTCCCTGCTGTCATCCTCTCCACGTACAATCATCTCCTGATTGTGTACGCGTCAACTTGCTAGGCCCACAAGTCAGCCTCTAAACCGTGGAGGACAAATACAACCCATTTAAAAAAATAACAACCCATTCCATACGTTCAAACGGAAAGTTCAACATTCAGAGCAAAGTAATAGGTCTGATCCACATATAGAGTATTGAACTTCCACGTTGACAACCATCATAGCCAAGTGAACTATCTACTCCCACTAACACTCTAGTAGCGTACAAGTACTAACTTACTCTTAGCTAACTAGACGATGCCGGCCGCCATCTGGTGTCCATGCTAAACACCGACACCGGTGTCGTCCGCCTCGCCTCGGACTTGCCAGAGCTGCGATAGGGCACATTGCTCACGCGCGTTGGCCCTTTCCATGCCGGCGTGGTCCACGGAAGCTTTGGCTTCCAAGCGGGAAACCCACTTGACGAGCTGGTAGTAAAAATCGTTGTCGCGAACGCGTGTGTGCCTGACAGCCTCCAGGGCTATTTGCCGGGGGCCGGCCTCCATGTAGTCAGCCAAGTTGCGGGCGCTCTTCTCGCGACTCAGAGCATCGGTGCACTGCTGCTTCATGTCCCGCTGGCGGCGCAAATCGGCGAGGCGCTGCTCCTCCGCCAGGTGGTCGCGCTCCAACAACTCGTGCTCCTCCGCCATGCGGTCGCACTCCAACAACTCCTCGATCTCCGCATTGCCATCTAAAGACAGATAGAATGCCTCCTCCCTCCGTCTGCCTTCCGGTGAAAACCCGAACACTAGTTCCGGCGGTGACCGCCTCCGGCGTCGCCTACCGCGGATGGGCGGGGGCATGGCGGACGTGGCGAGTGACGTCGGGCCAGTGGGGGCTTATGAGGATATGGCGAGTTGGGTCACGGTGGCACCTGAGAAGGCCGGGAAACAATACTTATAGGCGGAAGGTAGCGTGACGGTCATCGGAATTCAATGCATAATGGCTTAGCGCGCCAGCTTGCCGTGGAAAACTAGAGAAACTGAAATTATGACTGTGCCGTCCCGTCCCGTCTGGGTCGCACGCCAGCGTGGCGGTCAAACGAGGGCACTCGAATCATCTCCCTCCTTGTCAATAATGATTCCACGGATTTAAAGTGTATCTTTTTCGCATCACTTAGCTGCCTTAATTACGGTCGGCTGCATGCAAGCACTCAGAATTGCTCGCAGGCAGTACGCGAAGCAGCATGCAGCCACTTAAATCGCTGGAATTAATTAGGCTTAAACTTCTTCATGCCGAGGGCACGCATGCAGCCACTTAAATCGTTGGAATTTATTAGGCTTAAACTTCTGCATGCCGTTAATTATTGCCATGCCTTGGTGTTGTTGCTTTGCTCATGGGACTAATAAACCCGGATGGAGGGAGTACCTTGGTTGGTGAGAGGTTTGAATTAAGGATTGCAAACCGGAAAGGAGGTACTAGTACGTGCGTGATCCGCTATTTATTCGTGTAGGATCGAGTAGGTTGTTTCTTGAATTGAGCCCTGCAAACCGGAAAGGAGGTAGTACGTGCGTGATCCGCTCTTTATCCGTGTAGCATCGATAGTGTAGCTTGTCAGTTTCTTCAGAGGTAGGAATTTTTATCCATGTAGGATCGATAGTGTAGCTTGTCAGTTTCTTCAGAGGTAGGCATTTTTATTCAAAAAATTGCCACTTCGCATCTTGCGTCGCAAATAAAACTGCCAGGAGCGCATTTGTAGGCTAGCTAGTGATTGATCAGTAACTTGTAAACACTGAGCGAACATAAATAAGTAACTGTTAATGCATCTCAATGATTCACAGATGATATACAAATATATAGCTCCAAAAGCAAAGATCAGCCACTTCGGATCTTGCGTCGCAACTAAAACTAACTAGTACGATTCCCATACATAAGATCAACATGTTAATGCATCTCAATGACTCACAGATCATATACAAATATGTAGCTCCAAAAGCAAAGATCTAGAAAAAACATCTGTTCTTCCTACTAACATGGATGCTTCCCTTGGCCAACATTCAGTACAGACTGAAATACAAATTTGTTTGTGAAGTCTACAATTCCTCTTGCAAACGTAAGTGGTTTGACCAACAGCTGGAACCATGAGAATGAACCAAACATGATGGAGGAACATCCACTGCAATATGATTTGGTCTTCTCTCGATCACACGGCGAGACTATTTTCGGAATACAAACTTTAACTTAGGCAAAATGATGCCCATTCTATAATCATACCAAAGGAATGAAGCACCTAGTGTTGGCCAATAAATAGTACAGCACTAGTTTTCTGCAGTCCATGAAGTGACCATCTAATCTTTCTGTGTCTATTTTCAAATGGCACTGCATGCAGTGACTATACTATTCTCTTGTGCAGTTCAACCAAAATTGCGGGCACTTTGTTGGTTTGCTAAATAGCAATGGGCAGACATCTCTTTCTGCACAAATATCAAGCAGCTAGTAAACATATACCACACCTTGTATTTTCGGTTTAAACATGTCTCTTCCGCTTAGCATCTGTCATGTTCTGCACTGGACAAACTGATACAGTTATGTTTTGCCCTGGGCAATTTCATACTGAATTGATTTGCTGGTTCAGAGCATAAATATAATGCCTATTCTTCATCAGACCAAGGATATCCATGTTCGCAGTGATGGAAGCGGTGAAATCGATACAAACGAAATTGAGCATCCAATCATTGAATCCTGTCCTGCACCTCCAATGTAGGTCCACCCTGCCAATAAATTCACATGCAAACCACTAGTATTACTATCTAATGACAGTACAAAAAGAGTAGCAAGATAGTAGCAAACCATGTACCTTCGTAATGAACAGCTCATAGTGCCACCAATTGGATATAAAGGTTGGGAAAAAACATGCTCCTAATGTTGAACCAGTTGGACTTTTTGTGCAGTTCCACTAAAATCGAGCATCCCTGTTTGCATAGATATTGAAAGTGTGATTACTCTAAAAGTGGCACTAGTTGAAGCATAGACTCACAAATATAAGCATTACAATTTCTTAATGGGAAAAGGTAGCAAGACTGTTTATAACCACCTGTTTGAAGGAATAAATAAAGCAACAGTAGCTGATGTGAGGAAGGCATACATAGCTTTTTCTGGAAAAGTGAGCCATTCCTGACCTTTCCTCTTCTTTTAAGCAAATTTTGTGCAGTTCTACTAAAATAAAATGCCATCACCACCTTGACAATTTAGTGACACTGTACAAAAGGAAATGACTTAACATTACATCATGATGTTAGGTATGTAGTCGACAGGCATTAGAGACAAACATACATACCTCCTCAAGAGAACAGCCGGAGGAGGAGGTGCCCACTCTTGACCTTTCCTCTTGTCTTCATAATTGTCTGTGCAGTTTAACCAAAATAAAATGACATCAGCGCCTTGGCATTTTGGTGACACTATACAAAAAATTTAACTTATCTCATGAAAGTGAGGTATGTAATCTATAAGCAATAACAGTGCAAAAATCTGACGGGAGTAACAAGTTTCATCGTTGGTATACTGGCTGTGCAACATCATTAGAATGCCTTATAGCTGAAAAATCTTTAATACATCCACAATCAACAGCTAACCCTGAAATAATCCAGTGACATTAATGGAATTGCTTAAATTTATGGGTGGCATTAGACTGAGAGCGGCATTAGTTAAATGTGGCATCACTTTAGCAGTAGCATTGCTTGACTTGACTGCTGGCGTTATACTAACAGCAAAAAAAGTGGCAATAAGAGCATGGGAGGCCCATTCGAACAGTGGGCGCACCAGTACGATGTACCTCCACGGACGCAGAGTGATGAGGGAGGTATGGTTGCCCAGAGCAACAAATATCCAGGCAGCATATGTGGATTACGGTCCCATTTTTGTTCTCTTTAGCCACCTTTTTCCTATGCGAGGACAACAAATCGATCGACCTGGTCATTCTCTATTGCGTTGTCATGCCTTTCTACCCTTCTTCAACCAAGAGACATGAGACTCGTTCCTTAGCTACTGATATTCCCCTTTTCAACCTAGGTGCGGGTTCGATGCCTACTCTCTTGGACAGTACAGTCTCCCTTCGTTTCCTTATTCAACCCAGACATGGATTAGTCTGCATGAAGTAGGGTTTCCTTTAATAGTGCAAATTATGGTTTTCGTCTGCGTGGCCAACAGAGTAGAGGATAGCAAATTGGGAAGATGGTGGAGTGGAAAAAGATCCACATACAACGACGTAGCAGATGGGGCAACAGAACAAGGTTATGGCTCGAAAAGAGGTAGCATACCTGAGGGTCGGCGGGAAGTGGCTTCGCTCATGGTCGTCATCCTCCGCACACACTACGACAGCGAGCTTGGGGATGGAGGCCATCCCGCGCGGGCGCTAGGTCTGAGAGGACGGCCTTGTCGTCAGTGCGTGACCTCGCTCGCCGACGACGAGTGTGTCAATGCTGCATGTCCTTCTCTTCCCCGGCGGATCTGTGACCACCGGTGAGGAGGGAGAGAGGGTCCGTCTTTTTTAGATCTGGAGAGAGGGTGGTAGTGTGAGAAGCAAGTGGGCAGCCCTTAGCAAGAAAGCGCTGAAGCTCCATCCTATATATCTTTTTTATACTACTAGTACTGGAGGTGGGGTAGTGGTAGATTAGTTTACATTTTCTCTGCATACAGTACCAGTTAGTCATGCTTCAAAACTGATCGGCACGCCATTAAAAAATAAAGGTCGATAACTAATGCGGCACCTCCGGCCAACGCGGCCAGATCGCATTTTGCACGAGAAATTACACACCATGTTTCGTTGACATGTGGTCCCATTCCAACATATCACTGAGATGACGGCGAGTAGTAGGAGTATTTCCGAACGGACGTGTAGGCCGGGGCGCCTCTTCGTGAACAGTGGCAAACTCGCAACCGTCCACCGACTCTTCGCCTTTCCCTCTCGATTTGGAACTGCTGTCACACGCTCTTCCTCTCCCTCCTCCATTTTCCTTCAGCCCTTCACCCTTTCTTCTGCCATTGTTCGATCATCTTCTCCATGGAGGGAACAGGCCAGAAACGACCCCGTTATTGTTGCCCCGATCTAAAAGATGACGTGGTGGAGGAGCACATTGATCGGTGCGACGTCATCACCTCGGCTAGCATGGCAGGTTCATTCAAGCCCATTCTCGACTCAACTAATAACATCATTGCAAGGAACCCAAGGGTCAAGGAGCAATTGAATACGAGGATCTTGTGTTTGCTGCCACCTCTCGTGGCACTGTTTTTGCATGGGATCCTCGTTTTTCGGTACGTTTGTCTTCTACCGTAATTATAATTGTTTCATCCACATGCATGCGGGTTAGCAACTTTCCCTTTACTAATTAACCTTCTTCTTGTGTTTCCAAGGTCCTGTGGACATCCCACCACCTATATTTGAAGATTTTTATAACCAAGGGGGAGATGACGATGGTGATGATCACGAGCATGAGGACGAGCATCGCCGATATACTCTGTGGCGCCTGGCAACTAATTCCGATGGATCACCTCTTCTTGTGTGTATACAACCCACTGATGATGTTACTGCTAAGGAAGCAGGTGTAGTCTCCCATGGTCGCACTCTCCGGACCTATTCCAACACCCGTTGCATGGTATTCGGGATGGATACTAGTGTGCTAGCGCCAACTCCTTCTCCCTGGCACAGAATTGATAGTCTTGGAGAAAACTCGCTCTTCCTTGGACGAAACTATCCGATGATGGTGAAAGGCGATCCAACCGCTGTTGACACATTTATGAGAAGCAACTGTGTCTATACCTCGGACATTTGCGTGGTTCCCTACCCTGGTACTGATATAGTAGGACGCTTCAGCCTGGATGATCAGTCCTGCGTTGGTCTCCAGATCGACAATGCTGGCCCGTCCCAGAGAATCACTTGTGGTTCAAAGCAAGCGTTTCCAACGCCGAGGAATGGTTGAGTTGAATTTCATTTCATTGCTTGTTATTTGTTGTGTGGTGAAAACTTTAGTATTTATAATGTATCCTCGTTGTCGATGTGGGTTGATGATCTGCTGTTCTATGTAATAAAATGATATGCCTGTGATAAACTTACTAAATTTATGAATGGCTTTCGAGTCGCTTCTCTGAGTGAGTGGTGCGACGAGGCAAAAAAATATTTTCCGAATACATAATTGTACGTGCATTGCAATAGGTTCTCGGATGAGGCCAATCAACAATAGTAGTACACTATTTGTACTAGCTTCACATGCTTCGCGCGTCGGGCGGGTGTTTTTACTGTAGCCATATGTTAATATGTTCATTGTACGTAAACAACACCTCGAATCCTCGATACTACTAGTATAGTATATAGTAGGAGTAGTAGGGTGGCATGGGTCAGAACAAGCATTCACGTCTAGGAGTACGGCACACGCCACCACCATGACATCCATCTGACACCATATTATTTCTTGGAGTCCGTGCGAGAGCAATCTCTTCAACCTCGTCGTTTCTCTAACTTCAGCCATCACGCGGCGGGCGAGGTGGGGGTTTGCCGATAGTCGGTTTCCTTAACTGCGGTCCCACTTGTAAGGCCAACTCCAACGCACGACCCGAAACGAACCTCCGTTTTGCACGAACTCCAACGATAATTTTGACTAGAAAAGCAAGACAAAAAAACAAGAACCACAAGAATACATTTTCCTACTCCTGTAGTAAGTTGGATTAGTGCCTTCTCGATGCGTTCATTGTTGATCTACGGAGGCTCGATCTTGAGTGCTTCTTTCTTCTTCGAGTGTAAAGAAGTAGATGTTGCTTCCTCACATCTAGTCTCATGTCTAGCCTCTATTCTATACTAGCTAAAAGTGATAGAACATCTACTAAATTGCTCTCTATCAATATATGGATGTACTCTTCTTCCCAATACAAAAACTTGCATCCATTCTACTCCCTCCGTTGCACAATACTACATTCCTTCTATTTGTCAAAATATATATGTATCTAGACATGTCTTAGTATATAGGTACATCCATTCTACTCCCTCCGTTGAACAATACATGCCTTCTATTTGTCAAAATATATATGTATGTAGACATGTCTTAGTATAGGGATTATTAATTCTATGCCCCTAGTTCCTTAGTTGTGCTCACTTTTCCCCATTCGTTAACTTTTTCCTCACTTTTCCCCATGTGTCGGGTTTTCTGCTTTCACATTTTCCTCACTTTTGCCCCCGAAAAATTGCTCAAAAAGGACCCAAATTTCACGAATGGGGAAAAGTGAGCACAACTAAAGAACCAGGGGCATAGAATTTATAATCCCCTTAGTATATAGGTACATCCATTTTTGGACAAATGGATGTCAAGTATTTTGGAACGGAGGGAGTACACAATAATTTTTTAAGTTAGCAAAATAGTCTAATCCGAGAGCAGAACCAAGATTTGGTCGGGTTCTTCCTCCTTTTGCCGACACGTGGGACATCCAGCACCCAGGACGTGCCAGCGCCTGCACCCGTGCCCGGCTGTGCCTGTGCGCGCCCCTCCACCCACTGCGGAGCCAGTCCCCGTGTGTTTGGCTGCACCCGCCAAGTCCGTGCCCGTGTGTGCGCCCCCCTCAGCGGCATGGGACGCCGCCATCGACCGCTACCTCTCTTTACCGCCAGCTGCTGTCCTCCCGCGCCCCGCCCGTCGATCGCGCAACGACATGATGTTTGATTTACAAGTGAAGAACATTCTATGCTACATTGAAGACTTCAACAACGGCGTCCCGGAGGACGACAACGACAACGACGGCGTGGCATGCCACCTCCGCCGCCGCTGGAAATAGTTTTTTCTTGGGTTTAATATTGTATCTCGATCATGTGAATATAAATTTGTAGTATGTCTGAATGAAAGATATGGTTTGAGAGAACTTGTGTTTTTCTCTCTTAATGTATAGACTTATCAAACAATTTTATTTTGAAAAAACCGTCAATGGTTTTTAAATATAAAATACTCAACACAAATGTTTTAGTCAGAACACTCGTATGCAAGCCGACAGCTTCCCCAGGAAGCCAAGGGAAAATGTGCTGAGCACGATTTGTGCAGCACTTGATTGCAAATGTTTTAGATAGAACACCCGTATGGAAAGTGAGAGCAGGATTTGTGCATCTCTTCAACGCAAACGGTTCTTTTGGATAACCCGTGTGCAACCACTTTCAAACAATTTGGTAAGATTTGCATCTGTCATATTGGGTATGTTGCCATTTGTCAAACTGGAAAGATTGACAATTGTTGATCTAGTAACATTGCCATTTGTCAACCTTGTAACACTGAGATTTGTCAAAATATGAAGCTAAAAATCACTAGTAGTATCTAATTTTTGCACCAAAAATTCAGTAATTAAGCATAGATTTCATTCATAGATTAAGCAGTCGTTCATAATTTATACAAACAGTTCAACTAGACAGCTGAACCGACCAAACTTTTCCCCAATTGTTGCCAACCACGTACTGAAATAGCTAGTTCAACTATATATACTAGCTAATTTTAAGTACGTTGTACAGTTCAACCACATCTATAGTCAGTTGAACTGAACCAAATAGCCCCTAAATACTACTACGGAGGGCTTTGTACTACTTCCGGCTGCCTCCCCTCTGTCGAGCGCGCTCAGTAAGAGGCAGAGGAGGAGCCTACCGACGAGCTGGGCAACTGCAATACGGTGCCTGCCGCTGCTGTAGCTTCAGCGACGCTCACCTCGAATGCCCTCTGCCGCACCAGACGACCCCTCTCGAAGCGATGGTTCTCCTTGTAGATCTCCTGATTCCTCGCCTCTGAGGCCGCGTGTGTCGCGGCCACGACGGTGGTAAGGCTCTTTGCGTGCTCGACGAGGCGTTCCTGCTCCTCCCACAGGAACTCGGTGTAGCGCGCAAGGTCGCCGACGTACGTGCGGGCATCCACCTCCACCTCCCACCTTTGGGCGGCGGTGGCGAAGCGGGTGATGACCCGATGGTCGATAGTGGGCTGGCCGCCACGGTAGCCGACGATGGGGTGGCGGCCACGACCACCACCTCCGGCCTTCGGGCCGCGGTGGCGGAGCGGGTGATGGCCAGGTGGCCGACAGTGGGGTGGCGGCCATGACGGCCACCTCCCGCCTTCGAGGCGCGGCGCTGGAGCGGGCGATGGCCCTGGCTTTTGACGGTGGTGTGCCGGCAACGGCGGCCGGCAACAGCTGCCGACAGGCAGCGACAGCGGAGCGTGTGATGGGTGTTCCGCGCACACCCAACAGGGACGCCACACGCACTACATTACATATTCATGTAATACTAACATGCACATTCTCATATTCATGAAATCGTCAACAGGGACGTCGAACGCGCAATATGCATGTACTACTCGTATATCCACACACACCCATTTCACAAAAATTACATTAAACCCTTCTCAAAATATGGTGCGCATGTGATGTTTGTTGTACTGCTGCTGCCAGCCTTTCTCCGACACGTCCCAACATATTATGCTACTTGAGATTCTATTTTTCTCGTCAGACCATGTGAAACCATGAAAAGGTCACCTCCGCCCACACTGGTACTTTAGCTCGAAGCTCCCATATGTACGCAATACCCACTGGAGCATGAAGTCGTTTCCGAAGGGGACGACATCATGGCCTGGGAAGAGGATGGAGTCTCCGACATCGCCTAGGTGGAGCATGCCCTCGACGACTGGCCACATGGAGGACAGTGTTATCTAGAGGCACACCCTCATCGCCTACGAGGGGTAGCTGTGCTCCAGCAGCACGTCCTGGTCGGTCACGAGGTGGTGCATCGCATCCTCACCGCTCACAATGTGGACGAGCACGTTCTCCAGCAGCATGCCCATGAGGATCGCATCATCGCTGCTCTCAACATGGAGGAGAGCACGCCCACGAATATCGCATCATCGCCGCTCTTGACGTGGACGAGCGTGTGCTCCGGCAGCACCCCGTGAACATCGTATCCTCGCATCTCACAACGTGGACGAGCGGATTCTCCGGCAGCATGCCCGCGAGCATCGCATCATCGCCGCTCTCGATGTGGACGAGAATATGTCCGCTAACATTGCATTGTCGCCGCTCTCGACGTGGACGAGTGCGTGCTCCGGCAGCACACCCATGAACATCACATCCTCGCCGCTCAGGCACACGAGCATGTGCTCCAACAGCACGCCCGCGAGCATGGCATCCTCGCGGCTCATGACGTGGTTGAGCCCGTGCTCTAGACAGTACCCCAGGAATCGGGACACGAGCACTGCGCCCCTGGCTACGAGGAGTACTGCCTAGTGCCCATCGTGGTTTAGGAAAATCCTGTGACTCCGCTACTCCCTGGAGGAGCGCGAGCTCCAATGGGCACTCGGGGAGTCCCGCGCCGATATGCAGGTGGCAGCGGACGTGCAAGATGACCCTTCAAGCTCTCCTCCTCTTATGAAGGCGCCTCCATCGCCCCCGTCGTATGTCCTCTGCCTTGGCTCTGGCGGACATTTGGAGTTTAGTTTTATGGAACTTTAATATTTGGATTAATCATACCTCTACCAAACTGTGAAGGATCAAGACTAATACAAAAGACAACCTATTCCTATTAGTCATAAATAGATGATGTGGCGGCATTGCATGCTGGAGAGTAACACAAGTTTGTTACAATTTATGGATTGCATCATGACTAGCTTATGTGGCATGGTTGCATGGCTAGGAAAGGCTAGAGAAAAAATAAATATATAATGTGTTTAGATTGCACTCCACTAAAATGGGAGCATGTAAATATCTATAGAGTGCACTCAACTTTTTTTCCAGACTATTAGGTGCACTGGATGCCGTGAAACCAGCCACACCCGCCCCTCACCTCATCAAAACAGCCCGATGAAGATGTCTTGAGTGAAGCATAATTTATTTTTACTGATATATGTATATCAAAACTAGAGTGTTTATATTTCGAGTCTATGAACAAGTATTATTCTACTACTTTGGATACATTGTAACACACGGTCCGGCACATTGGTAGTAGTAACAAACAAATTTCGAGTTTGGCACGAGTTCGTACAGTGGGAGCACCACAAGGCCTGGTGTAGGAGTTACATTTCCCTCTCAGGGCCCACGGGACCGAGCTTCAGCGGCTAAGTGCACCTCCCTTTGATACAATGACAGGTGGACCCTAAAAGTTTATGATAATCTTTATGATCCATGCTTCAATTGTATTGATTGGAAACTCAAATACATGTATGGGTACATAGACAACAACATGTGCCAAGTGAGCCTCTACCGGACTAGCTCGTTAATCAAAGATTGCTACAGTTTCCTAGTCATAGACATGAGTTGTCATTTGATAATGGTATCACATCATTAGGAGAATGATGTGATGGACAAGACCCAAACTACGAACGTAGCATATGATCGTGTCAAGTTTATTTCTATCGTTTTCTGCATGTCAAGTATATGTTCCTATGACCATGAGATCATGAAACTCAATGACACCGGAGGAGTACCTTGTGTGTACCGAACATCCCAACATAACTGGGTGACTATAAAGGTGCTCTACAGGTATCTTCGAGGGTGTCTGTTGAGTTGGCATAGATCAAGACTAGGATTAGTCACTCCATATGATAGAGAGGTATCTCAGAGCCCACTCGGTAATACAATATCACAATGAGCCTGCAAGCAATTTGACTAATGAGTTAGGCACGGGATCTTGTATTATGCAACGAGTAAAGAGACTTGTTGGTAACAAGATTGAACTAGGTATCGAGATACCTACGATCGAATCTCGGGCAAGTAACATACTGATAGACAAAGGGAACTACATACGGGATTAGATGAATCCTTGACATCGAGGGATCGACCGATAAGATCTTCGTAGAATATGTAGGTACCAATATGTCCATCCAGGTCCCGCTATTGGATATTGACCATAGAGGTGTCTCAGTCATGTCTGCATAGTACTCGAACCCGCAGGATCTACACACTTACGGTTGGTGACGATATAATTATAGTTGAGTCATTGTGGTGGTTACCGGAGGTTGTTCGGAGTCCCGGATGAGATCCCGGATGTGACGAGGAACTCCGGAATGGTCCGGAGGTGAAGATCAATATATTGGACGAAGGGTATTGGAGTCCGTAATTGTTCCGGGGGTACCGGGTGATGACTAGCATAACCAAAAGGGTTAAGAGGGGGGCAAGTGTTGGGGTCCTCATGGGCCAACGAAGGGGCTATGCACCCCCCTCACCCTTTCCCACGTAACCATAAGGGGTGGGGGCGCCCGCTAGGGCAGCCATCCCCTTTGCCTTGGGGGCCAAGGCTCCTGGGGGTGGGAGGCACCCAAAACACATCTAGGGTTTCCCCCTGTGGCCGCCGCCACTCTAGATGGGATCTAGGGTGCCCCCTCCTCCTCCCTTCCCCATATATATAGAGAGTTAGAGATAGGGCAGCCGCATCCTTGAGATCCCACGCCGCGGCACTGCCCTTCCTCTCCCTCGTAGCCCTCTTCCTCTCCGTAGTGCTTAGCGAAGCTTTGCTGAAATTCCACCACCACCACCGCAACCACACCGTCGTGTTGCCGGAGGACTCAAGCTACTACTTCACCATCGCTCGCTAGATCAAGGAGGTGAAGGCGTCATCAAGCCGTACATGTGTTGAATGCGGAGGTGCTGCCCGTTCGGCACTTGGACCGGAGTTCGCAGGACGGATCATGATTGGATCGCGAAGGCATTAGATTACATCAACCATGTTTCTTAATGGTTCTGCTTAGTGATCGACAAGGGTATGTAGATGAAATGTCTCCTCTCTTAGATGTTAATCTCCTATATTGGTCTTGGTGAGCGTAGGAAATTTTTTGTTTCCCATGCAACGTTCCCCAACAGTGAACACAAAGGAGTTTGTGGGAGTTGATATTCAGATTGCTTCCTTCCTTGGTCTTTTCTTGATTCAGCGTATTGTGGGATGAAGCGGCTTGGACCAACTTTACATGTCCACATACATGAGGCCGGCTCCATCGACAGACATGCAACTTATTGCATAAAGGTGTCGTTTCTTAAGGTTTGGGGCTGCGATGCTTATGTCAAAAGGCTTTAGCCGGAAAAGCTCAAACCCAAAGCGGACAAACGTGTCTTCATAGGATACCCAAAAGATACAGTTGGGTATACCTTTCTTGAGAAAGAGTTTCTCTTTAAAGAATTGAGTGGGATAAAGATAGCACTTGATTATGTTGTTGAACCTCTACTTCAACCTGAGAGTAGCGCAACACAGAAAGATGTTTCTGTGGCACCTACGTCAGTTGAAGAGGAAGCTAATGATGATGATCATGAAGCTTCGAATCAAGTTACTATCAAACCTGGTAGGTTGAAAAGGGTATGCAAAGCTCCTGAGTGGTACGGTAACCCTGTCTTAGAGGTCTTGTTGTTGGACAACGGTGAACCTACGAGCTATGGAGAAGCGATGGTGGCCCTGGATTTTGACAAATGGTTAGAGGACATGAGATGGGATTCATGTATGAAATCAAAGTATGAACTTTGGAAGTATTACCTAAAGGGCAAACGGCCATTCAAAATAAATGGATCTTCAAGAACAAGACGGACGCGGACGGTAATATCACCGTCTATAAAGCTCGACTTGTGGCGAAGGGGTTTTCGCAAGTTCAAGGAGTTGACTACGATGGAACTTCCACACCTGTAGCGATGCTTAAGTCCGTCAGAATCATGTTTGCAATAACTACATTTTTTGATTATGAAATCTGGCAGATGGATGTCAAAAGAGCGTTCCCTAACGGTTTCCTAAAGGAAGAGTTGTATATGATGCAACCGAAAGGTTTTGTCGATCCAGATAATACTGACAAAGTGTGCAAACTCCAGCAATCCATTTATGGACTGGTGCAATCATCTCGGAGATGGAATCTTCGCTTTGATGAGGTGATCAAGGCGTTTGGGTTTATACATGTTTTTGGAGAATCTTGTATTTACAAGAAACTGAGTGGGAGCTCTATAGCGTTTCTAATATTGTGTGTGGATGACATATTGCTGACTGGAAACAATATAAAACTTTTGGAAAACATGAAGGAATATTTGAACAAGAGTTTTTCAATGAAGGACCTAGGAGAAGCTGCTTTCATATTAGGCATCAAAATCTATAGACATAGATCGAGACGCTTAATAGGACTTTCACAAAGCACATACCTTGATAAGATTTTGAAGAAGTTCAAAATGGAACAGTCCAAGACGGGGTTCTTTCCTGTTTTGCAAGGTGTGAAGTTGAGTCAGACTCAATGCCCAACGACTACAAAGGATAGAGAAAATATGAGTGACATCCCCTATGCTTCTGCCATTGGCACTATCACGTATGTGATGCTGTGCACAAGATCGGATGTCAGCCTCACCATAAGTCTGGACAGAAGGTTTCATAGTAATCCAGGAATGGATCACTGGACAGCGGTGAAGAATATCCTTAAGTACCTGAAAAGGACTAAGGAAATGTTTCTCATTTATGGAAATGATCAAGAGCTCGTCGTAAAGGGTTACATCGATGTAAGCTTTGACACTGATCCGGATGACTCTAAGTCTCACACCGGATAAGTATATGTTTCAAATGGTGGAGCAGTACGCTTGTGTAGTTACAAGCAGAGCGTGGTAGCTAATCTTTCATTCTTAAGAAGTTGGTCCCAATTCTCTCAACATGCAAAGTGTCCACCTTAATGTCCCACTAAGCAATGCATTTAAGTCTTCTCTCCCACTAAGCCATGCAAAATCTGACACATAAGCGAGTCATGCATTTGACTTATAAATTGCAATTATTTTTGCATTAGTATATACTTGTAACAATGCCACGTCATATATTCATGTTAGTCATCCTTCATATTTTTGTTCGAAATGACATTTTCATTGTAATTAAAAAATAATAATTCTATTTTAGACACTCTTTTAATTGATTCCTAATCTTATGCTTTTTCACCTTAATGTCCCACTAAGCAATGCATTTAAGTCTTCTCTCCCACTAAGCCATGCAAAATCTGACACATAAGAGAGTCATGCATTTGACTTATAAATTGCAATTATTTTTGCATTAGTATATACTTGTAACAATGCCACGTCATATATTCATGTTAGTCATCCTTCATATTTTTGTTCAAAATGACATTTTCATTGTAATTAAAAAATAATCATTCTATTTTAGACACTCTTTTAATTGATTCCTAATCTTATACTTTTTCATGAGATTTAGTTATTTTTGTCAACTACTTATACACTTTTTAACAAAGTTACCATATCAACGCGCGGGAAGAGAGTCGTTCTCACCACTATTTCAAAGTTACATATTAAATCCAAGCCATCTTCTACAGCAAACATTTCTTATTTTTATTTTCTTACTCTTTTTCTCCTTACCGTGTGCCCCTCTCTTTCAAATTATTTATTACACTACCATCCCGCTGCAACGCGCGGGGTATTGTCCAGTTCTACATGTGAAGCGGAGTACATAGCTGCCTCGGAGGCAGCGAAGGAAGGTGTATGGATGAAGAAGTTCATGACAGATCTTGGAGTTGTGCCCAGTGCACTGGACCCAATGACTCTGTTCTGTGACAACACTGGTGCCATTGCTCTAGCCAAGGAACCAAGGTTTCACAAGAGGACCAGACACATAAAGCGACGCTTCAATTCCATCCATGATTACTTCAAGGAGGAAGACATAAAAATTTGCAAGATACATACGGATCTGAATGTTGCAGATCCATTGACTAAACCTCTTCCACAACCAAAGCATGATCAACACCAGATATCTATGGGTCTTAGATTCATTACCATGTAATGCTAGATTATTGACTCTAGTTCAAGTGGGAGACTGTTAGAAATATGCCCTAGAGGCAATAATAAAGTGGTTATTCTTATATTTCCTTGTTCATGATAATCATTCGTTATCCATGCTATAATTGTATTGATTGGAAACTCAAATACATGTGTGGGTACATAGACAACAACATGTCCCTAGTGAGCCTCTACCGGACTACCTCATTGATCAAAGATGGCTATGGTTTCCTAGTCATAGACATGAGTTGTCATTTGATAACAGGATCACATCATTAGGAGAATGATGTAATGGGCAAGACCCAAACTACGAATTTAGCATATGATCATGTCAAGTTTATTGCTATCGTTTTCTGCATGTCAAGTATATGTTCCTATGACCATGAGATCATGTAACTCACTGATACCGGAGGAGTACCATGTGTGTACCAAACGTCCCAACGTAACTGGGTGACTATAAAGGTGCTCTACAGGTATCTCCGAGGGTGTTTGTTGAGTTGGCATAGATCAAGATTGGGATTTGTCACTCCGTATGATGGAGAGGTATCTCAGAGCCCACTCAGTAATACAGTATCACAATGATCTTGCAAGCTTTTTGACTAATGATTTAGGCACGGGATCTTGTATTACAGAATGAGTAAAGGGACTTTTTGGTAATGAGATTGAACTAGTTATCGAGATACTGATGATCGAATCTCGCACAAGTAACATACTAATAGACAAAGGGAACTACATACGGGATTAGCTGAATCCTTGACATCGAGGTTCGACCAGTAAGATCTTCGTAGAATATGTGGGAACCAATTTGGGCATCCAGGTCCCGCTATTGGTTATTGACCTTAGAGGTGTCTCAGTCATGTCTACATAGTTCTCGAATCCATAGGGTGTCGGGGGGAATCGGCTTCCTTGAACACCTATGGGGACCGAGCCCCTTACTGGTTCGGCGGGGGGCGGAGGTTGCACAAAGAGCAGATCGAGGCGCTGCACACGAGGGATTTTACCCAGCTTCGGGCCGCAAGGATGCGTAAAACCCTACTGCTGCTTGGTGGATTGTATTGTGTTCTTGCTCGGGAGCGCGCGGTGCTACAGTACACACGAGCTGCTGGCGAGGTCGAGCGTGACGATGGGTCTCCCCTCCTACGTGCGCATGGGGCCTCCTTTTATATGCTCAAGGGGTTACCCACAGGTGGCAGCGTAGGTGGGGGCAAAAATGGTAGAATGTTGTAGTGGGTACAGCTGCCTGCACAGTGGCTGTACAGTGCTATCATACCTAACTCTAACGGCGGGGGACAAGGGCATTAAATGCTCGTCTGCGTCGCCCAGACAGTGAAGGGAAGTGGACCGTCAGGAGCGCCACCGTTTGCCACGATGGCTACTCTGTCAGCTTCGCTTCGCCACCGCATGCCCCTGGCTACACAACCTCCCGCCACGTGCGCCTGGAATGCCCCCAGAGCGACACGTTGGTGGGTGAGCTGGAGCGCGGGCACGGGGTGGTAACTTGCCGTGGCAAGCGCCTTGCCACGGTGGATGTCTAGTCGCGCCCGGGAGCTCGTCGCTCACCGGGCCTTGCCGGGGCGCGGGGCGCGCCGTGGCAGGGTCCTTGGTGTGCCGAGGATGGCCTTCCCGGCAAGCTCCTCCTGCCGGGGTCTTGTGCTTCGAGCGGCAGTCCCGGCAAGCTCCTCTTGCCAGGGCCTCGATCTCTTCGGGCGGCCTTCCCGGCAAGCTCCTCTTGCCGGGGCCTTGGCTCAAATACTTTGTTCTTGGATGGCCTAAAAAGGGACCACGGAGAGTCTTGGCGATCGCCCGGCAAGCCTTGCCGCGGGGGGCTACGACTGCCCGTGCACAAGTTCGGGGTACTAAGGTACCCCTATTTTAGTACACCGACAGGAGCCCCCGGGCCTGGGCCATACACGGCGCCGAGCGCTGTTGGGCCAGGCCCAAAACAATGCACGGGCACGCGCGGCCTGTGTCATGCTGCATCTGCTTCTGCGCCCACCATGTCATCCCCGAACGGCACACATCGAACGCGGCATCATGGGGAGAGGCGTGCGTGACGTGGGCGGCGTGCGCAGGGCTGAGCCCCGCAGGCGCGCGTCACGTCGCAGGCGATTTATTTGTTCGGAAAGGCGAAACGCCCCCCTCCTCCCCTTATAAGCAGGGGAGACAGGGGCAGTCCGCCCACCCGCCAGTTGCGATTCCTCGAAATCCTCCGCCACTTCCCAAGAGAAGCAGCGCTCCGCTCCCCTTCCGCCGCCACCAGTGCTACCGACGCCGTCGACTTCCCTCCCTCTTTCCGCCATGGCCCCGAAGGGCGACAAGGGAAAAGGGAAGGCCGTGAAGTCGGCCGAGGCGCTGCGGCTCGAGGCGCAGCGAAAGGAGCAGGCGGTCTTCCCCCCTGAGCTCGACGCGTTGGTCCTGAGGGAGGAATACTACCTCTTCTGGTCGGCGAGGACGCGAGCGCATCCGCGCACGAGGGTTCTTCCCGGCATCGCCCAGAAGGAGTATCCGACCGGGTATCCCTTCTTTGCTCTGTTCTTCTATTGCGGGCTCTGTCCGCCCTTCTCTGAATTTTTCTGCGACATCATGAACACCTACGGGTTCCACCTTCTCGATTTCACCCCCAATGTTGTCTTGACCATGGCAATCTTCGCACATCTCTGCGAAAATTTTGTCGGAGTCTTTCCAAACATAGCTCTCTTCCGCCAGTTCTTCACGCCTCGAGTAGAGAGAGGAGAGCCCCTCTCCGGCGGGATCGCCTGGATCTCGAAGCCCGGCAAGAAGGATGCTTATCTGGAGGGAGAGCTCCGCAGCAAATGGGAGGAATGGAGGGCAGACTGGTGCCTGATCGTCGAGGAGAACCCGCAGCCATTCACCGCCGTGCGCCAAACCCCTGTGGTGCGCGGCAGGGATTGGAGCGACGTGGCCCCGGACAACGACAAGCTGCGGATTGCCGTTACCCGGATCCTGCGGCTCAGGCGTGCCGGGCTCACAGTTGGCGCCGTCGGCGCAGATTTCCTCCGCCGCCGCATCGCTCCCCTGCAGGAGAAGAGGAGGCCTGCCTGGGAGTTCCAGAATGCGGCGGATATCATGAGGCTGCGCCCTGGCCTCAACTTCAATTTCACCGTCTTGGAGCTTGACGGGACGCTCAGGGCGCTATTCAAGCACGACCCCGACCATCCCGAATGGTTCAGGCTGCCGCGAGCGTCGCCCGGTTGTGCAACAATTCGTCGCTCAACCGCATCCTCGCAATGATGCCGCTGTGCGACTCGCACGGGATCGACTCCACTTGGCAGGAGCCCGCCGACGACGTCGTGCGGGCGTTCTTCGACGACCTGGTGGAGAGGCCAGTCGACGCCGACGAGCAGAGGGGCCTCACCCGCGACACCACCAACGCGGAGTTGGCGTACATCGCCTCTAGGATGGAGGAGGCCGCGGCAGCCGCGGCCGCGGGCAAGTTCGGCTTCACATTGGCGGAGGCGGACAAAGCGGAGGCGGAAAGCCTTGCCGATCAAGCGGAGTTTGCCGGCGAGGAAGAGCTTGCCGGGCACGATGCCGAGGGCAAGCCTGCCCAGGACACGAGCGGCTTGCCGGAGGTCGGCGCCTCTTCCTCCCGCCCCGCGGGCAGCTCGTCGCAAGCAGAGCCCCCTGCCCAGCCACGGAGGCGTCTCCGCAAGGCTGGGGAGGTGGTGCGGTAGACGAGCCCACAACCGCAGCGCCGCGTGACGCGCTGCTCTGAGGCAGCAGGAGCGGGGTCTTCGCGGGCCGCGACTTCTGCTCCTGCCGCTTCTCGCGCCGCGGCGGCAGCCGGAGCGGAGTCGTCTACTGCTCCCGCCAAGCGGCCACGGGAGCCTACTCCCCCGCCTCCCCGCGCCAGGAGCAAGCCGGTCTTTGACTTGTCCGCGCTTAGCTCTGACGAGGAAGAGGGAGAGGAGTAAGATCCCCGCTGTTCTTGTGTCTCTTCAATTCTTGTAGTTGTGCCTCGCATCTCATTTGCTTTCCTCCGAATTTGGTCCTTTATAGGACTCTGGCTCGGAGGGTGGCAAAGAGAGCCAAGGTCCCAGTGGTCATCCTCGACAACGAGCCCTCCGTGGCGGCAGGGGGTGCGCCTGAGATGACCTTGCCGGGCCCACCAACTAATCCTCAGAGCATCCCCCAGCGCAGCCCCCAGCGTAAGCATATGACTTGCTTCCTGCCGTTGGGCGCGCCCGGGTGCCCTTCGCTTTTCTTGACATCTGGCTGACGATTTGTGTAGGAGCAGAGCAACCCCACCAGGAGCGTCCGGAGACCGCCCCCGATGAGCCACCCGCTACAAATACACCGCCAAGGGGGAGTTCCCCGACGAGGGAGCCGTCCCCGGCAAGAGGGCAGTCCCCGGCAAGGGAGCGGTCTCCGGCGAGGGAGCAGCCCCCGGCAAGGGAGCAGTCCCCGGCAAGAGAGCCGTCTCCGGCAAGGGACGATGCCGACGGAGACCGCGACGGCAGACCCTGGCCCAGGTAACCTTCTTGCCTCGAAACTCCCCTGGGGTTCTTCTTCTTTGAATAGTTGCTTGATTTCTCCCCCTCCTTCGGCCTTCAGACCCGCCCGCCACGGACCCGATGGAGACCGAGGTTGTCGTCGAGGAGGACGCACGCGGCTTTACCGACAACGTGGCCGCCACCGGAGAGACGGATGGTGCTGAAGATCCGGTCGGCGAAGAGGCCGCCGAGGCAGCCGCTTGTGAGGGGGTCGGCGATCGTACTGACGGCCCTGAGGCCGCAGGAGCGCCAGGCGCTGCGCCGACCGCCGATCCCGCCTCGGCAGCAGCGTCGGGCCCCGAGGAGCCCCAGCCAGGCGCCTACCTGAAGGTCGGCGACGATATCTTCATCAAGCTCCCCTGGGAGTCGACTTCCAGGGCGCCGGTCGAGGGGGAGGCCTTGGATGGAGAGGTGCTCGCCTCCGCCGGGCTGACGCTGGTTGACGCGCCAAGCAGCAGCGGCGGCGAGCCTGAAGAGGAGCGGCTGCTCCGAAAGCTGGTGTCGCTCTACCGCGCCTGACAAGCCCAGGTGGAACGCCGGGAAACGCTTGTCACGAAGGCAGGAGCGGACATGGAGAAGCGCGCAGGGGAGCTCCGCGAGCTCAACCAGGAGGCCCTCCGTTCCATGGCGGAGGAGCGAAAGCAGCTCGACGGGGGGCGGACGGCCTTCCTCCTCGAGAAGGCAGAAGCTGAAGAGCAACAAAGGCTTGCCGCCGCGGGGCTGGCCGCGCGGGAGGGCGAGCTGGTGCAGCAGAAAGCCAGCCTCGCCAGCAACGAGGAGGAGGTCGCCGCACGCGAGCAAGCGCTCGGCGGAGCCCTCAAGGAGGCGCGAGATGCTGCCGCGACTGCCGAGACCGTCAAGGAGGCACTGGAGGCGAGGGTGGTGCAGCTCGACACCGACCTCAAGGCGAGCGGCGAGGAGCTCGCCACGCTCAAGCAGGAGCGCGAGAAGGGTGCCCGCACCCTTGGTGAGCTGCAGGGCCGCTTCGCCAAGAAGATCAAGGAGCTCGCCGCCGCCAAGGACTCCAACGCCGACCTCGAGCTGAAGCTGGACACCTTGTCCAAGGCGCTGGACAGCGCCAAGGAGCAAGAGGTGGCCTTGCGGAAGGAGGTCGCGGACAACAAGGCGTTGTTGGAGAGTGCCGCGGTCACCCAGAACGAATTCAGGGCGACGGTGGAGCAGTGGACCGAGGGCCTCGTGGACATCGCCGCCTCCATCGACAAGGAGCTGACGCTGCTGGGGATGGAGGGTCACGAGTACCCCACTGACGAGAACGTCCCACCCAGCGCCAAGCTCACTCCGTTCTTCAAGGGCGTGGTGGCGGCCCTCAAGCATCTCCGGAATGCGATCCCAGAGTAGCTGGCCGGCGAGACGCGCGAAGCCGTCGACGGAGCCCTCGAGAAGGTGTTGGGGAAGGTCGCCTTCCGCAACCCCGGCATCAGGCTCACCAACGTCCTCAAATCCCTGCCGGCAGAGGCCGACCTCGAGGAGATCAGGGCCCTCGTCGCGCCCATAGAGGAGAAGGTGGCCGGGATCAAGAGGATCGAGGGCGACCGTGTGGATTAGGCCGCCTCCCCTTTCCTTTTCTTGTCGCTGCTGGCCAAGTCATGAGGGCGATTCATTAGGGCCGCGACAAGCTTGCCTTTGTAATATAACTCTATCTTAGGTAGTGTCTGCATTGTTATTTCCTCTACTTGACTCCGTGCTTTGTATGTTTTTGCCCTACGCTTCTGGGGACTTGTCGGCGTAGGCCTCCGCCTTACCGCGGGCTCTGAGTGCGGGATATCAGCAGCCCGCCAGCGGCGCCACTACCGGCAAGAAACCTTGTCGCGGCTAGCTGCAGCTCACTTAGATTGTTGAGCAGGCTCAAAGCAAAGTAAGTGTTGCGACTGCATTCGCAGCACACTTAAGCCGCTGCGCGAGCTCGAAACAAAGTAAGGATGCCACTCTGGTTGTAGCACACTTAAGTCGTTGAGCGGACTCGAAACGAAGTAAGGGCGCAACTAGCCACGAACCGGTCCCTCCGCGCATAGGTTTTCCATACAAAACACGATCGTTCGAGGAAGATAACCTCAAAAATTTAAAAACTCAATTGCTCAAGCTATGGCAACTTAGCTTTTCCGTGGCTCGCTGCCCGGCAAGGTCGCTTTCCGGCAGGGCGAGGCATGGGGCTCGCCGTCGCTTACCGGGGGTCAGTGCTGCACAGAGTGTCAGATAATGCACGCAAGGAATAAAGAGCATGAGATCGACAAGGTGCGCGGAGCACATGAACTCAATCTGCGCACAGGGTTTGCGCATGGCCCCGTACAAAGGATCACATGCAACAGCGGCAAGACTTTGTACAGGAGGGTGGTTGCCGGACGGGGTCTGACAACCGCGCCTTACGGGCGAAACTTACGAAGATGCCCAACGTTCTAGGAGTTGCTCGCCGGAGCGGCATCTTCGGTCTCAAGGCGGACAACGCCAGGCCCATCGACTCGTTTCACCCGGTAAGGGCCTTCCCACTTCCTCGGAACTTCTGGCACTAACTTTGCGGCTATAAAAGCGGCGCAAAGCTTGCTGGTAGCGAGCAGCTCGCACAGCGGTCTGAAGACGGTCCTCCTCGAGGAGCAGCGCGTCATCTCGACGCAGCTGCTCTCGCTCGAGCTCAGCGTGAGCGAGCACTCGAGGTGGCCCGTACGCGAGATCCGTGGGGCTATCTGCCTCCGCTCCATGGAATAGAGCGAAAGGTTGCCTGGTATGACCAGGGCTTGCCTGCGCCGAGGGGTGTCGGCGCAGGTTTGGACGCCGTAGCGTCACGAGCTCGATGCATGTTCTGGCGCCGTGGCGCCATGAGCTGGCTCGACGACGTCCGTCCCGCCGCCGGTGCCGTCCCCGCCACCCGTTTGCTCCAAGGGCGGCGGGTTCGACGCGGACGGACCGGCCACCTCCGGAGCCTTCTTCTTCGGTGGCATGTCGATGAAAACGAAGGAGATCTAGCTGGTGCAGGCGCCGGATCAGGTCCGCACAACTTCGACGCCCCTACCTTGCGCGCCAAAGATGTCGGGGGAATCGGCTTCCTCGAACACCTATGGGGACCGAGCCCCTTACTGGTTCGGCGGGGGGCGGAGGTTGCACAAAGAGCAAATCAAGGCGCTGCACACAAGGGATTTTACCCAGCTTCGGGCCGCAAGGATGCATAAAACCCTACTACTGCTTGGTGGATTGTATTGTGTTCTTGCTCGGGAGCGCGCGGTGCTACAGTACACACGAGCTGCTGGCGAGGTCGAGCGTGACGATCGGTCTCCCCTCCTACGTGCGCATGGGGCCTCCTTTTATATGCTCAAGGGGTTACCCACAGGTGGCAGCATAGGTGGGGGCAAAAATGGTAGAATGCTGTAGTGGGTACAGCTGCCTGCAAAGTGGCTGTACAGTGCTATCATACCTAACTCTGACGGCGGGGGACAAGGGCATTAAATGCCCGTCCGCGTCGCCCAGATGGTGCAGGGAAGTGGACCATCAGGAGCGCCACCGTTTGCCACGATGGCTACTCTGTCAGCTTCGCTTCGCCACCGCATGCCCCTGGCTACACAACCTCACGCCACGTGCGCCTGGAATGCCCCCAGAGCGACACGTTGGTGGGTGAGCTGGAGTGCGGGCACGGGGTGGTAACTTGCCGCGGCAAGCGCCTTGCCGCGATGGATGTCTAGTCGCGCCCGGGAGCTCGTCGCTCACCGGGCCTTGCCGGGGCGCGGGGCGCGCCGTGGCAGGGTCCTTGTCGTGCCGAGGATGGCCTTCCCGGCAAGCTCCTCTTGCCGGGGTCTTGTGCTTCGAGCGGCAGTCCCGGCAAGCTCCTCTTGCCAGGGCCTCGCTCTCTTCGGGCGGCCTTCCCGGCAAGCTCCTCTTGCCGGGGCCTTGGCTCAAATACTTTGTTCTTGGATGGCCCAAAAAGGGACCACGGAGAGTCTTGGCGATCGCCCGGCAAGCCTTGCCGCGGGGGGCTACGACTGCCCGTGCACAAGTTCGGGGTACTAAGGTACCCCTATTTTAGTACACCGACATAGGGTCTACACACTTAACGTTTGGTGATGATATAAGTATAGTAGAGTCATTATGGTGGTTACCCAAGGTTGTCCGGAGTCCCGGATGAGATCCTGGATGTGACGAGGAACTCCGCAATGGTTCGCAGGTGAAGATCGATATATTGGACAAAGGGTATTAGAGTACGAAATTATTCCGGGGGTATCGGGTGATGACCAGCATCAACGAAAGGGGTTTCGGGGGCCCCGACAAGTATTGGGGGCCACATGGGCTAAGTGGAGGGGGGCAAACCAGCCCACTAAGGGGCTATGCGCCTCCCTCACCCTTTCCCATGTAACCAGAAGGGGTGGGGGCGCCTCCTAGGGCAGCCATCCCCTTTACCTTGGGGGCCAAGGCTCCCGGGGGTGGGGGCGCCCAAAACCCATCTAGGGTTTCCCCCTGTGGCCGCCGCCACCCTAGATGGGATCTTGGGCACCCCCTCCTCCTCCCTTCCCCTTATATATAGAGTTAGAGAGAGGGCAGCTGCATCCTTGAGTACATCTCCACGCCATGGCACTACCCTTCCTCTCCCTCGTAGCCCTCTTCCTCTCTGTAGTGCTTAGCGAAGCTCTGCTGAAATTCCACCACCACCGCCGCCACCACACCATCGTGTTGTCAGAGGACTTGAGCTACTACTTCACCACCGCTCGTTGGATCAAGGCGGTGAAGGCGTCATCAAGTTGTACGTGTGTTGAACACGTTGGTGCCGTCCATTCGGCACTTGGACCGGAGTTCGCGGGACGGATCGTGATTGGATCGCGAAGACATTCGACTACATCTACCGCATTTCTTAACGCTTCCGCTTAGCGAATTATAAGGGTATGTAGATGTAATCTGTCCTCTCATAGATTTTCATCTCCTAGATTGATCTTGGTGAGCGTAGGAAAAATTTTGTTTCCCATACAACATTATCAAACAGTCGTATCAGAGCTAGGTCTGTGCGTAGATGACATCACGAGTGGAACACAAAGGATTTTGTGCGTGTAGATATTCAGATTGCTTCCTTCCTTGTTCTTTTCTTGATTCGGCGGTATTGTGGGATGAAGCAGCCCGGACCAACTTTACATGTCCACGTACATGAGACCGGTTCCATCGACAAACATGCAACTTGTTGCATAAAGGTGGCTGGCAGGTGTTTGTCTCTCCCACCTTAGTTGAATCAGATTCGACAAAGGCGGTCCTTGTAGAAGGTTAAATAGCAACTTGTATATCACCATTGTGGCTTTGCGTAGGTAAGAATCGTTCATGCTAGATACCCATAGCAGCCATGTAAAACATGCAACAACAATTAGAAGACGTCTAACTTGTTTTTGCAGTGTATGTTGTGATATGATATGGCCAAAGACATGATGAGATATATTTGATGTATGAGATGATCATGTTTTGTACTAGTTTATCACGACTTGAATGTTGGTCAATACGGTAACCGGTAGCAGACATAGGGTCGTCTCTAATTATTGTATGACATGTGTGTCAATCATTAAGCGATATGTAATGCTTTACTTTATCGATAAGCTATAGCAATAGTAGTAGAAGCATGGTTGGCGTGACAATCTCGATGGTGACACAATGATGGAGATCATGGTGTCATGTCGGTGACGATGGAGATCGGTGCTTTGGAGATGGACCTCAAAAGCACAAGTTGATGGCCATATCATGTCACTTATGATTTGCATGTGATGTCAATCCTTTTATGCATATTATTTTGCTTACGATGATGGTAACATTATAAGGTGATTCCTCACTGAAATTTCAAGATAAAAATTGTGTTCTCCCCAAGTGTGCACCGTTGCGAAAGTTCGTCGTTTCGAAGCACCACGTGATGGACGGGTGTGATAGACTCTACGTTCACATACAACAGGTGGAAGCCAGTGTTGCACATGCAGAACACTTGGGTTAAACTTGATGAGCCTAGCATGTACAGATATGGCCTCGGAACACAAGAGACCGAAAGGTCGAACATGAGTCATATAGTAGATATGATCAACATGGAGATGCTCACCATTGAAACCACCTCATCTCATGTGATGATCGGACTTGGATTGGTGAATTTGGATCATGTTACACTCGGATGACCGGAGGGATGTTGATTTTAGTGGAATTTCTTAGGTAATATGATTAGTTGAACTCATTTATCATGAACAATAGTCTAAGTTATCTTTGCAAAATTATGTTGTAGATCAAAGGCTCACGCAGTAGCTCCCCTGAATTTCTATGTGTTCCTAGAGAAAGTTAAGCTGAAAGATGATGGAAGCAACTTTGTAGACTGGGCCCGTAGTCCCAAAAGGCTTATGTCCTTGATGCACCGCTTGGTGCGCCACCCCCTCCAGCGACTGTGGACATTGTGAACGCCTGGCAGTCGTGTGTTGATGACTACTCAATGGTGAAAGTGCAACTATCCCAAGGGTGGTTTTGGTAATTCCTAACAACATATAGCTCATTGAGCTAATGCTATTTTAAGATAAATATTTTAGGAAAGCTCAATGATTGGCATGGCATGGATTAGAAAGTGGACCCCTCAAAATGCTAAGGACAAAAGATTGGCTCAAGATCAAAGCACAAGACTCTACATTTTTCTTTTAGTGATCCAACATCACATTGGGTCCATAGGAAAAGCCAATACTATTAAATGGGGGTGAGGTGTTGCTTAATGAGTTACTTGCTCAAAATGATATGCTCCAAAAACCCTCGACTACTTTCTCATATTCACATATGTCCCAAACCAAAAGTCAAACTCGGCCCCACCGAAACTTTCTATCCCGCGCCACCGAGTTCTATTGACAAAGCCACTGCCAAAAACCCTAGTCACTTCGGTCTCACCGATATGGATCTCGGTCTCACCGAGATGGGATTTCAACCTCTCTGTTTCCCTTCGTAACGTTTCGGTTCCACCGAGATGAGCGATCGGTCCAACCAAGATGCAATGCAAACTCTCTGTTTCCCCTTCGTAACATTTTGGTCTAACCGAGATGAGCGAATCGGTCCCATCGAGTTTGCCTAACCAACTCTCTATTTGTCTATTACCATAATCGGTCTCACCGAGATTACATTATGCCCTAACCCTAACGACATCGGTATCACCGAGTTGACATGTCGGTCCCACCAAAAAATCATAACATTCACATTTGGAACTAAATCGGTCTATCCGAGTTTTGTAATTCGGGCCCACCGAGTTTGGTGGTTTGTGTGTAACGGTTATATTTTGTGTGGAGGCTATATATACCCCTCCACCCACTCTTCATTCGGTGAGAGAGCCATCAAAACATGCCTACACTTCCAACATACATTTTCTAAGAGAGAACCACCTACACTTGTGTTGAGCTCAAGATATTCCGTTCCAACCACATAAATCTTGATCGCTAGCCTTCCCAAGTTGCTTTCCACTCAAATCATCTTTCTACCAAATCCAATCCTATGAGAGAGAGTTGAGTGTTTGGGAGACTACCATTTAAGCACAAGAGCAAGGAGTTCATCATCAACACACCATCTATTACCTTTTGGAGAGTGGTGTCTCCTAGATTGTCTAGGTGTCACTTGGGAACCTCCGTCAAGATTGTGGAGTTGAACCAAGGAGTTTGTACGCGCAAGGAGATCGCCTACTTCGTGAAGATCTACCCTAGTGAGGAAAGTCCTTCGTGGGCGATGGCCATGGTGGGATAGACAAGGTTGCTTCTTCGAGGACCCTTCATGGGTGGAGCCCTCCATGGACTCGCGCAACCGTTACCCTTCATGGGTTGAAGTCTCCATCAACGTGGATGTACGATAGCACCATCTATCGGAACCACGGATAAAAATCTCCGTGTCTACATTGCGTTTGCTCCCTCCAAACTCCTCCCTTTACATTCATATGCAATTTTTTTTACATTCCGCTGCTATACTCTTAGAATTGCATGTGTAGGTTGATTACTTGATTTGTGCTAAGTTGCTAAAATCTGCCAAAACTTAAAATTGGGAAAAGGCTAGATTCTTATTTGGTCAAGTAGTCTAATCACCCCCCTCTAGACATACTTTCGATCCTACAAGTGGTATCAGAGCTTTGGTCTCCATTTGCCTTGATTTCCATAGCTTTTGGTGATCATAGCCTTGGTTTCACAACCTAGGAGAGTATGGCGTCTAGTAAGGGAAATTACCACCGTAGAGGTCCTTACTTTGATGGTACTAATTTTGCTAGTTGGAAGCATAAGATGAAAATGCATATTCTTGGACATAACCCCACCGTTTGGGCTATTGTGTGTATTGGCTTGCAAGGTGAATTCTTTGATGGAAGAGAACCGAACCGTGAAGCTACCGCAGAAGAGTTGAAGATGATGCAATACAATGCTCAAGCTTGTGACATTCTCTTCAACGGATTGTGCCCCGAAGAATTCAACAAAATCAGCCGTCTTGAGGATGCAAAGGAAAATTGGGATACTTTGATTGATATGCACGAAGGTACCGACTCCGTCAAGGAATCCAAATTGGATGTGCTTCAAAGTCAACTTGACAAGTTTAGAATGAAGGATGGTGAAGGTGTCGCTGAAATGTACTCTAGGCTTGCTCTCATCACAACTGAGATTGCCGGCTTAGGAAGTGAAGAGATGAATGATAGATTCATCATCAAGAAGATCCTAAGAGCCTTGGATGGAAAATATGATACCGTGTGCACATTGATCCAAATGATGCCCAATTACAAATATCTCAAGCCAATGGAAGTCATTGGAAGAATTGTTGCTCATGAGATGTCACTTAAGGATAAGGAAGAGCTCCACAACAAGTCAAGTGGTGCTTACAAAGCCTCATGTGAAGCTCCCACATCATCAAGTGAGAAACAAACCTTCAATGAAGAATTGAGCCTAATGGTGAAGAACTTCAACAAGTTCTACAAAAGTAGAAGCAAGAAAAGAAGCTCCAAGTCAAGGTCCTACAATGACAAGAGATCTTCAAGTCGTGAACGAAATTGCTACAATTGTGGAAGACCCGGACAGTACTCCAATGAGTGTACGGCTCCCTACAAAAGAAGAGAAGATTCTCCCAAAAGAAGAAGTAGAAGAGAAGAATCACCGCCAAGAGAGAGAAGGTGTAGAGATGATCGTTATGAACGAAGACCCTCTCGGAGAAGCAAGGATTCGGAGAGGAAGGACAAATCATCAAAGAGCTACACAAAAAGAAGACATCAAGCTCATGTTTGTGAATAGTTATCCGGCTCCGACTCCGACCATCACTCCGAAAGAACTTATCACTCCGACTCCGAATATACTCAAGATGAAGGTGTTGCCGGTCTAGCACTTGTGTCAACCAACTCCTACGACATATTTGACTCACCAAATGAAGGAATTGGAAGATGCTTCATGGCTAAAGGTCCAAAGGTAACACACCCCAAGTATGTTGATTTTAATAATGATGAAGATGATTTGCTAGGAGATGATGATTTACTTGTTGACAACTCTAGTTATGAAAACTATGATGAACTTGCTATTAATCATGATAATCAAGATAAAACGAATGACGATGATAAGAAGGAGATTGAGCGTCTAACTAAAGAACTAAACACTCTTAAGTTAGCTCATGAAACTACCTTGGAAGATCATCGAGAACTTTTAAAGACTCATGAGAAGCTACACTTTGAAAAGCTCAACCTTGAGCAAGATCATGAGTTCTTAAAAGCAATCAATGATGATCTTCTCAAGAAAAGTTCTTCTTACATTGCCAAGCATTTACTCTTGTCTACTTACACGCCACAAGTTAAATCTAGCAACAAGAACAAGAAAGATTTTTCCTCTAGTAGTAACAACAATCATGCTAAATCCATTGCTGTTGCTTCTAGTAGTTCTCTTGATTCCACTAATGATTCTCTCAGCCAAGTTATACTAGAGCAAGAAAATAGCTTATTGAAGGGAATTATAGAGAAAGGTGTTTACAAGAGTCTTGCCGGAAGTAAGAATTTTGAGGAAATTGTACGCAAGCAAGGAAGACACCGGAAGAATCAAGGTGTTGATTTTGAACGAAAGTTCAATGCCAATGGAGTTGAGTGGGAAGAAGATCAATACCTGAAGACGAAGTTCGTTCTTCAACAAGAGAAGTATGATCCTACTTGTTTCCAAGGAACACAAGCTCAAGATGATCTTCCACCACAAGACCATAAGCTAAAGGGCAAGGACAAGCTTCAAGAGGAGATTGATGCATTCGAAGAAGCACCTAATGCCTTGGTCAAGTGGGTTCCCAAGACTACATCAAGTTCAACTTCATCAAGTACGACTACAACTCCAAGGATTCCCATCAAGATTGTGTGGATCCCGAAGATGAAGAACTAGAGAGTTCTTGAGGGTGACTCCGCCAACATACTTCACTCTTATCATTTCGGCAAGGACAAGTGTAAAAAAAATTCTATATCTTGCACTAGTTCAAGGAGTCACAAACCCTTTTGTTGGTAAGACAAGGGACAAGGTAACCTAATGCATTCATGGACATCATCCCATGTGAATATCACTCTATGTCTATGGATATCCTTGTTTGTTCCTTGTGGGACTAACCCATGTAGGTATTAAAAGTGCAACTCACTCCAAAGGATTGCTCCAAACGATCTACATCAACATTGAGCATTTACATCTTCAACACCTACATAAAGTCATCATCGACAAAACCCAAGGTTAGTTCATCCCTCTTAGAGGGGATATCACATCTAGGGGGAGCTTTACTCTAATCAATTGAGCTAAAACAACTCTAATGATGTGAGCACAACAATGCTTTATGTAAAAGTGGCAACCCCACTTGTGCTTAGACGATGAGTATGACCTATGATCAAATGTTCTCATTTGACTCCTAAGTCAATATACTCATATATAGATGACCTAGCCATCGCTAAATTGCTTGATAGATGCTAGAGTGATTGTGCATGCTTTGTCACATATTTCATTTGTCATTTTATTGCGTGAGCATGTTGGATGCATATTTTACTCATTCGAGGACATCCATTTGTTGCTTTGATTGTTTGGATTTTTCTCTTCTGCCAAATGGATGGACAAGAATGCCTAAGAATTCCCTCTAGCTATCTATGCTTTTCTCGTCTCAAACTCTATTCATGCTACATCACAAAGTTTGATCAAGTCAGATTCGAACCACTCTGTGTGACGAGCACTCGAAGTCCCCGATTCGTCATAGACTTAAACTTCCAAAACCTCTTTGTGCATTTCGGTATGACCGAGTCATCCATTTCGGTCAGATCGAGACCACTAAGTTGATCTAGGTTTTCAATCTCGGTGCAACCGATTTGAACTTTTCGGTCACACCGAGTTGCAGTAACCGCTTGCAATTCTGCATCTCGGTGCCATCAAGTTGTTCCACTCGGTCACACCGACAGGGTCGGGATATATAAACCCATGGGTGAGATTTTGGAAATTTCTTCGAAACCTCTCAGCCCGCGCGTATCCTGCTCTGCCGCCTCGGGTCTCCGGATCGTCTTCTCGCTGCTAGCGACCTCCCGCCGCTGGTTTCCATCGCCGTCAACGAAATTCTGCCCCTCCGTTGCCGCCATAGCAAACTCCACTGAACTAGGGTATGAGTTTGATCCTTTGTGCTATTCTTTTACCTCTGATTCGTAGCACATTGCTCTGCCATGATCATCACCACATATGCAAACACTCTATCCACTGAAAACATCCCGTAGGTTAGGTTTGATTTGAAAATTTAGGGTTAGGTCTCCGCAGAACTCATCTCGGACCGACCGAGTTGTAGAAATCAGTCTCACTGATTTGTCTTAGGCCATTGGACTTGCACTTTCGGTCTGACCGAAATATGCAAATCGGTGTGACCGAGTTCGATTCTCTATGAAACCCTACAAGTCTCGGTGCCACCGAACTGTGACTCGGTCTGACCGAGTTCACTAGTTTAGGTTCCAAAAGCTGCTTCGGTATCACCGAGTTCACAAATCGGTAGATCCGAAATGCTTTCTGTGAAGAACTAAAACTAAGTTTTTAAGTCATCTGTTTTGCAAAAATTCTGCACTTTGTGATGCTCATCCACTCTACCTCATCTATATGTATTCACAGGGCCTGCTGTCAGTAAGTTTGCAGAGATGCCTGATCAAAGTGACAGTCAGAACAAGTCTGAGGAACATGTGCAGATGAGTGAGGGCTCAGATCCCTCAAGCACTTCTGATGATGGCTACAGGAGCACTCCAAGCAACTTGCCAAGGGCAACCACCAGATCTAGGAAGAAGAGAACCTCATAATCTGAGGATGAGGATTATGTGCCACTGAGGAGGAAGTAAGCTCCAAAAAGAAGGTGCTGAAAAAGGAGTATGGCACAACTGCTGCAAGTAAGCCAGTGCTGAATAAGAAGGCACCAGCAAGGAGGATCCCTATGTCAAAGCCAAGGAGGGTGGAAACAGGAGAGACAATGAAATTCACTATAGAATCTGATGAAGGTGAAGCAGTAGGAGATGACAAAAAGAAAACGAGGGCAAGAACCACAACTGCAAAAGTTCTTGGCAAGCCCTCAATGATGAGAGATTCAGAAGAAGAAGAGGAAGAGGATGCTGCACCAGCTCCCAAAGCTTAGAAGCTCATGGGAGATGCTATAAAGTCAGGGGCTGCTCCATCAAAGCCCAAGTCTGCTCCCAAAGCAACAACTCAAGCTCAGAAGCCCACTAAGCCCAAGAGGAGCACCAGGAACATTCCTACCGAGGAAAAGAACAAGGCCCAGTGCCTGAGGTTGAAGAAGAGGATGATGAAGCCCTAGTGCTAAGAAAATTGAAGCCCAAGATTCCTGACCATAATGATGCTCATCCAGTAGCTGAAGACATGCACATCAGAAAGGATGTTGGACTAAGATTGTGGAGACAGTATGATGCTTATGCTGTAAGGTGGAGGACAACAGTTGATTACAGGTTTCACACAAAAGAACAACAAGACTTTTATGAAACTATTTTGCTTGACAAGAAGCCCATCGTTTGTGACATGAGATGGGTTGATTGGGAATTCATCAAGGAAAATGAAGATCACTTCCCACGAGTACATGAAATCTTCAAAGCATGTGGAGTTGACAAATTTATTGCTCAGAAGCTCACAAAATGGAATGATGAGCTGATCATGCAGTTTTACTCCACTGCTCACTTTTACCCAGATGGGAAGATCATTTGGATGTCTGTAGGTACCAGGTACCAATCCACTATTGAAGAATGGGCCAAGCTGATCAATGCCCCAGAGGAACATGAGGATGACTTGGATGTATATGCTGACAAAAAGAAAGACCACAACACTATGGACAACATGTACAAGGAGATCCCAGATAAAGCTTTGGAGACACATAAGCTTGGATCTGTACACTACCTGTTGTCTGGTCTGCCTACCATCAACTGGATCATAAGGCACACATTGCTACCCAAGTCTGGAGATCACAAGATGATCAGAGGACATTCTATCAACCTGCTACAGCTTTTTGATGCACCTCAGAAGTTCAAGGTCATGAGTTTGATTGTAGAAACAATCAAGAGGACAACTGCTGATCAGAAGAGAAGCTGTGGGTATGCTCCACACATTCAGGAGCTCATCAACTCCAAGATGGGCACAAGCACTTATTTGTTGGACAAGGAGCACTTACCCTTATATCCTGAATTTGAAGATAATAAGGTTGTGATGAATGAGGAAGAACCATCTTCAGTGCAAGCATAGGAGAAGAGAGCCAAAGCAAAGGCTGAGAAAGCTGCCAAGATGCCAAGTGTTGAAGAGGCATCTCAAGTTTTCCTGAAGAGCAAGAAATAACAACTTGGATATCTGATCCAGTCTACACTGAGGATTGAGAAGGGCTTGGCCACCCTGACTCAAAACCAGGAGAGCTTGGAGAATATAATAGAAACCAAATTTTATGATCTTGTTCTGAAGGTAACTGAGATTCAAACATCAGTTGAGCAGCTTCAGGAGGAAGCAGAAGAGAAGAGAGGCAAGGCAACTACTGATGCATTTGAGAGAGTGCCTAGAGGACAGATGTCTGCTGCAGTGCCAGTGAGAGATTCTAGAGCTATAGCATCAGCACCAGCATCTACAGCTCCAGTGCCACCTCCAGCAGCCACTCCACCAGCTCCAACTACTTCAACAAATGCCTTCGTCCTTGGAGTTCTCTCTACACCACCTCCCGAAGACCAAGCCTGGGAGATGCATAGCACTATGCATATTTGAACTTTTTGGTAACTTGTTGCCAAAGGGGGAGAAATATGTATAGATCATAGGCTTCGAGAGAGAGTGTCTTGCTTTTGTTTGAACTTTTTGATTATGTGGTTGTGTGAGATACTTTATGTCCTTGTGAGATACTTGTATGATCATGTGGTTGATCATTTGCTACCTTAATGCTTGTTTGGATGATACTATCTTTTATATCTCATATATGCTCATTCACTTGCTTGGTGATGAGTGCATGCTTTTAATTTCTATCATTTTGAGTGATCCACCAAGATGTATGTGACATGGAAGACTAACCCATGATCCTAATCGATTGTGCATTTGCATTCAAAAGCAATTTTTAAATAATGCACAAATTTAGGGGAAGCTCTTGCTTATCACATACTTCTCAAAGCGACGATGTTTTTAAATCTTATGATCATTTGTCAAAGCTTTGATCTATATGTTGTCATCAATTACCAAAAAGGGGGCGATTGGAAGTGCAACTATCCCTGGGTGGTTTTGGTAATTCCTAACAACATATAGCTCATTGAGCTAATGCTATTTTAAGATAAATATTTCATTAAAGCTCAATGATTGGCATGGCATGGATTAGAAAGTGGACCCCTCAAGATGCTAAGGACAGAAGATTGGCTCAAGCTCAAAGCACAAGACTCTACATTTTACTTTTAGTGATCCAGGATCACATTTGAGTCCATAGGAAAAGCCAATACTATTAAAAGGGGGTGAGGTGTTGCTTAATGAGTTACTTGCTCAAAATGCTTAGTGATATGCTCCAAAAAAACCTCAACTACTTTCTCATATCCACATATGTCCCAAACCAAAAGTCAAACTCGGCCCCACCGAAACTTTCTATCCGGCGCCACCGAGCTCTCTTGACATAGCCACTGCCACATACCCTAGTCACTTCGGTCTCATCGATAGGGATCTCGGTCTCACCGAGATGGTATTGCAACCTCTCTATTTCCCTTCGTAACGTTTCGGTTCCACCGAGATGAGCGATCGTTCCCACTGAGATTGCAATGCAAACTCTCTGTTTCCCCTTCGTAAGGTTTCGGTCTAACAGAGATGAGCGAATCGGTCCCACCGAGTTTGCCTGACCAACTCTCTGTTTGTCTATTACCAAAATCGGTCTCACCGAGTTTATGTAATCGGTCTCACCGAGATTACGTTATGCCCTAACCCTAACGACATCGGTCCCACCGAGTTGACATGTCGGTCCCACCGAAAAATTCTAACATTCACATTTGGAACTAAATCGGTATGACCGAGTTTTGTAATTTGGTCCCACCGAGTTTGGTGATTTGTGTGTAACGGTTAGATTTTGTGTGGAGGCTATATATACCCCTCCACCCACTCTTCATTCGGTGAGAGAGCCATCAGAACATGCATACACTTCCAACATACATTTTCTGAGACAGAACCACCTACACTTGTGTTGAGGTCAAGATATTCCATTCCAACCACATAAATCTTGATCTCTAGCCTTCCCAAGTTGCTTTCCACTCAAATCATCTTTCTACCAAATCCAATCCTGTGAGAGAGAGTTGAGTGTTGGGGAGACTACCATTTAAGCACAAGAGCAAGGAGTTCATCATCAACACACCATCTATTACCTTTTGGAGAGTGGTGTCTCCTAGATTGTCTAGGTGTCACTTGGGAACCTCCGTCAAGATTGTGGAGTTGAACCAAGGAGTTTGTACGGGCAAGGAGATCGACTACTTCGTGAATATCTAGCCTAGTGAGGCAAGTCCTTCGTGGGCGATGGCCATGGTGGGATAGACAAGGTAGCTTCTTCATGGACCCTTCGTGGGTGGAGCCTTCCGTGGACTCGCGCAACCGTTACCCTTCGTGGGTTGAAGTCTCCATCAACGTGGATGTACGATAGCACCACCTATCGGAACCACGGATACAAATCTCCATGTCTACATAGTGTTTGCTCCCTCCAAACTCCTCCCTTTACCTTCATATGCAATTGTTTTTACATTCCGCTGCTATACTCTTAGAATTGCATGTGTAGGTTGATTACTTGATTTGTGCTAAGTTGCTAAAATCTGCCAAAACTTAAAATTGGGAAATGGCTAGATTCTTATTTGGTCAAGTAGTCTAATCACCCCCCTCTAGACATACTTTCGATCCTACAAATAGGTTAGTGCTCCATGTTGTATAGCTTAGAGCCAGGACTTCAAAGGCATTTTGGACGTCATGGAGCATATGAGATGTTCCAGGAGGTTAAGTTTATCTTTGAGAAGAATGCCCGGATCGAGACGTATGAGACCTCCGATAAGTTCTATGCCTGCAAGATGGAGGAGAATAGGTCCGTCAATGAGCACATACTCAGAATGTTTGGGTACTACAACTGTCTGGCTGAGTTGGGAGTTGGGCTCCCGCCAGAGGCTGCCACTGAGATAGTTCTTCAATCGCTACCACCTACCTACAAGAGCTTTGTGTTTAACTACAACATGTATGGTATGAACAAGTCAGTCTCTGAGCTGTTCGCGATGCTGAAAGTCGCCGAGTCAGACATCCAGAAGGAGCATCAAGTGTTGATGGTGAATAAAATCACTAGTTTCAAGAAAGGCAAGGGAAAGAAGGGAAACTTCCAGAAAGGTGGCAAGGCAGTTGCTCCTCCTGTGAAGAAACCCAAGGCTGGACCCAAGCCGAAGACTGAGTGCTTCTATCTCAAGGGAACTGACCACTGGAAGCGGAACTGCCCCAAGTATCTGGCCGACAAGAAGGGAGCCAACGTCAATAAAGGTATATATGATATACATGTTATTGATGTGTACCTTACCAACTCTTGTTGTAGTGCCTGGGTATTTGATACCAGTTTGGTTGCTCACATTTGCAACTCATAGCAGGAACTACGGAATAGACGAAGGCTGGTAAAGGACGAAGTGACAATGCGCGTGCGAAATGGTTCCAAGGTTGATTTGATCGCCGTCGGCACGCTCGCTTTTCGATTACCATCAGGATTAGTGATGAACCTGAATAATTATTATTTAGTGCCTGCGATGAGCATGAACATTATATCCGGATCTTGTTCAATGCGAGACAGTTACTCATTTAAACCAGAGAATAATGGTTGCTCTATTTATATGGGTAATATCTTTTATGGTCATGCACCCATTGCGAGGGGTCTATTCTTATTGAATCTCGATAGTGATGATACACATCAGTACTGTAGGATGCTGCTAACGCGACACTACGATCAGAGACCCTTCGACGAAACTGTGTGCGATGCAATAATCGCAAACGGTGGTGCAAAAGAACCGTAAAAAAGGTGCAAAACGTTTGCGATGGCGGAGCCATCAAACACGGTTCAGATTTTAGTTGCGTGTGCGACGCAGGGCATACGATTGATCCAGATGAACTGTTCGCGATTAGATAGAAGAACAAAAACAGGCAGCCATATCAACGTGTGTGCGATATATGACATACAGTTTGCTCCGATGAACTGTTTGCAATTAGGGAAAGCAACAGAAACGGTCAGCCAAATCAAGGTGTGTGTGATATGCGGCATACGGTTCAGTCGAATGAAGTGTTTTTTATTAGGGAAGAGAACATAAACAGTTCAACTTAGCAAGATGTGTGTGATAAGATCGTACGCTGGCCCCAAACACTGACAGCACAACTTATAAATTGATGGATGGAGTACTAGTTACAGTGATGCAAATAATTAAGCAAAGGGATCGCACATGTCTCTATTGACTGGAATAAGAATGCAATAGCACAATAAGAATTAAGGCCATGATGATGCAATCGCAATGGTCGTTACAGGAGGCAAGAAGAAAGATGCATCCATCAACGTACAACCTCCTCCTCCTCAACTCAGTGCGTCGGGCCAGTGACCAGCGGCTAAGGAGCGGCAGCTTTTGTGACCAGGTCAAGGTGCTTCTCAGCAAAGGCATCCAAGGCTTCCAGCCGGTTGAAAAAGGCCGACGTCTTAGTGTCCTCGCTGGCCTTGTAGATACCTATGTACAGGTGGATGTGTAGGTTTACGAATTCTTGTATGGCGAGGCGCCTCGCGGCGAGCGCAACCTCTAGGTGGACATTCTTCGTGGCATCGGCGGGCAGTCGTAGGGACACCATTTCTTGAAAGAGGTTCCGACCATGGAGGCCGATTAGGGTGGCAGGCAATGAGGAGCCCGGGCCTGCGAGCTAGAGGAGCACGATGATGTCGTCTGTGAGCTTCTTGACGATGGTGAACTTGTTGGTGGTGGCAACGATCATCTGGTCCAACTGAGAGTCGTAGCTGGCGTCAACGGCGGCCATCCACCAGCCGGTCGCCAACACCGTCTGGAGACGATCCTCGGTGCTATGCCGCAGGCCGGCTTCATGGACCATCTGGCACAGCCGCTGGCCGCTCATGTGCATCGCGACCATCGGTCTGGAGTGAGCAATTTTGCGCTTAGTGTAGGTGCTTAGGCAAATGCTTAGGTGCATACGATGTGGTAGATGCATTGGAATGGAGGGGCGCCTTTATATGAGTGCAAACTGCGTTGCATTCACATCGTGCTGCCTCTTTTCCCGGTCCTCCTCCCATTACTTGCCTCATGCATTCACACGATGCTAATTGAAGGAGTATGCATCATTGGCCATTCAACATTTCGGGAACCGCTACCCTCTCCCTCGTCCGCATTAAAGCTGTATCAGGAACTGCGCCGCCCGTTGTCAAATCGAATAGTACAGAACCGCCCGCTGCACACCCGGCTGAACATGCCTCCTCGCCTCCATCTATGCTTAATTACTAAATTTAAGTTGCAAAAATTAGATACTGCTAGTGATTTTTAGCTTCATACTTTGACAAATCATAGTGTTACAAGGTTGACAAATGGCAATGTTACTAGATCAACAAATGTCGATCTTTCCAGTTTGACAAATGGCAACATACCCAATATGACAGATGCAAATCTTACCAAATTGTTTGTAAGTGGTTGCACATGGGTCATCCAAAAGAACCTCTTGCATTCAAGAGCTGCACAAATCCTACTCTCACTTTGCATACGGGTGTTCTATCTAAAATGATTGCGATCAAGAGCCATTAAAACCAAGACACGTGGCGTCACATGAATGGTTAACAGAACGTAAACGGTTTGAATTATACAAACATTTGAGATGTTAAAGTGGCAGCTATTTTTTCAAAATGCCTTTGTTGGCCGTTATTCGAGTGCGCCTTCTCTCAAAATGGACATGAAAAATATCACAGCATGTCGGGTGCCATTCCACGATAGCATGCCAAGTTTCATGAATTTCAGACAAGTTTTGGATTTACTAGAATTTAAAAACAAAGTATCTCAATGTTTTGCCGGCAATCAACGGTGCCCTGGTGTTTGAAATTTATTCCCATTTCTTGCATTGGACCTAAGCATGCATCCAAGGACAAAGATTTGATTTTTCAACCAATTTATATGCACTTGAGCATGTGCATGTAGTTCAAATTTGAATTATGCACATAAATGCATTGAAAACTCAGTTAATGCATAAAAATGTCCAAACGAACCCCAAAAATAAAAAAATTGACACAATACTCTTGTTGTTCTATGTTGACATGAGAAATTTTTTGAAAACAATAAGAGGCAATGGATATCGTTCCGTCCCAAAAGGTGGGACGTTCCCTACCGAAACCATCATGCTTGTTGTCAGAAGCTCTGGTTTGTGAGAACCATATACCCAAACCTGCCCCAAATGGGACAAAAAATTTACCACGGCATGTTGATGCCGCTCCGTGATAGCATGCCAAGTTTCTAGATTTCAGACGAGTTTTGGATTTACTAGAATTTACAAACCAGGTATCTCAATGTTTGCGGCTGAGTGACGGTGGCAAGGTGTTTCACATTCATCCCCATTTCTTGCATGGGACCTAAGCATGCAACTAAGGACACATATTTGAATTTTCAACAAATTTATATGCATTAGAGCATGCGCATGTAGTTCGAATTTGAATTATGCACATGAATGCATTGAAAACTCGGTTAATGTATAAACCCCAAAAAACCCAAAAATTGACACAACACTCCTGTTGTTCTATGTTGACACTAGGAATGAGATTGAAATCGAGAAGAGACAATGGATATCGTTTCGTCCCCAAAGGAGGGATGTTCCCTACCGAAACCATCAGGCTTGTTGTGAGAAGCTTTGGTTTGTGAGAAGCATATCCCCAAACCTGCCCCAAATGGGATAAAAATTTACAACGGCATGTTGATGCTGCTCCATGATAGCATGCCAAGTTTCATGAATTTCTGACAAGTTTTGGATTTACTAGAATTTAAAAACCAGGTATCTCAATGTTTGCATCCGATTGACGGTGGCAGGGTGTTTGACATTCATTCCCATTTCTTGCATGGGACCTAAGCATGCAACCAAGGACACAAATTTGAATTTTCAACTAATTTATATGCATTGGAGCATGTGCCTGTAGTTCAAATTTAAATTATGCACATGAATGCAAAGAAAACTTAGTTAATGTAGAAAAATGTCCAAGCGAACCCCAAAAAGTCCCAAAAATTCACACAACGATCCTTTTGTTCTATGTTGACACTAGGAAAAAAAATAGAAATCAAGAAGAGGCAATGGATATCGTTTCGTCTAGAAAGGTGAAACGTTCCCTACCGAAACCATCAGGCTTGTTGTGAGAAGCTCTGGTTTCGTGAGAAGCATATCCCCAAACCTGCCCCAAATGGGACAAATAATTTACCACGACATGTCGATGCTGCTCCATGACAGCATGCCAAGGTTCATGAATTTCTGACGAGCTTTGGATTTACTAGAATTTAAAAACCAGGTATCTCACTGTTTGCGACCGAGTGACGGTGGCAGGGTGTTTGACATTCATTCCCATTTCTTGCATGTGACCTAAACATGCAACCAAGGACACAGATTCGAATGTTCGACCAATTTATATGCATTAGAGCATGTGCATGTAGTTCAAATTCGAATTATGCACATGAATGCATTGAAAACTCGGTTAATGCATGAAAATGTCCAAGCGAACCCCGAAAAATCCCAAAAATTGACGCAACACTCATGTTGTTCTATGTTGACACTAGGAAAAAATTGAAATCGAGAAGAGGCAATGGATATCGTTTCGTCCCCCAACATGGGACATTCCCTACCGAAACCATCAGGTTTGTTGTGAGAAGCTTTGGTTTGTGAGAAGCATATCCCCAATCCTGGCCCAAATGGGATAAAAATTTACCACGGCATGTTGAAGCTGCTCAATGATAGCATGCCAAGTTTCATGAATTTCTGACAAGTATTGGATTTACTAGAATTTCAAAACCAGGTATCTCAATGTTTGCATCCGATTGACCGTGGCAGGGTGTTTGACATTCATTCCCATTTTCTTGCATGGGACCTAAGCATGCAACCAAGGACACAAATTTGAATTTTAAACCAATTTATATGCATTAGAGCATGTGCCTGTAGTTCAAATTAAAATTATGCACATGAATGCAAATAAAACTCAGTTAATGTATAAAAATGTCCAAGCGAACCCCAAAAAGTCCCAAAAATTCACACAATGATCCTTTTGTTCTATGTTGACACTAGGAAAAAAAATAGAAATCGAGAAGAGGCAATGGATATCGTTTCGTCTAGAAAGGTGAAACGTTCCCTACCGAAACCATCAGGCTTGTTGTGAGAAGCTCTGGTTTTGTGAGAAGCATATCCCCAAACCTGCCCCAAATGGGACAAATAATTTACCACGGCATGTCGATGCTGCTCCATGACAACATGCCAAGGTTCATGAATTTCTGACGAGCTTTAGATTTACTAGAATTTAAAAACCAGGTATCTCAATGTTTACGGCCGAGTGACGGTGGCATGGTGTTTGACATTCATTCCCATTTCTTGCATGGGACCTAAACATGCAACCAAGGACACAGATTTGAATTTTCAACCAATTTATATACATTAGAGCATGTGCATGTAGTTCAAATTCGAATTATGCACATGAATGCATTGAAAACTCGGTTAATGCATGAAAATGTCCAAGAGAACCCCTAAAAATACCAAAAATTGACACAACATTCATGTTGTTCTATGTTGACACTAGGAAAAAAATTGAAATCGAGAAGAGGCAATGGATATCGTTTCATCCCGCAAGGTGGGACGTTCCCTACCGAAACCATCAGGCTTGTTGTGAGAAGCTTTGGTTTGTGAGAAGCATATCCCCAAACCTGGCCCAAATGGGATAAAAATTTACCACGGCATGTTGATGCTGCTCCATGATGGCAGGCCAAGTTTCATGAATTTCTTACGAGTTTTGGATTTACTAGAATTTAAAAACCAGGTATCTCAATGTGTTGCATCTGAGTGACGGTGGCAGGGTGTTTGACATTCATTCCCATTTCTTGCATGGGACCTAAGCATGCAACCAAGGACACATACTTGAATTTTCAACCAATTTATATGCATTAGAGTATGAGCCTGTAGTTCAAATTTGAATTATGCACATGAATGCAAAGAAAACTCAGTTAATGTATAAAAATGTCCATGCGAACCCCGAAAAATCCCAAAAATTGACACAATGCTCCTTTTGTTCTATGTTGACACTAGGAAAAAAATTGAAATCGAGAAGAGGCAATGGATATCGTTTCGTCCAGAAAGGCGAAACGTTCCCTACCGAAACCATCAGGCTTGTTGTGAGAAGCTCTGGTTTGGGAGAAGCATATCCCCAAACCTGCCCCAAATGGTAAAAATGATTTACCACGGCATGTTGATGCCGCTCCATGACTGCATGCCAAGGTTCATGAATTTCAGATGAGCTTTGGATTCACTAGAATTCAAAAACCAGGTATCTCAATGTTTGCGGCCGAGTGACGGTGGCAGGGTGTTTGACATTCATTCCCATTTCTTGCATGGGACCTAAGAATGCAACCAAGGACACAAATTTGAATTTTGAACCAATTTATATGCATTAGAGCATGTGCCTGTAGTTCAAATTTGAAGTATGCACATGAATGCAAAGAAAACTCAGTTAATCTATAAAAGTGTCCAAGCGAACCCTGAAAAATCCAAAAATATGACACAATGCTCCTTTTGTTCTATGTGGACACTAGGAAAAAAATTGAAATTGAGAAGAGGCAATGGATATCATTTCATCCAGAAAGGTGAAACGTTCCCCACCGAAACCATCAAGCTTGTTGTCAGAAGCTCTGGTTCGTGAGAAGCATATCCCCAAACCTGCCCCAAATGGGACAAATAATTTACCACGGCATGTTGATGCCGGTCCATGACAGCATGCCAAGGATCATGAATTTCAGACGAGCTTTGGATTTGCTAGTATTTAAGAACCAGGTATCTCAATGTTTGCGCCCGAGTGACGGTGGCAGGGTGTTTGACATTCATTCCCATTTCTTGCATGGGACCTAAGCATGCAACCAAGGACACAGATTTGACTTTTCAACTAATTTATATGCATTAGAGCATTTGCATGTAGTTCAAATTTGAATTATGCACATGAATGCATAGAAAACTCAGTTAATGTATAAATATGTCCAAGCGAACCCCGAAAAATACCAAAAATTGACACAACATTCATGTTGTTCTATGTTGACACTAGGAAAAAAATTGAAATCGAGAAGAGGCAATGGATATCGTTTCATCCCGCAAGGTGGGACGTTCCCTACCGAAACCATCAGGCTTGTTGTGAGAAGCTTTGGTTTGTGAGAAGCATATCCCCAAACCTGGCCCAAATGGGATAAAAATTTACCACGGCATGTTGATGCTGCTCCATGATGGCAGGCCAAGTTTCATGAATTTCGGACGACTTTTGGATTTACTAGAATTACAGAAGCAAGTACGTCAACGTTCGCCGGAGAGCGACGGTTCCGTGGTGTTCAAAATTCATCCCCATTTCTTGCATGGGACATAAGCATAAACCCATGGACACATATATGATTTTACAACCCATGTTGGTGCACGGGAGCATGTGCATGTAGTTTAATTTTTAATTCTGCACCTGAAATGGCTAGAAAACAGATTTAATGTATAAAATGTCCAAACAAACCCTGAATAATTCCAATTCTTTTATGACACACATATAGTTGCATGTTCACTGTAGATAAAAGGTCTAGCAATTCAGACACCGCCCGCCCATTGCCGCTATGACCCCATTATGTAATTCCAATCAAGACGAAAAATCAAGTAGATCGCACACAGTTTATTATAACCAACCGTGTGAGATGCAGCACAAAATATCTTGGAGCACCGTCGGAGTATAGTACGCATACGGCTTACTCGAGAAGGTGCGACAGCTATAGTCCATAGCCCGCTGTGAATAAGGGACTGTGTCTGTTGACACATTGCGCATCAGTTTTTCGCTGAAGCGATTCCAAAATTTCGGCTTCCGCGGAAATATCTACCTCCCCGCCCCCTCCCCCTTACCAAAAGCCACATTTCCCATGTTTCCTCCTTCCTTTCCAAGTTGAAACCTTCACTCCTTGCTTGCAGCGCCACCTCCTCACCGGCAACCCTCCTTCATGCTGCTTGGCTTCGTCTATCCAGGAAGGTAATCCACACCCGACCCCCATCCTCCTCCTCCTTCCACATCCCACATGCCCCGACCGTCGGCACGACACCTTCCACCCAAATCACTGACCCCTCCACCAAATAAGCGCCGCCCTAAGCCATGGTGCATGCAGTATAGCCAGGATCTCAAGGAGCATTTGGCAGCGGAGAAGCAAATCACGGCCGCACGCGTGGATGAGGTCGCGATGGCTGGCATTCGTGCTGATCCCCAGATCTTGGAGGAGCACCTCGCCATTGAGGCCACTGTTGACGCCTCATGCGCCCACACCGTGACGCGGTTGGCTACTTTAAACGACAGTTCGTGGCGTTTTTTCGAGGCCACCATCGGTGCCTTTGACGAAGACTACAAGGTGTTTTCTCAGTGTGCACGTGCTTACCTCATCTCTAGAGCCAGCAGGTTGGTGCCCAGAGCGGCTCAGGCAACTCACCCCTATGATGAGGGCACCCATGATGCGTAGGCCTCGCCCTCTTCCATGTGTAAGGAGCCAATCGTCATCGGTATCTCCGACAATGAGGAGTAGCTTGTCTTATTAGCTCACTATAAGGACCCATGTTCAGTTTGCTAGCTACTGCCTTTCCTTAAAAAAATATAGTGAATTGTGCTATCTACTTTTACCATGCAATCTTCTTCTCTAGAGTATATGTTCTATATGTCGTGCAATGTGGTGTTCAGTTAATTGTTTGGTTCAATTCTGCAAATGTGATGTTCAATACTTCAGGGTGCAATTTTCCAGGTTGTCAAGCATGCTTGGTTTGGTTAAATGTCTGATCCTTCTATTAGGAGTATGTTATATTGTGCAATGTGGTGCTCAGTTAACGTTTGGTTCATTTGCTGTCGTGTTTAGTTAACTGTTTGGTGCAATTCTGCAATGCGTTGTTCCATTGTTGTGGGTGCATTCTGTTATTGCATACCATGTGAGAAATAAGTCGAATTTGGCTATACTAAATACATGAGAAACGAATACAATTGCTATATTTCCAAGTTGTTAAGCATGCTTGGTTTGGTTAACAGTCTGATCTTCTATTAGGAGTATGTTATATTGTGCAATGTGGTGCTCAGTTAACGTTTGGTTCATTTGTTGTGGTGTTTAGTTAACTGCTTGGTTCAATTCTGCAATGCGATGTTCAATTGTCATGGTTGTATTCTGTTATTGTATACCATGTGAGGAATAAATCGAATTTGGCTGCACTTAATACATGAGAAACATATACAAGTGCTATATTTCCTAGTTCTTAATCATGCTTGGTTTGGATAAATGGGTTTTCCACGTGGCTTGAATTAATTTGTTGAATCTGCAATGTGCTTATTTATCATCAACATATTTTACTGATAGAACGCGGACCCTTACTTAACCTGATGACTAACTACCTTATATGTGTTGCAGGGAAACAATGGGGATGAGTGAGGTTCACAAGATGGTACTAACTATTATACCTTGCATTTTTTATTCCTTTGCCCATTTCCAATATAGAGAAGATATTTATGCACATCCTTGTTTTCTGGCCTTTCCAAAGCAGTTCACTGATGATTACCTCTCAAACCACCTCTATGGTCAGGAGGCGAGGAAAGTTTTCATACAACACCCACGGTTCAATATTGAAGTGTTCCTGAAGAGGACGAAAGATGGACGGTCAATCATCCACAGGCACTGGCCTAAAGTTGCAAAGACCTTCAACATGAATGAAGGCTCAATATTCGCCTTCCGCTTCAGCAGTTTCCAAGATGAGATGCATCTTTTTATGTACCGTCTATGATGCTAATTTCGAAAGGTTGCATGTGAAACTTGGTGCTGGTGCAGTTGTGTAATGGGGTAGCTGAGTGCAGAAGGTATGTCATGTTGTACTCGAATGTAGTTCAATTATTAAATCCTGCTTCCTTAATATGGAAATGAAATATATTATGTGCTTAATATGAATGTCAATTGGATTAAAAAAACTATTATTAATAATAGGGCAATTAGCCTGCTAATTGGCAAATTAGCCTGCTAATTGGGTTTTCCTATTCCAAACAGTTATTGAGAAAACACCGTGGGTGATGACCTCAGGCAATGCACACAGTTTCTAGGAATAAACCGTGTTGGATCAATGAACAGTCACCCACGACATTGTCTTGAAAAATGTTTGTGTTACGCTACCTTGCACATACATTTTCCTTGGAGTGACCGTGTGGGATGTATATACGAACGGAAACGTTTAGCGTGGACTGACTGTGTGGGATGTACTTACGACCGGAAACAATTTCGCCTGTATAATTGTATTTTTAGCACTACTGTACGTATAACCATATTTGGTCGCTAGCCGGTCGCACACGACCTCATTTTGCCGAGCATGTGTGCCTGGAGGGCATATCCCTGACGGTTTCTGGGTCGTGTAGGAAGGACCTCCCTATCATAGTCACTCACTAGGTGACGGTTCCGAACGCCGTCGCGGAAAGGGGTTAAAAACGTTTGTATAGTACCTCGCTATACTAGTGCATGTTCATAACATTGGTGCCAAAAGATGTACAGTTGATAATGATAATACCACTTTCTTGTGGCACTGCCACTTAGGTCATATTGGTGTAAAACGCATGAAGAAACTCCATGCTGATGGACTTTTGGAGTCTCTTGATTTTGAATCACTTGACACATGTGAACCATGCCTGATAACCCACTAGTATAGGGGATCGCAGCAATTTTCGAGGGTAGAGTATTCAACTCAAATTTATAGATTCGACACAAGGGGAGCCAAAGAATATTTGGAGGTATTAGCAGCTGAGTTGTCAATTCAACCACACCTGGAGATTAGTTATCTGCAGCAAAGTGATCAGTAGCAAAGTAGTATGATAGTTTTGATAATAGTAGCAGCAGCGATGGTAACGGTAATAGTGATAGCAGTAATTTTGTAGCAAGTGTAACAGTGATGGTAGCAGTAGTAACTTAGCAAGAACAATATAAGATAAATTTGTAGGCATTGGATCAGTTACTTGTTGGATGATATTCATCATGAGGCAGTTATAACCTAGGGCGATACAACACTAGCTCGTTCGTCAATATAATGTAGGCATGTATTCCATAAATAGTCATACATGCTTATGGAAAGAACTTGCATGACATCTTTTGTCCTACCCTCCAGTGGCAGCGGGGTCCTATTGGAAACTAAGGGATATTATGGCCTCCTTTTAATAGAGAACAGGTACAAAGCATTAACACATAGTGAATACATGAACTCCTCAAACTACGGTCATCACCGGGAATGGTCCTGACTATTGTCACTCCGGGGTTGCCAGGTCATAACACGTAGTAGGTGACTATAACTTGCAAGATCGGATCTAGAACATGGATATAATGGTGATAACATAAACGTTTCAGATCTGAATTCATGGCACCCGGGCCCAAAGTGACAAGCATTAAGCATGGCAAAGTCATAGCAACATCAATCTTAGAACATAATGTATACTAGGGATCAGGCCCTAACAAAACTAACTCGATTACGTGATGAATCTCATCCAACTCCTCACCAACCAGCGAGCCTACGAAGGAATTACTCACTCCCGGTGGGGAGCATCATGGAATTGGCGATCGAGAAGGGTTGGTGACGACGAAGAACGAAGATCCCCGTCTCCGGAGCCCCAAATGGGCTCTAGACCTCGCCTCCCGATGAAGAACTGGAGGTGACGGCGGCTCCATCTCGTGAATCGTGATATTTCTTTTTCCTTTATTTTTTTAGAAAAAATGGATTTTATAGCATCGATTTCAGGGTCTGTCGGGCCACCAGGTGGGGACAACCCACCTAGGCGCGCCAGGAGGGGGGCGTGCCCTGGTGGGTTGTGCCCACCCAGGTGCCCCCCTTCGGTGGATCTTGGCTCCAAAATTTCTTATTTATTGTATAAAAATTCCTTGCAAAGTTTCGTTCCATTTCGAGAACTTTTATTTCTGCACAAAAACAACACCATGGTAGTTCTGCTGAAAACAGCATCAATCCGAGGTTAGTTTCATTCAAATCATGCAAATTAGAGTCCAAAACAAGAGGAAAAGCATTAGGAAAAGTAGATATGTTGGAGAAGTATCAACTCCCCCAAGCTTAAACCTTTGCTTGTCCTCAAGCAATTCAGTTGATAAACTGAAAGTGAAAAAGAAAAACTTTTACAAACTCTTTTGCTCTTGCTTGCATAAATAAGCTTAAACAGCACCCAGGTTTTCAACCAAAATTATAATTAACCATGCCGACAATAACTCTTAAAGATTATCGTAACTCATATCAATGACATAATCAGATAGCGAGCAATAATAAGATATCTCAAACGGCAACACGTTGACAAAACAACCATGGTATAATATGATAATAGTGGTATTTCGCTAGCCCTTTCTGAGACCGCAAAACAAAAATGCACAGCACCTCCAAAGTTCAAGCAGCGACTAAACATTGTAATTCATGGTAGAAAAGATCCAGTCATGATGCACCAAACATTAGCTATGCACAATGCATAAGTCATGCAAGCGGTGCTCTCACGTTCTGGCGCTTGTTTTAGACGGTGATGACACAACATAAAAGTAAATAGATAGTCCCTTCGCAGAGGGAAGCAGTGATTTGCAGAGGTGCCAGAGCTCATGTTTTTAAAACAGAGGTAAATGATATTTTGAGACATGCACCCTTCTCATTTACTTCACGACCATCAGTTATCAATATCTTCCAAGCTAAGCATGCAAGTGGCGGTTCCCAAGCGATAAAAGTAAAGGTTTTGACTCCATTGGGAGTTTTTGTTTGATTATTTGTAAGCCTTTTTTGTTTGCAGTTGGGATTGGGCATCCCTATTACTGCCCTTTTCTCGTGCGATGGCGAGTGAATAAACACTCGACCTGAGAATAACCCGCTTAGCATGGAAGATACCGACCACCTCATGTTGTTCCATGAATGATCTAGGCACACAAAAAGGAAATTCATTAGAAGTTTTTAGAGGTGGCACATGCAAATTTACTTAGGACGGCAGGGTAATACCGCATATAGGTAGGTATGGTGGACTCATCTGGAATAACTTTGGGTTCAAGGTTTTTGATGTACAAGCAGAATTCCCACTTAGTATAGGCGAAGGCTAGAAATTAGGTTGAGAAGCGACCAGCTAGAGAGCAACAATGGTCATGAACATGCATTATACATAAGTAACATTGGACACTGGCATGAGTAGGATATGAACACCATGAACATAAATATCATAGAGGTTATGCTGGTTTTGATTCAACTACATGCATGAACATGTGCCAACTCAAGCCACTCGAACATTCAGAGGAGGATACCATATCATCATACTACATCACAATCATTCTAACGCAATGTTGATATCCAAGCTAAATCATTATCCACTCCCAGCTACTTATGCATGGCATGAGAAACTATAATCTCTAATTGTCATTGCAAACATGTTTAATCATAATGGGCTGAATCATGGATACTAGGTTAAACATATTTACACAAACAGAATAACGCGAGTTCATACCAGTTTCTCTCTGCCATGGCCAGTTCATCGAATATCGTCATTATTGCCTTTCACTTGCACGACTGAACGATATGAAAATAATAGTGCAAGAGTGCCGTGTACTAAGCTGGAATCTGCAAACATTTTATTCAACAGGAGAAGACAAGGTAAAATGGGCTCTTTATTAGATCAACAATTATTCATATGAGAGCCACTCAACATTTTCATCGTGGTCTTCTCCTCGGTACAACTCGAATAAAAAGAAAATAAGTTCAGAGAAACACACTGAAATATTTTTGGAGTTTTTAGTTTTCTTGAACAAGCAAATAAAAGGGGAAAGCAAAAACGAGAAAAACTATTTACACGGGAAAGCTCCCAACAAGCAAAAGAAGAACAAGGAAATCTTTTTGGGTGTTCTTTTTAGTATTACAACTAAGAATGCATAGAAAGTAAACTAACTACAACTAATTTTTTTTAGTTCTTTCTAAAGGTTTTCAAACACACAAGAAGAAAGCAAGAAAATAAATCTAAGCATGGATGATACAATGAAAAAGTGTAAACAACGACAATTCGAGTAAGTGAACATGAATGTAATGTCGGTGAGAAACACGTACTCCCCCAACCTTAGGCTTTTGGCCTAACTTGGTAAATAGTCAGTAGCCTGGATGGTAGTTGAGGTACTGAGGAGCGGGCATCCACTCATCCCACTGCTGAGGCTCCTCCTATGCCTCTGCAGCAGCCTGAGCGTTCCGGTAGGCAACGATGTCCGCGGGCATAATCCTATATCCACCCCTGGCAACAGAATCAAACAAAGCAGGAGCAGGCAATGGAATAACATCACGAGTTTCAATGCTAAAAACCAAGTTATAAGGAATAGGAATGTCAGGGTAATCTCGTGCAATCAAATGATGGTGTTCCATGGCTGCCTGGTCTAGGTAAACCTTAGTCAGAGGGTGATCATGGAGGCGTATCTCAACCTCAAAGTGAGCCGCCAAACGAGTAGCAAAAATCCCACCATGTGTTTTACCCTAGGACCTATTAATGTGGAGGCGATGAACCACAATAGCCCCCAAGCTATAAGTGTTTTCGCCTTCTAGTGCATGACGTAAAACAACAAGGTCTGGCGAACTGAGCGCACGCACCTTCTCTCTAGCAAGCAAGCATTTTGCAATGAAAAGGGCAAAGTAATGAACAACAGGAAAATGCAAGCTAGCGGCAGTGATAGCTGACACCCCTCTCTCATCTCCCACCGTCAAGGTACGATAAAAGGCCTCAAACTTAGTCGGCTTAGACTCGTCTAAGCTTCCATCAGAAGGGATCATGCATATGTTAGAAAATTCAGTAAGTGGTAACTGATGGGTTTCAGCATATAAATCAAACCGCACTTTAGGAGGATTATTCCTAGGAAGAAAAGTAAAACTATGAACAAAGATGTTTGTGAGGAGATGATACTGTTCACATTCAGCTGCGATGAAGTCGGTGAGGCCGGCATTAGCAGCATATTGTGTGAACTCCTGAAGGATTCCAGCCTCTTGCATGAACTAGGTGTGCGGCCATTCGCACGGCCGTACCTCCGCCAACCTCTGATGTCTACTACACAACCTTCTTCTTGTAGACGTTGTTGGGCCTCCAAGTGCAGAGGTTTATAGGACAGTAGCAAATTTCCCTCAAGTGGATGACCTAAGGTTTATCAATCCGTGGGAGGCATAGGATGAAAATGGTCTCTCTCAAACAACCCTGCAACCAAATAGCAAAGAGTCTCTTGTGTCCCCAACACACCCAATACAATGGTAAATTGTATAGGTGCACTAGTTCGGCGAAGAGATGGTGATACAAGTGCAATATGGATGGTAGATATAGGTTTTTGTGATCTGAAAATATAAAAACAGCAAGGTAACTAATGATAAAAGTGAGCGTAAACGGTATTGCAATCGTAGGAAACAAGGCCTAGGGTTCATACTTTCACTAGTGCAAGTTCTCTCAACAATAATAACATAATTAGATCATATAACTATCCCTCAACAGCAACAAAGAGTCACTCCGAAGTCACTAATAGCGGAGAACAAATGAAGAGATTATGGTAGGGTACGAAACCACCTCAAAGTTATTCTTTCCAATCAATCCGTTGGGCTATTCCTATAAGTGTCACAAACAGCCCTTGAGTTCGTACTAGAATAACACCTTAAGATACAAATCAACCAAAACCCTAATGTCACCTAGATATCCTAATGTCACCTCAAGTATTCGTGGGTATGATTATACGATATGCATCACACAATCTCAGATTCATCTATTCAACTAGCACATAGAACCTGAAAGAGTGCCCCAAAGTTTCTACCGAAGAATCATGACGAAAACGTGTGCCAACCCCTATGCATAGGTTCATGGGCGGAACCCGCAAGTTGATCACCAAAACATACATCAAGTGAATCACGTGATATCCCATTGTCACCACAGATACGCACGACAAGACATACATCAAGTGTTCTCAAATCTTTAAAGACTCAATCCGATAAGATTACTTCAAGGGGAAAACTCAATCCATTACAAGAGCGTAGAGGGGGAGAAGAAACATAAGATCCAACTGTAATAGTAAATCTCCCGATACATCAAGATCGTGCCAAATCAAGAACATGAGAGAGAGAGAGAGATCAAACACATAGCTACTGGTACATACCCTCAACCCCGAGGGTGAACTACTCCGTCCTCTTCATGGAGAGCGCCGGGATGATGAAGATGGCCACCAGTGAGGATTCCCCCCTCCGGCAGAGTGCCGGAACAGGGTCCCGATTGACTTTTGGTGGCTACAGAAGCTTGCGGCGGCGGATCTCCTGATCTATTCTTTGTTCTGGAAGTTTTAGGGTAAGTGAGTATATATGGGTGCAGGAAATACGTCGCTCGAGCTTCGGGGGCCCCATGAGGTAGGGGGCGCGCCCTAGGGGGGTGGGCGCGCCCCCACCCTCGTGGGCAGCTCCCTTCTCTCCTGACGTGGGGTCCAAGTCCATCTGGTAGCTTTCCTTCCAAAAATAACTTCTCCAGTTGATTTCGTTCCGTTTCGATTTCGTTTGATATTACTTTTCTTCGAAACACTGAAATAGGCAAAAAAACAGCAAATCTGGCCTGGGCCTCCGGTTAATAGGTTAGTCCCAAAAGTAATATAAAAGTGGATAATAGAGCCCAATATTGTCCAAAACAGTAGATAATATAGCATGGAGCAACCAAAAATTATAGATACGTTGGAGACGTATCAAGCATCCCCAAGCTTAATTCCTGCTCGTCCTCGAGTAGGTAAATGATTAAAAAAAATTGATGCGGAGTGCTACTTGGCATAACTTCAATGTAAATCTTCTTAATTGTGGTATGAATATTTAGATCCGAAAGATTCAAGACAGATGTTCATATTGACATAAAAACAATAATACTTCAAGCATACTAACAAAGCAATCATGTCTTCTCAAAATAACATGGCCAAAGAAAGCTATCCCTACAAAATCATATAGTCTGGCTATGCTCTATCTTCATCACACAAAATATTTAAATCATGCACAACCCCGATGACAAGCCAAGCAATTGTTTCATACTTTTGATGTTCTCAAACTTTTTCAATCTTCACATAATACATGAGCGTGAGCCATGGATATAGCACTATATGTGGAATAGAATTGTGGTTGTGGAGAAGACAAAAAGAGGGAAGATAGTCTCACATCAACTAGCCGTATCAACGGGCTATGCCCATCAATAGATATCAATGTGAGTGAGTAGGGATTACCATGCAACGGAAGCACTAGAGCTATAAGTATATGAAAGCTCAAAAAGAAACTAAGTGGGTGTGAGGGAGTCCTGGATTAGGGGGTGTTCGAATAGCCGGACTATACCTTCAGCCGGACTCCAGGACTATGAAGATACAAGATTGAAGACTTCGTCCCGTGTCCGGAAGGGGACTTCCTTGGCGTGGAAGGCAAGCTAGGCGATGCGGATATTCAAGATCTCCTACCATTGTAACCGACTTTGTGTAACCCTAACCCTATCCGGTGTCTATATAAACCGGAGGGTTCTTGTTCGTAGGACAACTCCATCATACAACAATCATACCATAGGCTAGCTTCTAGGGTTTAGCCTCCTTGATCTCGTGGTAGATCCACTCTTGTACTACCCATATCATCAATATTAATCAAGCAGGAGTAGGGTTTTACCTCCATCGAGAGGGCTCGAACCTGGGTAAACTTCATGTTCATTGTCTCCTGTTACCATCCGGCCTAGACGCACAGTTCGGGACCCCCTACACGAGATCCGCCGGTTTTGCACCGACATTGGTGCTTTCATTGAGAGCTCCTCTGTGTCGTCGCTTTTGGGCTTGATGGCTCCTTTGATCATCAATAACGATGTGGTCCAGGGTGAGACTTTTCTCCCCAGACAGATCTTCATCTTCGGCGGCTTCGCACTGCGGGCCAATTCGCTTGGTCACCTGGAGCAGATCGAAAGCTACGCCCCTGGCCATCAGGTCAGGTTTGGAAGCCTAAACTACACGGCAGACATCCGCGGAGATTTGATCTTCGACGGATTCAAGCCACAGCCAAGCGCGCCGCACTGTCTCGCGGGGCACGATCTAGCTCCGCCACCGAACAGTGCCCTGGAGGCCGCAAGCGCACCGGCTCTGACCCTCAATTCGGAGCCAGTTGCGCCGATCGAGGATGATCGGTTGGACGTCACCTCGAGGGCTGTGATCTCAAAGGCGATCGAGCCGAACGCTAGCCCCACACTCTGCAGGACCCGTGACTCCGAGGATCCGGACTCCTTTCCGGACTCCGAACCCCCCGCACCCCTGCCGATCGAATCCGATTGGGCGCCGATAATGGAGTTCACCGCCGCGGACATCTTTTAGCACTCGCCTTTTGGCGACATCCTAAACTCCCTCAAGTCTCTCTCTTTACCAGGAGAGCCCTGGCCGGACTACGGTCAGCGAGGATGGGATACGGACGATGAAGAAATTCAAAGCCCGCCCACCACCCACTTGGTAGCCACTGTCGACAATTTAAACGACGTGCTTAACTTCGACTCTGCAGACATCGACAGCATGGATGACGATGCAGGAGATACGGATGAACCAACGCCCATAGGGCATTGGACAGCCACCTCATCTCACGATGTGTACATGGTGGATACCCCTAAAGGGAGTGATAGTGAGGAAAAAGGGGATGGAACGGGAGATCGACCCCCCGAAAAGCAATCAAAGCATCGGCGTAAACGCCGACCCAAGCCCTGCCTCGATAAAGACCCATCCATAGAGCAGGATGAGCCGGTAGATGGCGAGCAGGCCTTAGAGCAACCGTCCGAACAGGGCAACACGGATAGAGAAGCCGAACATCCCTCCCCCGGCGAAAACGGCATTCCGGACGACCTCACACCGGATAAACCAACGAAGAAGAAGAATCTCCAACAGAGGCTCGTTGCAACAACACGTAGCCTGAAAAAGCAGAAGTGGAAGCTAAAAACAGCGGAAGATGCACTCAGGATCAGATGGAGCAAAGTAATCAATACCGCAGATAAATACGGTGACAGTCGCCGCACTAAAAGCTATCCGAAGAGAAAGCTACTGCCTGAATTCGACGAAGAGGCCCTAGAGCCCTCACATTCAAAAAATAAGAAAGCCACACGGTCGGATAGACGACCCCATGGCCAGCATAAAGCGGCAAGCAGCGCCGCACTTAAATCAGCATGCGACCCACTTAAGGATTCGCATCATGGCCCAGTTAGGTCCATTTACGGGCCCAGAAATCAAGCTCTCATGATCAATGCAATAAAGCCATCATCAGAATTCGGCACACCCAAATACAGGGGCGCCGCACACCCCCTATGTTTCACCGATGAGGTCCTGGACTATGAATTTCCAGAGGGATTCAAACCCGTAAACATAGAGGTATATCATGGAACAACAGACCCTGGAGTCTGGATTGAGGACTATATCCTCCACATACATATGGCTAGAGGAGATGATCTTCACGCCATAAAATATTTACCCCTTAAGCTTAAAGGGCCAGCCCGGCATTGGCTTAAAATCCTTCCCCAAAACACAATTGGAAGTTGGGAAGAGCTCGAGGATGCTTTCCGAGCAAATTTTCAAGGGACCTATGTCCGCCCTCCGGATGCAGAAGATCTTAGCCACATAACTCAACAGCCTGGAGAATCAGCTCGGCAATTCTGGAATAGATTCCTCACTAAAAAGAATCAGATAGTCGACTGTCCGGACGCCGAAGCCTTAGCAGCTTTCAGGCATAACGTCCGAGACAAATGGCTTGCCAGACACCTCGGCCAAGAAAAGCCAAGAACAATGGCCGCACTAACAAGCCTCATGACCCGCTTTTGTGCAGGAGAGGACAGCTGGTTGGCAAGATGCAGCCCTAGCGACCCAAGTACATCTGAAACCAGGGATGGAAACGGAAAACCGCGACGCAACAAGGACCGTCGCCGGACAAAGGAAAAAAGTCCGAAGAGCACGGCAGTCAACGCCGGATTCAAAGGCTCACGACAGAATCAGACAAAACCTCCCCTCCAGGATAACAGGGACGATCCATCCAATTTAAACAAAATCCTGGACAGGATATGTCAAATACACAGTACTCCCAAGAATCCTGCTAACCATACCCACAGAGATTGTTGGGTTTTCAAACAATCCGGCAGACTCAACGCCGAACACTAGGGGCTTCACACATATACAATGAGAGACAATAAAGCTCAATTATATATATATTTTATATACCCTTTTTTTAACTTTTTTTCGGCACGACCCATTTTTCAACTCGGTTCCTCTCTTTTACAGACGAACGTCGTGCGGCGCCCGTCCAGGATACGGCACAACGGAGACACAGGCGCAGACGTGCAGTAGGGACCCGTCCTAAAGGATTCTTTTTAGATTAAGACCCTGTGTAAACCTTTTTTTACTGTCTCTTGTTGTTACATATCCCCTGGTTTGCTCTGATATAACCAAGGAGGAGGCTGGCGTCTTGGCATGTGATCACGTCAAAATTTTTGCGCGTACCTGGACACTAGGGGCTTTTTTTAATAAGGAGTGTTGTCTTGCCCGCAATCATAAAGACTGAACACCTTAGGGAGTGTTCGGCGTCGCAAGTTTTGGCATTATATGCATCAGCTCCGAATCATGTCTTTGGTCAAATGTTGGGTTGCCCGGCTCCTGAGTTTGGCTACCTTACATTCCGCTCTATCGGCTAAGGTAGCACCAGGAGAACTACTGCGATTGTGCCCCGGTTAGGCCGGGCGAGCACCTCAGTAGAGGAAGCCGAAAACTGACTATCATGATGTAGCGTGAGACTGGTCAGCCACTCGATGGCCTATCGGAATCTATAGGATTCCTCTGCTTTAACGAAGGGCCGTTTCCCAGCCAGGCACATACGCGCCCCGAACTCGGGCGAGCGCAGTCGCCACCAAGGGGCTACCTAAATAGTCCCACTGTCAAGCTCCTATGGCTAAGTGAAAGTGTTAAAGCATTATAGTCCGGTTGCCTGGCCCACTGCGCTATCACCTCCTTTGTAGGACCAAGACGTTGGGTTAAGTGTGAAAATGCGTCTTCGGCGAGCACCCCCGCACTATGTGCGTGGGGGCTGAAGCCAACGACTGCCATCTTTCAGATTTTGTATATATATATATATATATATATATATATATATATATATATATATATATATATATATATATATATATATCTTAAAACGACCGCACAGGAGATGTTCCAAATACTTAAGGCACAAGTATAAAAGGCCAATACAATTTATCAAAATATTCCTTTATAATTACATATGCTATCTTAACATAGCATCCTTCGAGCACTTCGTCTCTATTACACGAGCGCCTTCAAGGACTTCCTGAAAATAGTGCTCGGAGGGTACTCGGCTTTCGTCCGAGTCTCGGGACGCAACAACGGTGGTATCCATCTCTGCCCAGTATGTTTTGACACGGGCAAGAGCCATCCGTGCGCCCTCTATGCATGTTGACCTCTTCATCGCACCAATACGCGGCACCGCGTCAAGGACTTGCTGCACCAACCCGAAATAACTCTTCGGCTCCGATCTCCCCGGCCACAGATGACCCATGACGTACTTCATGGCGAGTCCGGACAACCTATTCAGTTCGGCCCATTGAGCCAAACGATCGTCCACTGCCAGCGGACGCTCTGGATTGTGAAACTGCGACCAGAAAAGCTTTTCCACTTCGCGATCTTTTTGATCTCAGAAGTGTTCGGTTGCATCAGCAGCACTTGCTGCCAAATCCAGATAGGTGTCCTCCACACTCCACATCCGGTCCAACGGAGAAAACTTCGGATCACAAAACTTCCTCCGCAGCATAAAGGGCTTTCCAGCCGCAATCTGTTCGGCCTAACGCAGCTCCTCCTTCGCAGCTCTCATCGCAGAGCGAGCGTCCTTGACATCGGCAACGGCCTTCTCTAAGTCCGTCTGTCTCGCCCGATCTTCTTTCTCAAGAAATTTGCAACGGTCTGCAGCGCCCCTTAACTTTTCGGCCATCTCGGTCATCTCTTCCTTGCTTGGGCAGTGAGAAGCCTGTTCGGCTCTCAGTTCTTCAAGGGCTTTCTTGGCAGCTGCATCGCTTTTTCTGGCTTGATCCTTAGCTTGGGCAAGTTCTGCCCTGAGACTCTCTATGGCGGCCGCACCATCTGCGTCAAGCACACACATCGTAAGACACTGGCATAAAACTCTTCTTACCGGATGCCGCCCGAGGAATTACATACCTTGAGCCTCATCAAGCCACTTGTTTACAAGCGCGATGTCGGCATCTGCCACGTCCAGTTGCCGCTTTAGTTCGGCAAAATCATCAGTTCGGCTCGATTCCGGACACCCTGCCGCCTACATTCAAAGGCGACATCTTAGACCTGGGATTATGATCCTCTGCGCGCCGTCATTTCCTGACGACGCACAGAGTCTCAGGGGCTACTATCAACACAGGGCGCATCTTACTTATGCGCAACTGACAAAAGCGTACATTATCCAACGTACCTCAAAACCCGTCAGTAAGCTTTTGACGGCCTCATGCAATCCGCTTTCTGTGGATGAAATCCTTTCAATCACCGCTCCCATCAATGCACGGTGCTCCTCTGAGATAGAAGCTCGCCCCAGCAGAATCTTTAGCTCCTCCGGCCGAGCACCAGACGGTGTCGGACTGGTCCCATGGCCTCTTTCGAAGGCCGGACATGGAGAACCTTGGTGGGCCACATAGCTATCTTCCGCTCCTACCGTATTCAGAGAAACCCTCCGTGACGACACCTCAGGGTCGCCCGCCTCACTAGGCGGGGGAGGCGTCCCGCTCTCCATCATCTCCGGAAGAATATCCCCCGAAGATGAGCTCTGCTGAGAAGGGCTGAGGTCCGAACTACAAGGTAAATTTTCGGTTAAGTCTTCTCAGATATAAAATCAAGGATTTCCCTAATCCCTCAAAAGGAAAACCTTTCTCTACTTATGGCTCGGTGGAGGGCTGATCCCTGTGAGGGCGTAGTTCGGCCGAGCAACTCCCCGGCGTCGGACCCTCTGACGAGGATCCCCCCCCCCCCCGCGCTTCGAGGCCATGGTCTCCGGGACGTCAGAGGCGGCCCTCTTCTTCCCCTTAGGAGAGGAATTGTCGGTTCCTCCCTTCAGAGCAGCCTCCTTTGAGGAAGCCATAGTTTCCTTGTTCTCCCCCATACTTCCCTCTAAAGGCATTATCTTCAACATCCTAACAAGCACGGGATCCGGCTTGCTTTCGGGAAGGGGAGCCGGACACCTGATCAGCTTCGCCTTCGCTATCCACTCCTGTTTAAAAGGACAGCTCTTTTAGGGGCAAGTTTATGACAATTATATGGATAGCAGGTTCGGGCACAGGGTTACTTACTTGACTATCCGGGCGATTGCAGCTTAGGCCTGCATCCTCGGTTAAATCCGGACACATCTCTTGTGATCCGAAGAACAATCTATACATCTCCGCGGGCGTTGCGCCCATGAAACTCTGGAGAGCTCGCGGTCCCTCTGGATTAAACTCCCACAGGCAAAGGGAGCGACGTTTGCCGGGCAATATCCGGCGAATCAGCATGACCTGCGTCACTTTGACCAGGCTGAGGTCTCCTTCTAAGAGATCCCTAATGCGGCCCTGCAACAGGGGCACGTCTTTGGGTAACCCCCAATCTAACCCTTTGCTGACCCATGACGCTAGCCGTGGTGGGGGACCCGAGCGAAAGGCAGGAGGCGCCACCCACTTGGTGCCCCGGGGAGCGGTGAGATAAAACCACTCTCGTTGCCACAAGCCTAGCTCCTCTTGAAAAGAGCCCTCGGGCCATGGAGCATTAGCATTTCTGCTTATGACAGCGCCTCCGCACTCTGCGTGCCGTCCCTCGATCATCTTCGGCTCCACTTTAAAGGTCTTGAGCCATAATCCGAAATGAGGGGTAACCCGGAGGAATGCTTCACACACAACGATGAATGATGAGATGTGGAGGATGGACTCCGGAGCTAAGTCGTGGAATTCCAGCCCGTAATAAAACAACAGCCCTCTCACAAAGGGATCCATGGGAAAGCCTAACCCCCGAAGGAAGTGAGACATGAACACCACGCTCTCGCCGGGCTGGGGACTGGGAATGGCCTGCCCTTGAGCAGGCAACCGGTGCGAAATTTCGCCGGTCAAGAACTTAGCCTCTCTCAACTTTAGCACGTCCTCCTCCGTGATGGAGGAAGGCGTCCATCGGCCTTGAAGGTCAGAGCCGGACATTGTCGAAGGTCCGAAGCGCCTGGAATCTGGAGCCTAGGGTGTTGGAACTCGAGGCGACGGGCGAACTCGCTTGAGATTGAAAGGAGTAAGGCCTTGGTCTCTTTATAAGAGGTTGAATACCAAGAGCCCTCCCCATAACCGTTTAGGACTCGCCTTTAATCGAGGAAACATGCTAACGGGCACTATTGGATTACCCACGTCCGTATTGATGAGAATCCCGTAAAAGGGGGACACGATCTCTGCTTTGACAAGACGTGCCGAGGAAACCGCCTCGCGGAACACGCTGAGGTGGAAGAGTAAAAACCATTCGAGTAAAGGACTTGGCCATAGTGTAATGATGCACTACGGAATACGTCAGCAGATCTGATTGGTGTTAATATTATTCTCTCTATGGCACTATGTGGAAACTTATTTTGCAGAGCTAGACACTACTCTTGGTGTTTACAATCTTCTATGAAGGACTTGGAGGAGGAACCCGCCTTTCAATGCCGAAGACAATCTGCGCGCCGGACTCGTCGTCATTGAATCCTCGTTCAGGGGCTACTGAGGGAGTCCTGGATTAGGGGGTGTTCGGATAGCCGGACTATACCTTCAGCCGGGCTCCAGGACTATGAAGATACAAGATTGAAGACTTCGTCCCGTGTCCGGAAGGGGCTTTCCTTGGCATGGAAGGCAAGCTAGGCGATACGGATATTCAAGATCTCCTACCATTGTAACCGACTTTGTGTAACCCTAACCCTATCCGGTGTCTATATAAACCGGAGGGTTCTAGTCCGTAGGACAACTCCATCATATAACAATCATACCATAGGCTAGCTTCTAGGGTTTAGCCTCCTTGATCTCGTGGTAGATCCACTCTTGTACTACCCATATCATCAATATTAATCAAGCAGGAGTAGGGTTTTACCTCCATCGAGAGGGCCCGAACCTGGTTAAACTTCGTGTCCCTTGTCTCCTGTTACCATCCGGCCTAGACGCACAGTTCGGGACCCCCTACCCAAGATCCGCCGGTTTTGACACCAACAGGGTGTGCATCCAACTCGCTTGCTCACGAAGACCTAGGGCATTTTGGGAAAGCCGATCATTGGAATATACAAGCCAAGTTCTATAATGAAATGTCACATCCTAGCTAGTCCATGCATTAGAGTGTTGCATCATGTCTACCTTTCATCAAAAACTTGAATTGGGGAAGACAGAACCCCCAGAACCCCTCTGAGTTCAACTAAGGCTTACTAAAAATATTTTCAATGAGCCTGAAATGCCCTTCTAAAAAGTTCACCCTCTTTGTCTTGGGTTAGAACCTCTGGCAAAATTGGTGCACAATTTCCTAGGTCAACAGAAGGTCATTGAACTAAAACTTATGTAAATTGCATTTGGGTATTTAAATGCCAGTAAATATTTTGAATGCTCAAATAATTCTGGAAATAAGTGTGGGCTGTTGGAGATTTTCTAAACAAAGCCTCTGATTATTTTCAGGATTTTTAAAAGTGCCTAACTATTTTTAATAAAGCCACACACTTACAGAAAAATAGAAAAGGAAAACAAAGCAAGGCAAAGGCTTACCTGGCGCCCACCTGGCAAGCCCACCTGCCGGCCCAGCCCAGCCACCGCTCCAGTGAGCTGCTTGGCTCGGCCAGGCAGGCAGCCAGGTGCTCCACGCCGGCACCAGCGCGGGCCACGCAGCTGCCCACCGCCCTGCTTCCTCCCCTCGCCGTTCTGCCGCCCTGGGTCGGTCACCCACTCCTCCCCCGAGCTCGCAGACACGCCCTCTCCTCCCCAACTCCTCTCCCTCACTCTCCCGCACCATGGCCGACGCCACCGCAGCCGCACCAACGCCGTAGTCGCGCTCTCCGTTGTCCCTGCGACGTCCCATCATGCCCAGGAGCTTCGCCGCCCTCCTCTCCTTCGAGCAAGCCGAGCCCCGAGCGCTCGCTTGCCCCGAAGCCTCTGCACCGACCCAGCCCGACTCCGCCACCGCCGAAGATCCCCTTGGCCGTCACCGCCGCAACAACTCATCCCCGGCCGCGCCGTCTGCTTCTACGTGACCGCCATGAGCCCAGCTACCTCCTCCCCCTTCTCGTTCTCGCTCTCGAGCACCGCAGCGACCCCATGTAGCTTCCGGTTCATCTTCACCCTACCACCGGCCTACCACCGGCCACACCACCGTGTCCAACACACTCACTGCATCCCTAGGAGCCCAACGCACCACCCCACGCGCCTCGTCGTGCTCCGTAGCCTCGGGTTCATCTTCACCCGACTCCGGCGACCGCCAAGGTCGTCGACGGCGACGTTCCCGGCCACCCCGAGCTCAACCACCACCACCAAACGCCGCGGCTTGCTCCCAGCTACGCGTAGATGCCCTCCGCCGCTCATTTGGTCGCCGGAACGCGCTAATGCACTCTCACCGCCGCGTCTGGCCTCACCGGCAGCTAAACGCCGATGGGTCTGACCTTTGACTTTGACTGGGTGGGCCTAGGTTGACTCCCCTGAGTCTATGACAAGTGGGACCCCCCTGCTAATTAACCTAGATTAGTATTAACTAAATTTAGTTAGTTTAAATAACTGCTGACACGCGGGACCCACTGGTCAGGTTGACCTGGATGTCCCCTTTAACCATTGACATCACCCTGATGCACTGCTGATGCAATAACTAATTTCTGGATTTATTTTTATATAGGAAAATCGAGAAATTGTTGCAAACTTCAAAAATTCATAGAAATTAATCTGTAACTCCAAATGCAAAGATTTATATATGAATTTTGATCAGAAAAATTCAATCTATCCATTGGTAATGGTTTCATGCATGACAGAACAAGTTAGCCTTGCTGTTTGAGCAATATAAGATAATGCACTAATATGGCTATGTTAAATGAACTAACATTTGAATCATTGATTTAAATGAGTTCATTCCTTTCTGTTCTAGCTTGCATTAGGCCAGGACACATTCATATTGCCATGTCATAGCATGCATCATATTGTTGCATATCGTCATGTGTTGATTATGTTCGGTGTGTCTTTCGTGGAAGGTTCTGCCTCCGAGGATAACCCCGAATATCCGTCTGAAGGGCAGTACCCTACTACCACTACATCAGGCAAGCAGCCCATTGATCAATCCGATACAAACCCATGGTCTTGCTTCTGCTCTTGTTTACTGCATTAAGACACCGCGATTCAAACTGCTGTGTGTTGCGGTAGTTGAACCCACTTCCTTTGCATGACCTGTCATTGCCACAGTAACTAGATGAAACCCACTAGCATGTGTAGGAGTTGATTGAGACATATTTGTGTTTCCTACCATGCTATGCTTAGAGTTGTGTCAGGTCTGGCTCATCGGGATGATGAACTAGAGTGAAAGGTTGTGTCGGTAATGAGAGTGAAGTGTTGAACATGATTTGGTAAAGGTATCGATGAGAGGCCATGTAGGAGTACATTGTGGGTTGTTTCATTGAGGCCGTCCTTAAGAACTGAGATCGGTGTGTGTGATTTAAGATTCAGCTACTACCATGCATTGGGCCTGAAACCAATGGACCCTCTCGACTTATTAACCACTCTTGTCCTCTGTCCGAGAGTTGCAAAGTAGTTTCTGGTGTTCGTAGTATGCTGGGGGCCGCACGCAGTGCTGACCTTAGGGGTGGGATGTGTTGCGGAAGGCACGTGGCCCGGTGTACCGATTCACCAGTTTGGTGTCTCGGGAACCCGTTAGTGGAAACCTCGGCCGGACTCCCTGCGGATGGAACCCGAATAGGTGATAAACCTGGACTAGGGACTCGTGTGTTTAGTCAGGTCATGGCCGACACCCTCGTTGGGCTTCCGCTTGAAGGTTACCGAGTACACGTCGTGTAGCGGTGATAAGTGGTGAGAGCGTGTGTGAAGAAGTACACCCCTGCAGGGTATAAAACTATTTGAATAGCCGCGTCCGCGGTAAAGGACTACTTGGTCACCTATGCAGTTCATAGACAAGTAAATGGATACTACTAAAAGCCTCAAGATAAGTGTGAGTACCGTGGATGGCCCTCTCGTAGGTTGACGAGAGAGGATCCACGATGGAGTATTGTGTTGGTGATTAGTGGACTCGTGTGCGACAAATGCTTTACATGTTGTGTCTGTCGTAGGATAGCTTAGCCATGAGTCAAAGCTGGCTTGCTGCAATAACTCCACTACCTTCTTGAGAATGTGCATGTATAGTAGGATTCTGTTGTAAGACTTGCTGAGTACCTCCGTACTCATGTTGCTTTAATTAATGATTACAGACGACAACACCGCCCCCTCCGATGGGTTCTATGTAGACCTCGACATTGACGAGTGACTAGCCACCAGGTGGTGGTCCAAGCCTTTTTCCTTTCTAGTGTTTGTACTCAGACTAAGTTGCTTCCGCATGTGCTTGTATGATTGTATGACTTGAGTGTCGGGTCGTGTGACCCTTATCTGTATGAACATGTTATGTATGGCTCCTCGGAGCCTTTTAAATAAAGTACTTTGAGTTGTAGAGTTTTGTTGTGATGCCATGTTGTATGTACTCATATCGGGCATATTGTGTGTATGATTGAAATGCTTGGTATGAGTGGGATCCGACAATCTAGTTGTTTATCCTTGGCAGCCTCTCATATGGGGAAATGTAGTCTAGTGCTTCCTGAGCGATAGTAGTCTGCTACAGCCCGGTTCACCGGAGTCCTGCTAGCCCAGCACTACTGCTCTATACACTTGACTGGCCGGCATGTGTTTCACTTCGTTCCTGTGTCTGTCCCTTTGGGGAAATGTCACGCAGTGACTTCCAGAGTCCTGTCTAGCCTGCTACAACCCGGGTTACCTGAGTCCTGTTAGCCCAGTGCTACAGCCCGGATTCACACGCTGTTGACCGACATGCTCGATGTGATTCATGTATGCCTGTCCCCATGGGGTAGTGCCGCTTTGGCTTCACGACTAGCCATGTCGGCCCGGGTTCTCTGTCATATGGATGCTAGCGACACTATCATATACGTGAGCCAAAAGGCGCAAACGGTCCTGGGCCATGGTAAGGCGAAACCCGTGGGATTACCGTGCGTGAGGCCGCAAAGTGATATGAGGTGTTACCGGCTGGGTCGATGTGACTTGGAATCGGGGTCCTGACATGAAAGATTCCCACTAGTATATGAAAGTGACAACATAGGAGACTCTCTATCATGAAGATCATGGTGCTACTTTGAAGCACAAGTGTGGTAAAAGGATAGTAGCATTGCCACTTCTCTCTTTTTCTCTCATTTTTTTTATTTTTTTTGTTTGGGCCTTTTCTCTTTTTTATGGCCTCTTTTTTTTCTCTTTTTTTTCGTCCGGAGTCTCATCTCGACTTGTGGGGGAATCATAGTCTCCATCATCCTTTCCTCACTTGGGACAATGCTCTAAAAATGATGATAATCACACTTTTATTTTCTTACAACTCAACAAATACAACTCGATACTTAGAACAAAATATGACTCTATATGAATGCCTCCGGCGGTGTACCGGGATGTGCAATGACTCATGAGTGACATGTATGAAAGAATTATGAATGGTGGCTTTTCCACAAATACGATGTCAACTACATGATCATGCAAAGCAATATGACAATGATGGAGCGTGTCATAATAAACGGAACGGTGGTAAGTTGCATGGCAATATATCTCAGAATGGCTATGGAAATGCCATGATAGGTAGGTATGGTGGCTGTTTTGAGGAAGGTATATGGTGGGTGTATGATACCGGCGAAAAGTGCGCAGTATTAGAGAGGCCAATAATGGTGGAAAGGTGAGAGTGCGTATAATCCATGGACTCAACATTAGTCATAAAGAACTCATATACTTATTGCAAAAATCTAGAAGTTATCAAAGCAAAGTATTGCGCGCATGCTCCTAGGGGGATAGATTGGTAGGAAAAGACCATCGCTCGTCCCCAACCGCCACTCATAAGGAAGACAATCAATAAATAAATCATGCTCCGACTTCATCACATAACAATTCACCATACGTGCATGCTACGGGAATCACAAACTTTAACACAAGTATTTCTCAAATTCACAACTACTCAACTAGCAGGACTCTAATATCACCATCTTCATATCTCAAAACAATTATCAAGCATCAAACTTTTCTTAGTATTCAACACACTCATAAGAATTCTTACAAATCTTGTATACTTAGCATATTATGATTATTAAGCAAATTACCATGCTATTTAAGACTCTCAAAATAATATAAGTGAAGCATGAGAGTTCATCTATTTCTTCAAACTAAAACCACCGCCGTGCTCTAAAAGGATATAAGTGAAGCACTAGAGCAAATGACAAACTACTCCGAAAGATATATGTGAAGATCAATGAGTAGTCGAATAATTATGCAGCTATGTGAAGACTCTCTAACATTTAAGAATTTCAGATATTTATACTTTATTCCAACAGCAAGCAAAGCTAAAGAAAATAAAACGACGCTCCAAGCAAAACACATATCATGTGGTGAATAAAAATAAAGCTCCAAGTAAAGTTACCGATGAACGAAGACGAAAGAGGGGATGCCTTCCGGGGCATCCCCAAGCTTAGGCTCTTGGTTGTCCTTGAATATTACCTTGGGGTTCCTTGGGCATCCCCAAGCTTAGTCTCTTGCCACTCCTTATTCCATGGTCCATCGAATATTTACCCAAAACTTGAAAACTTCACAACACAAAACTTAACAGAAAACTCGTGAGCTTCGTTAGCGAAAGAAAACAAAACAACACTTCAAGGTACTGTAATGAACTCATTCTTTATTCATATTGGTGTTAAACCTACTGTATTACAACTTCTCTATGGTTTATAAACTATTTTACTTGCCATAGATTCATCAAAATAAGCAAACAACACACGAAAAACAGAATCTGTCAAAAACAGAATAGTCTGTAGTAATCTGTAACTAACGCCATCTTTTGGAACTACAAAAATTCTAAAATAAATTGGTGGACCTTAGGAATTTGTCTAGTAATCATATTCAGAAAGAATCAACTAAATATCACTCTCCAGTAAGACGTTCTAGCTAATCTCGTGAGCGCTAAAGTTTCTGTTTTTTACAGCATGATCATAAAGACTTCACCCAAGTCTTCCCAAAGGTTCTACTTGGCAGAAACACTAATTAAAACACAAAAACACATCTAAACAGAATCTAGATGGATTATTTATTACTAAACAGAACCAAAAAGCAAGAAACTAAAATAAAATTGGGTTGCCTCCCAACAAGCGCTATCAATTAACGCCCCTAGCTAGGCATGATGATTTCAATGATGCTCACATAAAAGATAAGAATTGAAACATAAAGAGAGCATCATGAAGAATATGACTAGCAAATTTAAGTCTAACCCACTTCCTATGCATAGGGATTTTGTGATCAAACAATTTATGGGAACAATAATCAACTAGCGTAGGAAGGCAAAACAAGCATAACTTCAAAACTTTAAGCACATAGAGAGGAAACTTGATATTATTGCAATTCCTACAAGCATAAATTCCTCCCTCATAATAATTTTCAGTAGCATCATGGATGAATTCAACAATATAACCAGCACCTAAAGCATTCTTTTCATGATCTATTTGCATATAATTTTTATTACTCTCCACATAAGCAAATTTATTCTCATGAATAGTAGTGGGAGCAAAATCAACAAAATAACTATCATATGATTGAAAATTAAGATCAAGATAACAAGTTTCATGGTTATCATTATTCTTTAAAGCATACGTGTCATCACAATAATCATCATAGATAGGAGGCATGCTTTCATCATAGTAAATTTGCTCATCAAAGCTTGGGGGACAAAAAATATCATCTGCATCAAACATAGCTTCCCCAAGCTTGTGGCTTTGCATATCATTAGCATCATGGATATTCAAGGAATTCATACTAACAACATTGCAATCATGCTCATCATATGAATATTTAGTGCCAAACATTCTATTCTTCTTCTAACACTTTGGCACAACTTTCCTTCCCATCATACTCACGAAAGATATTAAAAAGATCAAGTGTATGAGGTAAACTCAATTCCATTTTTTTAGTTTTCTTTTATAAACTAAACTAGTGATAAAACAAGAAACTAAAAGACTTGATTGCAAGATCTAAAGATATACCTTCAAGCACTAACCTCCCCGGCAACGGCGCCAAAAACTGCTTGATGTCTACTACACAACCTTCTTCTTGTAGACGTTGTTGGGCCTCCAAGTGCATAGGTTTGTAGGACAGTAGCAAATTTCCCTCAGGTGGATGACCTAAGGTTTATCAATCCGTGGGAGGTGTAGGATGAAGATGGTCTCTCTCAAACAACCCTGCAACCAAATAGCAAAGAGTCTCTTGTGTCCCCAACACACGCAATACAATGGTAAATTGTATAGGTGCACTAGTTCAGCGAAGAGATGGTGATACAAGTGCAATATGGATGGTAGATATAGGTTTTTTAATCTGAAAATATAAAAACAGCAAGGTAACTAATGATAAAAGTGAGCGTAAACGGCATTGCAATGCTAGGAAACAAGGCCTAGGGTTCATACTTTCACTAGTGCAAGTTCTCTCAACAATAATAACATAATTGGATCATATAACTATCCCTCAACATGAAACAGAGAGTCACTCCAAAGTCACTAATAGCGGAGAACAAACGAAGATATTATGGTAGGGTACGAAACCACCTCAAAGTTATTCTTTCCAATCAATCCGTTGGGATATTCCTATAAGTGTCACAAACAGCCCTAGAGTTCGTACTAGAATAACACCTTAAGATACAAATCAACCAAAACCCTAATTTCACCTAGATACTCCAATGTCACCTCAAGTATCCGTGGTATGATTATACGATATGCATCACACAATCTCAGATTCATCTATTCAACCAACACATAGAACCTGAAAGAGTGCCCCAAAGTTTCTACCGGAGAATCATGACGAAAACGTGTGCCAACCCCTATGCATAGGTTCATGGGTGGAACCCGCAAGTGGATCACCAAAACATACATCAAGTGAATCGCGTGATATCCCATTGTCACCACAGATACGCACGGCAAGACATACATCAAGTGTTCTCAAATCTTTAAAGACTCAATCCGATAAGATTACTTCAAGGGGAAAACTCAATCCATTACAAGAGAGTAGAGGGGGAGAAGAAACATAAGATCCAACTATAATAGCAAAGCTCGCGATACATCAAGATCGTGCCAAATCAAGAACACGAGAGAGAGAGAGAGATCAAACACATAGCTACTGGAACATACCCTCAGCCCCGAGGGTGAACTACTTCCTCCTCGTCATGGAGAGCACCGGGATGATGAAGATGGCCACCGGTGAGGGTTCCCCCCTCTGGCAGGGTGCCGGACAGGGTCCCGATTGACTTTTGGTGGCTACAGAGGCTTGCGGCGGCGGAACTCCCGGTATATTCTTTGTTCTGGATGTTTTAGGGTACGTGAGTATATATGGGTGCAGGAAGTACGTCGGTGGAGCTTCGGGGGCCCCACGAGGTAGGGGGCGCGCCCTAGGGGGGTGGGCGTGCCCCCCACCCTCGTGGGCACCTCCCTTCTCTCCTGGAGTGGGGTCCAAGTCCATCCGGTAGCTTTCCTTCCAAAAATAACTTCTCCAGTTGATTTCGTTCCGTTTCGACTTCGTTTGATATTCCTTTTCTTCAAAACACTGAAATAGGCAAAAAAACAACAAATCTGGGCTGGGCCTCCGGTTAATAGGTTAGTCCCAAAAGTAATATAGAAGTGGATAATAGAGCCCAATATTGTCCAAAACAGTAGATAATATAGCATGGAGCAATAAAAAATTATAGATACGTTGGAGACGTATCAACCTACAGGATGGAGATCACTGTCAGATGACTCCCAGATAACACCCTTGGAGTTCTTCTTAGAAGCAAACTTCCTGAACATGTTCATCTTTTTCCTATGAACAAAATTTTGAAAGTTTTAGTCCATAACTTTTTCTCAACAAAACTTCACAAAATTGGTAGAAACTATTTATAGGGATACATAGAGGCCATAGCAAGTATTCAAACTACTTCGAACTCTAAGAATTCAACATGCAAGCTCATCTACAGCAGCACCAAGAGTAGCTAATTATTCGAAATATAAAACACTAAAACAAAAACTAATTGGACAAACGGTGGAGCCACATACCAAGAAACAATCCCCCAAAACAGTTACGGAAACGGGGTTTCGAGCAAAGAGATCGAAATCCGCGAGTTTGAGAGCAAGAACACGGGAGAGAGAGCAATGGAATTTTTTTCTAGAGGTAAGTGATGATGTGGTGTGAAGGACTAAGTGAGGGGGCCCACATGGGGCCCACAACCCACCAGTGTGCGCCTGGGGTCCTGGCGCGCCTACGTGGGTTATGCCCACCTGGTGCACCTCCCTCTAATATTATTTGCACCAGAAATTCTTAAATATTCAGAAAAACCGTATTAAATTTTCATAGCATTCTGAGAACTTTTATTTTTGGGTCATTTTTTGTTGCACGGGAAATTCAGAAAACAGACAAAACATGGCATTTTATTTTATTTAACTAAATAAAATTCAAAACAAATGGTAGGGACAAAAGGTAGTGCTTACTAAATTCATCAACTTCATACCTCTAAAAAATGATTTATTAATAAGGTTGATCATGTCTTATTAACAACCATTTTCGATTAGCATGAAACCGAAGAACTTTCATAAATCACTAAGTTACCTGTAACATCCCAAATTTTCAATTTGGAATGTAATACATTAGATCATCATTGCATATCGTATTTTATTTGCATTTTGGCTTGATCCTAGAAATTCTACGCAACTCAAGGACCCACGGAGAGAGTTGGGGATTTCGTTATTTTCATATTTGAGTTTTCTCAAATTTTGAAAAGAGAATCGTTTGATTTTAATTATTTTCTCTTCGAATATTTCTTTTATGAAAATAAAAGAGAGAGGATAAAATGACTTCCTCAAAATAAAGAAATATCAAAGATTTAATATTAAAATCAAATAAGATTTTTATTCGGAGTTTTATCATTATTTTATTTGAATTAGGAAAAATATGCGTTTTTCAAAACTGGATTTTAGGCCCAAATAAATGTTCACCTTGTCCGGCCTATGTTGAGAGGACAGGGAAAATTTATTTCGGGATTTTTGGAGCCCATTTAGTATTTCTTTCTTTCTTTTTCTGCACGTCGGAATTATTTTAAAAAAAGTTACGGACCTACCGGGCCGTGTCCGCCTGGGACACCGACCCGGCCGGCCATTTAAGAGGCGAGGGGCCCGAGCCGCCAAACCCTAGCCCAGCCCCGCACCCCGCCGCGGCCGCCAACCCCGCCGCCGCTGCCGGACGCCGCCAGCCCCGCCGCCGCCGCGCCGCCACCCGTGTCGCCGCACCGGAGCCCCGCCGCCGCCCTCGCCAGATTCGCCGGAGGTAGCCGCCACTGCCGCCTTGGTTTTCTTAGAAATCGTCGGGTTTTTTTAGAACTCGCGGTTTATTTTTTAGATCGGTTTATGTTTTACTTTTTTCGGTTTAGTTATTTAGTGAACGCCCGTTCGTACGTTCGTTTTAACGAATGGTTTTCACCGTTTAACTACAGACAGTGAACGTTTGTTCGTTAGCCTGTTCGTCAGTTTTTCTTTTTCTCGGATTGTCCGTGATTATTTTCGAACGCGATTTCTGATCTGATTTTCGTTTTTAGTTAAACTTTTCGCTCGTTTATCGGAATCAGGCGATTCAAGCGCCTAGAGTTTCGTCTCGAAACCCTCTTTCTGTTTAACCAACTTAAACAAGTTTTTGTTGCTGTAAATTTGACTTTAGTCTAGATTAGTAAACGAAGCTTGTTTCTTTCGTCGTTTGAGTTTTGTTGCTTCGTTTGATTTAATTCTTTTGGCAAACTGGAGTTCTTAAGTTGAACTTTCTGGTTAGATCTCTTATTTGAGTTTTACCCGTGCCCTTGCTTGATTGCTTATTGTATGCTTGTTTGTTTACGATAGAGTACCCGGAGTGTGAAGCGTGCTACTACGAGTCTTTAGGTTTCGCGGATCATCAGCAAGGCAAGTAATACTTTGATCATACTTCTTACTACCCAGTTTTATTGCATTAGATCAATCCTCAAACAATTGCATGGTTAGGATCTGAATTAAATTGTGGGTTGGGAAGTAGACGAGGTTGTACCTATTCACCTATTTATTATTAAACCTATGGGAGTTACTTCTACGTTGCTTATATTGCCATGCTATGCTCGTAGACGTGGATTGGGTTTGAGTGTATCCATGATAGATGTGATTGTTAATTAATGGTTCAACTTAAGGTGGCAACTTTAATACACATCTGGGTGGATTGAGGCACCTGGGAATCCAGTGATTGCCTGTATTTTTGGAAATCCCAGGGTACCGTGTGATTCTCCTATGGACTGCCACCCAGGCTCAAAGGGATCATAAGATTATTCATGCTAGAAACTTCCGTGTGCAGCCACAAGCTATTATGGGCTCTAGCATAGTTGATTAAGTCATGTGAACTCTTATAGTGGTAGACTAGCAGATGTAGGGGATGTAGGTGGTACTGTCTACCCATCGTAAGGTGCTAACGCTTCTGAAAGACTGTGTCTCGGTCATCCGTTTCTCAAACATCATGTAGTGCGAGAAATCCAACGGAGGAGATCGAGTCTTGTGGGGAAAAGTGCGCAAACCTCTGTAGAGTGTACAAACTAATCATGGTTAGTCGTGTCCCTGGTTATGGACATCTTGAGTATCTGGTTCTTGGATTATCATGTGGATCTCATCATTTTTAATTATAAAACTTGATTGGGTTGTTAATTGTATTTAATTGGGATTGAGAGGGGGGTTACCTTCTCAATGTTTTCAACAAACTTTGTAGTTAAATAAAATATATTCCTTTACAGGAGGGAAAAATTGGCTTTTCGAAAAACATACTAACCATACAGCCTCCACCAGCCATATATGCATATAGTGATAGCATTATTCTGTTAATTACTCTCTTGTGTTACATTGCCAGCATATTCCATGTGTTGACCCGTTTTCGGGATGCAATGTATCATGTTGCATACTTTTCAGACGACGAGTAAGGAGCCTTAGGTCGTGGTCTTTCACTCAGTGATGCCATTGGAGTTGATGGACTCACTTTATCTTCCAAGCTTTCCGCTGTTGTCGTATTAGATGGCCTTAAGCCATATTTATTATAATAAGCTCTCTTTCGAGACATTCCATGTAATAAGTGTGTGATTTCTACTCTGTTATAAATCCTTCAAGTATTGTGCGTGTCAGCATTACCGATCCAGGGATGACACTTATGCACAGAGATCAAACTGTATGAGGTCTGGTCGCTACATTACCTCAATGGGGACATGAATGTCCCAGACAATAAGCATCTTATATTTCTTTTTGACAGTAGGTAGAGGTATTTGAAAACTTCCAATATTGATTGTCGGAGATTTTTCAATAACATTAATACCATTCACTTGGAATTGTTTCTTCTGAAAGTGCACTGTATGCTCATTACCATTGATATGAAAAGTGACCTTGCTTTTACTGCAATCAATAACAGCCCCTGCAGTATTAAGAAGGGTCTACCAAGGATAATCGACATGTTGTCGTCCTGAGGAATCTCAAGTATAACAAAGTCAGTCAAAATAGTAACATTAGCAACAACAACAGGCACATCCTCACAAATACCGATAGGTATGGCAGTTGCTTTGTCAGCCATTTGCAAAGATATTTTAGTAGGTGTGAGTTTATTCAAGTCAAATCTTTTATATAAAGAGAAAGGCATAACACTAACACCAGCTCCTAAATCACATAAAGCAGTTTTCACATAGTTTCTTTTGATGGAGCAAGGTATAGTTGGTATTCCCGGATCTCCATGTTTTTTAGGTACTCCATATTTAAAAGTATAATTAGCAAGCATAGTGGAGATTTCAGCTTCCGGTATCTTTCTCTTATTAGTGATGATGTCTTTCATGTACTTTGCATAAGGAGGCATTTTAAGGATATCAGTAAAGCGACGCAAAAAGACTGGCCTCAGCATTTCAGCAAAGCATTCAAATTCTTCATCATCTTTCTTTTTAGTTGACTTAGGTGGAAAGGGCATTGGTTTTTGAACCCGCAGTTCTCTTTCTTTACCGTGTTTGCTAGCCACAAAGGCATTTTTATCATACCTTTTATTCTTAGGTTGTGGGTTATCAAGATCAACTGGTGGTTCTATCTCAACTATCATTGTCTGGTTCTTTATTATTTGTTTGAGTGTCTTCATGAACCTCATCATTATCTTCTTCATTATCACTAGGTGAGTGTTCATTACCAGACTGAGTTTCAGCATCAGAGATAGAAGTTTCCTTATCATCATCAGGAGGTTTTCCTATTTCAGGTTCACTAGAAACATGCAAAAGTCCAATCATTTTTCTTCTTCTTTTTCTTTCTAGAAGGACTAGGTGCACTAGTGTTATTTCTTTGTGAGTCTTGTTCAATTGTTTTTGGATGTCCCTCAGGATAGAGTGGTTCCTGAGTCATTTTACCTCCTCTAGTTGCAACTCTAACAACGAAGTCATGTATATTATTATTCATATCATCAAGCAACTATCTTTGTGATTTAGCAACTTGTTGTAGCTGGGTTTGAACCATAGAAGCATGTTTTCCAACACCTCTAACATCATTTGGGATTATTAATAATGAGTCACTCAAGCAAGCAATCATATCAGAATTATATTTCAATTGTTTCATAACATTTGCATTGAAGTGATCTTGTTTTCTAATGTAGTTTTCAAACTCATAAAGGTATTGACTAGGGTGCATATTGTGAGGATTGTCATTATCATTGAACTTCATTCGAGAATTTACCTCTACCACCTTAGGCAGTGGTGGTGTATTAAGCCCATGTATTTCTTCAATATGAGGTAAATTTTTAACATCCTCAGCTTTAATACCTTTTTCCTTCATAGATTTCTTTGCCTCTTGCATGTCTTCAGGACTGAGATATAATATACCCCTCTTCTTCGGAGTGGGTTTAGTTGGTGGTTCGGGAAGAGTCCAATCATCATAATTTTTCAATATGTTATTCAATAATTCTTCAGCTTGTCCAACAGTTCGTTCCCTGAAAACACAACCAGCACAACTATCTAGGAAGTCCCTGCAAGCATCGGTTAGTCCATTATAGAAGATATCAAGTATCTCATTTTTCTTAAGAGGATGAACAGGGAAAGCATTAAGTAACTGGCAGATCCTCCCCCAAGCTTGTGGGAGACTCTCTTCTTTAATTTGCACAAAATTAAATATTTCCTGTAAAGTAGCTTGTTTCATATGAGCGGGCAAATATTTTTTAGAGAAGTAATAAAACATATCCTGGAGACTACGCACACAACCAGGAGCAAGAGTATTGTTCCAAGCTTTAGCATCTGCCTTCAATGAGAATGGAAATAATTTGAGAATAAAGTATTAGTGAGTTTTCTCATCATGAGTAAAAAGGGTGGCTATGTCATTCAACTTAGTAAGATGTGCCACAAAAGTTTTAGTTTATTAACCACGGAAAGGATCCGATTCAACCAAAGTAATTAACTCTGGGTCGATAGATAATTCATAATACTTATCATCAATAAAGATAGGTGAAGTAGCAAACTTAGGATCATATTTCATTCTAGCATTCAGAGATTTTTGTTTATACTTGCATAATAATTTCTCTAGATCATCTCTATCCTTACAAGCAAGAATATCTCTAGTTGTCTCCTCATTCATAACATAACCTTCCGGTACCTTAGGCAATTCATATCTAGGAGGGCTAGTTCTAACAGGTGTTTCAGGAGTTTCAGTTTCAAGCTCATTGAGGGAGTCCTGGATTAGGGGGTATCCGGACAGCCGGACTATATCTTTTGGCCGGATTGTTGGACTATGAAGATACAAGATTGAAGACTTCGTCCCGTGTCCGGATGGGACTCTCCTTGGCGTGGAAGGCAATCTTGGCAATACGGATATGTAGATCTCCTTCCTTGTAACCGACTCTCCGGTGTCTATATAAATCGGAGGGTTTAGTACGTAGGACCAACAACAATCATACCATAGGCTAGCTTCTAGGGTTTAGCCTCTTCGATCTCGTGGTAGATCAACTCTTGTAATACTCATATCATCAAGATCAATCAAGCAGGAGTAGGGTTTTACCTCCATCGAGAGGGCCCGAACCTAGGTAAAAACATCGTGTCTCCCGTCTCCTGTTACCATCCGCCTAGACGCACAGTTCGGGACCCCCTACCCGAGATCCGCCGGTTTTGACACGACATTGGTGCTTTCATTGAGAGTTCCTCTGTGTCGTCATCGTCAGGCTTGATGGCTTCTTCGATCATTGATAGCGATGCAGTCCAGGGTGAGACTTTTCTCCCCGGACAGATCTTTGTATTCGGCGGCTTCGCACTGCGGGCCAACGCGCTTGGCCATCCAGAGCAGATCGAGAGCTACGCCCCTGGCCACCAGGTCAGGTTCGGAAGCTTAAACTACACGGCCGACATCCGCGGAGACTTGATCTCTGACGGATTCGAGCCCTTGCCGAATGCGCCGCACGGCCACGGTGAGCATGATTTAGCTGTACCATCGGACAATGTTCGGGAGATCGCACCGGCGACCGCTCCGACCCTCAATTCGGAGCTAATTGCGCCATCCACGGATGGGTGGATAAACCCCGCCATGGAGGCTGCATTCTAAGCGGCGATCGAGCCGAGTATCGACCTTACCCTTCATGAGAGCCGTGACGCCAAACTGCCGGATTCTTCCCCGGCCACGGGCTCCGAACCGCTTGCGCCCGTAATCGAATCCGACTGGGCGCCGATCATGGAGTTCACCTTTGCGGATATCTTTCAGCACTCGCCCATTGGCGACACACTGAACTCATTAAGGTCTCTCTCCTTGTCAGGAGAGTCCTGGCCGAACTATGTCCGGTACGATTGGGATGCGGATGACGAAGAAAATCACCGCCCACCCACCACCCACTTAGTAGCCACTGTCGACAATTTGACCGAAACGCTCGACTTCGACTCCGAAGACATCGACGGCATGGACGACGATGCAGGAGACGAACAGGAGCCACTGCCCACGGGGCACTGGACGCCCACTTCATCATATGATGTATACATGGTGGACACACCCAAAGAAAATGACGACGAGGAACGGAAGGATGCAGCGAAGGATCGTTCCCTCGAGAAGCAGTCAAGGCGGCGGTGTAAGCGCTGCTCCAAATCCCGCCTCGGCAGAAACAACGATCATACAAACCCAGCAATAGAGCAGGGTGAGCCAGCAGACGATGAACACGGCATGGAACCACCGTTCGACCAAGGTAACACAGAGTATCAAACCGAACAACCCGTCTCCGGCCAAGATAACAGTCCGGATGATATCACACCGGACAAGCTCCTGGAGCAGAAGAATCTCCATCAAGGGCTTGTCGCCACTGCGCGGAGTCAGAAATATCAGAAGCAAAAGCTCAAGGCTGCGCAAGATACACTCAGAATTAGATGGAGTAAAGTACTCAACACCGTAGAAAAGTATGGCGGCAGTCTCCACACATAGAGCTACGCGAAGCGAAAACTACTACCTGAATTCGATGATGAGGCCTTAGAGCCCCCGCAATCAAAAAACAAAACAGCCATCCGGACGGATAGACGACCTCATGTCCAACATAGAGCGGCAAACGACACCACACACAAGCCAGTACGCGATCCATGCGAGGACTCGCATCAAAAGGACGGCCCAACCAGATCTATCTACGGGCCAAGAAAGCGCGCTCCAGCACGCAATGCAATACAACAAAAATCCGAACACCATGGTACACCCAAATACAGGGGTGCCGCACACCCCCTATGTTTCACCGATGAGGTGCTGGACCATGAATTTCCAGAGGGATTCAAACCCGTAAACATAGAGGCATACGACGGAACGACAGACCCTGTGGTCTGGATTGAGGACTACATCCTCCATATCCACATGGCTCAAGGAGACGATCTCCATGCCATCAAGTACTTACCCCTCAAGCTCAAAGGGCCAGCCCGGCACTGGCTTAAAAGCCTCCCCAAAAACACCATGGGAAATTGGGAAGAGCTTGAGGACGCTTTTCGAGAAAATTTTCAAGGGACCTATGTCCGACCACCGGATGCAGACGATTTAAGTCATATAACTCAACAGCCCAGCGAGTCAGCCCGAAAGCTTTAGAACAGGTTCCTCACTAAAAAGAACCAAATAGTCGACTGTCCGGACGCCGAAGCCTTGGCAGCTTTCAAACACAGTGTTCGAGACGAATGGCTCGCCAGACACCTCGGCCAAGAAAAGCCGAGAACAATGGCTGCATTAACAAGCCTCATGACCTGCTTTTGTGCGGGCGAGGACAACTAGTTAGCCCGATGCAGCACCAGTGACCCAAGTACATCCGAAGTCAGGGACGGAAATGGGAAGCCACGACGCCGCAAAAACAAGCGCCGGAATAAAGAAGACAGCCTGAAGAGCACGGCGGTAAACACCAGATTCAAAAGCTCTCGGCCAAGTTAGCAAAAGCCTCCCCCCAAAGGCAACAGAGATGAACTATCCAGCCTAAACAACATTCTGGACAAACTATGTCAGATCCACAGCACCCCCGATTAACCTGCAAATCATACCCATAGAGAATGTTGGGTCTTCAAGCAGTCCGGCAAACTGAAAGCCAAACACAAGTGGCTGGATACACCAAGTGAAGACGAGGACGAGCCTCGCAAACAAAGCACTGGGGAACAGAAGAAATTCCCACCCGAAGTCAAAACAGTAAACCTGTTACACGTGACGAAGGGGAGAAACAAAGCGGCACTCCTAGAGACACATGCCCCAGGGCCCGTTACCGCAGAGTTCTACCACTGGTCGTCCCAACCGATCACCTTCAACCATCGGGATTACTCGGCCAGTATCCGGCATGCAGGATGGGCTGCCTTGGTGTTAGACCCAATAATTGACGAATACCACTTTACACGAGTCCTGATGGACGGCGGCAGTAGTTTAAACCTGATATATCAGGACACAGTCCGCAAAATGGGGATGGACCCAACAAAAATCAGCCATAGCAATACTACCTTTAAAGGAGTAACGCCAGGCCCAAAAGCCCATTGCACGGGCTCCCCGCTACTAGAGGTTATATTCGGCTTTCCCTATAACTTCCGAAGCGAAAAATTAACCTTTTGCATCGCTCCGTTCCAAAGTGGCTATCAATCACTACTCGGACGCGAAGCTTTCGCTCGTTTTAATGCAATACAGCATTACGCTTCTCTCATGCTTAAGATGCCCGGTCCACATGGCATCATTACAGTAAATGGAAGTATTGAGCGCTCCTTGCGCGCGGAAGACCGTGCGACTGCCTTGGCAGCCGCACACTAGACGGCCTCACCAAATAGAGCATCCCACAGGTCGTTAAGACCACAGACACGGTTAGACGAGTCCGGTGTAGCTATATATAATTGATACATGTTTGATGGCTATACCCCTATAATAATACAAGGGGCTCAACGCGTGTAAACAAGTGACAATTAGACTCAACTTTACTCATCTTGAACTGTATATGGTTTATTTAGTATAACCTACCCTTTTGCACGACAACTTCTCAGCTAAGTTCCTCTCTTTTATAGATGACCATCGTGCTACACCCGTCCAGGATACGGCACAACGGAGACACAGGTGCAGACGTGCAGCAGGGACCCGTTCCAAGGATTCCTTTCAGATTAAGACCCTGCGTAAACCTTTTTTACGATCTCTTGTTGATACACATCCCCCTGATTATCTGTACAACTGAGAAGGATGCTGACGTATTGGCATGTGGCCACGTCAGAATATTGCACGTACTTGGACACGAGGGCTTGTTACAAAGGGCACTGTTTAGCCCGATTTTATATCACAAAGACCGAATACCTTAGGGAGTGTTCGGCGTCGCGAGTTTGGCCTTATATGCATCAGCTTCGAATCATGTCTTTGGTCAAATGTTGGGTTTGCCCGGCTCCTGTGTTTTGCTGCCTTACGTTTCGCTCTATCGGCTAAGGCGGCACCAGGAGAACTACTGCGATTGTGCCCTGGTTCATCCGGACGAGCACCTCAGTAGAGAAAGTCAAAAACTGACTGTCATGATATAGCGTGAGACCAGTCAACCACTCGATGACCTAGCAGAATCTTCGGGATTCCTCCGCCTTAACGAAGGGCCGTTTCCCGGCCAGGCATGTACGCGCCCCGAATTCGGTTGAGCGCGGAGCCACCAGGGGCTATATAGTAGCCCCATTGTCAAACTCCTGTGGGTAAGTGAAAGTGTTAAAGCATTATAGTCCGATTGCCTAGTTCGCTGCGCTATCACCTCCTTAATGGACCAAGACGTTGGATCAAGCGTGAACATGCGTCTTCTGCGAGCACCCCCACATTATATGCGTGGGGGCTGAAGCCGACGACTGCCATCTTTCAGGTTATATATATATATATATATATATATATATATATATATATATATATATATATATATATATATATATATATATATATATATATATATATATAATAATACATGTCCTTAAAACATAATATTCTTCGAGCACTGCGCTTCTATTGATCGAGCACCCTCAAGAACTTCCCGAAAGTAGTGCTCGGCAGGTACTCGGCTCTCGTCCGAATCTTGGGCTGCAATGGCGGTGGCCTCCATCTCCGCCTTGTATGTCTTCACACGGGTAAGGGCCATCCACACACCTTCTACGCACACCGACCTCTTCATCGCGTTGATATGCGGCATGGCACCAAGGAACTGCTGCACCAAACTAAAATAACTGTTCGGCTTTGGCCTTCCCGGCCACAGATGATCCACAACAGACCTCATGGCGAGTCCGGACAATCTATTCAGCTCGGCCCATTCGGCCAACCGGTCAGTCAATGGAAGCGGACGCTCTGGAACGTTAAATTGTGACCAGAACAGCTTTTCCACTTCGCGATCTTTTTGATCTCGGAAGTATTCGGCCGCATCAGGAGCACTCGCCGCTAAATCCAGATATGCGTTTGCAGAACTCCACAGCCGGTCCAAAGGAGCATACTTAGGATCTCCGAACTTCATCCGCAGCATAAAGGGCTTCCCAGCCACGATATCTCCGGCTTGACGCAGCTCCTCCTTCATTGCTCTCATTGCAAAGCGGGTGTCTTTGGCCACCATCGTTGCCTTCTCCAGGTCTGTCATCTTCGCTTGACCTTCCTTTTCAAGAAGCTTGTAACGGTCAGCGGCACTCTTCAATTCCACAGCCATCCTGGCTATTTATCCCTTGCTTTGGCAGTGAGCAGCATGTTCGTCTTTCAGCTCCTCGATCGCCTTTAGGGCAGCCGCATCGCTTTTCCTGGCTTGTTCTTTGGCTCGGGCAAGTTCCGCCTGAAGGTTCTCCACGGCCGCAGCTCCATCTGCATTCACACACATGTTATAGATACTGGCATGATGCTCCTCTTCCCATGTGTTACCGAAGGAATCACATACCCTGTGCCTCGTCAAGCCGCTTGTTGACAAGTACGATGTCGACATCTGCCACGTCATGCTGCCGCTTTAACTCGGCAAACTCATCAGTCCGGCTGGCCACCTGACACATCGCCACCTGCATATTAAGGCGGCAAGATTATTCCTGGGACTATGATCCTCTGTGCGCCATCATCTTCGACAGCACCCAGAGTCTCAGGGGCTACTATCTCCACAGGGCGCATCTAAAAATGTGCGGTACTGTCAAAAATGTACATCATTTCGCGTACCTCAAAACCCGTCAGTAGACTCGTAAAGGCTTCATGCAACCCGCTTTCGGCGGACGAGATCCTTTCAATCACCGTACCCATCAACGTGCGGTGCTCTTCTAAGATAGCCGCTCGCTCTAGCAGATCCCTCAGTACCTCCGACCGCACACCAGACGGTGTCGGACTCTTTCGATTGCTCTCTTCAAGAGCCAGGTACTGAGGATTCGGGTGGCCATACGATTACCTTCCAGCCTTGCCGGATCAGGAGAAACCCTCCGCGACGACACCTCGAGGTCGCCCGCCTCATGAGGCGGTATGGCAGGGGGAGGCGTTTCGCTCTCCATCATCTGTGGAAGAAGATCCCCCGAAGACGAGCTCTGCTGAAGATCCGAACTGCAAAATAAAGGCTTCGGTTATTTTCCTCAGAAGTAAAGCAAGATATTTTCATTATTAAGATACCCTTTTACTTACAGCTCGGTGGAGGGCTGATCCCCGTGAGGGCATAGTGCGTCCGGGGTATCCCCCGGGGCAGGACCCTCCGGCGAAGATTTCTTCCCCCGTTTGGAGACCATTGCCTCCGGGTCCTCGGAGGCGGTCCTCTTTCTTCCCTGGGGAGAGGAAGTTTTAGTTCCTCCTCCCCGGCTAACCTCCTTCGCGGAGGCGCTATCCTCCTTGTTCCCCCCTTTATCTTCTCCTGAAGGCGCTTGATAAGGCGCGATCTCCAGCATCCTGGTTAACACGGGATCTAGTGAGGTCTCAGGGAGGGGGGCCGGACACCTGATCAACTTTGCCTTCGCTATCCAATCCTGGTCAAAGAGCGGCTTTTTTAGGGCGAAGTTGCGATAAATAAACGGGCAGTGTGTTCGGATGCGGGGCTACTTAATTGGGTATCCGGGCGATTGCAGCTCAGTCCTACATCCTCAGTGGTGTCCGGACACATTATTTGTGGTCCGAAGAACAATTTGTACATCTCCTCGAGCGTCATGCCGAGGAAGTGTTGAAGAGCTCGCGGTCCCTCCGGATTGAACTCCTACATACGGAGGGGATGACGTTTGTAGGGAAGGACTCAGCGAATTAACATGACTTGCATCACCATGACTAGACTGATATCTCTCTCAAGGAGATCTCGGATGCGGCTCTGCAATATGGGCACATCCTTTACTAGCCCCCAGTCCAACCCCTTGTTGACCCATGACGTTAGTCGTGGCGGGGAACCCGAGCGAAAGACAGGTGGGGCCACCCACTTGGTACCCCTGGGAGCTGTGATATAAAACCACTCTTGTTGCCATAAACTGGACACCTCCTAGAAAGAGCCATCGGGCCACGGGGCATTGGCATTTTTGCTTATTACGGTGCCTCCGCACTCTGCGTGCCGCCCCTTGATCATCTTTGGCTCCACTTTAAAGGTCTTGAGCCACAGTTCGAAGTTAGGGGTAATACGGAGGAAAGCTTCGCACACGACGATGAACGATGAGATGTGGAGGATAGACTCCGGAGCTAAATCATGGAAGTCCAGCCCATAATAGAACATAAGCCCCCTCATGAAGGGATCTGGCACGAAGCCTAGCCCTCGGAGGAAGTGAGATACGAACACGATGCTCTCACCGGGCTTGGGAGTGGGAATAACCTGCCCTTGAGCAGGCAGCCTATGCAGGATTTCGCCTGTCAGGTACCTGGCCTCCCTTAGCTTTATTATGTCTTCCTCCGTGACGGAGGAAGGCATCCACCGACCTTGAAGGTTGGATCCGGACATAATCGGAGGTCCGAAGCGCCTAAACCTGAGCTTTGGGTGTTGGAACTCGAGGCAGGAGGTGGATTCGATTGAGATCGAAAGAAAAGAATAGGCCTTGATCTCTTTATAAAGAGATTGAATACCAAGTGCCCTCCTCATGACCGTTTGGGACTTACCTCCAATCGAGGGGTCATACCAACGGGCACGATTGGGATACCCATGTCCGTGTTGGTGAGAATCCCATAGTAAAGGGGACACGATCTCTGCTTCGACAAGACATGCCAAGGAAACCGCCTCGCGAAATACGCCGAGATTGGTTACAAAAAACGATTCGAATAAAGACCTGGCTGTGGTGTGATGTCACACTATGGGGTACGTCAGCAGATTATATTTGTGGAAATATTATTCTCTCTACGGTGGTATGTGGAACTTGTTTTGCAGAGCCGGACACGATCCTCGTGTTCAAAATCTTCTATGAAGTATTCGGAGGAGGAACCCGCCTTGCAATGCCGAAGACAATCTGCGCGCCGGACTCATCGTCATTGAAGCCTGGTTCAGGGGCTACTGAGGGAGTCCTGGATTAGGGGGTATCCGGACAGCCGGACTATATCTTTTTGCCGGATTGTTGGACTATGAAGATACAAGATTGAAGACTTCGTCCCGTGTCCGGATGGGACTCTCCTTGGCGTGGAAGGCAAGCTTGGCAATATGGATATGTAGATCTCCTTCCTTGTAACCGACGCTGCGCAACCCTAGCCCTCTCCGGTGTCTATATAAACCGGAGGGTTTAGTCCGTAGGACCAATAACAATCATACCATAGGCTAACTTCTAGGGTTTCGCCTCTCCGATCTCGTGGTAGATCAACTCTTGTAATACTCATATCATCAAGATCAATCAAGCAGGAGTAGGATTTTACCTCCATCGAGAGGGCCCGAACCTGCGTAAAAACATCGTGTCTCCCGTCTCCTGTTACCATCCGCCTAGACGCACAGTTCGGGACCCCCTACCCGAGATCCGCCGGTTTTGACACCGACACTCATCATCAGATTCAACAACATCATGTTGTATTACTCTAGCAATTTGTTCATCTAGAAATTCACCAAGTGGCACATCATCATTATCAAGCATGGTACTAGCATCATCATAAGAATTATCCATAGCAGAAGTAGCATCATCAATAACTTGCAATATATCAGAATTAATAGCATGTGGTGGTGTTGCAAGTTTACTTATAACAGAAGGTGAATCTAAAGCAGAACTCGATGGTAGTTCCTTACCTCCCTTCGTCTTAGAGGAAAAAAATCTTAGTCTTAGCATCCTTCAGATTCTTCATGGTGATGAAGTGATAATAATCCCAAGTGACTCAAAAAATATAGCTATGCTCCCTGGCAACGGCTCTAGAGAAAGGTCTTGATAACCCACAAGTATAAGGGACCGCAACAATTTTCGAGGATAGAGTATTGAACCCAAATTTATAGATTCGACACAAGTGGAGCCAAAGAATATTTGAAGGTATTAGCAGCTGAGATGTGAATTCACCAAACACCTGGAGATTAATTATCTGCAGCAAAGTGATCAGTATCAAAGTAGTATGATAATTTTGATAATAGTAGCAACAGCAATGGTAACAGTGATACTAGTAATTTTGTAGCAACTATAACAGTGATGATAGCAGTAGTAACTTAGCAAGAACAATATAAGATAAATTCGTAGGCATTGGATCGGTGACTTGTTGGACGATATTCATCATGAGACAGTTATAACCTATGGCGATATGACACTAGCTCCAGTTCGTCAATATAATGTAGGCATGTATTCCGTAAATAGTCATATGTGCTTATGGAAAGAACTTGCATGCCATCTTTGGTCCTACCCTCCCGTGGCAGTGGGGTCTTATTGGAAACTAAGGGATATTACTTTTTAATAGAGAACCGGAACAAAGCATTAACACATAGTGAATACATGAACTCCTCAAACTATGGTCATCACCGGGAGTGGTTCCAACTATTGTCACTCCGAGGTTGCCGGATCATAACACGTAGTAGGTGACTATAACTTGCAGGATCGGATATAGAACATGGATATAATGGTGATAACATAAACGGTTCAGATCTGAATTCATGGCACACGGCCCCAAAGTGAGAAGCATAAAGCATGGCAAAGTCATAGCAACATCAATCTTAGAACATAATGGATACTAGGGATCAGGCCCTAACAAAACTAACTCGATTGCATGATGAATCTCATCCAACTCCTCACCGACCAGCGAGCCTACGAAGGAATTACTCACTCCCGATGGGGAGCATCATGGAACTTGCGATGGAGAAGGGTTGGTGATGACGAAGAACAAATATCCCCCTCTCCGGAGCCCCAAACGGACTCCAGATTTGGCCTCCTGATGAACAACAGGAGGTGACGGCGGCTCCGTCCCATGGATTGCAATAATTATTTTTCCTTTATTTTTTCTGAAAAATAGGATTTTATAGCGTCGGTTTCAGGGTCTGCGGGACCACTAGGTGGGGACAACCCACCTGGGCGTGTCAGGAGGGGGGCGTGCCCTGGTGGGTTGTGCCCACCCAGATGCCCTCCTCCGGTGGATCTTGGCTCCAGAAATTCTTATTTATTGTATAAAAATTCCTCGCAAAGTTTTGTTCCATTCCGAGAACTTTTATTTCTGCACAAAAACAACACCATTGTAGTTCTACTGGAAACAGCGTCAGTCCAGGGTTAGTATCATTCAAATCATGCAACTTAGAGTCCAAAACAAGAGGAAAAGCGTTAGGAAAAGTAGATACGCTAGAGATGTATCAATGCCTCATGGGCAAGATGACCAAAACCCCGTTTTCCAGAACAATGGAGTGGGGAAGTGACTTGTTGGAAATCATACATACTGATGTGTGCGGTCCGATGAGCGTTGACGCGCGCAGTGGATATCCTTACTTTCTCACCTTCACTGATGACTTGAATATATATGGGTATATTTACTTAATGAAGCATAAGTCTGAGTTGTTTAAAAAGTTCAAGCAATTTCAGAGTGAAGTTGAGAATAATCGTAACAAGAAGATCAAATTCCTATGATCTGACCGAGGAGGAGAGTATGTGAGTTATGAGTTTGGAAATCACTTAAGACAATGTGGAATTGTTTCACTGTTGACGCCACCTGGAACACCATAGTGTAATGGTGTGTCCGAACATCGTAATTGTACCTTATTGGATATGGTGCATTCTATGATGTCTCTTTCCAATTTGCCAATATCATTTTGGGGTTACGCGTTAGAGACAGCTACATTCACTTTAAATAGGGCACCATCTAGGTCCAGGGAGACGACACCGTATGAACTATGGTTTGGCAAGGAACCTAAGTTGTCGTTTCTTAAGGTTTGGGGCTGGGATGCTTATGTAAAAAGGCTTCAGCCAGAAAAGCTCAAACCCAGAGTGGAAAAATGCGTCTTCATAGGATACACAAAAGAGACTGTTGGGTATACCTTTCTTGAGAAAGAGTTTCTCTCAAAAGAATTGAGTGGGATAAAGATAGAACTTGATTAGGTTGTTGAACCTTTACTTCAACCTGAGAGTAGCGCAACACCGAAATATGTTTTTGTGTCACCTACGTCATTTGAAGAGGAAGCTAATGATGATGATCATGAAGCTTCAGATCAAGTTACTATCAAACCTCGTAGGTCGAAAAGGGTATGTAAAGCTCCTGGGTGGTAAGTTCATGTCTTAGAGGTCATGTTGATGGACAACGGTGAACCTACGAGCTATGGAGAAGCGATGGTGGCCCTGGAGTTGACTACGATGGAACTTCCACACCTGTAGCGATGCTTAAGTCCGTCAGAATCATGTTTGCAATAACTACATTTTTTGATTATGAAATCTGGAAGATGGATGTCAAAAGAGCGTTCCTTAACGGTTTCCTTAAGGAAGAGTTGTATATGATGCAACCGAAAGGTTTTGTCGATCCAGATAATACTGACAAAGTGTGCAAACTCCAGCGATCCATTTATGGACTGGTGCAATCATCTCGGAGATGGAATCTTCGCTTTGATGAGGTGATCAAGGCGTTTGGGTTTATACATGTTTTTGGAGAATCTTGTATTTACAAGGAAGTGAGTGGGAGCTCTATAGCGTTTCTAATATTGTATGTGGATGACATATTGCTGACTGGAAACAATATAAAACTTTTGGAAAACATGAAGGGATATTTGAACAAGAGTTTTTCAGTGAAGGACCTAGGAGAAGCTGCTTTCATATTAGGCATCAAAATCTATAGACATAGATCGAGACGCTTAATAGGACTTTCACAAAGCACATACCTTGATAAGATTTTGAAGAAGTTCAAAATGGATCTGTCCAAGAAGGGGTTCTTGCCTGTTTTGCAAGGTGTGAAGTTGAGTCAGACTCAATGCCCAGCGACTACAAAGGATAGAGAAAAGATGAGTGGCATCCCCTATGCTTCTACCATAGGCTCTATCACGTATGTGATGCTGTGCACAAGATCGGATGTCAGCCTCGCCATAAGTATGGCCGGAAGGTTTCAAAGTAATCCAAGAATGGATCACTGGACAGTGGTGAAGAATTTCCTTAAGTACCTGAAAAGGACTAAGGAAATGTTTCTCATTTATGGAGATGATAAAGAGCTCGTCGTAAAGGTTACATCGATGCAAGCTTTGACACTGATCTGGATGACTCTAAGTCTCGTACCAGATAAGTATATGTTTCGAATGGTGGAGCGGTATGCTGGTGCAGTTACAAGCAAAGCGTGGTAGCTAATCTTGCATTCTTAAGAAGTTGGTCCCAATTCTCTCAACATGCAAAGTGTCCACCTCAATGTCCCACTAAGTAATGCATATAAGTCTTCTCTCCCACTAAGCCATGCAAACTCTGCCACATAAGCGACTCATGCATTTAGCTTATAAATTACAATTATTTTTGCATTATTCGATAATTGTAACAATGCCACGTCATATATTCATGTTAGTCATCCTTCATATTTTGTTCGAAATGATATTTTTTATTGTAATTCAAAAATAATCATTCTATTTTAGACACTCTTTTAATTGATTTATACTCTTACACTTTTTTTCATGAGATATAGTTATTTTTGTCAACTACTTATGCATTTTTTAACAAAGTTACCTATATCAATGCGCGGGAAGAGAGTCGGTCTCACTACTCTATTACAAAGTTACATGTTAAATCCAAGCCGCTCTCTTTCAAATTATTTATTACACGTAGTGGAGTTGGTCGGATGCGGAAAAGATGGCTCTCCCACCTCCCCTCCCCACCTCTCCCCAACACCACCGCACCACCACCATCGTAGCCACCGGAGATCATGGCGACTGCTAGCTCTTTGATCTATGGAGGGGCTCCTACATTGGGACTTTGGCCCTGGCCTTGCCTTGGCCGATCAGGTGACAAGATTATTTAGCTCTACGGTTCATTTCTCCCCCTCCCGAGACCGCAAGGAGTTCTTCTTGGTGGTTTCCTTCTCTTCGGCATCTTTCCCACTCTCTCCTGATTCTGTGGGCATTGCTCTACAATGCTGCATTGGTCGAATTAGCTCTGGCTTCAATGTGATCCAACTTCAACCTCGGTCATTTTGGTTTTCGGTTGCTAATAACAAAGTGGGACATTTTATTTATGGCCTCCGGGATCGTATTTGGTCGGATTTCATTTGCCACTTTCATCTGTTCAATGGTCGTTTTCGCCCTATCATCAACTCCACCAAGAAGTGGTATGCAGATGAAACTTTATAGGAGCTGGCAAGTCGAAGTCCCATTGTTGTGAAATCTTCACTGCAATTTTTACATGATAATGCTCCTTCTGTTCGTCCATCACCCTCTCCGTTATGAAAATTTGGAATTATTCATTTGGATCATATGAATTTTTCAGACAAAAATGCTGCTGAGGCCTCATCATCTCAAGTTCAAAATTCAAATGCTCATTCTAGTGATGGAACGAAGAATTTGGCCAATCAACATTTATTACCTGGCATTGATGGTGCCTCCACTTTGTCGGAATATTCCTCCTGTGAGGCTGATTTATCGGACTGTCATGATGGTATTTATCTTTCATTGGGATCATTCAAATGCGTGGTGAATGTACCCTACCCTTCACCCCTCGCAATGTCACATGACTTCGGCCTACAAATACGCTCCTCCTCATTCTAGCTGGCCGCCCATTCTTACACCCAAACACAAAGCTGACCTGGCCCAGGCCCAATATAGCCCACAAGAGATCTCTGATCTATCAAACAATTGGGCGGTTTTATGTGCTAAATGTTTGAAGTGGGGCCACTCAAAAATTTCTTGCCCAACTCGTATTATCTGCATTAATTGTTCAGCTCCTGGGCATAAATCAATTGCTTGCCCGCAGAAGTCTAATATGGCAGTCAAATCAATTAATCCCAAACCATGCCCCGGATTTTCTGCGTTGGAGGATTCCATGCCCCTAGTCATACCAATAGTGAAGGCTCGCTCTACCATCCGATGCACTAGCTGTGGTTTCTATGGACACGTGTTCAAATCCTGCTTCAAATCATGCCACACACAAACATGGAAATGGATTCCGAAACGTCGCGCTGATTCCATTCCCTCCCCTCACGGTTCAGCTTCTGCCTCGGCCTCCTCACCACCTCCACCTATCACTGGCACTCCACCACCTCCTACCACCTCCGCTCTCACCACCGCAACAATGGTGAACTATCCCCTCAACCCGGTGCCATTCCTCCCGCCGGGCTGGGCGGTTGAACCTGGGCCGGCCAACCGGGTGGTTCGCAGTGGCATGGTCGTCAGCCCCATCCCGCTGCTCAACCATGACTTCCTCGCCATTGCCGAAGCCAGCCACTCCATCCCGCTCCACTAACGGGCTGAGATCCGTGACATTGTTGAGGGTATGCTGCATGAATCTCAACTCTTCACCACAGAGGCAAGTGACCATCCTTTTGGTATTGGCATATTTGGTTTTGTGGATGCTTTCACTAGTGTTGTGGCGACTCCGCTTGAGCTAGAAGAGGAAGATCTCTTGATTACCTTTGTTCCGCATAATGCCGCGCTCAATAGGCGTTCCACTACCTTTGGACCGCAACTGTGGCTTCTGTACTTTGGCTTCCCCTATGACTATCAGACATAATTTTACATCAATAAGTCTGTCGGGGGTTTTGGTGGTCTGATCTCTTGGTACAATCCCCGGCAAGACAGAAGGTATGTTATGTTGCAAGTGCAAGTGATCCACATGCGTTTAATCCCCAAGAGTTTTGTTGTTCATCAGTTGGGTGGCGCTTGTGATTGCTGGACCGTCCAAGTCACTGTCCTCTGCAGCAGTGATTGGAATGCCATGCTACCGGAGGTGCCGCCTGCTGGAGAAGAACCACCACCGCCCAACGGCGACCCGCATCCAATCTTTGGACCTGGCATGACGGCAGAGCAGTTGTACCAACAGCAAGTCCACAATTGGTTTCCCCAGAATGGGGCTCCACCACCGGCAGCTCACGCAGATCATCAGGCCCCGGACAATGATGAGGTTCAGATTGATGTAGTCTGGGGGAACTGGCCTGCGCCTGCTCCACATCTTCCATAGTTGCCACCATATCTGATGAACTTTCAGGCCTGGCTTGCGGCTCAGGGCCTTTCTGTGCAGGATGGCATTGTACCAGAGAACAATGTTGTGGATAATGCTTTTCAAGCTTGGAATGACTCTATCACCGTCTCTGACAGTTCCAGCTCTACCCAGGAGGAGCTGCCTCTGGTTGCTGCTACTCCCAGTGCTCCCACCCATGAAGCTCCTGTGCGTGTAACTCTAATTGTGACAGTCCACAATAGTGGACTGAATTTTAGTCTGTCAGCTCAAGGAAATGAGGTCATGAACTTCCTGCTTGCTGCTCCTGCGCCTCGCAGGCAACTGAATGTTTTTATCCTTGCTGCTATCCGCCCTATTTTGGCAACTTTTGGCCCTTGGAGTACTGGATATGACATTAGAGATGACAATTCACAAGTTGCAGTTCACATCTCTCTGCTTGGTAATGATATTCAGCTTCAACAGATTATTATCACATCACCTGCTCCTCAGCCAATCAGTCACTCCAATGTGATAACTGAAGAAATTACCGAAGATACTGTGCCACCTGTTGATTCTGCTGACACCATTATACCTACTGCAGAACCTGGGAGGGATTGTGTTGTCACTATGGAAACTGACATATCTCCATCTGATCTGACTGTGCCACCAATGCACTCCTCGCCTATTATCACTTCTGCCTTAGTAATTCATTCACCACCTTCCCTCCTGAATGCCATTGAACCTATCCATATGAGCTCTGAATTTTCTGAAGACTGCAATACTTCAGAACACACCTTGTCAGAAACTGCAGACTCAGAGAACAAGTCCACTGTCAGTATCTCTGCAGAGACCACTTCAACCGAGCTGGGACTGGCTCGTCAGGACAGGAAGAAGAAGCCCCTGGAATATGATGTGTCCACTCTGCGCCGCAGTACTCGTACAAATAAGTACGATAATTTCAAATCTCCCTCCATGGCGGAAACATGGGTTAGTAAGAGCAAAGTGAAGGCGCGCTTCGTACCTGCAGCCTCAAATGCCCCAACACAACTTTAGCTCACCAGGTGGCGATGCCCCCTCCAACTCCTATCGCCGTGCTCCAGGCCGTGGGCACGACTCGCTGAGGCATTCCGCCTGAGGATCTCTCCACTGACAAGCTTATGGCGGACCAGGAGGGATCTTCTTCATCATCTTCGACCTGAAGCAACTCTTCATGCTGCCCAAGCAGCAGTGGAACGTGCTCGTTTGGAACGTGCGCGGAATAAATTCAGAGAAAAAACTACTTGCTCTTAGAAATTCTATCGTCACTAGTGGGTGCAATGTGCTTTGCTTGCAAGAAACCAAACGCATGCATTTTGATTTGCCTTTTATTAAAACTTTCTATCCTAATTTTTTTGATAAGTTCTATTATGTGCCATCTCGAGGAGCCTCTGGTGGTCTTCTTACTATTTGGGTTGGCTCTGTGTTCGATGGTGCTGTTTGCTTCTCTGATTTCTTTGCCCTAGGTATTACCTTCACTTCCAAACAGTCTGGCAATGTTTGGCATTTATATAACATCTATGGGCCCTGCCAGAGAGATGATTGCCTCACTTTCATGAACTGGCTATATGATCTAGTGATCCCTGACACTGAAGACTGGCTACTTGTGGGTGATTACAACTTCATTAGGTCATCAGATAACAGAAACAAACCAGGTGCAAATGTAAATGACATCCTTCTATTCAATGACATCATTCGAGCACAGGCCCTAGTTGAGATACCCCTAAAAGGTCGGTTATACACTTGGAATAATATGCAGGACGGTCCACTCCTTGAACAACTGGACTGGTTCTTCTCTTCTAGCCATTGGACCCATACTTTCCCTAATACTATTGTCCTGGCTTTAGGCAAGCCCACCTCCGATCACTCGCCCTGTGTTGTCCAAATTGAAACAATCATACCCAAGAGTAGGATCTTCAGGTTTGAAAATTTTTGGACCAACCACTCCAACTTCCTTGAGGTGGTTGCATCTTCTTGGGAGAAACCTAGCCATGCTAAAAATGCAGCTGCTATCATCTGTAAAAAACTGAAAACCCTTCGATATGACCTTAAGTCCTGGAGCAAAGGCATCTCCAAACTGTCCATCCTAATTCAAAATTGCAACCAGGCCCTGCAAGAACTAGATGGGCTGGAGGATTTGCGGCCTCTCACTCGACCAGAATCCAACTTCAGACACATTGCCAAAGACCACCTCCTTAAACTACTGCAGTTTCAGAATCAATACTGGTGGAAAAGATGCACCATTAGGTACATCAAGTTTGGATCAGAGAACACCAAATTATTCCATGCATTAGCCACTTAGAGATATCACAAAAACTCCATTGCCACCCTCAAACTCTCAGATGGATCTATAGTTACTGACCACAATGCCAAAGAAGATGCATTGTTCCAGGAATATAAGCACAGACTAGGTCAGACACAGCCATCTCAAATGAAGTTCGATCTTGCTGCAATCATCAAACAAGTGGATGGTTTGGAACTCCTGTCAGCCCCCTTTACTCATTTAGAGATTGATGCAATCGTTAGAACCATGCCCAATGACAGAGCACCTGGCCCTGATGGCTTCAACGGGCATTTCATGAAATCTTGCTGGCATATCATCAAATATGACTTTTACAAGCTATGTGAGGAGTTCTACAATGGCAATCTTGACTTGACAAGCATCAACTCAGGATACATTACTCTCATTCCAAAAAACAACTCCCCCGAGACAGTGAATGACTATCGGCCAATCACTTTGCTCAATTGTTGCCTAAAACTCATAACGAAAATTTTGGTGAACATGTTACAAGAATTCATTCTGAAAATAATCCACAGGAACCAGTATGTATTTATTCGTACCAGAACCATTCAAGACTGCCTTGCGTGGGCATTTGAGTATATCTTTCAATGTCAACAGTCCAATCAGCCGATCATCTTGCTTAAGCTGGACTTTGCTAAGGCATTTGACACGGTTAATCACGCTGCTATGCTAGACATCATGCAACATATGGGTTTCGATGATCGTTCGCTGAATTGGGTCAGATGCATTTTTGACTCCGGCAGCTCCTCCGTCTTGCTTAATGGTGTTCCGGGCCGTCAGTTTGTCTGCCATGCGGGGGTCAAACAAGGTGACCCATTATCCCCGTTGATTTTTGTGCTCGCGGCTGACCTTCTGCAAGCTGCTGTCAACGATGCTTTTCACCAACAGAAAATCCAGTTGCCAATTCCGGCAAGGGGCTCCACTGATTACCCTGTCATCCAATACGCCGATCACACTATACTCCTAATGCCAGCTTGCCCCCAGCAGGTTAAGAACATGAAACTTCTCCTCACGGACTATGCTGAATCCATTGGTCTTAAATTGAACTTCAGTAAATCTCTGCTGATTCCCATCAATGTGGACGAGACCTTAGCAACCTACCTTGCCCAGCTGTGGCAATGCACCATTGGCACTATGCCTTTTACTTACCTAGACTTGCCAATGGGGACTACGAAGCCCTCCATGGTTGACCTAATGCCCTTTGTGGAGCGTACTGAACGCAAATTATCATCCACTCTTTACATGTTGGACCAGGGAAGCAAGTTGACTCTTCTCAACTCTCTGATCACATCCATGCTGATATACCCAATGTGCACGTTGAAATTTCCACCCAAGCTAGTTGAACACCTGGATAAGATACGTAGAAGGTGCTTGTGGTGCAAGCAAACGGACCAGGGAGAGATTGTCAACTCATTGGCTTCTTGGGACCTCGTTTGTCGACCAAAAACCCATGGTGGACTTGGCATCATCAACATCAGAACGCAGAACATTGCTCTCCTGCTGAAGTTTCTTCACAATTTCTACAATAGAAAAGATGCCCCCTGGGTTAACTTGATCTGGGCTACGTACTACAATAACAAAGTGTCGCATGCCACAGAGCCATGTGGCTCCTTCTGGTGGCGCGACGTCATGAACCTGTCTGACATATATCGCGGGATATCTTCGGCGCATATTGGCGATGGGACAACTGCTCTTTTTTGGAAGGATTTATGGAAGGAACAGATAACTCAAGATGCATTCTCGAGAGCCTTTTCCTTCACTAAATTGGAGGATGCCTCGGTTGCAAGCTTCCTAGCAATCAACAATGTGCAGTCTGGCTTTCATCTTCCCCTCTCTGTTCAAGCGCGAGAAGAACTCCGGCACCTTCAAGAATTTAGTGCTGACATGGAGCCCGACGTCGCCACAAAAGATGTTTGGACCTACCCATGAGGACCACACTATACCTCAACCAAGTACTATAAGTTCTTCTTTCGAAACGTCGTTGCTGATGATGCCTTCTCTTGGATCTGGAAATCCAAATGCACGATGAAAATAAAGATCTTCACCTGGCTACTCCTGGCTGACAGAGTTAACACTAGAAACATGATGAAGAGGCGAGACTATCATGTGGGAGATGATGCCAACTGTTCATTATGTACCCTGCGAGAGGAAGAAACGGTTGAGCATTTATTCTTCAGGTGCCCTTTCAGTCAACAATGTTGGGATACTCTAGGCATCACATGGTCAAATGTTGGCAACAGACTTGCTCTTATCCATGAAGGGCGTCGTAGCTGGCAAACACACATGTTCCTGGAAATCTTCATGTTGTCTGCATGGAGCATTTGGAAGGAATGCAACGGCCTAATATTTAGGGGGGTCCCACACACCCTTGCCTCATGGAGAGAGCGCCTTAAAGTTGACCTAGCCCTTCTATGCCATAGGGTTAAGCCCTCCTTGGCCGAGTTCATTTCCTTGTTCTTAGAGACTACATTGTAACTCTCATCTCATTTCATCTTCTTTCTAAGATCAAAACCCCCGCACGCATGTGGTATGTGGTGACTTTGATCCTAGGAATCATGAGCAATTGCTTATGAACCCCCATGTAACTGCTTCTGATTAATATATGTCAGTAGGATCCTCTCCTACTGTCTTTGATTATTCAAAAAAAATTATTTATTACACTACCATCCCGCTGCAATGCGCGGGGTATTGTCTAGTTCTACATGTGAAGCGGAGTACATAGCTGCTTCGGAGGCAGCGAAGGAAGGTGTCTAGATGAAGCAGGTCATGACAGATCATGGAGTTGTGCCCGGTGCACTCGACCCAATGACTCTGTTTTTTTGACTATAAACAGTTATTAAAATAAAAGAAACAGAGTAGTCTTAAGGGCTTGAGGTAAGACCTAGAAATAATCAAAGAAGAGAAAAAAGAAATAAGAAAAGACTAACCCAATGACTCTGTTCTGTGACAACACTGGTGCCATTGCTCTAGCCAAGGAACCAAGGTTTCACAAGAGGACCAGACACATAAAGTGACGCTTCAATTCCATCCGCGGTTACTTTAGGGAGGAAGACATAAAAATTTGCAAGATACATACGGATCCGAATGTTGCAGATCCATTGACTAAACCTATTCCACGGTCCAAAAGCATGATCAACACCAGAACTCTATGGGTGTTAGATTCATTACCATGTAATGCTAAATTATTGACTCTAGTGCAAGTGGGAGACTATAAGAAATATGCCCTAGAGGCAATAATAAAGTGGTTATTGTTATATTTCCTTGTTCATCATAATCGTTCTTTATCCATGCTATAATTGTATTGATTGGAAACTCAAATACATGTGTGGGTACATAGACAACAACATGTCCATAGTGAGCCTCTACCGGACTAGCTCATTGATCAAAGATAGCTATGGTTACCTAGTCATAGACATGAGTTTTCATTTGATAACGGGATCACATCATTAGGAGAATGATGTGCTGGACAAGACCCAAACTATGAACGTAGCATATGATCGTGTCAACTTTATTGCTATCGGTTTCTGCATGTCAAGTATATGTTCCTATGACCATGAGATCATGCAACTCACTAACACCGAAGGATTACCTTGTGTGTACCAAATGTTGCAATGTAACTGGGTGACTATAAAGGTGCTCTACAGGTATCTCCGAGGGTGTCTGTTGAGTTGGCATGGACCAAGACTGGGATTTGTCACTTCGTATAACGGAGAGGTATCTGGGGGCCCACTTGGTAATACAGTATCACAATGAGGTGCAAGCAATGTGACTAATGAGTTAGCCATGGGATCTTCTATTACAGAATGAGTAAAGAGACTTGTTAGTAACGAGATTGAACTAGGTATGGAGATACCGATGATCAAATCTCGGGCAAGTAACATACCGATAGACAAAGGGAACTACATACGGGATTAGCTGAATCCTTGACATCGAGGTTCGACCGTAGAATATGTGGGAACCAATATGGGAATCCAGGTCCCGCTATTGGTTATTGACCGTAGAGGTGTCTCGGTCATGTCTGCATAGTTCTCGAACCCACAAGGTCTACACACTTAACATTTGGTGATGATATAAGTATAGCTGAGTCATTATGGTGGTTACCAGAGGTTGTTCGGAGTCCCGGATGAGAACGTGTACGTGACAAGGAACTCCGAAATGGTCTGGAGGTGAAGATCGATATATTGGACGAAGGGTATTGGAGTACGAAATTGTTCCAGGGGTACCGGGTGATGACCAGCATCAACGAAAGGGGTTTCGGGGGCCCCGACAAGTGTTGGGGGGCCTCATGGGCCAAGTGGAGGGGGGGGGGGGAAACCAGCCCACTAAGGGGTTGTGCGCCACCCTCACCCTTTCCCACGTAACCAGAAGGGGTGGGGGCATCCCCCTAAGGTAGCCATCCACTTTGCCTTGGGGGCCAAGGCTCCCGGAGGTGGGAGGTGCCCAAAACCCATCTAGGGTACCCCCATGTGGCCGCCGCCCCCCTAGATGGGATCTAGGGTGCCCCCTCCTCCTCCCTCCTCCTATATATAGAGAGGTAGATAGAGGGAAGATGCATCCTTGAGTACATCTCCACACAGCAGCACTGCCCTTCCTCTCCCTTCTAGCCCTCTTCCTCTCTGTAGTGCTTAGCGAAGCTCTGCTGAGATTCCACCACCACCACGCGTCGTGCTGCCGGAGGATTCGAGCTACTACATCACCCCCGCTTGGTGGACCGAGGAGCTGAAGGCGTCATCAAGCCGTACGTGTGTTGAACGCGGAGGTGCCTTCCATTCGGTACTTGGATCGGAGTTCGCGCGACAGATCGTGATTGGATCGTGAAGACGTTCAACTACATCAACCGCGCTTCTTAACGCTTCCGCTTAGAGATCTACAAGAGTGTGTAGATGCAATCTCTCCTCTCATAGATGTTCATTTTTTAGATTGATCTTGGTGAGCGTAGGAAAAAAAATTCCCATGCAACGTTCCCCAACACAAGTGGCAGGCCCACAGGTCATTCTCACAATGGCAGAGGGGCAGTGGGACCGAGAGGGCTGAGGCGCAGGTCGGGGGACGTGTGGTGTCATGGGTTCGAGCAGCCTCATGGGAATCGCGTGTGGTAGTGGTAGTGCTGGTGCAATATCTGCCTACCTTATGTTTTGGAGATTGTTGACAGAAACATGTATGGGCTAATTTGTTTGCTAGGGCACACAGAGAGAAAAGTCCATACACAACCAAAGAGAATGTTGTCTCCGGTGCTGAGTTCGAGGAACTACACTGAAGCATATCTGCACTGTAGAGAACAAGGAGCTATATATGTTGAAGTGATAGAGTCGAGAAGATTAATGTGAAGAAATCGACCCCTCAAAAGTTTTCAGTTATAGCGAAGCTTTTGCTTCAAAAACTGTCGTCTGAAGTAATTGACTGCAGCGGTTGAAGTCAAAAACAAAATAAAGACGTAGTATTCATTTAGTTTTTCTTCTTTCAGTCTTTTGAGTCATATGACCTCCGTACTATTAAGAGGGGTATAGGTTCTCATTGCTTAGATCAGCTGTGATGCTTAGCTACAACCTACGAAAGATGCGAGAGAAATCTCTTTATGCTCCAAGTAAATACTTGCTTGCAAGAGACTGTGATCTTCTTCGCTGCGAGAGATTTGCCTCGGACTTAGGAGTTAGCATTTCTTGGTCCACAAGAAATGTTACCATTGTGCTCAAATCAGACCGTTGGAATTGTGCCATTCGGCCATTGGCTGAGGCCGATGTCCAATTTGGTTATTTCCCATCTGGGAAGGCCGCGGCAATAAATAGCCACCCCTCTCCAACATTATCCGTCGGCTGCTCCGTTTGAGATTTCTAAGAAGAATGATTTGAGCAGCCCCTTTCTAAGTGATTTGAGTTTAAGATCCACCGAGAGAAAACCAAGAGCCCAAACTTAGATAGTGGTTTAGCATCATAGCAGTTTTGAGTGAGAGTTCGTGTACCTGTTATTCTTGAGAGCTGAGCACCCTCTAGACACATAGGTTTGGCTTCATGTGCTGAAGAGTTCTTATCTTCACTGAGCCTGACCTTTAGAAACCAAGATTAATTGTGGTTCATGGAGGTCGACCGAAGGTTTGGAGATCGCCGACAAGGGTCTACCACGAGTGAAATCAACCTGAGTCTGATCATCTCTGTGTTGGAGAAAAATAGGGTGAAGAGAGTTTATCTTCCATGTTAAGTAACAACCCCTCCAACCACACGTAGCCCTTTGGCAGAAGGGTGAACTGGTCTACCAAATCTCTTGTCGCCATCGAGCACCACTAGTTATATCTACTCTACTACATTTCATTCAGTAGTTCTCATTCGTGCTCTGTGCCATTAGATTCTTTGATCATTGTTTTGTTCTGTGTCTCTCATCCCTGTGTTGTAATATCAAATCCTTTCATTTTCCTCGTTTCAATTCCTATGTTATTAGTCTGTATCATTGTTATCTTGTGTAACCCTTCAATTGCATCTCCTTCAGTTTTTGTTTTGTTGTGTTTCATTCTGCTGCACCTGTTTTCTTGTTGCATAACTCTCATCGTAGTTAAACCCATTATCTATCAAGATCTCTCTGTTGTAAATGCTTTTCTCAATGAATATGCCTCTAATGAAGAAATCTAATTCAGTGCATTTCTCTCAATACTCTATTCTGCTACAGTTTTCGGAATAAGTTTCAAATCTTTTGAAAGAAAAATTTAATCTCCCATTCACCCCCTCTGGTCGATATACTCTCGGTCCTAACGATTTGTATCAGAGCAGGTACTCCCTGTCTCTGTTTATTAAAGGTCTAATATCCATGGAGTTTTGAGTATGTCGCTTGCAGGTAGATCCTTGCACTCTTAAAGATTTCCCATCTGTCAAGGAAATGAGTATCTGTATGGGAAGTAACAAATGAGAATCAGAATTCAAGTCGTCAACTATGAACTGTGGCAATTGTGCAAGAAGGCTAGACCATTCAGCAACAAATCAATCTGTCCACCGATGATAAGGAAAATCTGCAGTTGGATGCTCAAGCAAAAGATATCACATGTGGAAGTCTACCAAAAGACATTTTCCTTCGGTTTCACAGGCTCAACACTGCAAAGCAAATGTGGGGTGCTCTTAACAGTGCTCATGTTGAATTTATGGCCCGATCAGACCCTCACACCCAAATGCTTCGGGCTATGTTCACTAGATTTAGAAGCCTGCACAAGGAAAGCGTTAGGGAGCTCATTGATCGATTGACAAACATTGTTGAATGGCTACATCAGCTAGGAGTAACTGATATCGCTGACAGAGATGTAGTCAACAAGCTTCTAAGTGCACTTGACGAATCCTTTGATCTTATTGTGTATGAAATCAAACAAAGACTTGACTATGAAGAGCTTCACTATGTTGAGGTCATGATGCTGTTGTCGATCCACGAAGAAAGGATGGAGCTAGGCAAATCAAGAATCCACTTCGGAAGGTGAAGGAGAAATTCTCTCGCATTATGGCAGTTCTGAGGAAGAAGAAGCTGACGAAAATCAACACTCCATCACTCAAGAACTTGAAATGCTCACACAACGACTAAGTGACCTAAAGAGACAAAATCTTTATCTCCTCAATGATGAAGAGTTCCATGCACCAGAATCATCAAGAAGAAGTTTGCCTCCGAAAGATATGAAGTGCTTCAAATGCAAACTATACGGCCATGTCATTGCTGATTTCCCTGGTTGGGAAGGAAAACCCAGAAGCAAATGAAAATATCTTCACTGCAGTGGTTTTACTCGAATGGATCGTCATACTAAGCTCTCGAAGGAAATTACTACTTCATCTTCTTCGAAGAGACCATTCACTGACATTAACGCCAGAGCAGTCATCGAATCAAATATGAAGAGGATGTCACGGCTGAACAGAGAATATGCAGACTTGATAGTATATTCTGAAGATGAAGCCACCGATACCGAATCTGATGAAGAAGAATTCTACAAAAGGATTAGGACAAGTAATGCCTACGTTGCTATTGAATCATCAAAGAAAGTCACCAACTCCAACACGGATGATGATGATTCAGGTGATGATTAATCAAGCGATATGAACCAATCGCCTTCTGTCTCATGGCAAAATCCTCAAAGGATCAGGTATCTGCAAAACACCAAAGATCCATGAATGAATGCTCTCCTGGATACATATCTTATGCCAAGCTAGTCAAAATTGCTAAATCTCAACATGATGAACTTGACATGCTTGAAAGAAATCTCAAAAAAACTGAAGGATTATTGGTCGAAGGGACGGAGAAGAATCAAAAGTTGATTGAAGAGCAAGATACTGTTTCGTTAACTATTGATAATCTTACCATTCGATATGACTCACTTACTATTGACTACGAGAGTTTATCAAATGAACTCCTTAGCAGGAATTAGGAACTCGTGTCACTGAAATAATCTCGTAATGATTTGGCTTTAGAAAAAGCTTCTCTCTTCGCCGAGCAATCTGTTAAACTTCCTGATGGTTTTGTACCCCCATGCTTCACTTGTCTAAAAGGTAGCAATGCATATTATCATGCTAAAACTTCCAATGTAGTGAAAGAGAATACTACTACTACAAATGGTACTACTAATCCCGCTTCCGAGGATTTTGCTGCTCTTACTGAGGAAAATTGCAGGTTAAGAGGCTTACTTGAGACTGGAATTCTAAGGAGCTAGAAAGGACATCAAACCTTATGTGATGTGCTCAAGAAGTCTATACTTCACAAAAATCCCCAGAAGGAAGGATTGGGTTTCGAAAAGAAACTGAATGTGGATGGCTTGTACTAGAATCCCAAACAATATCCTCGTACAACGTGGATTCGAGAAAATAGTAAAACCCTCGAACCTGAAACTCTATCTGGTTATCTTTCGCCCATTTCTGTTGACACTGACGAGTCAAATGGCTCAAATTACAAACTTTTCAAGCAACAAAATGGTAAAGTTTTCGCTCGATATGTTGGAACTAACTACAGGGCAAGCTCACCCAAGAAGCTAATTTGGGTGAAGAAAAATGTCATTGAAAATCTATCTGTTACTGCTAGTCTGACTATGCAGGATTATCCTCGACGAGGAAATAGCTACCATTCAAAGCCTAGTCAAAAATCATCTTCGAATGATTATCACCCTCATCTGCGTCAGAAGGAGTACATGTGCATATCTTCTAAGCATTATACTCGTGCATCTGGAAACAACTTCAATGCCTATTTATATGATTATTATCATAGTGCTCAGGTGTCATGCAGAACATACCAAAGAAATATCCCAAGCCAGGCGAAACAAATGAGGTCATCACCTCCCACACTGGCGTGGGTTGTGAAGAAGAACTAATCATTTCTTGCAGGAAACACTCTCGGGGATATCACACTCTCATCTTATGCCCTGAGTCCAATCATTGTTGGTGCTCTTGGTTTTCCCTGTTTTCATTTGTAGAGTTTTCACTTTCTCATTCAGTTGATTTTGTGTTTTCGTTTTGGTTCCTCTTTTGTTTTTCTCTCCGTTCTTCGTGTCACAAAACATGCACTTGTTCTGAAGAAGATTTCTTTCCGGTGTCCTTGGTCGCGAATTAAATCATCCTCAATATGTTTATCTGTTTTGGTGCTTGCCCTTCCTCAAACCCTTCGACATCCAGTTCAGTTACCGAGAATTTCACAGGAAACGGCTGACACGTGCCCACGATCTCTTCATCGTGATCTCATCCATTGAATGTGAAATGTCTCGACTTTTTCGTCTGTAGATTTCGGAGTGGGAGGTTTGTCCTTAAGGCTATGTAAACCCCCCCTCTCTGGGTCTCTTCTTCCTTAGCTCTTCCCTGTTCGGTCTCAAACCCTACCTTCGCTCTCCTCCAGAGCCCGAGCTTGAAGCATTGTCAACGTCAAGCATTGCCATCCAACTCCGGTGAAGCTCTGTCATCGTTGATCGTGCCAGAGTGGTAACTTCTCCTTCCCGCGCTGCCGTAGTTGATCTGTCTCACCATGTTAGGGCATTCAGATCTGGTACTTGCTCTACTCACCTCCTGTTCTAGAGCAGTTCCTCCCGACGTGATTTATTCCATGTTAATTTTGTGTGGTAGATCTTCTAGGATTTGTTAGTTTTGACTTGTACGGTTTGTAGTTGTTCCTCGTACCCGTCCTTTAGATATAGGGTTCACTATGTATGCTCTTCAAAAGATTATAGGATCGATTATGTCATCATTAGGCATACTAGAATTTACTCGATGATATCTTGCCAGTGCATGACTTGAATCTGTTGACTCTTCCTGTAAAACCATATGTTTTGAGTTAAAATTTCCTCTGTGCATGCTTGTGACCTCTCTGTGCTTTCTTTCCTACTTGTATTTTTCCTTAGGAGTGGTCATGGCAAATAGTTCGGATGGGCATTCTGGTTCAGAGGAAGAAATCCCTCAGTAGCCAAGAGTGGCTGTCAAAGCCAAAGTGTTAGAAAAAAATCAGCTAAGCCACCAAGAGCGCCGAAGAAGAAGTCCAAATCAGAATATGCTGATGAAGTTCATGATGATATTCCCTTTGCTCATAGTCAGCCGGAAGATGAAGTAGTCACAGATTCCAAGACCATGTTCTTAGATGGAAATCCCAAGAAGGGTGGCCGGGAAGAGAAAGAAATACTGAAGCTGAGATATCTGATCAAGAAACGTACATGACTGCACCTGGTGTGGAAACTACTAAAGATAGGAACAATAGATTGCAAAAGATTCACCGACACTTGGCTAAGAAATGGTTCAACTAGGAGAACGTCCAACGAAAATACCAGATTTTGTTTGCTTTCACTCCACCCTGGAGTGATTGCATTGCTGAAGGATGCCTAGGGCAAGAAGATGAAAAAGTAAGGCCAGTACCACCTGCTCATGCCTATTCTTTTAATACCATAGCTAATTTTCCCAAAGAAGTTGCAAAGAGGGAAAAGGCAAAGGCTAAGCGTGAGGCCGGACTTGCGAAGAAGAACCAAGTTGAATAGAGGAATGTAGAATTGACTCAACATGATGTGATTGAGAAGAAGGAAAGCGCGTCGGCCCAAAAAGAGAAGAAGAAGAGGAAATCAATTTCTCCACGAGCTCCGAAGAACAAGTCTATTGCAAGTAAATCTATAAAGGATGCATCTGCCTCATGTGATGAGGAATCTTCTGATGATAACGCTGGCGAAGAAATTCCCATGTATGATCAACGAGCATTGCTCGACAAGCCATATCACACTCCATCACCTGCCAAGAAGTCACTGCCTACGAGATCTTCACCAAGGCTTGCACGTGTTACCTGAGATAAACCTTCGGGTTCTGCTGCCCCAGGTGCCAAGAGAAAATTGGTCACTGATGAAAAAGTTGTTGTGTCTGCCAAGAAGGCGAAGAAAATCATTTCTGCTACCATAGAGGAATATGATTTTGAGATGATTTTCTACATCATTGAAGTTGCCTCCTATGATGTCAATCCAGCTGAGTTGGGTAATTTGGGTCTGCCAGAAGATGTTACTAAAACGGTAGCAAAGCACTTCATTGATCTGAAGGAAATCACCAAATAACTCAATCAAGCTATCGATGATAAGAAGCTTCTGGAGAAGATGACAAGGGAAGCTAAGTCTGGAACTGAAGGTAAAGATGTGAACAAGGCTATTCTTGAAAGCACCAAAGCCCTCACTACCATGAGGAATAACAAGATTGAGTGGCACTCTAGGATAAAGATGGATGTCTCTCAGCTTTGTGATCGTAGAATTGAAGAGATTAAGCGTCAGGAAAATCTTGCTCGACGCAGGGAGAAAGAAGAAAAGTGTTAGAGAGCTCAAGCTATAGAGAGTAAGCCAAAAGAAGTCAAGGACTGTCGTGTCCAATCTACTTCAGCTGATGCTCCCATTGACACAAGTGCCCCACTGCAGTAGATTCCACCATCCCCTCGTCCCAAGGAAGTAGCCGAGCAACAAGTTGAGGCTGTGGTTGTTCCTACCTCAGTCGAACAAGAAGCTGATGTCATGGAAATATATCTAGCCAATCCTGATGAAGTAAAGGCTATGCCTGAGCAAAATGCTCCTGAAGAAAAGATTGACGAACAACTTGAAATGGAGAAGCAAGTCTCGTTACCTGTGAAGGAGGGAGAAAAGATTGTGGGGAGCAAATTGCTGCCGAAGGTACTGCCCCTATTGTCTCCTCATTTGGTGCTCCTGCCCTGATGGAGGTTGATCCTGCTCCTGGTTCTTTGGCTTCACAGCCAGAACAAGAAGAAAATAAGTTTGAAGAGCCCATGGATAACGAAGAGAAAGATGAAGAAGTTTCACCACAAGTTCTGTGCCACCAGTGCTGCCATAGCAGGCTGAAGAAGTTTTGTGCCTCCACCAATTGTACAGTCATCGAAAGAAAAGGCCCTTGTGCCTAAGTCTAAGAAAGACATTGAAGGAGTTTCAGCGACGGAAAATGATTGTCAGTCCAATGATCCCATGCCGTCTGCTTCAGAGAAAGTCATTGTACCTCATGCTCCAGTGTAGCCCTCTGACGAGAACGCATCTATAGTTGATGATGTTCTGCCGATGGAAATTAGCGAAGAAGTTTATTGGAAAATCCTTAGGAAACATTCGCGCTATTTTCATTCGAGTATGGCCCCAAAGGCCCAGCTTTCAATGAGGAACTTCACTCGTCGAAGCTTGCATTCTTTGGAGTCAATCCCTATGAATGAGAAATAACATCTTTGTCTCTGAGGTTTTGGACAGAGGAGCAGGCAATATATTATGCTCGGATCTTGTTTGGCAAGCACAGGATTTTCAATCACAAGATGTTAACCTTCACCAAGCTCGAAGATATGCCATGCTTCCATAATAGAATTGACCATATTGAGCAGTCACTTCTGAAGAGTTTTATGCGATTCAATCATGGATGGAACAAAGAGATTATCCTTCTGTCCTATGCCACGATGTACATCACAGGGCAGATGGAAAACACTTCAAACTGGACGCTTGAATGGATGGCAGGCAGAGAGAATCAAATGCTTAGTAGATCACTTTCTGGCCCTTATCAATTTGCCTCAATGCGAATTTGAAAATGACAGAGAACACAGACTGCATTTCTCGGAAGTGTCTGATGAACAAGTCCATATCCTGATGGATCCCACTTTAGTGGGTCATGAATGCATCGATGTTGATTCGAAGAAGTTGGCCTACGACAACAAAGTGTTATTCCACATTATGTGCAATACCATTACGCCCAACTCCATCAAAGGCATCATGGGAAATGTTCTGGTGTCAATATCTCAGGGAATCAAATTTGACATTCCTGACCTTTTTATTCAGAATCTGGCATGTGTTGTAGACAACCCTTAGTTGCTCAAGCCCTATGCTCTTTTTATCATGTATGCCGTTGAGCAGCTTGCAAATGAAAAATTCTTATGGGCCTACGCACAAAAGTATTCCTGCCAGCTATCCATGACACTCTGCGCATCATGAAGGAATATAGAAAGGGGGAGGATCCTATTGATACGGATGCAAATGCTTCAGCATCTAAGAATGTACCAAAAGTCAAAGAAGCCAAGGTTGAAATTCGTCGAGAGGAAAATCCATCAATGACCTTGCTGAGAAGGCATTTCTCTCGCAAGGATCTAGCCAAGAAGGGCCTCTTCAAACATTATGATTATCTGAACTTACTTGCACTCACTACAGGAATCAGGCACTTTGCCATCTGCCATGGCAGATGGCAAAGGCACGGCCGGCTGATGGCAAAGGACTTTGCCATCTGCCAGCAGATGGCAAAGTGCCGGCTGAATAAACTCTGGTAAAGGCTTCTTTGTCGTCTGCTGGCAGATGGCAAAGAGCCTGTAGCCTTTGCCATTAGCTGGCCGATGGCAAAGCCTCTGGATGGCAGAGGAACGGGGTTAGCCACGTTAGGAGGCTAACGGCGTGCTTTGTGGCAAAGGCTGCAGGCTCTTTGTCATCTCCCAGCTGATGGCAAAGGCTGCAGGCTCTTTGCCATCGGCCAGCTGATGGCAAAGGGTGCAGGCTCTTTGCCATCCGCCAGCTGATGGCAAAGGATGAAGGCTCTTTCCCATCCGCTGGCAGATGGCAAAGAGACCAAATAGGACAGATGAGCCTGCCACTTGGCCTCTTTGCCATCTGCCAGCCTGTCCTATTTGGTCTCTTTGCCATCTGCCAGCGGATGGCAAAGATCTTTGCCATCGGCCAGCGGATGGCAAAGTGCCTATATTGCCTCATTTAATTTTGTTTTTCTTATATTAATTATTTTTCACAGAAAATCAAACATATATATATATACACAACACATAGTACCAATAGTCATGAACACATATATATACAACACATGTTACCAATAGTAGCAAGTTTCATCCATATATATACATAGTTTCATCAATATTACACAGTTTCATCATAGGTAGCAAGTTTCACAAAGTCAAAACAAAAACTAAAGAGAAGCACTCCATGAACCCAAGCTTCCGTGATCTGAAGCATATCTTCAAAATGGGAAAGAAGAAAGTTAGAAGAAGAAGACTAGAAGAAGAAGATTATTATGATGCAACTAAAATGTGAAGATTATTATGATGCAACTTATATTTGTAAGATAGGTCATTTTGGAGCTAAGTATGGTTATTATGTCATTTTTGAGCTAGCTAAACATACTAAGTCATTTTGGTGTAAAAAAATGCTAAGGTCATTTTGAACTAATAAGTTTATTATGTCATTTCGGAGCTAGCTAAGCATATGAAGTCATTTCGGAGCTAAAATATGTCATTTCGTAAGCATATTATGTCATTTTAGAGCTAGCTAAGCATATTAAGTCATTTGGAGGAAAAAATGCAAAGTATAGGTCATTTTAGAGCTATCCTAGGCCTATGGAAGGCCGAAAAGCACCTGTTCAGTCAACAGGAAGCCGAAGAGGTGTCGGGGTCGGGGGTGTCGTGTTTGGGTGTCGTGGTGTCAAAGGGACAAAGATAAATTCTATCCGGCAAAAGTGGACTGTAAAGAAAAGCCTGCTACATGATCCTCAAAACATCTAAAAGCATATCCTAAATCTTTACTGAATCTTCTAAGCTTGATGTCAGTGTGTATAAGATATTGCCTATAAGATCACTTTCTGGTAATGATCGGACCAAGCTTTTAAATATCAGTCGTATCGGCCATGATATCAGTTTTGAGTGCCCACTGATACGAAGCTGTGTTATTGTTTCAAAAATTGCGCTGGTCAACTTATCGTCCTAACGGTATGTGAGAAGGGCCCAATTTACATAAACTAGGTGCCAACCCAAAAACATGCACAAGCCTGCCTAGTACTAATAGACCTAGGTCAATTTCTTGGCGTACTAGTACACAGCGGCAGTTGCTGCGATCTCCTCTGGCGGCGGCCGCCTGCGACGGCGGACAGAGCGACTACACGGCCTTCTCCATTGCTCTCTGGTTGGAAGCCTACTCCATCCTTGGATCCTTCAGCGTTTGTCATCTACAACGGTGCAACCTTCTCCGACAAGCTACAACTGCAAACCACAAAAGTTTCAGGCAAGTACTTGATGGCCGACGGCCTCGTCTCGCTCCCCGACAGCGGCCCTCGTCTCGCTCGGTCGCTCCCCACAGACGGCCCTCGTCTCGCTCCCCGGTGGTGGACACAACATCACAGACACACACGAGCTAGTTTAGTTTCTACTTTCTACTACTACGCACAGACGAAGCAGAGGGGAAACAGAGTACTTGTTCAGTCTAGAGAGAGAGAGAGGGGCCAGTTTGTACACTCATACCTGCAGTCAAACTTGCAGCTAGCTGCAAGCCGATCTGCCCACAATCACACAAGTGCATTCACGTTTAAGCTAATAGTACGAACATGCATTCTGTATAGGAAGCAGTAATTCAGCTCTTACTGCTAGTGTACGAACTTTCTTCAATTGCTTCTTGCCTCTAGTAATTCAAGAAAATACTAGTACAGGATTGCTTCTTGCGTCTAGTATCATCTAAGAGAGTACACTAGTTCTTTTGTTTATGGCTTATAAGTGGCTAACTAATCATGAATATTTTATGTAGTTTCTTAGATCATCATGTCAGCAAGTGCGATTTCATCAGCAGCACATGTAGCAGTGTCAGCCAAAGATAAGTCAAGAAAGGATTCAGCTTGGGAGTATGCATTTTTGCCAAGTGAGAAGAACCTGAACAATGTTGGATGTAATTTCTGCAAAAGTATCTACAGTGGAGGAATCACCAGGATGAAGAAACATTTAGCTGGATTCAGAGGCCAGGTTGCTCCATGCACACAAGTTCCTCAAGATGTTAGGGATAAGATGAAGGAAATCCTTGAGGCAGCACAACAAAAAAAACTAGATAAAGAAGAAGAGTTGAACAAACTTAGAAGTCAGGTTCATATTACTGAGGAGGACGACGGTGAGGAAGATCAGTCAACCACTTTAGTGCGAAAGAGGCCTTTGAATAAATGACCACTTGACAGTTATCGTGAGAAACCAGAAGTAGCTCGCAAAAAAGGAAAGAATTATGGGATGAGCACTCAAACCACACTAAATGAAACATACAAGTTGGAAGAGAAACCGAGAGCTCATGAATACATTGCAGATTGGTTTTACCAAGCTGGAATTCCATTAAATTCCGTTCGCCTTGATTTATTTGATCTAATGTTAGAAGCTATTGGACAATATGGCCCACGATTAAAGAAGCCTTCTCCTTATCCGCTTGGCACTCCTTTGTTGGAGAACAGAGTCAGATCACTAGATGAATATGCAAATGCGCACAAGGAGGCATGGTCGTTGACTGGATGCTCTCTGTTGACAGATGCTTGGACAGATCGACGGGGAAGAAGCCTAATGAACTTGGTAGCTCTTTCTGCTAGAGGTGTGTGGTTTCTCCGAGCTATAGATGCTTGCACAGATGTTCATGATGCTAATTACATCTACTCCTTGGTACACTCATGCATAGATGAAATTGGTCCAGAGAAGGTTTTACAAGTAGTGACCGATAATGCTTCAAATAACATGGCTGCAGCTAAGTTACTAAAACGGAAATACCCTCAGATATTTTAGACTCCTTGTGCAGCACATACCATTGATCTAATGCTTGAGGACATTGGTAAGAAGCCTGCCATCTGTAATATAACTAAGAAAGCAAAGTCTATTACATGTTCCATTTATGCCCACACTAGAGTGTTGTCTATGATCGTCATTTAGTTCAAGCTAGAACTACTCGGTTTGCCATTTGCTACCCAAATTTGAAAAGTCTATATGATAAAAGAAAAGAACTAAAAGAAATGTTCTGATCATCAAAGTGGAGCGACTCTAGGTTTGCTAAGCAAAAAGCAGGAAAAGTTATCGCCAGGTTTTTCATGGGCAATGATTTTTGGTCATCAATTTTGCGACTTATGAACTATTTTGAGCCACTAGCATTTGTACTTAGAAGGGTGGATGGAGATGTTCCTGCTATGGGTTACCTTTATGGTGATCTTGAAAATGCAAAAAAGGAAATTGATGTCCGTTTTGATGGAAATGCAAAGAAGTATGGTTTTATTTGGGATATTATAGATGAAAGGTGGAACGACAAACTCAAGACTCCATTGCATAAAGCTGGATATTACTTGAATCCATTCTTTTATTATGAGAACAAGGCAGAGTTGGAGGAAGAGGTTTTTGTCGCAGCAGTTGTACAGTGTGCAAGTCGTGTGTACCATGATAATGACAAATTACAAGATATGATTGTTGTCCAACTTAATATGTACACTAATGGCATTGATTATTTTGGCTCTGCAATGGCTATTCGACAAAGGAAAAGTACAACTATCACCCCAGGTAAAAGATCTGCAATGGCTATTCGACAAAGGACAATCTTATGACAGTTATAAATATGCACGACGACTGGAATAAAGCAAATAGGGGAGGGGTAAGAGATGATAGTCGAGCTCACCCCTAGACCGTACGTAGAGGCGGTAGTCGAACGACGAGGGCAACGACAACGGGACCAATGGTGCTCCTCGAGATGAAGAGAAGATACCTGCACAGGAAAAGCACCAGCACAACCAACATAAGCACTCACACAACAATCTAATAAACAACATCAACAACATCATCTCGCAGCTCAACAACATCTAACCTAAAGAAAATAAGCAAGAAAGAAAAAACCCAAAAAATAATATGTTCTGTGTTCTTGTGGCCTTTGTTTGCCATGCTTCTCCAAGTAATGGGAACCACTAGTAAGAGGAAGTTCCTATTTCTTATGTGTTGACTTGCTGACACCATAAACAATTTGTTATTTTGATTCATAATATATCAAGCAGCATCGGAGATGGAGCCAAATGGATGGTCAACATTCAAGCCAGTATAGCATATGCAATTGTAACATTCATAGCAAAAATACTATGTTTAAAGAAGACTATGTTCACTCTTTAACCACAAATTCTCGGTCACATCGGCAGTCCCCTGCACATCTAGCATACTAGCTTTCTTCCCTTTCTTCTTACCATGGCTCTCAAGAAAAGAAGCAATGTTTCAGATTATCTTCTTTGAACAGATCATGTGCAAAACAGAGAACATGAGCCAGGACATTGCAGTACCCACATAGCAATATGCATTAACTTGTGATTCCAGAATTAAACAACCAACAACATGCGCCAGGGTAGGATTTTGCACACAACAAGTACTCTGAAAATAAACTGCACACATGTACAGAGCAGAGAGCATGAGCCAGGACAATGATCCATAGGGAAGAAGAGAAGGGGATGAGCTCACCTTGCAGTTTAGGCTTCCGGGGCGTGGTCGTCCTGGTGTCGCTCCTAGCTTGGGAGCGTCGCTCGGGCGTCAATGGCGTCGGGGCTAGCTCCTTTGAGACATGGGGTCGCAGCTCCTTGCAGCAGGCGCATCGGACAGCGGCGAAGATGGGATTCGGCGGGGAAAAGACCAGCCTGACGGGGGTGGGGCGGTGGGCGGCCTGGATCCGGAGAGGCGACTGACGGCGACCGGCCTTAATCCTTGGGGTGGCGGGCGGCAACCGACGGGGAGGCGCAATCGGTCGGTCTCCTCCCTCGCGGTGGGGCGGGAATGGACCGGCAAGATGGCCTATCCTCCGTCCATGTAGGGGAAACCGACGGCGGCGGCGACCGGTGAGGGCGGCGGCAACCGGTGAGGGCGGCGGGGAACCCTATCCAGCGCGCACGGGAGTGGGCTGGGACTGTTTCGGGGTGGCTGGGGTTTTTTTAGGGAGGCTGGGGGTTTTCTTTTCTTTAATTTTTCACTCTTTGCTTTTTTTGAGCAAGGAGAGAGATAGTCCCACATCTTTGCCATCAGCCAGCTGATGGCAAAGCCCCACCTCTTTGCCATCAGCCAGCAGATGGCAAAGAATCTTTGACGTCTGCTGGCAGATGGCAAAGAGGTGGGGCTATAGGGCCGTTACAACGCCGTCATCCACTGGGTCCCACTCACTTCTTTGCCGTCTGCCAGCAGCCGAAAAAGATTCTTTGCCATCAGCTGGCAGATGGCAACGAGGTGGGTTGATAGGCCGTTACAGCACCGGCGTCCACTGGACCCCACCTACCTCTTTGTCGTCTGCTAGCGGACGGCAAAGATTCTTTGCCATCAGCTGGCAGATGGCAAAGAACTGGCTGATGGCAACCAGGTTCTTTGCCGTCTGTCAGTTCTTTGTCGTCTGTTTTTTGTAAGCGGATGGCAAAGACGTTCTTTGCCATCTGCTGGCAGACGACAAAGATCTGACCGATGGCAAATTCCCTGTTTCCAGTAGTGACTACCGCGTGTCCGAAGACAAACTCAAGAGCTCCCTCAACATTCTGCTTCAACGGATCTGCTGTTTGTCAACCATGATGATGAAATCAAAGACACAACCGGCACCTGTATCTACAAGCTAGATGCACATCCTTCAAAGCCCCTCAAAGCCAAGACTGCTGCACCTACTTCTGCCTCGACCATTCCACATTCTTCTGATTCTAGCTCTTCAAGTGGTTTCAATTCTGACTCAGAAGATACTCCCTTGGAGAAATTCCTCGTGTGTACTCTCTATCCTTTTTTACACTTGTTGACAAAGAGGGGGAGAATAACATCGAGTGATAGTTATCAGGGTTTTGCAGGGTAGGTTTTGCTTCGAACTTTCATTTGGTTTCTCTTCGAACAATTTGATTCAGAACTTTATCGCACCACATGTGGTGCTATAACAATTGGTCGTCATGTAATGTTAATAATCCCTACCTGCAATGCTATTTGTTTTGCACTATTTGTTTGTAGGTACCTTCGAATGTTTATCCTTGATTGTTAACCATCGGAAATATGTTATCTGTGACGCCCCCGATTCAATCGTACACTAATCATACACGCAAACGTGTACAATCAAGATCACGGACTCACGAGAAGATATAACAACACAACTCTAAACACAAATGAAAGTGGTACAAGATCCATATTACAAGCCAGGGGCCTCGAGGGCTCGAATAAATAGCTCGATACATAAGCGAGTCAGCGGAAGCAACAATATCCGATTACAGACATAAGTTAAACAAGTTTTGCCTTAAGAAGGCTAGCACAAACTTCAACGATCGAAGAAGCAAGGCCTCCTGCCTGGGACCTCCTAACTACTCCTGGTTGTCGGCGGGCTCCACGTAGTAGTAGGCACCCTCGGGGTGGTAGTAGTAGTCTACTGGGGTGGCATTTGGCTCCTGGGATCCACCATCTGGTTGCCACAATAGGATTGAAGAAAGAAGGGGGGAAAGGGGGAGCAAAGCAACCGTGAGTACTCATCCAAAGTACTCGCAAGCATCAGATCTATACTAAGTATGCATTGGTATCAAAGGGAAGGAATGTATCTGTGGATTGAACTGTAGAATGCCAGAATAGAGGGGAAGGCCTAGCCTATCGAAGACTAGCATCTTCAAGCAGCTCCAAGCGTCTTGCAGCATGTAGAATAGTATAGAATAGCAGTTTAATTAACAAGCATGTTGTAACATTAAGGCCTAGGGATCGTTCCTCGACTCCCTGCGAGAAAGCAATCCAGGAGCCAACATGTCCATCACATATGTCAAGTATCCAGTTCTAGTTGTAATGGATCAGGATACAAGTCTTAATGTCTGTTACCGTGGACACGGTATTTGAATATATATCTTCCCTACAGTGGTGCACCACATTTTCCAACACACTTGATTACTCTGGCCGGGCACACTTTCCTGGGTCATGCCTGGCCTCGGAAGGTCAACACATCGTAGCCCTACCTAGGCTCAGCAGAGAGGTCCCTGCCGGTCTACATCCTAAGCACTCCGGGGTCTGGGTCCATCGCCCGTTGCACTCTGGGTCGTTGTGTGCAGGGTGGATACCAGCACCGCCTCGGATGGCCAGCACGATCCGACCGTGCCACAATGCTGAACTGGACGTCAGACAAAGCTTCGGCTGATACTGCGACGTCGAGGCCCATAACTATTCTCGCGTGGTGGTTAGTGCGTAAAGGCTAGAGGCCAACTCAGAACAAATACCCAAACATATTAGTGCACTATTAAAAGAAGTGACGGCTGTCGGGACAAGTCTGGAGCTACCACCCATCCTGGGTGATACCGCTAAACAGCCATCCGCCACCGTAACTCCTCAGGTGCTCTCCAGGCCCGCCCGACTTTCACCAATGTCTCAAGTAAAGTCAAGCTAACCGTGTGTCCAAACATCAAGGGGAAAACCCGAGGAATCACCCTCGGAGGATTCCACTCGATGTAATCATCAATGCGAACGTAAGAGGAACCCCTCGAGGTTCACACTTGAGGTGTTGCACAACAGAGCCGTATCGGGAATGGTGAAGGAGGAACCACCCTCGTTGACCGTGACTGAATAGTACACTACAGAATTATCATCAGGAGTGCGTTATGAGGTACCACCCTCGGCCCTCGATAGTAGCTCTGTAGTGTCGAGCAACAAAAGGGGCGTGATGTGATGTGAGGTGTCAGGTTCTGGTCGTCGATCATGTTGATCGAGTCGTCGATGATGAAACAGGGGCAACAAGGACAAGGTGGGGGGTCACTGATGGATCACTAACCAATCTATACTAAGCAGTTTAGGATAAGCAGGTAGGTAACAATAAGCAGGTTACAAAAGCAGGCTATGCATCAGAATAGGAGCAATCAATAATAGTAGCAAAATCTAATGCAAGCATGAGAGAATGGAATGGGCGATATCGGGGATGATGAAAGGGGGGGCTTGCCTGGATGCTTCGCTGAAAGGGAAGAAGGGTTGTCGTCAACGTAGTCGATCACGGTGGCATCAACAGCAGTCTCGGGGTCTACCGGAAGGAAGAGGGGGAAGAAACAATAAACAGAGAGCAAAAAAGTGCGATACTATGCATGACAAGACAATAAGCAGAGCTGGGGGTGTTCTAACGCGGTGCTACACGATACCGGCGATGGGTTATAACATCCGGAAAGTTTCCCCGGAGTTAGGCATTTTCACACACACGAACCGGAGGAGAAAAGTTTGATGATCGCTATGTTAGGGGCATGTGACAGATGAACGGAGAGCATATTTGGATTCGTCATATTTTTGTAAGAAACTTTCATGTATAAAACTTTTTCATCCTAGATACGGATTATTTTCTAAGATTTTTTTTAAAGATTTAAACAATATTATGAAATCCCCTGAAATTCTGCTATTTGGATTCGTCATATTTTTGTAAGAAACTTTCATGTATAAAACTTTTTCATCCTAGATACGGATTATTTTCTATGATTTTTTTAAAGATTTTAACAATATTATAAAAATCCCTGAAATTCTACTAAGTCTAAGAATTCGCCAGTTTTAAACATCTTTTAGCTGTTTTCAAAATGTTACAACTATTGTTCTGTACATCCAATGATTTTGTGCCTTATATCAGTTTTGAGCATTTTTCTGTGATCTACATGTTAGTACCAATTACATCCATAGTAGAGTTCATTTGCTTGATCATCAACAACACTGAAGTAGCTATGAAAATAAAACTGTTTTTTCAGTTTTTCACTTAATAGAAGATAGAACTTTGTGATTTTCGTAGGAATAAATCCATGCATCAAATGGATTTGGTCCAGTGGGATGAGATGGAGTTTGTCAAGTATACTTTCTACTCATATTATTCTTAGCCATGTTAACAGTTGTTTAGACGCTGTTTAGGGGCTGACTAGAGGGTTAGTCATAGTAGAAATAGAAAAGCTAGCAAGTAGCTACAGTAGCTAGAAGTACATAGTATAGTAAGCAGCGGCAGTAGTAGGATGCAGCAGCAGCGACGTGGTAGCAAGCATCAGTAGGCGAGCCGGAGCAGCACGCGCGCGTGGCCGGCGGTGCGCTCTGTGCGGAGGCGGGCGTGGCGCCGGAACGGCGGACGGGCAGGCGAGCGGTGCGCGGGCGCGTCCAGCGGGGCGTCCAGGGGAACGGGCCGGTATGGGAGAGCGACGGGCGACGGGGAGCGCAGGCGTGGCCGGAGCGCGGGCATAGCAAGAAGAAGCAGCAGAAGCGACTCGCAGCAGCAGGAGAGCGGCAGCAGGTCTAGCAGTCGCGGCAGTAGCGACTGGAGTGGCGCAGAGGGCGCGGTGGGGAGCTAGCACGGGGAGGCGACGCAGGCGAAGCGCGAGCTCGGCGCGGTTACGGGGGTTCAGGGAATGAGCGCAACGCGAGGCGCGGCGAGGGCGGCCAATGGCTGGGGACCGAGCGGCGCGGGTAGAGTTCTACGGCGCCAAATACGGAGGGGTAGGAGGAGGGGAGCACGCCGTGCTCACTGGGAGCCGGTAGTGGTGCAAAGCCAGCTCGGGCAGGGCTTGAGGTGGCCGGATTCGATGGAGCTCGCAGGCGAACTTAGTGGAAGAAGACGGCGATCCGGCGATGGAGAGGGTTACGGCTCATTTTCGTCTCCGTAGTGTACGCAACGGATGACGGCGGTCTTCGAGGATGCAACGACAAGGCGAGAGGTGGCCGGTGGACGCGGTAGAGGGAGGCAGGCGGCGACGGCCGCGCTCGGCGACGGATCTGGAGGAGGTGGGACGAGTGCGTGGTCGAGAGAGAGAGAGAGAGAGAGAGAGAGAGAGAGGATGAGAGCAGACGAGGGAACCGAGGGGGCGACGGGGGTCCTTATCCCCTCCCAGCGTCGGCACCGGCGAGGTGGCCGGGGGCAACCAAGCCCCTATAGCGACCGAGACAGAGGAACAGGAAGGGAGGGGGGAGCGACCGGGAGGGCAAGGTGGGCCGGCTGGGTCGGTCTGTTGGGCTAGGCCCATTGGGAGTCAGGGGGTTTCTTTTTCTTCTGCTTTTTTCTTTTTCTTATTTTTCTTTTTACAGTTTTACTTTTCTTTTATTTTTTAATAGAAATTAGCTTTATAAAATATAGTAACAACATCTAAATTGGTTTTACTAATTATACCAATGCGACATTTAATTTGAGATTCAAATAAAATAGTTTAGTATTTTTATAATTTAAAAAGAATTTAATAATTCTTTTTAGCCATTGTTATATTCACAAAAGGGCATTTTAATATTTTACAAAAGTGTTCGGTCACCACCATAATTAGTTATGGAATATTTGCCACACATTGAACATTATATTTGCCACACATATTTTGGGCTTCAATTTGAATTTGAGTTTGAACTAAGATTTGGATCAAGCAAGGATTAGCAACAGTAATGTGATGACCTGCCATCATTAGTAGGGGATTACTGTATCTTAATTATTCGGGCGTCACAATTCTCCTCCACTAAAAGAAATCTTGTCCCGAGATTTTAGAAGGTAAAAGGAAACAAAACGGGGTATTCATCACGAAGACGAACCTTGAGTTCCCAAGTGGCTTCATCTTCAGAGGGGTTTGACCACTGAACTTTTAGAAATTTGATAGCCCTGAGACGGGCGCGACGTTCAGCTTCATCGAGAACGCGGACCGGGTGCTCTCTGTAAGTGAGATCATCGTGCATGGGTTGAACTTTATTAGCCGTGTGGTTGTTGCAATAAGCCTTGCGACTTAGGGCATCGGCCATGACATTAGCCTTGACAGGGGTATAAGATATATGTTAGTCATAGTCTGTGATTGCGTCCATACATCGCCATTTACGGAGATCCAGATCTAGCTGGGTAAATGATTACTTTAGACTTCGATGATCGGTGAAGATCTCGCAACGATTACCAAGAAGGAAATGCCGCCACAACTTCGATGCAAGTTTAACTGCAGCTAGTCCAAGGTCATCGACTGGGTAGTTCTTATTGGAAAGACATCCTGGAATTCACAAACGACTGGAGCGTTTCCAACTCTTACAAGAGGAGAAGCATTTAACACATTCAAGAAATAAATCTGTGCTTCGGCATTTCGAACAAGATGAGCATGTAGCTTACTATCTCAAAGGATGGAGTAGATGGACGGTTTTACTGGCGCAAATGATAGAAGAGGTATGTGTTTTCAACCATTCCATTCCCAGAATGAGGTCGATACTGGATGACTTCAAAACAATGGGAAAAACATGGAATTCCAACCATTCAATTTCAACGGGGACATTGTGACTAATCAAGGTGGTTTGACATTGGCCCAATGCAGCTTGGAATTCCGACAATGTGATGGCGGTTCCAACAAGTAAGGAATGTTAGTGGCTAGCCCATGATACGTCTCCAACGTATCTATAATTTTTTATTGTTCCATGCTATTATATTATCTGTTTTGGATGTTTATGGGCTTTATTAAACACTTTTATATTATTTTTTGGACTAACCTATTAACCCAGAGCCCAGTGCCAGTTTCTGTTTTTTCCCTTGTTTCAGTGTTTCATAGAAAAGGAATATCAAACAGAGTCCAAACGGAATGAAACCTTCAGAAATGTTATCTTTGGAAAGAAAGCAATACGGGAGACTTGGAGTGCACATCAGGGGATCAACGAGGAGAGCACAAGGCAGGGGGCGCGCCCACCCACCTAGGCGCGCCCTCCACCCTCGTGGGCCCCTCATTGCTCCACTGACCAACTTCTTTCGCTTATATATTCCCATATACCCTAAAACCTTTGGGGAACAGAATAGATTGGGAGTTCCGCTGTCGCAAGCCTCTGTAGCGACCAAAAACCAATCGGGACCCTGTTCCGGCACCCTGCCAGAGGGGGGATCCCTCACCGGCGGCCATCTTCATCATCTCGGCGCTCTCCATGACGTGGAGGGAGTAGCTCACCCTCGGGGCTGAGGGTATGTACCAGTAGCTATGTGTTTGATCTCTCTCTCTCTCGTGTTCTTGATTTGGCACGATCTTGATGTATCGCGAGCTTTGCTATTATAGTTGGATCTTATGATGTTTCTCCCCCTCTACTCTCTTGTAATGGATTGAGTTTTCCCTTTGAAGTTATCTTGTCAGATTGAGTCTTTAAGGATTTGAGAACACTTGATGTATGTCTTGCGTGGGATACCCGTGGTGACAATGGGGTATTCTATTGATTCACTTGATGTATGTTTTGGTGATCAACTTGCGGGTTCCGTCCATGAACCTATGCATAGGGGTTGGCACACGTTTTCATCTTGACTTTCCGATAGAAACTTTGGGGCACTCTTTGAAGTACTTTGTGTTGGTTTGAGTAGATGGATCTAAGATTGTTTGATGCATATCATATAATCATACCCACGGATATTTGAGGTGACATTGGAGTATCTAGGTGACATTAGGGTTTCGGTTGATGTGTGTCTTAAGGTGTTATTTTACTACGAACTCTAGGGCTGTTTGTGACACTTATAGGAATAGCCCAATGGATTAATCGGAAATAATAACTTTGAGGTGGTTTCGTACCCTACAATAATCTCTTCGTTTGTTCTCCGCTATTAGTGACTTTGGAGTGACTCTTTGTTGCATGTTGAGGGATAGTTATGTGATCCAATTATGTTATTATTGTTGAGAGAACTTGCACTAGTGAAAGTATGAACCCTAGGCCTTGTTTCCTAGCATTGCAATACCATTTGTACTCACTTTTATCATTAGTTACCTTGCTGTTTATATATTTTCAGATTACAAAAACCTATATCTACCATCCATATATCACTTGTATTACCATCTCTTCGCCGAACTAGTGCACCTATACAATTTACCATTGTATTGGGTGTGTTGGGGACACAAGAGACTCTTTGTTATTTGGTTGCAGGGTTGTTTGAGAGAGACCATCTTCATCCTACACCTCTCATGGATTGATAAACCTTAGGTCGTGCACTTGAGGGAAATTTGCTACTGTCCTACAAACCTCTGCACTTGGAGGCCCAACAACGTCTACAAGAAGAAGGTTGCGTAGTAGACATTGAGCTCTTTTCTGGCGCCATTGCCGGGGAGGTGAGTGCTTGAAGGTATATCTTTAGATCTTGCAATCGAATCTTTTAGTTTCTTGTTTTATCACTAGTTTAGTTTATAAAAGAAAACTACAAAAAATGGAATTAAGGGTGCCTCATATGCTTCATTGTTTTAATATCTTTCGTGAAAATGATGGTAAGAAAAATTGTGCTCAAGTACTAGAAGAAGAAATCGATAAAATGTTTGGCACTAAATCTTTGTATGATGAGAATGATTGCAATGTTGTTGGTTTGAATTCCTTGAATACCCATGATGCTAATGATAAGCAAAGCCACAAGCTTGGGGTTGCTATGTTTGATGAAGATGATATGTTTAGTCCCCCAAGTTTTGATGAGCAAATTTATTATGATGATAGCATGCCTCCTATTTATGATGATTATTGTGATGACACGTATGCTATAAATAACAAAGATAACCATGAAACTTGTCATCATGATTTTAATTTTCAATTGGATTATGCTTCACATGATAGTTATTTTGTTGAGTTTGCTCCCACTACTATTGATGAGAATAAATTTGCTTATGTGGAGAGTAGTAAAATTTCTATGCAAGTAGATCATGAAAAGAATGCTTTAGGTGCTGGTTATATTGTTGAATTCATTCATGATGCTATTGAAAATTATCATAAGGGAGGAACATATGCTTGTAGGAATTGCAATAATATCAAGTTTCCTCTATATGTGCTTAAAGTCTTGAGGCTATGCTTGTTTTGCCTTCCTATGCTAGTTGATTATTGTTCCCATAAGTTGTTTGCTCACAAAATCCCTATGCATAGGAAGTGGGTTATACTTAAATGTGCTACTCATATTCTTTATGATGCTCTCTTTATGTTTCAATTCTTATCTTTCATGTGAGCATCATTGAAATCATCATGCCTAGCTAGGGGCGTTAAACGTTAGCGCTTGTTGGGAGGCAACCCAATTTTATTTTAATTTCTTGCTTTTTGTTCTGTTTAGTAATAAATAATCCATCTAGCTTCTGTTTATATGTGGTTTCGTGTTTTAATTAGTGTTTGTGCCAAGTAGAACCTTTGGGAAGACTTGGGTGAAGTCTTTATGATCATCTCTACTACTATTAAACAAGCAAACATATTCTTCATTATGCCCACCCAGATAAACGTACACAGGCCAAACAAGACAAATTACCACCCCAGGATCAGGCATCTAACCGTCCACATAAAAGTCAGCCAACACCTGTGTACGTTTAGCAATTTACTATAGCGGACAAAACTCTGCCATCCATCGAGCAGTTCCACCTCCCCAGAAAAAAAAGAACGATCAGTTTCCACCCATTGCGTTGGCGTCCAAAAAACAAATAAATACGAGCCAATCAATACAGAAAATTAGCCACAATCAACAGCAATTAACACGTCCGGCTCACAACAAATGGCTAAACATACGGGAATCATCTCGATCTTCCTACCTTTGCCCACCCAGACGTAGGTCGCAGCCGCCCAGCCTGTCCTGCGCCATCAGCGTCATGCGTAGCCGACGACGCCCGTGCCGACGAGCTTCTCGCCAACGCAGCTGCAGACTATCCTCTTTGCACAATATGTTGTCAGTTCCATCCCAGTTAATCTCGATTTCTTTCTTGATGTCGCCATTCATACTTTCTTTAGTGTCTCCGTTCAGATGCACACGGCAGTGAGACTTCGGCGCCGCTAAGCAACTGTCGCGCCATCGCCACCTTCCGCAGCCACCGACGTCGGCGTCGACGAACTCCTCAGGCAATGCACCCGCCTGCACCAAGGGAACATGATATGATTTCACATGATATTCAATTGGGTTAACGTGATGGGGCCGACCAGTTCCTCATTTTATAGGAAATTCTATTTAGCATATATGTGCATACTTCATTGCTTCCCTAATCCCTGTCAAATTTGCATCTTTATAACAATTTTCTTCACTCCCAAATTTGCATGTTTACAAGTGTGCTAATCAATGCATCATTTTTGTACAGATCTACCTCATGTGACTTCAACATGAATTTTAACAGTGCATCAGACTGGAGCCATCCATCATATTGTTTTAACAGTATAGTATTCAAATCTGTATGACTGAATGAATAAGACCCAGTCAGTATGATCTATTTGTAACCCGGCCCAAGAGAGTGTAGAAGAAAAACCTAGTCCAAGAATATGCATTTTCTGTACATAAATGAGGTCATCTTCTATTATCAAATTTGCATACTAGATGGCTGCAGGATAAGTATTGCATGATAAACAAAAATATGAAACCAAACATATAGGCTCAAATTTGCTTATAGAGAAACTGGGTAGTCCTCCTCCAAAATTAAGTTGTTTCAGTTATAGAGAAGCTTTGGTGTATCACCGTAGTCTAACTGATGCATTCAACAAATAACTGGTATATTCAGAAATTAAGTGAGTAAGTACCTGATCATTTTGGCCAAACCAAATCCAAGACTATCATGAAGTAAACCTGTCAATTACTTCTGTACAACGCTCAAAAGCTTCGGGTTGATGTATATGTCAGGCAGGTATGCCTCCCCATCCCCATCTTTGTGTTTATTCCAGAGTCCCAAATTTTAGGATGGAACAAATTCCATGACTCTTAGATGGTCTACAATATCCATTTCTTGTAAGCCTGCAAAAGCACTTATGTTATAACAGGGGATCCGGGACAACAAGAAATATATCTAAAATATGTGGTATATCATGAATAACACTTGTGCAACTGCCATAAGTAGTACCGAAGATGCCAGAGATGTTCATGGACTTCTAATAAGGGAAGTTATTCCTAGAAAGGAAAAGTTTGAGGTGATAAACTTCTTTAGCCAACCACCTTCCTCTACAAAGGAAAAGTTTGGGGGTGCGCTGGCGGCCCCTCTCTCCTGGCGCACGGGCGGCTGCACCTGGGTGAGCACCGTGGCTCTCTCGACAAAATACTGCCTCTCTACCGAGCTCTCATCACTGTGGACGGGCGCTGCCATGGTGTTTCCTTCCCTGCCCACACATTGCCGTGGACGTGGAGGTCACCGTCGGGCAGGTGTGTGCCCCGTGGCCTGGCCGCCTTCCTTGTCCCCCGGCTAACGAGCGAGGGCACACGGGAACTCGCCGCTCTCACCATCCTCCTGGAGGTTGCGCCCGTCCGGAACGGCAATGACAAGCTACGGCTCCACCGCGGCTTGGCTGCAAAAACGGGGTTGTCTTCCAGCTCTGTGTACCCTCGTCGCGTTCGTCTGGGACTCGCGTGCCCCCTCGCGATTTAAATTCTTCTGTTGGCTCCTGGTCTAACGACGCATCCACACGCGTGACGTCCTCGCCCGAAAATGCATTGTCGCCACGACGGATGTCGAGTTCCCCCTGTGTGCGGCGAAACTTGGAGACCGCTGACCACCAGCTCTTCACCTGCCCGTTCGCGACTGGTTTTTCATGTGTGGTGGGGGTGGCCACCACCGGTGTCACTGTCGATGACCTCGCCACCCTCTTTGATTTGCTATAAAGCTCGCATTTGGATACTTAACCCTGAACTTCTAAAAACATGTTTTCCTTTTTCGAAAAGAAAAATTTCTTTGGCAGGATCAAGCCAAATCAACCTCATCCGTCTTGGTCCCTAGCGCCCCTAGCCACCCAGAATTCAAATCCACCAATCAATCAACTTTATCGCAGCATGGTTGCCTCAAGAATATCAACTAAGTACAATCCTCATTCATAACAGTTGCTGCAACAAAGTTAAGAATGTCTAATGAGTAATCAAACAACTTACTCCAATATTAGACAGTACAAAAATAGGATCACCCCAACTTCTAATTTTTCTTGAGGTTCTAAAATGACTCTCATGCTTAAACCTAGACTACTGAGCAACATATGTAGTTATGTACTATACAGGAATGGATAGCAATCACAGATTAGCAGAAGTGGGTAATGAAGCAGATATGTAGTTATGTACTATACAGGAATGGATAGCAATCACACATTAGCAGAAGTGGGTAATGAAGCAGATATGAAAGCTGAAGTGGGGAATGGGTCGTCTACCGGCGCCGGCTTGCACTTGCAGGGGACCAGCCACAGCGGCACTACTGCCACACCTGGGCAGGGCAGGGCGCAGCGTAGTCGCATGCATAGGGTGGTGGGAGCTGCCGACGAGCGAGATGGATATGAAAGCACCGGGTGGGAGGTTGTGATGCATGATTGCCACGGCCGCCGATCTGGTGGAGACGAGTTCCGCGCCTCCGCGTCGGCCTTCGTCCCTCGCCCAGCGACCATGCCGGCCTCGAGCGGATCCTCGGGCACTTCCGCGACCGATTCGGCGAGGAGGGGCTAAGAAGAGTGGGGAGAGGGAGAGGGCGAGACCTCGCGCCGGCGGTGGGAAGAAGAGGAGGGGCGGCCTGAGGAGGTAGAGAGAGAGTTCTGGGCTTCTGGCCACCATGGAATAGGGAGCAGGGGAGACCGTGAAGGGATAAGGGTGGGGAAGGTAGGTGACAAGGCGAGAACTGAGAGGGGGCGTTCGTAGTGTCTTTTTTTTCCTTTTCCTTTTTCTGTTGGCAACCCTAACACTTATGTAACATTTTCACTCTTTACAATACCCATGTGGCAACAAAAATGAGAAGAGAAAATATGAAATCCTTGTCGAGGACCTCCAATTCCTAAAAGGACGACCTTCGTATTTTCTTGATTTTACCACCTACTTGCAAGTTGGAAAAAGTGTTCAAGTATATTTTCTGTAGGCTGGACCATGGACGTGCAGAGCATCCTGCCTTGTGCATCAAAACGTGTGTCTTCTTTCAAGGAAATCAACAACATATTCAAGTGTTCTATCAAGATTGTGGGGCATTGGAGAAGGCACCAATGAGATATTTGGTGGTGGTGTAGGTTTTCTTCAAGAAGATTTTTCTTGCTTAGATGAACCAGAGTTGAAGGCCTTGCTGGGCCATATTGGGGAATTGGACATTTGAGTTAAAGATAAGAAAAATCAATCAACAAAATTGAAATTCATGTGATGTTATTTTGTCATGTCATTTACTCTCTTGTTACTTTGGAACCTTATTTGGTACTAGGCCCAGACTATCAACATCCCTTCATCAATTGAATAGAAGTAGCGACACTTTTGTTAACTAGACGGTGGCTTCGGTCTTACTGTTGTATGACTTTGTAAAGTCTTGTGTGAATAATTAATAAAGTGGGTGCATGCATCGTCCAGATGCAGAGGCCGGGGGTCTTCCTCCATTTCTAAAAAAATAAAAATAAACTTTGGAACCTTATTAGCTGATTATGTAATTTCAGTATGTTACATGAACTTTCCGAGTTATGAATTACTATGTTATGCAATTGAATTGTAATCTTTTTTCGTGATTTATTTGCTGCTTTGCATGTTCAGAATGTGGAGAAATAGATGAATTGAATGATATTTCTGCTTCCATGCATTTACTGTAACAGTAAAAATAACAATATTACATGATATATATATATATATATATATATATATATATATATGTATGCCCTTGTTGCATGTAAAAGAGTATAATTTATGCATTAATGGAGACGTGCGTTGCACGTGCACGCTTACTAGTGCTGTAAAAAACAGAAACTTTAGCGCTCATGAGATAAGCTAAAACTTTTTACTAGAGAGCGATATTTAGTTGATTATTTTTTAATATGATTACTAGACAGATTCCTCAGGTCCACCAATTTATTTCAGAATTTTTGGAGTTACAGAAGTATACGTTTGATACAGATTACTACAGACTGTTCTGTTTTTGACAGATTCTGTTTTCTATGTGTTGTTTGCTTATTTTGATGAATCTATGAGTAGTATCGGAGGGTATGAACCATAGATAAGTTGGAATACAGTAGATATTACACCAATATGAATTTAAAATGAGTTCATTACAGTACCAAAAGTGGTGATTTATTTTCTTATACTAACGGAGCTTACGAGTTTTCTGTTGAGTTTTGTGTTGTGAAGTTTTCAAGTTTTGGGTAAAGATTCGATGGACTATGGAATAAGGAGTGGCAAGAGCCTAAGCTTGGGGATGCCCAAGGAACCCCAAGGTAATATTCAAGGATAACCAAGAGCCTAATCTTGGGGATGCCCCGGAAGGCATCCCCTCTTTCGTCTTCGTTCATCGGTAACTTTACTTGGAGCTATATTTTTATTCACCACATGATATGTGTTTTGCTTGGAGCGCCATTTTATTTTGTTTTGTTTTGCTCGCTGTTTGAATAAAATACCAAGATCTGAAATTCTTAAATGTTAGAGAGTCTTCACATAGTTACATAATTATACAACTACTCATTGATCTTCACTCATATCTTTTGGAGTAGTTTGTTGTTTGCTCTAGTGCTTCACTTATATCTTTTAGAGCACGACGGTAGTTTTATTTTGAAGAAATAGATGAACTCTCATGCTTCACTTATATTATTTTGAGAGTCGTAAACAGCATGGTAATTTGCTTAAACTAGTAAAAAACTTTCTCATCAGTGTGTTGAATACTAAGAGAAGTTTGATGCTTGATGATTGTTTTGAGATATGGAGGTAGTGATATTAAAGTTGTCCTAGTTGAGTAATTGTGAAATTGAGAAATACTTGTGTGGAAGTTTGCAAGTCCCGTAGCATGCACGTATGGTAAATGTTATGTAACAAATTTGAAACATGTGGTGTTCTTTGATTGTCTTCCTTATGAGTGGCGGTAGGGGACGAGTCATGGTCTTTTCCTACCAATCTATCCCCCTAGGAGCATGCGCGTAGTGCTTGGTTTTTGGTGACTTGTAGATTTTTGCAATAAGTATGTGAGTTCTTTATGACTATTGTTGAGGTCATGGATTATACGCACTCTTACCCTTCCATCATTGCTAGCCTCTTCCGTACCGTGCATTGCCCTTTCTCACATTGAGAGTTGGTGCAAACTTCGCCAGTGCATCCAAACCTCGTGATATGATACGCTCTATCACACATAAACCTCCTTATATCTTCCTCAAAACAGCCACCATACCTACCTATTATGACATTTCCATAGCCATTCCGAGATATATTGCCATGCAACTTTCCACCGTTCCGTTTATTATGACACTCATCATCATTGTCATATTGCCTTGCATGATCATGTAGTTGACATCGTATTTGTGGCAAAGCCACCATGCATATTATTTCATACATGTCACTCTTGATTCATTGCCCATCCCGGTACACTGCCGGAGGCGTTCATATAGAGTCATACTTTGTTCTAGTATCGAGTTGTAATCATTGAGTTGTAAATAAATAGAAGTGTGATGATCATCATTAATAGAGCATTGTCCCAAAAAAAGGCCAAGTAAAAAACAGAGAATGGAAAAAAAGGGGAAGGCTGATGAGGACATCAATACCATTGTTACACCCACAGCCCCTGTTGCTATACATACTGGACCAATTACTAGAGCTCGCGCACACCAATTGAATTATCAGGTACTTTCGTTTCTTGGTAATGATTCTAATGTTCATGAGAATATGACGCTGCCTAAATTGGATACATTTGTTTTGCTTACAAATGAAGGGCCTAGCTTGGAGAAGGATGATCATTGGAGCAAGAACAAGCATGGAGTTGATGGCATGCGCAAGGGAGACAAGAACAGAGTTTCAAGTGATGATTTCAGGACTTTGAAGCCACCATAATGAGTGCATGAAGCCTTGGACGAAATATACAAGATGCCACTTCATAATTTTCGTCCAGAGGCTATTCTAGGTGCTGCGTCACCTTCTTCTTGGGCCAGGCCCATGTAATTTCGAAATACTTCAATATAGGCTGTTTTTAGAGTCCGTATGTGTGGGGAAACAAGAGTTAGGGTGGGTTTCGGATCCCTCCTCCAAGGGCCACGAAATTCCCCCCTCTTCCCCCATATATACAGCCCCTAGGGCATCGTTTAGACTTTGGGATTTGTTTAGTTAAAAGTTAGCGACTGCAACTTCGTGTACTTCGTTTGTGTCCAACGACCAGACCGTGACCGCTTACGGATCCCCACCTTTATCAATACTTCATATATACTCGCAATATTCAGATTGCTTTTATCATATTCTTGCTTGTTCTTCGATTGCTTGCAGGAATAGACCTTCGTGGTCAGGTTGATTGTGCTCCGGCGTGGACAATAACCTCTCGGAGTTGGTTTAGCGATTGCTAAGGCGCAACGTCGTGCACGTTTGTAGTCGGATCATCAAAGTCATCTTCACCAAATCGATAGTTATCATCTCATCGAAAGATCGGGACACCCCCGCCTCTATCAAGTGGTATCAGATTTTCAGGTTGCTCGGTGAGATTTTCAGTTTTTCGTAGTTTAGATTGAGTCTGTTTTTCATACCTATGGTCCACGAAAAAACCAAAAAAAATTAGGGTTAGTTCATCCTATCCGAACCAATCTGAGCCTTTGCATAATCTTTTTTGTATTTGCTTTGTTGAATTTGCGGTTGCATCGTCGTGTCAAGTTGCTGGTCTTAGCGTCTAGTCTTTTAGAGTTTCGAGTTCTGGTCATATTAGTCACACCGCCGCCGCACCATCATCATTGTCCCTGCCATCTTACACCACCGCTTATCCGCCACCGCTCCGAGTCCATATACCACCACCGATCCGTATCCATATACCGCCACCGCTCCGAGTCCATATACCACCACCGATCTGTATCCATATACCACCACCGCTCCGAGTCCATATACGACCACCGATCCATATCCATATACCACCATCACTTCGAATCCATCTCATATTAGGTTTGTTTTCGAGATCCATCTGTTGCCAGATTCGTGTTTCCTTGTTTGAGTAGGTTTGGGATTCCATCAATCTTTTGCCATCCGTAGAAGAGGTTGGTTTACAAAAAAAAAGAGTCCGGAAACCACCCTCCGTTTAGGCCCAAAATTTTCCAAAAACGCACTTGACAAAAAAAATTCTGGCTATCCTATTTTTAGGTGTTTCTTAGCCTTTGAGACAGTCGCCGTTATTGAAAGTTTTTTTGAGCCGTTTCCAGTTTTTGGGTCCGGGCAGTCGAAAAAAAAATTCGCAAAAAAATCGTGTCTATCCTGTCAGTTTGACCTGGGAAGAGTTTTGAGACACTCGCCATTATAGTGATTTTTCGCAAAAAAAAAGAGGAGCGCAAAAAAAAGAGCGATTTTTTTCCAGAGTGTGCTTTTCCCTTGTTTACGTGCAGCGCCATGATTTTGTTAGTGTTCTAGGCTCGCGTCTCTAGCACGGTCTAGCCTAGGACCAGCACAGTACCGTCGTTGAGCGTTTATTCAACTTTGCATCTCTGAATTGATTACTGCTGACCCTTTTTGCTACCATATTAAACGCCTTCCCAGCTCCACATACATCTACATCATGCGTTTGACTCTCCCTGGTAATCGCTCTATCCAAGCTTTGAGAGTTTTGACTACATCGGTTGCCGACCACCGCCTGCTGCTGGGTAAGAACTGGTAAGAATTTGAGATTTGCTTGACGGATTTGTGACACCCACAACCACCTCTTGTTAGTAGTATGTAGGATCATATTCTTGTGTGTTTCTACTGCTGCTAACCATGCCAGGATCACAAGCCAACGACACTGACTGGGAGAACTTGACGAACAAGGAGCTTCATGATAAGTTTCAGCAAATGATGAGTGGACAGGTGCAAGATGTGCTAAACAGATTTGAAGAGGCCATGGAGAAGATAGATGGCATTGAGAAGGCGTTCGAAACAAAGCTCGATAACAAGTTCAATGAATTGCTCGCGCGTCTACCACCACCACCACCGGCTGCACCTAACGCACCTCTACAACAGCAACAACGACTACCTCCACATCGCGAAACAGCCCTCCGTCGAGCGACCCGTGTCCCTCTTCAGCCTGGTCAAGCTACTGGTGCTGCTGTTGATACTTCTATGGCTCCTGCTGCTGATGTGGGGGAGGATGATTATGTGGGAGATTACGAGGATGAGGTTGATCAACATCAGAACTACGTGCAACCACTAGCACCACAACCACCAGGTCGTCCACATGCAAATAATGGCAATGTTAGGGCTCCCCCTCAGGTATGAGATCATGACCACCTCCCTAAACTGAAATTGAATATTCCACCATTTGAGGGTAGATATGTTCCTGATATATATCTTACTTGGGAGTTAGAAACTGAACAACGATTTACTTGTTTACAATATCCTGAGGAGAGACGTGTTCCTGCTGCTGTTTGTGCTTTCACTAGCTTTGCATGTGTTTGGTGGTCTGAATATTGTAGATTATATCCTGTTCCAGCTACTTGGGCTGCTTTGAAAACTGCTATGCGTACCCGTTGTGTTCCACCATATTATCAACATGAATTACTTCAAAAATTGCAGCGCTTAAGACAAGGAAAAAATTATGTAGAAGAATATTATCAGGAATTACAAACTGGCTTGATTAGATGTGGTATTGTTGAGGAGAATGAAGCTATGCTTGCACGTTTTCTGGGTGGATTAAATAGAGAGATTCAGACCATTCTAGACTATAAGGATTGTAAGAATATCACTCGTTTATTCCATCTTGCTTATAAAGCTGAACGTGAAGTGCAGGATCGACAGGCATTGGCGCGGACTAACTTTTCTGCAGGTCGACCTTCATCAGGGACACCACGTGCATCATCTACTTCCACACGTTCTGCTACACCGGCACCTACGTCAGCTACCACCTCCAACCGTGATACAAGAAAGCAGGCACAACCACCACTATCTGCCAAGACCACACCTGTCGGGCCTGAACAGAGCTCTTATTCTTCCATGGCGTCTACAGGGCACACAAGTGAAATTATTTGTCGTCGTTGTAAGGGAAGAGGACATTTTGAGTGAGAATGCACATCTCAGCGTGTGATGATTGCTACTGAGGATGGTGGGTATGAGTCCGCTAGTGACTATGATGAGGAGACTTTGGCTCTTCTTACACATGAAGAACACGGTGGAGATGATTCTGATCATGAGACACAATACATGGCTGCTAAAGATGCTGACAGGTATGAATGTTTAGTTGCTCAACGTGTTTTGAGTGTGCAGGTTACACAAGCTGAGCAAAATCAGAGGCATAATTTATTCCATACAAAGGGAGTTGTGAAGGAACGTTCTATTCGCGTCATCATAGATGGAGGGAGCTGCAACAACTTGGCTAGCATGGAGATGGTGGACAAGCTATCCCTCACCACAAGACCACATCCACATCCTTACTACATCCAATGGTTCAACAACAGCGGTAAGGTTAAGGTAACACGTACTGTTCGTGTGCATTTTAGTATCTGTACATATGCTGATTATGTTGATTGTGATGTGGTACCTATGCAAGCATGTTCCTTATTACTTGGTAGACCATGGCAATTTGATAAAAATTCTGTACACCATGGTAGAAACAATCAGTATACTCTTGTTCATAAGGACAAAAATATTACTTTGCTCCCTATGACTCCTGATTCCATTTTGAAAGATGATATTAATCGAGCTAATAAAGCAAAACAGGAGCAAAATAAGAGTGAAAATCAGATTGTGGCAAAAGAATTTGAGCAACAAATGAAGCCTAATAATAAACCATCTAGTGTTGCTTCTGAAATTAAATTGAAAAGTGCATGTTTATTTGCCACCAAATCTGATATTGATGATCTAGATGTTAGCAAATCTGTTTGCTATGCTTTTGTGTGCAAAGAGGCATTATTTTCATTCGAGGACGTGCCTTCCTCTTTGCCTCCTGCTGTTACTAACATTTTGCAGGAGTTCGCTGACGTCTTTCCACAAGACGTGCCACCGGGATTACCACCTATTCGAGGGATTGAGCATCGAATTGACTTAATTCCCGGTGCATCATTACCCAACCACGCACCATACCGTACCAATCCAGAGGAAACGAAGGAGATTATGCGTCAAGTACAAGAGCTACTCGACAAAGGTTATATACGCGAATCCTTAGTCCTTGTGCTGTTCCTATTATTCTAGTGCCGAAAAAGAATGGTACCTCGCGTATGTGTGTTGATTGTAGAGGCATTAATAATATTACTATTCGTTATCGTCATCCTATTCCTAGGCTAGATGATATGCTTGATGAATTGAGTGGCTCTACAATATTCTCCAAAGTTGATTTGCGTAGTGGATACCATCAAATTCGTATGAAATTGGGAGATGAATGGAAAACAGCTTTTAAAACTAAGTTTGGTTTATATGAGTGGTTAGTCATGCCTTTTGGGTTAACTAATGCACCTAGTACTTTCATCAGACTAATGAACGAAGTTTTACGTGCTTTCATTGGACGATTTGTGGTAGTCTATTTTGATGATATACTGATTTATAGCAAATCTTTGGAAGAACATTTGGAACATTTACGTGCTGTTTTTAATGCTCTACGTGATGCACGTTTGTTTGGTAACCTTGGGAAGTGCACCTTTTGCACCGACCGAGTATCTTTTCTTGGCTATGTTGTTACTCCACAGGGAATTGAAGTTGATAAAGCCAAGATTGAAGTTATTGAGAGTTGGCCGCAGCCCAAAACGGTCACACAAGTGAGGAGTTTTCTTGGACTCGCTGGTTTCTATAGGCGTTTTGTGAGAGACTTTAGCACCATTGCTGCACCTCTCAATGAGCTTACAAAGAAGGATGTGCCTTTTGTTTGGGGTACCGCACAGGAAGAAGCCTTCACGGTATTGAAAGATAAGTTGACACATGCTCCTTTACTCCAACTTCCTGATTTTAATAAGACTTTTGAGCTTGAATGTGATGCTAGTGGAATTGGATTAGGAGGTGTGTTATTACAAGATGGCAAACCTGTTGCATACTTTTCTGAAAAATTAAGTGGGTCTAGTCTGAACTATTCTATTTATGATAAGGAATTATATGCTCTTGTTCGGACTTTAGAAACATGGCAACATTATTTATGGCCCAAAGAATTTGTTATACATTCTGATCATGAATCTTTGAAACACATTAAAAGTCAAGCTAAACTGAACCATAGACATGCTAAATGGGTTGAATTCATTGAGACTTTCCCTTATGTCATTAAACACAAGAAGGGTAAAGAAAATGTTATTGTTGATGCATTGTCTCGTCGTTATACTATGCTGTCACAACTTGATTTTAAAATATTTGGTTTGGAGACCATCAAAGATCAATATGTGCAGGATGCTGAATTTAAAGATGTATTGCAGAATTATAAAGAAGGTAGATCATGGAACAAGTTCGTCGTTAACGATGGATTTGTGTTTCGTGCTAACAAGCTATGCATTCCAGCTAGCTCCGTTCGTCTTTTGTTGTTGCAGGAGGCGCATGGGGGAGGACTAATGGGACACTTTGGCGTGAAGAAGACGGAGGATATACTTGCTACACATTTCTTTTGGCCAAAGATGAGATGGGATGTTCAGCGTTTTGTTGCTCGCTGCACTACATGTCAAAAAGCTAAGTCACGACTCAATCCTCATGGTTTATATATGCCTTTGCCTGTACCTAGTGTTCCTTGGGAGGATATATCTATGGACTTTGTTTTAGGTTTACCTCGAACAAAGAAGGGGAGTGTCGGGGTGGACGGCGTCCCCCGCGAGCACCTATGGGGCCGGAGCCCCTTTCGTTGTCCGGTGAGGGGGGCGGAGGGAGCACGGAGAGCAGATCGAGGCGAGCACACGGGCGGTTTACCCAGGTTCGGGCCGCGATGGACGCGTAAAACCCTACTCCTGCTTGGTTGTATTGAGCTGGGGAGCTCGGGAGCTTGGAGAGCTAGCTACACCGAGCGTATGGCTGTCTGGATTCCGAATCCCCGAACCCCCCCCTACGTTGCACACGGGCCTCCTTTTATAGCGCAAAGGGGTCACCGACAGGTGTCAACGTAAGAGAAAGGGGTAAAAGTGTAAAAGGGGTGGAAGTTGTAACAGTGCGGGAACAGTGGCGCTACAGTGCGGCACAGTGTTATCATACCTACTTCTGACGGTAGGGGACAAGGGCATTAAATGCCCGTCACGGTCGCCTGGACAGCACCGAGGCGGACCGTTAGGTGCGCCACCGCTCGCCACGGTGGTGGCTGCATGCCACCGCATACCCCAGGCTGCGCGGTGTCCCGCCACGTGCCCTTGGGGGAAACCCCGGAGCGACGCGTGGGCGGGTGAGCTGGAGCGCAGTCCTGAGGTGGCGATTTGCCGCGGCGAGTGGCTTGCCGCGGGGGTCGTCTTCCTGTGCCTGATAGCTTGCCGGCCATCAGGCCTTGCCGGGGCGCATGGCGCGCCGTGGCGGGCTTCTCTTGTGGTGCCTGGGTTCGGCCTTCCCGACAAGCTCCTCTTGTCGGGGTCTCGATCTTCTGTCTCGTATACTTTGTTCTTGGATGGTATTACACGGGCTTAGTCGTCCCGGCAAGCTCCTCTTGCCGGGGTCCTGTCTTCTTGGCCCGGCAAGCTCCTCTTGCCGGGGGCCTTGTCTTGAATGCTTGGTCTTCTCTTGGCGCTTCCTGGGCGGGCCTCGCCGCAGGGTGCTACAACTGCCCGTGCACAAGTCTGGGGTACTAAGGTACCCCTACTTTAGTACACCGACAGGAGCCCCCGGGCCTGGGCCACACACGGTGCCGAGCGTCGTTGGGCCAGGCCCTAACAGTGCACGGGCACGCGTGGCCTTGGTCACGCTGCTCCTTAACTCCGCATCCATCGCACCTTCCCCAGGCGGCGCGCGCTTATCACGGCGTCGTGGGGGCGAAACGCCCGTTCCCTCTTTAAGTGGAGGGAGGTGCGGAGGCGCGGCTCGATAAATGAACGGGGGTGAGGCGCGGCTTTCGAGGCGTCCGTTCCCCATAATCACGGGATGGGGAGAGGTCGTCCCACCCGTCGCCTCGGTTCTGCGCGCCCACCACGTGGTCCTCATGCACTCGGAGTCGCGGCGGCGGAGGCAGGGAGTCGGGCCGGCGCGGGTCGATGCAGTGGGTCGGCCCCAGTCGCCTGCCCTTCCTCCGCTTCTATTGGAGGAGCGAGGCGGCCGCGTCCCCACTCCGCCCCTTTATAAGGAGCGAAAGGGGGCAACGGAAATCCGCACTCCATCTCCTTCCTCCTTCTGCTTCTGGTTTCCTTCCCCCATCTGCGATGGAGGGGGGGGAACCCTGGTTCTTCTTCGGTTGCCGCGAGGGTGTCTGCTAGGCAACGCGCCCCTCCTCCCCTTGCGCCCGCGGCGGCGGAGCCGGTCGTCAGGGGAAGAGGGAGAGGGCGAGGTCGCGGACGAGGTCGTGGACGGGGCCGGGGCGCTCGGGGCGGACGGATCGGTGCGCCGTCCTCGCCTCCGCCAGCGGCTCCGTTCCTTCCCGCGGTCCATCTCGGGGACGACCCCTGTGAGTTCATTATCAGGCTGCGCCGGGCGCCTCGTCGCCGCCTCCGGCTTCCCGCTCCATTCGCGAGCGTGTTGGAGGTGGAGCAGCCTGAGACGCTAAACCTGCGCATGAGGGGCTGCGGGATCAGTGGGACGCGAGTCCACGTCGAGTCCCGAGCCCCCGGCGTGGTGTGTCTGGGCCGCGGGTGGAAGACGTTTGCCCGGATCCACAGCTTGACGGAGGGGTTCACCCTCCACTTTAAGCTGGTGGGGGAGGACCTCCTCTCCGTCAAGGCCTTCTGGGGCTCCGGCATCCGGGCCCGATGCTGCGAAGATAGCTCCTCCGACAGCGAAGGCTCCTCCTCGAGCGAGAGTGACGAGGAGGGGAGCGACAGCGACGACGAGGGGAGCAGCCGCCGGGATGACGGGTCCGACTAGGCGTCGGTCGCAGCTCCGTGTGGCACCGGCGGCCCCATCGTCCGCGCCGGGCTCCGTGAACTCCCCGGAGTCGTCTCCTTGGGCGGCTGGCGTAGGGGGGGCTGCTGAGGAGGACAGAGGGCGGACGTCGAAGGCCGCGAAGTCGGAGTACGGGCCGACTTCGACAGCTGGCTGACGCTCCGGTGCCTCGTGTTCCAGATGCGCCCCAGACGCCGTCATCACCCTTGCTCTCGGTGACGACCACCGGGGTCTTCTCTTCGGCCCGGCAAGCTCCTCTTGCCGGGGGCTTGATCTCCTCGGGCGGCCGGAGTGGCGAGGCTGGGGAAGAGGAAGAGGCTGGCGGCAAGGCCGCTGCCTCATCTTCCAGCTCTGCCTCCGGCGCCTCCGTCTTCTTCAGCCTCCGGAGACCCCCGGGCGGAGCCCCCGGATCTTCTTTTGGTGCCTTCTGCCACCCGTAGCTCGCCTAGGTGCCCCTTTCGCCCTCTTCGCCTACTTGCCCTACCTCCTGAGGAGAGAGACAAGAAAGGGATTACGGGCACCTTATCTCTTTTCAGCTTGTAAGCCTTCGGGCCTTAGTTGCGTTTAAGCCTTGTAATCCCTTCTTTCATGTTTTTCATTCTCTCTGAACTGTACCTGAGTGGAATGTTTTTTAATGAAAAGGGGATGTTTGCCGGATCATTTGTCTCGCGGGTGGAAACCGCGGTAAGGAACGAATCCTTTACATCGTTAAGACAGACAGTTTCTCGCCCGGCAACAGGCCCAGCCGCTCCCCCGCACTGCTCGACCTTTCTCACGCCCTTGGCGGAGGCGGGGAGCAGGCGGGTTCCGGCCCCTCGCTTCCCTCCCACTTGCTGCCGCGGCTGCTATCGAAACGGGCCCCAGGAACGCGCTCTGGGGCTTGCCGCTAAGAGAGCACGGTAGCTTTTCAGGAGGAAAGGAGGCTTTCAAATTCCACAGTCCATAAGAGAATGCATGATGAGGGATGCAAAAACTTATCTGAGGTTGCAGCCCCCGGCAACTCTGGCTCGCCGGGGCGTAGGTGTTGGCTCGTCCTTCTCCTCTTCCTTGTCCTTGAGCGGCCTGGCAAGGACATTCAATTCCTGCGAGCCAAAGGGAAAGGACGGGAAAAAGACGCGGACTCGACCTCTAAGTTAGGGGTTAGTGACAGTTAGGAACTGACAACCCTAACCAAGGACGAGACTCTGACTCAGCATGCATGCTAAAATCTAGGGCGCCAGCGCTTCTTTATCTTCGGCCAGGGGCTTCGCCTGGCTTTGTACGAGGGGTTACATGCAACATCGGCAAGGCCTGCACAAACCGGTGGTTGCCGGAGCGGATCACGGCAACCGCGCCTTATGGGCGAAACTTGCGAAGATGCTCTATGTTCCCAGGAGTTGCTCACTGGTAGGCCCTCTTCGGTCTTGAGGCGGACAGCGCCGGGCCTCGCGACTCGTCTCACCCGATAAGGGCCTTCCTGCTTCGGCGTCGACTTGTTATAATTCTTGGCCGACTGAACGTGCCTAAGAACAAGGTCGCCTAACAGGGCAACTTTATCTGATGCCAGGGGCTTCGCCTGGCTTTGTACAAGGGGTTACATGCAGCAGCGGCAAGGCCTGTACAAACCGATGGTTGCCGGAGCGGATCACGGCAACCGCGCCTTATGGGTGAAACTTGCGAAGATGCTCTATGTTCCCAGGAGTTGCTCACTGGTAGGCCCTCTTCGGTCATGAGGCGGACAGCGCCGGGCCTCGCGACTCGTCTCACCCGATAAGGGCCTTCCTGCTTCGGCGTCGACTTGTTATAATTCTTGGCCGGCTGAACGTGCCTAAGAACAAGGTCGCCCTCTTCGAGACTCCTGGCCTTGACCTTGCGGCTATGGTAGCGACGCAAGGCTTGCTGGTATCGAGCAGCTCGTACCGCAGCCTGGAGACGTCCTTCCTCAAGGAGCAGCGCGTCATCTTGGCGCAGCTGCTCTTGCTCGAGCTCGTCATAAGCGAGCACCCGAGGAGATCCGTATACGAGTTCCGTGGGGATAACTGCTTCCGCTCCATAGACTAGAGCAAAGGGTGTCTGTCCGGTGGCTCGACTCGGTGTCGTTCTGATTGACCAAAGAGCCGCCGGCAGCTCCTCAATCCAATTTCTTCCGCACTTGCGCAGCCTGTCGAAGGTCCTGGTCTTGAGTCCGCGCAGCACTTCAGCGTTGGCCCTTTCTGCTTGACCGTTGCTCCCGGGGTGACAACCGAAGCGAAACAGACCTTGGCGCCGAGATCCTGGGCGTATTGCATGAAGGCGCGACTTGTGAATTGTGTCCCGTTGTCGGTGATGATTCTGTTGGGGATTCCGAAACGGCAGACGATCGACCGGAAGAACTTGACTGCTGACTGCGCGGTCACCTTCCTCACTGGCTCCACTTCTGGCCACTTCGTGAACTTGTCGATTGCAACGTACAAGTACTCGAAGCCCCCGACGGCTCGGGGAAAAGGGCCGAGGATATCGAGCCCCCAGACCGAGAAGGGCCAGGATAAAGGGATTGTTTGGAGAGCTTGAGCTGGCTGATGAATCTGTTTTGCATGGAACTGGCACGCTTCACACTTGGTTACTAGTGCAGTTGCATCTTGGAGGGCTTCTTGCCAGAAGAACCCTTGCCGGAAGGCTTTCCCGACAAGTGCTCTTGCGCCAATGTGATGGCCGCATATGCCTCCGTGTATCTCTGCCAACAGCTTCTGTCCGTCTTCCCTGGAGATGCACTTCAATCTGACACCGTTGAGTCTCCTTCTGTACAGCTCGTTGTCCACGAACTGGTACATACTTGACTGCCTGGTGATCTTCTCCATCTCTTCTGGGTCGTCGGGAAGTTCTCCAGTTTGCAGAAAACGGACGATCTGCTGCGCCCATGCCGGAGCCCGGGGCTCGACGGCAAGGACTAAAGGCATGAAGGCCGCTGCGGGGACCCCGGCTTCTACGGCAAGAACCTCTGGTTCCGCCGGAGCCGGTGATCCCCCGGCAAGCTTGCCGGGGCAAAGCTTGTCGGGAACCCCCGCTTCAACTGGACAGATCCTCGGATCCGCAGGAGCGGACTGTTCCTCAGCGTTCAGACTGCTGATCTGCTTGCCGGAGCAAGGCTTATCGGGGACACCTGCTTCGACTGGACGGATCCTGGGATCCGCAGGAGCGGGCTGTCCCCCGGTGTTCTGGTTGTTGATCTTGGGGACCTTGGCGGCGGTCTCAGGAAGGTTCGCCTGCAAGTAGTCGCCGGAGACCAACTTCCTTTTCTTGGACTGCCCAACTGATGGTGTAACGGATGGTTGAGTCAGCTTGAGTAAGAAGGTCCCTGGTTCCACAGGTAACTTCAACGAAGCACACTTCGAAAGGCCGTCTGCTATCTCATTCTGAGCTCTCGGGACGTGCTCCATTTGCAGCCCTTCAAAGTGTTCTTCCAGCTTCCTCACTTCATCTACATAAGCTTCCATCAGAGGGCTCTGGTAGCTCTTGTTGACTTGCCGGACCACCAGTTGAGAATCTCCCCGCACAATCAGCTTTCTGATCCCAAGTTCGGCCGCAATCCTGAGGCCGGCGAGCAAGCCTTCATACTCAGCAGTATTGTTGGTTGCTTGCTCTCTTGGGAAGTGCATCTGGATAACATACTTGAGGTGCTCTCCGGTGGGCGCGATGAGTACCACGCCAGCACCGGCGCCTTGCAGCGAGAAGGCACCATCGAAGTACATTACCCACTCGCTTGTTGCTTCTTGTACGGGCGCGCTTGTTTCTTGGGCTTCTCCATCTGGCGTCGGGGTCCACTCAGCTATGAACTCTGCCAAAGCTCGGCTCTGTATGGTTGAAGTACTTTCAAACTTGAGTCCAAAGCTCGACAGCTCCAGTGCCCACTCGACGATCCTGCCTGTTGCCTCGGGATTGTGCAATATCCTCTTCAGCGGGAAGCGAGTGACTACTGTTATCTCATGTGCTTGGAAGTAATGGCGCAGCTTTCTCGAGGCCATGAGGAGGCCGAAAAGCAACTTCTGCACCCCAGAGTATCTTGATCTAGCCCCCTGCAAGAGGGAACTCACAAAATACACCGGGCGCTGCACCATCTTCTTCCGCGCTCCATCCTGTTCCTGCGCAGGGTTGTCCTTGTCGGGGCCAGAGCTTGCCGGAGCAGCCCCCCGCTTGTCGCTGGATTCGCTTGCAGGTGGTATAGACTCCTCGTCGGCCTCCCTCTCCGCCACTAGCGCAGCACTAACCACCTGGTTGGTTGCCGCTAGGTATAGCAACAACTTCTCCTGTGGTCTAGGTGCGACAAGTATTGGAGTGGAGGATAGGTACCTTTTCAAATCTTGCAGCGCCGCCTCCGCTTCTGGAGTCCACTGCATGGGGCCTGCCTTCTTCAAGATTTTAAAGAAGGGCAGGGCGCGTTCTGCAGACCTTGAAATGAACCGACTGAGGGCGGCCACACAACCTGCAAGCTTTCTGACGTCCTTGACGCGCTCTGGGGCTTCGATCTGCTCGATGGCCTTAATCTTGTCGGGATTAGCTTCAATCCCCCTCTGTGACACAAAGAACCCGAGAAGCTTGCCGGAGGGGACTCCGAAAACGCACTTCTCGGGGTTCAGCTTGAGCTGTATCTTGCGCAGGTTCTGAAATGTCTCTTCCAGATCTTGGACCAGGGTTTCCTTGCTCCTGCTCTTCACCACGATGTCATCCATGTAGGCCTCCACGTTCCTATGGATCTGTGGCTCGAAAGCAGTGTGCACTACCCTTGCAAACGTTGATCCCGCATTCTTCAGTCCACACGGCATGCGTATGAAGCAATAGGTGCCGCACGGAGTGATAAATGCGGTCTTCTCTTCATCTTCTTTGGCCATAAAGACTTGGTGGTAGCCTGAATATGCATCAAGAAAAGAGAGTAGCTCACATCCGGCAGTGGAGTCAACAATCTGGTCAATGCGCGGCAAGGGAAATGGATCCTTGGGACATGCTTTATTCACATCGGTGAAGTCTATGCACAGTCTCCACTTCCCATTGGCTTTGCGCACGACGACCGGATTGGCCAGCCACGTTGGATGGATCACACCTCTCACTAGGCCTGCTGCCTCTAGCTTCTTGATCTCTTCGTTGATGAATTCTTGGCGCTCCACGGCTTGCTTTCTCACTTTCTGCTTGACGGGTCGCGCGTGAGGACAGACAGCGAGCTTGTGCTCAATCACCCTCCTGGGAACACCGGGGATGTCGGACGGTTGCCATGCAAACACGTCGACGTTCGCCCGCAGGAAGGCAACGAGCGCGCTTTCCTATTTGCTGTCAAGCGTGGCACTGATGGTGAAGGTACCGCCAGTGCCGTCCTCCTTGGCGGACACCTTCTTGGTTGCCGGAGGAGCGGTCATTCCCTTCTTGTACTTGCCGGTGGGGCTCGATGGAACGTCCTCGACGGCGGCGCAGCACTCCGAAGAGGTGCGGTTGCCGGAGTGGGCCCCAGAGCACTTACCGGACTTGGTCCTTGTCTTCTTCCCCCCGGGGGCTTCAGCGGCAAGTGTGTCCTTCTCTGCCGCGGCTGCTACATCCCGGTAGATCTTGTCGGCGCAGATAAGCGCGTCCTTTTTGTCGCCATGGACAGTGATGACGCTTATCGGCCCCGGCATCTTGAGTACGTTGTAGGCGTGGTGGGAAGCTGCCATGAACTTGGCGAGAGCGGGACGGCCGAGGATCCCATGGTATGGTAACGGGATATCAGCGACGTCGAACGTGATGCGCTCAGTCCTGAAGTTAAGCTCGCCGCCGAAGGTCACAGGCAGAGTAATCTTCCCCTTGGGCTTGCTCCTCCCCGGGTTGATTCCTTGGAAAGAACCGGTCTCTTCGAGCTCGCCGTCTGGGATCTGGAGTTTCTTGATCACAGCGGAGGAGATCAATTTCAGCCCGGCCCCGCCGTCTACCAACATTTTGGTGACCTTGAGGTTGCGGATGGTGGGTGAGACCAGCATCGGCAAGCACCCGACCGCGGTTGTGCGGTCGGGGTGATCCTCAAGATCGAAAATGATGGGCGTGCTGGACCATTTGAGGAGCCTGCGCGACTCCACGGGCGGCTCTGCTGCGTTCACCTCTCGCACCCACTGCTTAAGCTGGCGGTGGGAGGTGTGCAGAGAGGCGCCACCGTCAACGCATAGGACCTCCGTGGCCTTCTAGAACTCCTGCTCGCTGTTATCTTCGTCTTCCATGTCTTCGTCGTCGTCTTCTTCATTCTCGTCGCGGCCCCGGGGAGGCCGATCGCCTTGCCGCTGCTTGGCCTTGCCGCGGCGTCCTCCCCGGCCGATGGGCGGCCGCTTCTTGCTTGGTTCGCCACCTCCACCCTGGGCCTTCCCCTTGTCGCGCCTCTCGTACCCAGCCTTCTGCTGCACGACGAGGTACTCGACGCTTTTGCAGTTGGAGAGATCGTGGCCCTTGGTGCGGTGGATCTTGCAGTATTGCTTGTCGGAGCCGTCCTGCTTGTCGGCTGCCGCCACGGGGGCAGGCTCCTTGCCGGAGCCGCCAGCCTGCGTTTGCTTGGCGGGAGCCTCCTTGCCGGACTCCTCGACGGCAAGCACCTCTTTCCTGTTCTTCCTCCTATTATTCCGCCGCTGGCTTCTCTTCGCCGGGGCGGTGTCGTTACTGTCGCTTTCTCCTGCGCCAGCATCCTCCCCGGGGAGTTTCCTCCCCTCCTCCGCGCGCGCGCACTTGTCAGCCAGGGCATATAGCTCGCTGACGTCCCGGATCTTGGTCATGGCCATCTCTTCACGCATGCGGCGGTTACGCACGTTCTGGTGGAACGCGCTGATAACCGCGGCAGGGTGAACGTCGGGGATGTTGCGATGCACGCGGCTGAAGCGCTGGATGTACTTGCGCAGGGACTCTCCTTCCTTCTGGGCTAGGATGTGGAGGTCGCTATCCTGGCCATGAGGTTTGTGGCCGCCTGTGAAGGCGCCAACAAACCGATGGCAAAGATCCGCCCAGGAAGAAATGGAGCCTTCCGGCAAGTGCATAAGCCACGAACGAACGTTCGGCTTAAGCACGAGCGGGAAGTAGTTCGCCAATATCCTCTCGTCGCGCCCCCCGGCAGCTTGCACAGCGATCGTGTAGATGCTGAGAAACTCCGAGGGGTGCGTCCTGCCGTCGTACTTCTCCGGTACGTCGGGCTTGAAGTTCTTCGTGCTGGGCCACCGGACGCGCCGCAGCTCACGGGTGAACGCAGGGCAACCTGACGCGTACGGTAAGTCACCTGGTTCACCGGGCGCGTGCGCGTCGACAGCGTTCCCAGCCCGCTGGTCTGATTGCCGCCGAGTTTCTCGGCGGCGCTCAATCCTTGTTCGAGCGTCTTCTTGCTGCCGCTCATCGAGGACTCGGCGCTGGTCCCGGCGAGTCCGCGGGTCTGACGACGCTGTAGAGCCGTCGTCGGCGTTGCTCCAGCGGGGCGGCGTCTTCTGCTTCCGCGCCGGGGAGTGCATGGTGGTTGCACCCCCGGCGGTCTTGTCGCCGTCGGCCTTCGTCTTCTCGACCTGCCGTGGCCGCGAGGTCGCCGGCTGCTGCGGCGTGTCGTTGTTGGCGAAGGCGATCAGGCTCTGGATGGTGGCCCTCCAGCCTTCGGCCTTGTCAGCCGCTGGAGGGTAGTCGAGGAGCAGTTGCGCTCTCGCGAGCGCTTCTGCCGGAGTGGAGGGGAGCGGGGGCGAGTGGCGCGAGGAGCGGGATACGCTCGGACTCCTAACAATGTTAGAAAGAGCGGGGTCCCCCCCCCCCGGCGCCTTCGCCTTGCCCGTGTCCGGACGGGGGCCCGGGGCGTCCAGTGAACCTCCAGTTTGCCCTTGGTCCAGCAAGCGGATGCCACCTCCCGTGGCATGGCGCTGCTGGGTCGTCGTTTGTCCGGACGGACGCGACGCGTCCTCGGAGGCCGAGGCTCGGTCGTCCGCCCTGTTCTTGGAGTTGGTGGCGCCGCGAGTGTTCTCGCCGGTGGCCACCCCTCCGACGGCGTCTCCCCCGCCCACCGTTGGCTCCGGTAGCGGTGGAAGAGACGCGGACGGGCCCGCGACCTCCGAAGCCTTCTTCTTCGGGGCCATGGTGTTGATGAAGCTAGCGGATTCGGAGAAGCTGACGAAGAGCGCGCTCGCGCGAACACCGGATCTGATCCGCACAACCTCGACGCTGCGCCCCCTACCTGGCGCGCCAAAGATGTCGGGGTGGACGGCGTCCCCCGCGAGCACCTATGGGGCCGGAGCCCCTTTCGTTGTCCGGTGAGGGGGGCGGAGGGAGCACGGAGAGCAGATCGAGGCGAGCACACGGGCGGTTTACCCAGGTTCGGGCCGCGATGGACGCGTAAAACCCTACTCCTGCTTGGTTGTATTGAGCTGGGGAGCTGGGGAGCTTGGAGAGCTAGCTACACCGAGCGTATGGCTGTCTGGATTCCGAATCCCCGAACCCCCCCCCCTACGTTGCACACGGGCCTCCTTTTATAGCGCAAAGGGGTCACCGACAGGTGTCAACGTAAGAGAAAGGGGTAAAAGTGTAAAAGGGGTGGAAGTTGTAACAGTGCGGGAACAGTGGCGCTACAGTGCGGCACAGTGTTATCATACCTACTTCTGACGGTAGGGGACAAGGGCATTAAATGCCCGTCACGGTCGCCTGGACAGCACCGAGGCGGACCGTTAGGTGCGCCACCGCTCGCCACGGTGGTGGCTGCATGCCACCGCATACCCCAGGCTGCGCGGTGTCCCGCCACGTGCCCTTGGGGGAAACCCCGGAGCGACGCGTGGGCGGGTGAGCTGGAGCGCAGTCCTGAGGTGGCGATTTGCCGCGGCGAGTGGCTTGCCGCGGGGGTCGTCTTCCTGTGCCTGATAGCTTGCCGGCCATCAGGCCTTGCCGGGGCGCATGGCGCGCCGTGGCGGGCTTCTCTTGTGGTGCCTGGGTTCGGCCTTCCCGACAAGCTCCTCTTGTCGGGGTCTCGATCTTCTGTCTCGTATACTTTGTTCTTGGATGGTATTACACGGGCTTAGTCGTCCCGGCAAGCTCCTCTTGCCGGGGTCCTGTCTTCTTGGCCCGGCAAGCTCCTCTTGCCGGGGGCCTTGTCTTGAATGCTTGGTCTTCTCTTGGCGCTTCCTGGGCGGGCCTCGCCGCAGGGTGCTACAACTGCCCGTGCACAAGTCTGGGGTACTAAGGTACCCCTACTTTAGTACACCGACAGGGAGGGATAGCATATTTGTTGTCATGGATAGATTCTCGAAAATGGCACACTTTATACCATGTCATAAAAGCGATGATGTTGTTAATGTTGCTGATTTGTTCTTTCGTGAAATTATTCGCTTGCATGGTGTGCCAAATACTATTGTTTCAGACCGTGATACTAAATTTCTTAGCCACTTTTGGAGATGTTTATGGGCTAAGTTGGGGACTAAACTGCTTTTTAGTACTACTTGTCACCCCCAAACTGATGGACAAACTAAACTAGTGAATAGAACATTGTCTACTATGCTTAGGGCTGTTTTGAAGAATAATAAGAAAATGTGGGAAGAATGCTTGCCTCATATTGAATTTGCTTATAATCGTTCGTTGCATTCTACTACTAAGATGTGCCCTTTTGAAATTGTGTATGGTTTCCTACCTCATGCACCCATTGATTTGTGGCCTCTTCCATCTTCGGAGAAGGTTAATTTTGATGCTAAAGAACATGCTGAATTGATTTTAAAAATGCATGAGTTAACTAAGGAAAACATTGAGCGTATGAATGCTAAATATAAACTTGCTGGAGATAAGGGTAGAAAACATGTTGTGTTTGCACCCGGAGATCTTGTTTGGTTACATTTGCGTAAGGATAGATTTCCTAATTTTCGCAAATCAAAGCTAATGCCACGTGCTGATGGTCCTTTTAAGGTGTTAGAGAAAATAAATGATAATGCATATAAACTTGAGTTGCCTGCAGATTTTGGGGTTAGTCCCACTTTTAACATTGCAGACTTGAAGCCTTATTTGGGTGAGGAAGATGAGCTTCTATCGAGGACGACTTCATTTCAAGAAGGGGAGGATGATGAGGATATCAATACCATTGTTACACCCACGGCCCCTGCTGCTATACATACTGGACCAATTACTAGAGCTCGCGCACGCCAATTGAATTATCAGGTACTTTCGTTTCTTGGTAATGATTCTAATGTTCATGAGAATATGATGCTGCCTAAATTGGATACATTTGTTTTGCTTACAAATGAAGGGCCTAGCTTGGAGAAGGATGATCATTAGAGCAAGAACAAGCATGGAGTTGATGGCATGCGCAAGGGAGACAAGAACAGAGTTTCAAGTGATGATTTCAGGACTTTGAAGCCACCATAATGAGTGCATGAAGCCTTGTACGAAATATACAAGATGCTGAAGGAAATATGCCCTAGAGGCAATAATAAAGTTATTATTTATTTCCTTATATCATGATAAATGTTTATTATTCATGCTAGAATTGTATTAACTGGAAACATAATACATGTGTGAATACATAGACAAACAGAGTGTCACTAGTATGCCTCTACTTGACTAGCTCATTAATCAAAGATGGTTATGTTTCCTAGCCATGAACAAAGAGTTGTTGTTTGATTAACGAGATCACATCATTAGTTGAATGATCTGATTGACATGACCCATTGCATTAGCATAGCACCCGATCGTTTAGTATATTGCTATTGCTTTTATCCATGACTTATACATGTTCCTTTAACTATGAGAATATGCAACTCCCATTTACCATAGGAACACTTTGTGTGCTACCAAACGTCACAACGTAACTGGGTGATTATAAAGGTGCTCTACAAGTGTCTCCGAAGGTACATGTTGAGTTGGCATACTTCGAGATTAGGATTTGTCACTCCAATTGTCGGAGAGGTATCTCAGGGCCTTCTCGGTAATGCACATCACATAAAGCCTTGCAAGCATTGCAACCAATGAGTTAGTTGCGAGATGATGTATTACGGAACGAGAAAAGAGACTTGCCAGTAACGAGATTGAACTAGGTATTGGATACCGACGATCGAATCTCGGGCAAGTAACATACCGATGACAAAGGGAACAACGTATGTTGTTATGCGGTCTGACCGATAAAGATCTTCGTAGAATATGTAGGAGCCAATATGGGCATCCAGGTCCCGCTATTGGTTATTGACCGGAAACGTGTCTCGGTCATGTCTACATTGTTCTCGAACCGTAGGGTCCGCACGCTTAACGTTACGATGACAGTTATTATGAGTTTATGCATTTTGATGTACCGAAGGAGTTCGGAGTCCCGGATGTGATCACGGACGTGACGAGGAGTCTCGAAATGGTCGAGACATAAAGAATTATATATTGGAAGCCTATGTTTGGACATCGGATGCATTCCAGGTGAAATCAGGATTTTACCGGAATACCGGGAGGGTTACCGGAACCCCCCCGGGAGCATAATGGGCCAACATAGGCCTTGGAGGAAAGGTGAGAGGGCAGCCCTAGGGTCTGCGCGCCTCCCCCCTTCCCTAGTCCTATTAGGACTAGGAGAAGTGGGGCGCCCCCTCTCTCTCTCTCTCCCCCTTGGAGCAATCCTAGTCCAACTAGGATTGGGGGGGGGGGAATCCTACTCCCAGAGGGAGTAGGACTCTCCTGGCGCACCAAACCTGGCCGGCCAGCCCCTCCCCCTTGAATCCTTTATATACGGGGGCAGGGGGCACCCCAAAGACACACAAGTTGATCTACGGATCGTTCCTTAGCCGTGTGCGGTGCCCCCTTCCACCAAATTCCACCTCGATTATATCGTTGCAGTGCTTAGGCGAAGCCCTGCGCCGATAACACATCAAGATCGTCACCACGCCGTCGTGCTGACGGAACTCTTCCCCGACGCTTTGCTGGATCGGAGCCCGGGGATCGTCATCGAGCTGAACGTGTGCCAAGAACTCGGAGGTGCCGGAGTAACGGTGCTGTGATCGGTTGGATCGCGAGGAGAACGTACGACTACTTCCTCTACGTACGACTACTTCCTCTACGTTGTGTCAACGCTTCCACTTCGGTCTACGAGGGTACGTAGACAAACACTCTCCCCGCTCGTTGCTATGCGTCACCATGATCTTGCGTGTGCGTAGGAAATTTTTTGAAATTACTGCGTTCCCCAAACAGTGGCATCAGAGCCTAGGTTTTATGGTTGATGTTATTTGCACGAGTAGAACACAAGTGAGTTGTGGACGATACAAGTCATACTGCCTACCAGCATGTCATACTTTGGTTCAGCGGTATTGTTGGATGAGACGATCCGGACCAACCTTACGCGTACGCTTACGCGAGACCGGTTCCCTCGACGTGCTTTGCACAGAGATGGCTTGCGGAAGACTGTCTCTCCAACTTTAGTTGAACCGAGTGTGGCTACGCCCGGTCCTTGAGAAGGTTAAAACGGAGTCTATTTGACAAACTATCGTTGTGGTTTTGATGCGTAGGTAAGATGAGTTCTTGCTTAAAGCCCGTAGCAGCCACGTAAAACTTGCAACAACAAAGTAGAGAACGTCTAACTTGTTTTTGCAGGGCATGTTGTGATGTGATATGGTCAAGACGTGATGCTAAATTTTATTGTATGAGATGATCATGTTTTGTAACCGAGTTATCGGCAACTGGCAGGAGCCATATGGTTGTCGCTTTATTGTATGCAATGCAATCGCGATGTAATGCTTTACTTTATTGCTAAACGGTAGTGATAGTCGTAGAAGCATAAGATTAGCGAGACGACAACGATGCTGCGATGAAGATCAAGGTGTCGCGCCGGTGACGATGGTAATCATGACGGTGCTTCGAAGATGGAGATCACAAGCACAAGATGATGATGGCCATATCATATCACTTATATTGATTGCATGTGATGTTTATCCTTTTATGCATCTTATCTTGCTTTGATTGACGGTAGCATTATAAGATGATCTCTCACTAAATTATCAAGAAGTGTTCTCCCTGAGTATGCACCGTTGCGAAAGTTCTTCGTGCTGAGACACCACGTGATGATCGGGTGTGATAGGCTCTACGTTCAAATACAACGGGTGCAAAACAGTTGCACACGCGGAATACTCAGGTTTAACTTGACGAGCCTAGCATATACAGATATGGCCTCGGAACACAGAGACCGAAAGGTCGAGCATGAATCATATAGTAGATATGATCAACATAATGATGTTCACCATTGAAACTACTCCATCTCACGTGATGATCGGACATGGTTTAGTTGATTTGGATCACGTGATCACTTAGAGGATTAGAGAGATGTCTATCTAAGTGGGAGTTCTTAAGTAATATGATTAATTGAACTTTAATTTATCATGAACTTAGTACCTGATAGTATCTTGCTTGTCTATGTTGTGTAGATAGATGGCTCGTGCTGTTGTTCCGTTGAATTTTAATGCGTTCCTTGAGAAAGCAAAGTTGAAAGATGATGGTAGCAATTACACGGACTGGGTCCGTAACTTGAGGATTATCCTCATTGCTGCACAGAAGAATTACGTCCTGGAAGCACCGCTAGGTGCCAGGCCTGGTGCAAGAGCTACGCCAGATGTTATGAACGTCTGGCAAAGCAAAGCTGATGACTACTCTATAGTTCAGTGTGCCATGCTTTACGGCTTAGAACCGGGACTTCAACGACGTTTTGAACACCATGGAGCATATGAGATGTTCCAGGAGTTGAAGTTAATATTTCAAGCAAATGCCCGGATTGAGAGATATGAAAGTCTCCAATAAAGTTCTATAGCTGTAAAATGGAGGAGAATGGTTCTGTCAGTGAGCATATACTCAGAATGTCTGGGTATAACAATCACTTGATTCAACTGGGAGTTAATCTTCCGGATGATTGCGTCATTGACAGAATTCTCCAATCACTGCCACCAAGCTACAAGAGCTTCGTGATGAACTATAATATGCAAGGGATGACCAAAACTATGCCCGAGCTCTTCGCGATGCTAAAAGCCGCGGAGGTAGAAATCAAAAAGGAGCATCAAGTGTTGATGGTTAAACAAAACCACTAGTTTCAAGAAAAAGGGCAAAGGGAAGAAAAAGGGGAACTTCAAAAAGAACAGCAAGCAAGTTGCTACTCAAGAGAAGAAACCCAAGTCTGGACCTAAGCCTGAAACTGAGTGCTTCTATTGCAAGCAGACTGGTCACTGGAAGCGGAACTGCCCCAAGTATTTGGCGGATAAGAAGGATGGCAAGGTTAACAAAGGTATATGTGATATACATGTTATTGATGTGTACCTTACTAATTCTCGCAGTAGCACCTGGGTATTTGATACTGGTTCTGTTGCTAATATTTGCAACTCAAAACAGGGGCTACGGATTAAGCGAAGATTGGCTAAGGACGAGGTGACGATGCGCGTGGGAAATGGTTCCAAAGTCGATGTGATCGCGGTCGGCACGCTACCTCTACATCTACCTTCGGGATTAATATTAGATCTAAATAATTGTTATTTAGTACCAGCGTTGAGCATGAACATTATATCTGGATCTTGTTTGATGCGAGACGGTTATTCATTTAAATCAGAGAATAATGGTTGTTCTATTTATATGAGTAATATCTTTTATGGTCATGCGCCATTAAAGAGTGGTTTGTTCTTACTTAATCTCGATAGTAGTAACACACATATTCATAATGTTGAAGCCAAAAGATGCAGAGTTAATAATGATAGTGCAACTTATTTGTGGCACTGCCGTTTAGGTCATATCGGCGTAAAGCGCATGAAGAAACTCCATACTGATGGACTTTTGGAGTCACTTGATTATGAATCACTTGGCACTTGCGAGCCGTGCCTTATGGGCAAGATGACTAAAACACCGTTCTCCGGTACTGTGGAGAGAGCAACAGATTTATTGGAAATCATACATACTGATGTATGTGGTCCAATGAATATTGAGGCTCGTGGCGGATATCGTTATTTTCTCACCTTCACTGATGATTTAAGCAGATATGGGTATATCTACTTAATGAAACACAAGTCTGAAACATTTGAAAAGTTCAAAGAATTTCAGAGTGAAGTGGAAAATCATCGTAACAAGAAAATAAAGTTTCTACGATCTGATCGTGGAGGAGAATATTTGAGTTACGAGTTTGGTCTACATTTGAAACAATGCGGAATAGTTTCGCAACTCACGCCACCCGGAACACCACAACGTAATGGTGTGTCCGAACGTCGTAATCGTACTTTACTGGATATGGTGCGATCTATGATGTCTCTTACCGATTTACCGCTATCTTTTTGGGGTTATGCTCTAGAGACGGCCACATTCACGTTAAATAGGGCACCATCAAAATCCGTTGAGACGACGCCTTATGAACTGTGGTTTGGCAAGAAACCAAAGTTGTCGTTTCTTAAAGTTTGGGGCTGCGATGCTTATGTGAAAAAACTTCAACCTGATAAGCTCGAACCCAAATCGGAAAAATGTGTCTTCATAGGATACCCAAAGGAGACTATTGGGTATACCTTCTATCACAGATCCGAAGGCAAAATTTTTGTTGCCAAAGTCGGAAACTTTCTAGAGAAGGAGTTTCTCTCGAAAGAAGTGAGTGGGAGAAAAGTAGAACTTGATGAGATAACAGTATCTGCTCCTTTATTGAGAAGTAGTACATCACAGAAATCTGTTTCTGTGACACCTACATCAAATAGGGAGGAAGCTAATGATAATGATCATGAAACTTCAGATCAAGTTTCTACTGAACTTCGTAGATCAACCAGAGTAAGATCCGCACCAGAGTGGTACGATAATCCTATTTTGGAAGTCATGTTACTAGACCATGATGAACCTACGAACTATGAAGAAGCGATGGTGAGCCCAGATTCCGCAAAATGGCTTGAGGCCATGAAATCTGAGATGGGATCCATGTATGATAACAAAGTGTGGACTTTGGTTGACTTGCCCGATGATCGGCAAGCAATAGAAAATAAATGGATTTTCAAAAAGAAGACTGACGCTGATGGTAATGTTACTGTCTATAAAGCTCGACTTGTTGCAAAAGGTTTTCGACAAGTTCAAGGGATTGACTACGATGAGACTTTCTCACCCGTAGCGATGCTTAAGTCTGTCCGAATCATGTTAGCAGTTGCCGCATTTTATGATTATGAAATTTGGCAAATGGATGTCCAAACTGCATTCCTGAATGGATTTCTGGAAGAAGAGTTGTATATGATGCAACCAGAAGGTTTTGTCGATCCAAAGGGAGCTAACAAAGTGTGCAAGCTCCAGCGATCCATTTATGGACTGGTGCAAGCCTCTCGGAGTTGGAATAAACGCTTTGATAGTGTGATCAAAGCTTTTGGTTTTATACAGACTTTCGGAGAAGCCTGTATTTACAAGAAAGTGAGTGGGAGCTCTGTAGCATTTCTGATATTATATGTAGATGACATATTACTGATCAGAAATAATATAGAATTTCTGGATAGCATAAAGGGATACTTGAATAAAAGTTTTTCAATGAAAGACCTCGGGGAAGCTGCTTACATATTGGGCATTAAGATCTATAGAGATAGATCAAGACGCTTAATAGGACTTTCACAAAGCACATACCTTGACAAAGTTTTGAAAAAGTTCAGAATGGATCAGGCAAAGAAAGGGTTCTTGCCTGTGGCACAAGGTGTGAAATTGAGTAAGACTCAATGCCCGACCACCGCAGAAGATAGAGAGAAGATGAAAAATGTTCCCTATGCTTCAGCCATAGGCTCTATCATGTATGCAATGCTGTGTACCAGACCTGATGTGTGCCTTGCTGTAAGTTTAGCAGGCAGGTACCAAAGTAATCCAGGAGTGGATCACTGGACAGCGGTCAAGAACATCCTTAAGTACTTGAGAAGGACTAAGGATATGTTTCTCATTTTTGGAGGTGACAAAGAGCTCGTCGTAAACGGTTACGTCGATGCAAGCTTTGACACTGATCCGGACGATTCCAAATCGCAAACCGGATACGTATTTACATTAAACGGTGGAGCTGTCAGTTGGTGCAGTTCTAAACAAAGCGTCGTGGCGGGATCTACATGTGAAGCTGAGTACATAGCCGCTTCAGAAGCAGCCAATGAAGGAGTCTGGATGAAGGAGTTCATATCCGATCTAGGTGTTGTACCTAGCGTATCGGGTCCAATGAAAATCTTTTGTGACAATACTGGTGCAATTGCCTTGGCAAAGGAATCCAGATTTCACAAAAGAACCAAACACATCAAGAGACGCTTCAACTCCATCCGGGATTTGGTCCAGGTGGGAGACATAGAGATATGCAAGATACATACGGATCTGAATGTTGCAGACCCGTTGACTAAGCCTCTTCCACGAGCAAAACATGATCAGCACCAAAACTCCATGGGTGTTAGAATCATTACTTTGTAATCTAGATTATTGACTCTAGTGCAAGTGGGAGACTGAAGGAAATATGCCCTAGAGGCAATAATAAAGTTATTATTTATTTCCTTATATCATGATAAATGTTTATTATTCATGCTAGAATTGTATTAACTGGAAACATAATACATGTGTGAATACATAGACAAACAGAGTGTCACTAGTATGCCTCTACTTGACTAGCTCATTAATCAAAGATGGTTATGTTTCCTAGCCATGAACAAAGAGTTGTTGTTTGATTAACGAGATCACATCATTAGTTGAATGATCTGATTGACATGACCCATTGCATTAGCATAGCACCCGATCGTTTAGTATATTGCTATTGCTTTTATCCATGACTTATACATGTTCCTTTAACTATGAGAATATGCAACTCCCATTTACCGTAGGAACACTTTGTGTGCTACCAAACGTCACAACGTAACTGGGTGATTATAAAGGTGCTCTACAAGTGTCTCCGAAGGTACATGTTGAGTTGGCATACTTCGAGATTAGGATTTGTCACTCCAATTGTCGGAGAGGTATCTCAGGGCCTTCTCGGTAATGCACATCACATAAAGCCTTGCAAGCATTGCAACCAATGAGTTAGTTGCGAGATGATGTATTACGGAACGAGAAAAGAGACTTGCCAGTAACGAGATTGAACTAGGTATTGGATACCGACGATCGAATCTCGGGCAAGTAACATACCGATGACAAAGGGAACAACGTATGTTGTTATGCGGTCTGACCGATAAAGATCTTCGTAGAATATGTAGGAGCCAATATGGGCATCCAGGTCCCGCTATTGGTTATTGACCGGAAACGTGTCTCGGTCATGTCTACATTGTTCTCGAACCGTAGGGTCCGCACGCTTAACGTTACGATGACAGTTATTATGAGTTTATGCATTTTGATGTACCGAAGGAGTTCGGAGTCCCGGATGTGATCACGGACGTGACGAGGAGTCTCGAAATGGTCGAGACATAAAGAATTATATATTGGAAGCCTATGTTTGGACATCGGATGCATTCCAGGTGAAATCAGGATTTTACCGGAATACCGGGAGGGTTACCGGAACCCCCCGGGAGCATAATGGGCCAACATAGGCCTTGGAGGAAAGGTGAGAGGGCAGCCCTAGGGGCTGCGCGCCTCCCCCCCTTCCCTAGTCCTATTAGGACTAGGAGAAGTGGGGCGCCCCCTCTCTCTCTCTCTCCCCCTTGGAGCAATCCTAGTCCAACTAGGATTGGGGGGGGGGGGGAAATCCTACTCCCAGAGGGAGTAGGACTCTCCTGGCGCACCAAACCTGGCCGGCCAGCCCCTCCCCCTTGAATCCTTTATATACGGGGGCAGGGGGCACCCCAAAGACACACAAGTTGATCTACGGATCGTTCCTTAGCCGTGTGCGGTGCCCCCTTCCACCAAATTCCACCTCGATTATATCGTTGCAGTGCTTAGGCGAAGCCCTGCGCCGATAACACATCAAGATCGTCACCACGCCGTCGTGCTGACGGAACTCTTCCCCGACGCTTTGCTGGATCGGAGCCCGGGGATCGTCATCGAGCTGAACGTGTGCCAAGAACTCGGAGGTGCCGGAGTAACGGTGCTGTGATCGGTTGGATCGCGAGGAGAACGTACGACTACTTCCTCTACGTACGACTACTTCCTCTACGTTGTGTCAACGCTTCCGCTTCGGTCTACGAGGGTACGTAGACAAACACTCTCCCCGCTCGTTGCTATGCATCACCATGATCTTGCGTGTGCGTAGGAAATTTTTTGAAATTACTGCGTTCCCCAACAGATGCCACTTCATAATTTTCGTCCAGAGGCTATTCTAGGTGCTGCATCACCTTCTTCTTGGGCCAGGCCCATGTAATTTCGAAATACTTCAATATAGGCTGTTTTTAGAGTCCATATGTGTGGGGAAACAAGAGTTAGGGTGGGTTTCGGATCCCTCCTCCAAGGGCCACGAAATTCCCCCCTCTTCCCCCATATATACAGCCCCTAGGGCATCGTTTAGACTTTGGGATTTGTTTAGTTAAAAGTTAGCGACTGCAACTTCGTGTACTTCGTTTGTGTCCAACGACTAGACCGAGACCGCTTACGGATCCCCACCTTTATTAATACTTCATATATACTCGCAATATTCAGATTGCTTTTATCATATTCTTGCTTGTTCTTCGATTGCTTGCAGGAATAGACCTTCATGGTCAGGTTGATTGTGCTCCGGCGTGGTCAATAACCTCTCGGAGTTGGTTTAGCGATTGCTAAGGCGCAACGTCGTGCACGTTTGTAGTCGGATCATCAAAGTCATCTTCACCAAATCGATAGTTATCATCTCATCGAAAGATCGGGACACCCCCGCCTCTATCAAAGGCCCCCAAAAAAGGGACAATGCTACTGTCCTTATTCCACACTTTTGCTTCAAAGTAGCACCATGATCTTCATGATAGAGAGTCTCTTGTTTTGTCACTTCCATATACTAGTGGGAATTTTTCATTTAGAACTTGGCTTGTATATTCCAACAATGGGCTTCCTCAAATGCCCTAGGTCTTCGTGAGCAAGCAAGTTGGATGCACACAGCACACCCACTTAGTTCCTTTTGTTGAGCTTTCATACATTTATAGCTCTAGTGCATCCGTTGCATGGCAATCCCTACTCCTCGCATTGACATCAGTTGATGGGCATCTCATAGCCCGTTGATTAGCCGCGTCGATGTGAGACTTTCTCCTTTTTTTGTCTTCTCCACATAACCCCCATCATTATATTCTATTCCCCCCATAGTGCTATATCCATGGCTCAAGCTCATGTATTGCGTGAAGGTTGAAAAAGTTTGAGATTACTAAAGTATGAAACAATTGCTTGTCTTGTCATCGGGGTTGTGCATGATGAGAGCATTCTTGTGTGACGAAAATGGAGCATGACCAAACTATATGATTTTGTAGGGATGAACTTTCTTTGGCCATGTTATTTTGAGAAGACATAATTGCTTAGTTAGTATGCTTGAAGTATTATTATTTTCAAGTCAATATTAAACTTTTATCTTGAATCTTTCGGATCTGAACATTCATGCCGCAATAAAAGAGAATTACATGGATAAATATGTTAGGTAGCATTCCACATCAAAAATTCTGTTTTTATCATTTACCTACTCGAGGACGAGCATGAATTAAGCTTGGGGATGCTTGATACGTCTCCAACGTATCTATAATTTTTGATTGTTCCATGCTATTATATTATCTGTTTTGGATGTTTATGGGCTTTATTAAACACTTTTATATTATTTTTGGGACTAACCTATTAACCCAGAGCCCAGTGCCAGTTTCTATTTTTTCCCTTGTTTCATGTTTCGCGGAAAAGGAATATCAAACGGAGTCCAAACGGAATGAAACCTTCGAAAAAGTTATTTTTGGAAAGAAAGCAATACGGGAGACTTGGAGTGCATGTCAGGGGATCAACGAGGAGAGCACGAGGCAGGGGGCGCGCCCACCCCCTGGGCGCGCCCTCCACCCTCGTGGGCCCCTCGTGGATCCCCTGATGGACTTCTTTCGCCTATATATTCCCATATACCCTAAAACCTTCAGGGAACAGAATAGATCGAGAGTTCCGCTGCCGCAAGCCTCTGTAGCCACCAAAAACCAATCGGGGCCCTATTCCGGCACCCTGCCGGAGGGGGGATCCCTCACCGGTGGCCACCTTGATCATCCCGGCGCTCTCCATGACGAGGAGGAAGTAGTTCTCCCTCGGGGCTGAGGGTATGTACCAGTAGCTATGTGTTTGATCTCTCTCTCTCTCTCTCTTGTGTTCTTGATTTGGCACGATCTTGATGTATCGCGAGCTTTGCTAATATAGTTGTATCTTATGATGTTTCTCCCCCTCTACTCTCTTGTAATGGATTGAGTTTTCCCTTTGAAGTTATCTTGTCAGATTAAGTCTTTAAGGATTTGAGAACATTTGATGTATGTCTTGCATGGGATACCCGTGGTGACAATGGGGTATTCTATTGATTCACTTGATGTATGTTTTGGTGATCAACTTGTGGGTTTCGCCCATGAACCTATGCATAGGGGTTGGCACACGTTTTCGTCTTGACTCTCAGAACTTTGGGGCACTCTTTGAAGTACTTTGTGTTGGTTTGAATAGATGAATCTGAGATTGTGTGATGCATATCGTATAATCATACCCACCGATACTTGAGGTGACATTGGAGTATCTAGGTGACATTAGGGTTTTGGTTGATGTGTGTCTTAAGGTGTTATTTTACTACGAACTCTAGGGCTGTTTGTGACACTTATAGGAATAGCCCAATGGATTGATCGGAAGGAATAACTTTGAGGTGGTTTCGTACCCTACAATAATCTCTTCGTTTGTTCTCCGCTATTAGTGACTTTGGAGTGACTCTTTGTTGCATGTTGAGGGATAGTTATGTGATCCAATTATGTTATTATTGTTGAGAGAACTTGCACTAGTGAAAGTATGAACCCTAGGCCTTGTTTCCTAGCATTGCAATACCATTTGTACTCACTTTTATCATTAGTTACCTTGCTGTTTTTATATTTTCAGATTACAAAACCTATATCTACCATCCATATTTCACTTGTATTACCATCTCTTCGCCGAACTAGTGCACATATACAATTTACCATTGTATTAGGTGTGTTGGGGACACAAGAGACTCTTTGTTATTTGGTTGCAGGGTTGTTTGAGAGAGACCATCTTCATCCAACACCTCGCATGGATTGATAAACCTTAGGTCATCCACTTGAGGGAAATTTCCTACTGTCCTACAAACCTCCGCACTTCGAGGCCCAACAACGTCTACAAGAAGAAGGTTGCGTAGTAGACATCCGCCCACAATTTGAGCAGCGGGACCTTTCAGGTAGTAAGCCACGAAGGTGACATAGTTGGCAGGGGCTACGTCAGTAGACTGAAACTCGAAAGTGATGTCATGAAGCAAGTCATCAGTATCAAGGGGCTGAGTTGAGCTGTGGTAGATGACAGGGTTGAGACATGAAAAGTCTTGGAGAGTCACTGGGGCTAGCTGTTGATTCATATTGGGACACAGAAACTAAGCCATGACTCCTTCCATGAGCTCGCAATTCAGCTCAAGTGTTGTATCATTCTGGCCATGTATTCGAGAGGTGGTCGACTGTCGCCACCATGGTCACGATCAGCGGGTCTAACCATCCTGCTTAAAGCAACAGGGGGTAGTCTAGCAAGGGGTGGAGCAAGTGTAGGGAGTCCTTCATGATGAAACCGAACAATGAGCAAAGGTGTGGTATGTACAAAGCAGTAGTCATTGAAGACATACAGCTACATATTCGGAGCCAATTATGAGTTTTGACAAGAGAAACACCGTAGACATACTAGGCGGCACGCATGCACGCGATGGAGGACTACAACGAGACATAGCAAAAGCTACATCAGCGTCGGGGAAAACCACTGGAGCAAGGGATTAGCAAGTGACGATGCAGGGTGCCCTCGATAAGAGGATCCTGCGGTTAGTGAACATTGTGAAGCAAAACTTGACTCCAATTTGAAAAAGGGTAATACAAATCTCTGGGTGGATGTGATCACGAGATCCTAATGTTAGATTTAGCAAAATCATTTAACCCAAATAGAAGAGAGATCAGATTCCCAGAGTAAAGACAAGGAATAAAAGATCCTAATACCACCCAATGGCGACGTGGGGCCGTAAGCCACACAGCCGTGTTAGTAAAACAGTTTTTTCCAAGACTAGACTCAACTTCGGCCAAGGAGTTGGAAGGGGGGTTCCTACAGGCAGTCGGCTCTGATACCAACCGATTCAATCGTACACTAATCATACACACAAACATGTACGATAAAGATCAGGGACTCACGGGAAGATATCACAACACAACTCTGAACACAAATGAAAGTCATACAAACTCCATATTACAATCCAGGGGCCTCGAGGGATGGAATACATAAACGAGTCAGCGGAAGCAACAATATCTTAGTATAGACATAAGTTAAACAAGTTTTGCCTTAAGAAGGCCAGCACAAACATCAATGATCGAATAGGCAAGGCCTCCTGCCCGGGACCTCCTAACTACTCCTGGTTGTCGGTGGGCTCCATGTAGTAGTAGGCACCCTCGAGGTGGTAGTAGTAGTCGACTGAGGTTGCATCTGGCTCCTGGGATCCACCATCTGGTTGCCACAACCGGAAAGAAGAAAGAAGGGGGGAAAGGGGGATAAAAGCAACCATGAGTACTTATCCAAAGTACTCGCAAGCATTAGATCTATACTAAGTATGCATTGGTATCAAAGGGAATGGCTGTATTTGTGGACTAAACTGCAGAATGCCAGAATAGAGGGGAAGGCTCCAAGCATTTTCCAGCATGTAGAAGAGTATAGAATAGCAGTTTAATTAACAAGCATGTTGTAACATTATGTAAGTGCATCTAGTGCCCCTTTGTGATTTTGGTGTATTGAAGACTTATAGGTTAAGGACTAATGTGTTTACGAGTGTACACAGGTCTATAAGTCTATGAGGAGTTTGATATTTACAGAGAAAGTCGACCCCTAAAAATGAAGTTCTTCGACTGAAGACTTTGGATTTCTGAAGACTTTCTGAAGACTTTGAAAGTGAAGAAATTGGTGTGACCTTGAAGACTTGTTATTCATTCGAGGAACATGAAGCGTGAAGAATTTTGTTTTCGTAGTTTTATTTTCTCTTTCTTGAGTCATAGGAAACACCGTACTGTGAAAGGGGGCCGAGGAAATACTAAGGAAAAATTTCCATGTGATGCTCAACTCAAAATCCTACACCTACCAATCCCTTCGAGTGAAGCCATTGGAAATCTCATACAGTTCAGTCATATTCTTCAATGACAGATACGAAGTTCTTCTATTCTCTGAGGAATTTGTTCTGAGTGAGGAGTTAGGAATTCGCCAGTGCGGACTGCCTACACAGTGAGCATCATGATAGCCCTGAGGAATTTGATACTCAAATTTCCGACCATTGCTGTGCCTTATGCCAGCTGTCCGAAAGTATCTACCCACCTAAAAGTCATATCATTGAAGGGCATTTATGTCTTATCATGTCGGGCTGCTCCCTAGGCTATAAATAGCCGCCCCCTACAACCACTAGCTGGTTGGCTGCTCCGAAAGAAACTGACACTTGTCATTTGAGAGCATCCCATCCTCCGAGGACTTTGTGCGAAAATCATCGAGTGAGGAAAACCCAAACCCAAACACCTTCAAACCCAAAGTGATTGAGCATCATTGAAGAGATTGATCCTGCGTGGATCCGACGCTTGTTACCTTTGAAGACTGTGCTTCTTCCAGACGGTTAGGCGTCATGGTCTAGAGCATCCAAGAGGAATTGTGGATCGCCGAGTGACCCAGTCTGTGAAGGTTTGGAAGTCACCTGAAGACTTACCATGAGTGATTGGGCAAGGTCTGTGTGACCTTAGCTCAAGGAGAATACGGTGAGGACTGTGTGTCCTCAGGTTTAAATACCTAGCTGCTCCAACCAGACGTAAAATTGAGACAGCAGTTGGAACTGGTCTACCAAATCATTGTCTTCACCAAGCTTACTGGATCTATTTCCTCAACTCTTTCATTTCCTCATAACTGTGTTGTGCACTTATTAATTTCTGTGTTTGAAGATTTTGACTGAAGATTTTGTTCAGTCTGTTTGTCTTCATCCTGTGTTATCCTGTGTTTACGCTTTTTGTACTCTGTGCTCATCTTCATTTCATCATGATGACCATGCTTGTGTTCGGTTATGTTTACTTTTGAGTACTTATTCCGCTGCAAGTAGTTCTTCGCTAAGGAATTTCCTCACCCGCAATTTCCTCAGTGAAGAATTCATAAAAATCGCCTATTCACCCCCCTCTGGTCGATAAAACGCACTTTCAATTGGTATCAGAGCAAGGTACTCCCTTGTTCTCTGTGATTTTGGTTTAACCTCCTGGAGTTTTAGTTATGTCGACCGCATGTATGATCAAGGTCTCTGCTGGGTGTCCTACCTTCGATGGGACGGACTACCCCTACTGGAAGAATAAGATGTGAATGCATATTGAGGCAATTGATAACGTTCTCTGGTATGTTGTGGAAAATGGTGTTCCCTCAGTCACACCTTCTCTGAATGCTGTTGACGTGAAGAGATTCAAGCAACTCGACTCTCAAGCGAAGAATATCATATGTGGCCATCTAAGCAAAGGACAGTATGGAAGAGTGAGTGCTTTGGAAACTGCTAAGCTTATCTAGGATAGGCTGTCCAAAGTCAATGAAAGAGTCTCAACACAGCGTGGCTCTCGAGTTGATGTTCTTCGCAATCTCTTCAGCAGCTTCGAAAGACTCGACAATGAAAATGTTCAACAAACCTTCGATCGCCTCACTGACATCTCAAATGAGCTTCAAGCTCTTGGTGCCACTAACATCACTAATCATGAGGTTGTGGAGAAATTGCTGAGATCGCTTGATTCCTCATTTGATACTCTGGCACTGATGATACAAGAGCGTGCTAACTACAAGTCACTTGATCCCGCTGATATCCTCGAGAGGCTAAATACTCATGAGTTGCAGCTTGCTGAAAAGAGAGATCTCTATGGTTCGAGCTATGGCAAATCACGTGCACTGAAGGCCAAGGCAGTCTCTGAGTCTGAAGATGAAGATTCTAGGAGCAGCCTTTGTGATCCTCAAGAACTGAGCCATGAACTAGCACTGCTCATGAAGAAACTCCAGAAGTTCTCAAGACGTGGTCGCTTTGGAAAACCCTCAAGGAGCAATGATTCCTCATCCAGTGACTACAAGAAGAGGCTATGCCACAAATGCAAGAAGCCTGGCCACTACATTCAAGATTGTCCTCAGTGGGAAAAGGAATCAAAGACGAAGAAATACAAGGATTACAGTTCTGATGACGCGAAGAAGAAGAAGAAATCATCAAAATCTTCATCATCAAAATCCTCGAAGTCTTCATCTCACAAGAAGAGCAGCTCCAAGAAGGCTCGGGCATTCATTGGCAAGGAAATGGACTCTCTGGCTGAATCTGAGGAACATGAGGAAGAGGAGGCATCTGAGGAATCCGAGTCCGCTATGGCGAGCCTAGCCCTCGCTACTACATTTGTCAGCAAGTCTATCTTCAACTCTGAAGAGAATGATCTCTCCAAAAAGGCTGATGAAGGCAATGATGACTATGCTCCCACCTATTGCTTCATGGCAAAGGGTGCCAAGGTACTCAAATATACCTCCACTGAATCAAGTGAGAATGAATCTGATGAAAACCTCAAGCCCAGCTACTCTAAACTTGCTAAGATTGCTGTGAAACAACAAAAGGCTTATGAAAAGGTTCAAAACATACTAGACAACAGTGATGATATGTTGGGTGAAGAAATGGATCGCACTAAAACCTTGACTTAAAGTCTTCAGAGACTTCAGTCTAGGTTTGACAACCTTCAAGGTCATCATAACACTCTCTTATCTGATCATGAGAAGCTTTCTTATGAATTTCTTCAAAGAAAGCAAGATCTTGAAAAGCTAAGAGTGAGTTATGAAGATCTTAAGAAGGAGCGCGATTCATTGCTAGCTCAACAAATCAGCACTGCTCAGGAAGAATTTGTTCCTCCATGTTTGAAATGCATTGAACGTGAATCTTCTAATTCTTCACCTGAATGCTCAAATGCTTCTAACACTACAAATTCTTCAACTGTCTCTGCTATCACTAATTCCTCATCTCAGGACATTGCTGGTATCACTGATGATGCAGGGCTGAAGGAATTGTACATGACAGGCATGTACAAAAGCCTCAAAGGGCATCAGACTCTCTGTGATGTGCTTAAAAAGCAGATCCTCAACAGAAACCCTAGGAAAGAGGGTATTGCCTTTGAGAGGAAACTTAGTGCTGATGGTACATATTGGAAGCCTGAGCAGTACTGTCGTGGAATTGTCACGGCAGATGTCCTAGTGTGAGGACTTAGTCGTGATGCCAACGCATCTATGCGGTAGCTTGAAGGGGTTGGCTGGAATCGAGAGACGCGAGGTGGATCAACACAAAAGACAAGGATTTAGACAGCTTCGGGCCACGGGAAACATCGTCCGATAATAGCCCTACATGATGTTTGTGGCTAGGTCTCCTTATGCTCACGAGAGAGTCGCCGGTAAGCCGACTCTCCTCTAGTTGTGTCTAGCCCTAGAGATTATTGCTTCTTACTTGTCCCTCTTTGGGGAGCCCTGCCCCTCCTTATATAAGTTGAAGGGGTGGGTTACATGTGGAGTCCTATTAGGATTATGACTAGTCTATTACAAGTGGAATCCTAGTCTGCCCCTTAAGGGAAAACTCCTTATGCCTTTCCTCGTAAACTAGCCCACCATAACATGAGCCAGCCTTCTGGGCCTTGGGCCTAGTCTTCTATCTGACCCTCCGTTAGGGCCATCCTTGAGTCACCACTCCGGCGGGTTACCAATGAAAACGCCAAGCCCTGCCGGGTCATACCGCTGGGTATATCCCCGACATTAGCCCCCAGTTTAATTTGGATTTATCCATGTTAAATTGATCCTATAAAATAAACACAAGAACAAACTTGATAGGTTGTGCTCCGGGTTAAATATTTTCCTGAACCGGCACCTGATCATCTTTAAGTCCTTGTCATTTCCTCCTGGATGCATACTCAAGATCTTATAGCAAATCTCTTTTAACAGATATGTCCAAACCTTGCCAATGCAAAAAATCCAGGCACTTCTTCTAAAAAATCCGGGTTAATAGGCCAGCTTCGTAACCAATTTGCTGACATTGGCTCTTGTAGAGAAATATTATAAGAAATAACCCATTTGAGTCGGCCTTCAATGCTCTGACTTGACAAAAATATTGGCCTTGAAATATTCAACTGATCATATTCAGCCGGCTTAAAGATGTAGATCTTGCCGATTTATGATTGCCAAATTTGCCGGGTTATAAATAAATGATGTCGGGTCATGATTGTTGCAGACACCGGGTTAATCTGGTTTACTCCAAACTGAGATTTTGAAGATTTTTTCTCCTTTATATGCATATTACCTGTAGCCCCCAAGTACCGGGTTGTCATGCTTGAAGCAACCTGGGACTTGTAATTGCCTTATGCTCATGAAAAGTACAACCAGTGTAGCCCCCAAGGGCCGGGTCATTATGCAATAATGACCAGGTACTTTGTAGATATAACCATGTAAACTTGAACAACAACGTGTAGCCCCCAAGGGCTGGCTTAGAAAATAATACTGAGCTGGGACTTTGTATATCATTTATTGATAATAACATCATATAATATAATCTCCACCATGGGGCTTGAACCCACGTCCACAAGGTTAAGAGCTTTGTACTCTACCAACTGAATAGTGGACCGTTCAATATAATGGATTAATGCTTGTGTACCTTGAATTTGTGACAGGAGCAATTGGTAGCCCCAAGGGTCGGCTCATTACAATGTGATGAGTCGGGTCTTCAATAAGTTGAACAAAAAGTGACTTTACATTAGCCCCAAGTGCCATGGTGCATGCTGGCAGTGACATGGGACTTGCATATTTGATGTAATCTCAATTTAAATAATGTAGCCCCCAAGTGCCGGGTTGTAAGCTTGCAGCGACTCGGGACTATTCCTTCCATTGTAGAATAAATCATATCCATTGATAAAATAATAGCCATTGCGCCAAAGCGACTTTGAATACTTGATCTGTTGATAAGTAAATTCGGAGTTTAAATACCCGACGGCTCTTGGCCTATGGCAATTTAATACGCCTCCATGGTAAGCCGGAATTTTTATAACCCGGCGGCTTATAACCTTTGAGAAAATCAAGAATTGATAACCCTTTTGAGACACCAATTTCAATCTTTGATGATGGGCTAGAACTTAATCAGTTATGTAAGTCATAGCTCTGTAAATACTGCACAGAGTTTGAACAACATATCCCCTGGCGACTTAATGTCAAAAGCCAGGGCGGGTAACCACCCAAATGTAGTCTTATCCTGCACACAAGTAGATCATAAGATCCCTTGGCGGTTTACCGCAGGGCGGGTCATAATATCTCACATATAACCACTATGATATTGAATTTGTACTGCCGGTTTACATGACCTATGCAGTAAGGGTGATAACCCAATCCTTAGAAGCCAATACTTCCAAATATATGATGATTGTCACATGCTGGCGACTTATCGTCCAAAGCCAAGCCGGGTTAAATTTAAACCACACTTATACTTAGATCTGAACAAAAAAGTCTCAAGACAAAACCAAAGATTGTTTGGAAAAACTTAAACCAAATAGAAAGAAAAAAATTGAGGCTTCTGATTCGAATACGATCAGTAAACCGTTCCAAAGGGGTTAAGCTAGGATTCGAATACGATCATGTAGCCCCCAGTGGCTTTGGCCTTGCGCCGATCAAGAGGGTACCGACAGCTGTGTTCTCTTTGGTTCAAATACGACCTATGTTTGAACAGGAAGCCCCCAAATGACCTTGAGAGTTTTTTAACGACTCATATTCGAATACGATCAAAGTCAGACCCAAAAGGGGTTAAGCTATGATTCAAATACGATCAAGAAGCCCCCTAGTGAGTTTGGCATTGTGCCGATTAAGAGGGTACCGACAACTATGTTCTCTTTGGTTCGAATACGACCTATGTTTGAACAGGAAGCCCCCAAGTGACCATATAAGTTTTGGCATTGCGCCGATAAATAGGGTACCGACAGCTATGCTCGATGAGCAGGAAGCCCCCAAGTGACCATAATAAGATAGGACGTAAGGTAGGATATCCATGTTTGAACCACGCATCATGGCAGCAAGTTCTTTTTGGCAACCTTTAATTTTTCTGAGAACTCGAACTTGCGAGAGATTAATTCTTTTTGAACTTGAACTTTAAACCAGATTTGCAAGCTTAAAAACTTTGTGGGAGACAGATTGTCCTTGAGCCGGATTGTGAACCGGATATTGAGAGCTTCAAAGCTTTGTGGTAGATAAGTTTCCCTTGAACTGGATTTTGAACCAGAATCCTTATTTTGAGCTAGAAATCTTTTGAAGGCCTTTAAATTTTCATCGATCTAGCAGTAATCTCCGGGGCCGGGTTATTTTTCCCTTCAATGACCCAGAGTTCTTGAATTCATTGAAACCAACCAATTCTACTGAGTCATACCATTGTAGCCCCCGAGTCTCAAGACGACTCGAGGAGTTGGCTTGAGATTCTCCATATCTGACCATAGCAGAAGTTGTATATCATTGGCGTTGATAACGCGATGTGAATCCACGGAAGGTTGAGGTTACTGCGGCGGGTTATAAATGATCTTGTATGAACCGTGTCAGCAGCTCGGCCAATGATTCCTTCCAACTGGCTGTTTGAAGTTAACCAAACTATAGTGGCGGCGACTTGTGCGCCTGCCCATTGAACCATCCAGTGCAGATGGCGGCTGATAATATATGATAATTTGCCTCCAATTTGTTGGAAGAAAACCGGGCTACCCAAGCAGTGACTTGCTCATACTCAATAAACAGCTCATGCAGATAGGCGCGCCCCGATGTATTGATGTAGACCAGGCCGCGAGAGACGGACGGTAAAAACGACTGCAACATCAGAGGGGGCTCAAACAGATGAATCGGCCGCGGTGCTGTAAAACGGCGCGGCCGAGTCAACCACGTTGTTTTGATGTAGTGAACAATTGTCATGAATCAACAATATTGCAGACCAAGGCAAAGATAAACTGCTCTTTGACAAAAACAATATATGCCAATAAAAAATATTTTAGATGGATATCACTTGATGTGCCAGATCGAAAATAATCCGCCATGAAATTAATGACCACTAGGTGAAGTTGAAATCACTCATGGGTGAACCGGCCGCGGCATTGTAAGCCGGCGCAGACGGGAGAGTCGGCAGCGACGTTGTAAGCCGGCGCGGAGAGTCAGCCACAGCGTTGGAAACGGCTCGGCCGCGGGCGAGTCGGTCGCGGGCACGGACGATGAGTCAGTCGCGTGTGTTGATGTAGTGAGGGCGGCGGCTTGCGCACATATCCGCCCGGCAGCACGACACGGACGCGCTAGTGCAACCTTTGTAACGAAATAATGGTGCCATGAAAAAATACCACAGACCAGAGTAATTGTTCTTTTTTTAAAAAAATATCAACAAAAAATTGACTGGACAGAATTCACGTGATAAATCTGAACGCTAGATGATTTTTGCGTGGCCCAGTTTGCTTGTATATATGGTGGGTTGGTCAAACTGGCTCCTAGCCTATTTGTACGTTGGAGTCGGTACTCTCTCCTGAACCCACATTGCCTTTCTCTTTGCAAACTTCACAATCCCGTACTCCCTTGAACACATTGTCCTCTTGTCAGTTACAATTTTTCCTCCCTTCACTGAAGGGTAATAGACCCTAAATGTTTTGGGTAACATGTAGTCTACAATATCAGCTTTCAACTCCCCAATAAATCCTGTATTTAATCCGCGGTGCTATCACTCTCTTCACCAGTACAGGCCTAGTTAAATCTTCACACGAGCTCAACATTTGGCATCTTTTATCCATTAACTATCCGAAGAAAAATGCTCAGTAGCTGTACAGCCAGCAAACTTGGCCAAACCATAACCCTAAAACTGTCCATTTTACTTGTTACGGATAAGCTGAACAGATTAGACCTCCCCAGTATGGGCGAAGTAGCAGCTGAAGTAGAATACGGCGGCTTCAAACCATGTGGAGCAGTAGCGGCGACTCAGGAGACGGGCGCGTGGGCAGTTGTGGCGCGACATAGCCAGCGGGAGACCAACGCGCGGGTGCCGGGTTGGAACCAGAGGCGGTGTGAGGCGGCGGCGACTTGGCCTAGCCGCAACGAGAAGCTTTCTTATCTGATCATGAGAAGCTTTCTTATGAATTTCTTCAAAGAAAGCAAGATATTATAAAGCTAAGAGTGAGTTATGAAGATCTTCAGAAGGAGCGCGATTCATTGCTAGCTCAACAAATCAGCGCTGCTCAGGAAGAATTTGTTCCTCCATGTTAGAAATGCATTGAACGTGAATCTTCTAATTCTTCACCTAAATGCTCAAATGCTTCTAACACTACAAATTCTTCAACTGTCTCTGCTATTGTACATGACAGGCATGTACAAAAGCCTCAAAGGGCATCAGACTCTCTGTGTTGTGCTTAAAAAGTAGATCCTCAACAGGAACCCTAGGAAAGAGGGTATTGCCTTTGAGAAGAAACTCAGTGCTGATGGTACATATTGGAAGCCTGAGCAGTACTGTCATGGAATTGTCACGACAGATGTCGTAGTGTGAGGACTTAGTCGTGAGGCCAACGCATCTATGCGGTAGCTTGAAGGGGTTGGTCGGAATCGAGAGATGCAAGGCGGATCAACACACAAGACAAGGATTTAGACGGCTTCGGGCCCCGGGAAACATCATCCGGTAATAGCCCTACATGCTGTTTGTGGCTAGGTCTCATTATGCTCATGATAGAGTTGTCGGTAAGCCGACTCTCCTCTAGTTGTGTCTAGCCCTAGAGATTATTGTTTCTTGCATGTCCCCCTTTGGGGAGCCCTGCCCCTCCTTATATATGTTGAAGGGGCGGGTTACATGTGGAGTCCAATTAGGATTAGGACTAGTCTATTACAAGTGGAATCCTAGTCTGCCCCTTAAGGGAAAATTCCTTATGCCGTTCCTCGTAAACCGGCCCACCATAAGATGAGCCGGCCTTCTGGGCCTTGGGCCTAGTCTTCTATCTGACCCGCCGTTAGGGCCATCTGTGAGTCGCCAGTCTCGTGAGTCGCCACTCCGGCGGGTTACCAATAAAAACGCCAAGCCCGGCAGGGTCATACTTCCGGCCGGGTCATACCGCGGGGTATATCCCCAACAAGTAACCCAAAACCTCATGGGTTGCTGCAAAGGGGCCTCCATTAGATCCATCCAATCTATCTAGTTTTACATGTGAATCTCCTCATTCTTCTGATGACTCATTTGACTCCAACTATAAACTGTTCAAGAATCAGAATGGTGAAGTATTTGCTAGATATGTTGGTACTAACTGCAGGAACGGTTCCCCTATGAAGAAAATCTGGGTTCCCAAAAGATGTCTTGAAAGTCTTTAGGCGAACGTCCTCATGACACCACCTGTGAGGAATAGGAACCCCGAATCAAATTCTTCATATGAACCAAATTCTTCATATGGATTCAAGTCCTCATACGAACCAAATTCCTCACGTGGATCAAATTCCTCAAAAGGATCAAAGTCCTCATATGATTATCATCGTGCTAACCCCTCTGTTTCGCAGGGAAGAGCTAAGGGCTATGAATATGAGCATTATTCTTCTAACCATTATGTTTATAAGTCTTCGAAGAATTTCTCTGGTTATTCATATGCCTATCCTAACTCCTCTTATGTGAAACGAAATGGACTGGCTTCTATGCCACCTTTCTCATATGGAGCCTGCAGAGTGATGAACTCTTTGCCACCCCTTCAGATGTGGGTGGTGAAGAAAAAGAACTAATTTCTTATGCAGGATCAGGTCTCCAGACGTGCGTAAACGTCTGAAGAATTTGCTAGAGACCTAAAATTGCCTGAAAGGACGCAGGCTAATCATGAAGAAATGAACTCACATTTCTCACATCCTCTACTGCTTTATCTGTTCTACTGCTTGATCTGATGAATTGATGTCATATTCTTCACTGATGAGGTATACGAGTTCGTAAGCTACACTAATTCATCTGTAGGATGATCAACCCAAAGCCAATGAGTGGGTCCTCGATAGTGGATGTACAAATCACATGACTGGTGACAAGAATCTATTGATGGATGCTCCCTTATCTCCATTGCATTTGAAGCATATGATCTTCGCTAACAAAGCAAAAGTCAGGTATTGGGTCTAGGTAAGGTTGCGATCTCAAAGGATCGACACATGGACAAAGTCATGCTTGTCGAGTCCTTAGGATACAACCTCAAGTCTGTCTCAATGCTTTATGATATTGATACGGTTGTTGTCTTTGGCAAGTATTGTTGTGTTGTGAACATGGAAGCTGACAATTCCAAAGTATTCGAAGGCTTTAGGAGAGGAGACTTGTATATTGTTGATTTCTCTACAGGACCACAACCAGCCGTGTGCCTACTTGCAAAAGCTTCAGAAGGCTGGCTATGGCATCGACGACTTGGTCATGCAGGCATGAGGAATTTGCACACGCTTCCGAAGAAGAAGCATGTCATTGGCATTGAGAATGTCAAATTCCTCAAGGATCACTTATGCGGAGCCTGTGAAGCTGGAAAGATGACCAAGGCCAAGCATCCAGCGAAGACAATCATGACTACCACTTGCCCATTTGAATTGCTTCATATGGATCTCTTCGGTCCTAACCACTATTCTGCAGTTTCAAATGATGCATCTCAATATGGCTTTGTTATTGTTGATGATTACTCTCGTTACACATGGTTACGCATTGTTACTTACTGTCGGGGCGGACGGGCGTCCCCCCGCGAGCACCTATGGGGCCGGAGCCCCTTTCGTTGTCCGGTGAGGGGGGCGGAGGGAGCACAGAGAGCAGATCGAAGCGGGCACACGGGCGGTTTACCCAGGTTCGGGCCGCGATGGACGCGTAAAACCCTACTCCTGCTTAGTTGTATTGAACTGGGGAGCTCGGGAGCTTGGAGAGCTAGCTGCACCGAGCGTATGGCTGTCTGGATGCCGAATCTCCGAACCCTCGGAACCCCCTCTACGTTGCACACGGGCCTCCTTTTATAGCGCAAAGGGGTCACCGACAGGTGTCAACGTAAGAGAAAGGGGTAAAAGTGTAAAAGGGGTGGTAGCTGTAATAGTGCGGGAACGGTGGTGCTACAGTGCGGCACAGTGTTATCATACCTACTTCTGACGGTAGGGGACAAGGGCATTAAATGCCCGTCACGGTCGCCCGGACAGCACCGAGGTGGACCGTTAGGTGCGCCACCGTTCGCCACGATGGCGGCTGCATGCCACCGCATGCCCCAGGCTGCGCGGTGCCTCGCCACGTGCCCTCGGGGGAAGCCCCGGAGCGACGCGTGGGCGGGCGAGCTGGAGCGCAGTCTTGAGGTGGTGATCTTGCCGCGGCAAGTGGCTTGCCGCGGGGGTCGTCTTCCTGTGCCTGATAGCGTGCCAGCTATCAGGCCTTGCCGGGGCGCTTGGCGCGCCACGGCGGGCTTCTCTTGTGGTGCCTGGGTTCGGCCTTCCCGACAAGCTCCTCTTGTCGGGGGCTCGATCTTCTGTCTCGTTATACTTTGTTCTTGGATGGCCTTACATAGGCTCAGTCGTCCCGGCAAGCTCCTCTTGCCGGGGTCTTGTCTTCTTGGCCCGGCAAGCTCCTCTTGCCGGGGGCCTTGTCTTCTTGGCCCGGCAAGCTCCTCTTGCCGGGGGCCTTGTCTTGAATGCTTGGTCTTCTCGTGGCGCTTCCGGGGCGGGCCTTGCCGCAGGGTGCTACGACTGCCCGTGCACAAGTCTGGGGTACTAAGGTACCCCTACTTTAGTACACCGACAGGAGCCCCCGGGCCTGGGCCACACACGGTGCCGAGCGTCGTTGGGCCAGGCCCTAACGGTGCACGGGCACACATGGCCTTGGTCGCGCTGCTCCTTAACTCCGCATCCGCCGCGCCTTCCCTAGGCGGCGCGCGCTTATCGCGGCGTAGTGGGGGCGAAAACGCCCGTTCCCTCTTTAAGCGGAGGGAGGTGTGGAGGCGCGGCTTAATAAATGAACGGGGGTGGGGCGTGGTTTTCGAGGCGTCCGTTCCCCATGGTCGCGGGATGGGGAGAGGTCGTCCCACCCGTCGCCTCGGTTCTGCGCGCCCACCACGCGGTCCTCATGCACTCGGGGTCGCGGCGGCGGAGGCAGGGAGTCAGGCCGGCGCGGGCCGATGCGGTGGGTCGGCCCCAGTCGCCTGCCCTTCCTCCGCTTCTATGGGAGGAGCGGGGCGGCCGCGGTCCCACTCCGCTCCTTTATAAGGAGCGAGGGGGGGCGACGGAAAATACGCACTCCATCTCCTTCCTCCTTCTGCTTCTGGTTTCCTTCCCCCATCTACGATGGAGGGGGGGAACCCTGGTTCTTCTTCGGTTGCCGCGAGGGTGTCTGCTCGGCAACGCGCCCCTCCTCCCCTTGCGCCCGCGGCGGCGGAGCCGATCGTCGGGGGAAGAGGGAGAGGGCGAGGTCGCGGACGAGGTCGTGGACGGGGCCGAGGCGCTCGGGGCGGACGGATCGGTGCGCCGCCCTTGCCCCCGCCAGCGGCTCCGTTCCCTCCCGCGGTCCATCTCGGGGACGACCCCCGCGAGTTCATTGTCAGGCTGCGCCGGGCGCCTCGTCGCCACCTCCGGCTTCCCGCTCCATTCGCGAACATGTTGGAGGTGGAGCAGCCTGAGACGCTAAACCTGCGCATGAGGGGCTGCGGGATCAGCGGGACGCGAGTCCACGTCGAGTTCCGAGCCCCCGGCGTGGTGTGTCTGGGCCGCGGGTGGAAGACGTTCGCCCGGATACACAGCTTGACGGAAGGGTTCACCCTCCACTTCAAGCTAGTGGGGGAGGACCTCCTCTCCGTCAAGGCCTTCTGGGGCTTCGGTATCCGGGCCCGGTGCTGCGAAGATAGCTCCTCCGACAGCGAAGGCTCCTCCTCGAGCGAGAGTGACGAGGAGGGGAGCGACAGCGACGACGAGGGGAGCAGCCGCCAAGATGACGGGTACGACTAGGCGTCGGCCGCAGCTCCGGGTGGCGCCGGCGGCCCCATCGACCGCGCCGGGCTCTGTGAACTCCCCGGGGTCGTCTCCTTGGGCGACTGGCGCAGGGGGGGGCTGCTGAGGAGGACAGAGGGCGGACGTCGAAGGCCGCGAAGTCGGAGTATGGGCCGACTTCGACAGCTGGCTGACGCTCCGGTGCCTCGTGTTCCAGATGCGCCCCCGACGCCGTCATCACCCTTGCTCTCGGTGACGACCACCGGGGTCTTCTCTTCGGCCCGGCAAGCTCCTCTTGCCGGGGGGCTTGATCTCCTCGGGCGGCCGGAGTGGCGAGGCTGCGCAAGAGGAAGAGGCTGGCGGCAAGGCCGCTGCCTCATCTTCCAGCTCTGCCTCCGGCGCCTCCGTCTTCTTCAGCCTCCGGAGACCCCCGGGCGGAGCCCCCGGATTTTCCCTTGGTGCCTTCTGCCACCCGTAGCTCATCTAGGTGCCCCTTTCGCCCTCTTCGCCTACTTGCCCTACCTCCTGGGGAGAGAGACAAGAAAGGGATTACGGGCACCTTATCTCTTTTCAGCTCGTAAGCCCTTGGGCCTTAGTTGCGTTCAAGCCTTGTAATCCCTCTTTTCATGTTTTTCATTCTCTCTGAACTGTACCTGAGTGGAATGTTTTTAATGAAAAGGGGATGCTTGCCGGATCATTTGTCTCGCGGGTGGAAACCGCGGTAGGGAACGAATCCTTTACATCGTTAAGATAGACAGTTCCTCGCCCGGCAATACGCCCTGCCGATCCCCCGCACTGCTCGGCCTTTCTCACGCCCTTGGCGGAGGCGGGGAGCAGGTGGGTTCCGGCCCTTCGCTTCCCTCCCCCTTGCTGCCGCGGCTGCTATCGCAACGGGCCCCAGGAACGCGCTCTGGGGCTTGCCGCTAAGAGAGCACGGTAGCTTTTCGGGAGGGAAGGAGGCTTTCAAATTCCACAGTCCATAAGAGAATGCATGATGAGGGATGCAAAAACTTATCTGAGGTTGCGGCCCCCGGCGACTCTGGCCCGCCGGGGGGCAGGTGTTGGCTCGTCCTTCTCCTCTTCCTTGTCCTCGGGTGGCCCGGCAAGGACATTCAATTCCTGCGAGCCAAAAAGGGGAAGGATGGGAAAAAGACGCGGACTCGACCTCTAAGTTAGGGGTTAGCGGCAGTTAGGAACTGACAACCCTAACCAAGGACGAGACTCTGACTCAGCATGCATGCTAAAATCTAGGGCGCCGGCGCTTCTTTATCTTCGGCCAGGGGCTTCGCCTGGCTTTGTACGAGGGCTTAAATGCAACATCGGCAAGGCCTGCACAAACCGGTGGTTGCCGGAGCGGATCACGGCAACCGCGCCTTATGGGCGAAACTTGCGAAGATGCTCTATGTTCCCAGGAGTTGCTCACTGGTAGGCCCTCTTCGGTCTTGAGGCGGACAGCGCCGGGCCTCGCGACTCGTTTCACCCGATAAGGGCCTTCCTGCTTCGGCGTCAACTTGTTATAATTCTTGGCCGACTGAACGTGCCTAAGAACAAGGTCGCCTAACAGGGCAACTTTATCTGGTGCCAGGGGCTTCGCCTGGCTTTGTACAAGGGGTTACATGCAACAGCGGCAAGGCCTGTACAAACCGATGGTTGCCGGAGCGGGTCACGGCAACCGCGCCTTATGGGTGAAACTTGCGAAGATGCTCTATGTTCCAGGAGTTGCTCACCGGTACGCCTTCTTCGGTCTCGAGGCGGACAGCGCCAGGCCTCGTGACTCGTCTCACCCGATAAGGTCCTTCCCACTTTGGCGTCAACTTGTTGGAATTCTTGGCCGACTGAGTGCGCCGAAGAACAAGGTCGCCCTCTTCGAGACTCCTGGCCTTGACCTTGCGGCTATGGTAGCGACGCAAGGCTTGCTGGTATCGAGCAGCTCGTACCGCAGCCTGGAGACGTCCTTCCTCAAGGAGCAGCGCGTCATCTTGGCGCAGCCGCTCTTGCTCGAGCTCGTCATAAGCGAGCACCCGAGGAGATCCGTATACGAGTTCCGTGGGGATAACTGCTTCCGCTCCATAAACTAGAGCAAAAGGTGTCTGTCCGGTGGCTCGACTTGGTGTCGTCCTGATTGACCAAAGAGCCGCCGGCAGCTCCTCAATCCAATTTCTTCCGCACTTGTGCAGCCTGTCGAAGGTCCTGGTCTTGAGTCCGCGCAGCACTTCAGCGTTGGCCCTTTCTGCTTGACCGTTGCTCCTGGGGTGAGCAACCGAAGCGAAACAGACCTTGGCGCCGAGACCCTGGGCGTATTGCATGAAGGCGCGACTTGTAGATTGTGTCCCGTTGTCGGTGATGACTCTGTTGGGGATTCCGAAACGGCAGACGATCGACCGGAAGAACTTGACTGCTGACTGCGCGGTCACCTTCCTCACTGGCTCCACTTCTGGCCACTTCGTGAACTTGTCGATTGCAACGTACAAGTACTCGAAGCCCCCGACGGCTCGGGGAAAAGGGCCGAGGATATCGAGCCCCCAGACCGAGAAGGGCCAGGACAAAGGGATTGTTTGGAGAGCTTGAGCTGGCTGATGAATCTGTTTTGCATGGAACTGGCACGCTTCACACTTGGTTACTAGTGCAGTTGCATCTTGGAGGGCTTCTTGCCAGAAGAACCCTTGCCGGAAGGCTTTCCCGACAAGTGCTCTTGCGCCAATGTGATGGCCGCACATGCCTCCGTGTATCTCTGCCAACAGCTCCTGTCCGTCTTCCCTGGAGATGCACTTCAATCTGACACCGTTGAGTCTCCTTCTGTACAGCTCGTTGTCCACGAACTGGTACATACTTGACTGCCTGGTGATCTTTTCCACCTCTTCTGGGTCGTCGGGAACTTCTCCAGTTTGCAGAAAACGGACGATCTGCCGCGCCCATGCCGGAGCCCGGGGCTCGACGGCAAGGACTAAAGGCATGAAGGCCGCTGCGGGGACCCCGGCTTCTACGGCAAGAACCTCTGGTTCAGCCGGAGCCGGTGATCCCCCGGCAAGCTTGCCGGGGCAAAGCTTGTCGGGAACCCCCGCTTCAACTGGACGGACCCTCGGACCCGCAGGAGCGGACTGTTCCTCAGCGTTCCGACTGCTGATCAGCTCGCTGGAGCAAGGCTTACCGGGGACACCAGCTTCGACTGGACGGATCCTGGGATCCGCAGGAGCGGGCTGTCCCCCGGCGTTCTGGTTGTTGATCTTGGGGACCTTGGCGGCGGTCTCAGGGAGGTCCGCCTGCGAGTAGTCGCCGGAGACCAACTTCCTTTTCTTGGACTGCCCAACTGATGGCGTAACGGATGGTTGAGTTAGCTTGAGCAAGAAGGTCCCTGGTTCCACAGGTAACTTCAACGAAGCACACTTCGAAAGGCCGTCTGCTATCTCGTTCTGAGCTCTCGCGACGTGCTCCATTTGCAGCCCTTCAAAGTGTTCTTCCAGCTTCCTCACTTCATCTACGTAAGCTTCCATCAGAGGGCTCTGGTAGCTCTTGTTGACTTGCCGGACCACCAGTTGAGAGTCTCCCCGCACAATCAGCTTTCTGATCCCAAGTTCGGCCGCAATCCTGAGGCCGGCGAGCAAGCCTTCATACTCAGCAGTATTGTTGGTAGCTTGCTCTCTTGGGAAGTGCATCTGGATAACATACTTGAGGTGCTCTCCGGTGGGCGCGATGAGTACCACGCCAGCACCGGCGCCTTGCAGCGAAAAGGCACCATCGAAGTACATTACCCACTCGCTTGTTGCTCCTTGTACGGGCGCGCTTGTTTCTTGGCCTTCTCCATCTGGCGTCGGGGTCCATTCAGCTATGAATTCTGCCAAAGCTCGGCTCTGTATGGTTGAAGTACTTTCAAACTTGAGCCCAAAGCTCGACAGCTCCAGTGCCCACTCGACGATCCTGCCTGTTGCCTCTGGATTGTGCAATATCCTCCTCAGCGGAAAGCGAGTGACTACTGTTATCTCGTGCGCTTGGAAGTAATGGCGCAGCTTTCTCGAGGCCATGAGGAGGCCGAAAAGCAATTTCTGCACCCCGGAGTATCTTGATCTGGCCCCCTGTAAGAGGGAACTTACAAAATACACCGGGCGCTGCACCATCTTCTTCCGCGCCCCATCCGGTTCCTGCGCAGGGTGGTCCTTGTCGGGGCCAGAGCTTGCTGGAGCAGCCCCCCGCTCGTCGCTGGACTCGCTTGTAGGTGGTATAGGCTCCTCGTCGGCCTCCCTCTCCGCCACTAACGCAGCACTAACCACCTGGTTGGTTGCCGCTAGGTATAGCAACAGCTTCTCCTGTGGTCTAGGTGCGACAAGTATTGGAGGGGAGGATAGGTACCTTTTCAAATCCTGCAGCGCTGTCTCTGCTTCTGGAGTCCACTGCATGGGGCCTGCCTTCTTCAAGATTTTAAAGAAGGGCAGGGCGCGTTCCGCAGACCTTGAAATGAACCGACTGAGGGCGGCCACACAACCTGCGAGCTTTCTGACGTCCTTGACGCGCTCTGGGGCTTCGATCTGCTCGATGGCTTTGATCTTGTCGGGATTAGCTTCAATCCCCCTCTGTGACACAAAGAACCCGAGAAGTTTGCCGGAGGGGACTCCGAAAACGCACTTCTCGGGGTTCAGCTTGAGCTGTATCTTGCGCAAGTTCTGAAATGTCTCTTCCAGATCTTGGACCAGGGTTTCCTTGCTCTTGCTCTTCACCACGATGTCATCCATGTAGGCCTCCACGTTCCTATGGATCTGCGGCTCGAAAGCAGAGTGCACTACCCTTGCAAACGTTGATCCCGCATTCTTCAGTCCAAACGGCATGCGTATGAAGCAATAGGTGCCGCACGGAGTGATAAATGCGGCCTTCTCTTCATCTTCCTTGGCCATAAAGACTTGGTGGTAGCCTGAATATGCATCAAGAAAAGAGAGTAGCTCACATCCGGCAGTGGAGTCAACAATCTGGTCAATGCGCGGCAAGGGAAATGGATCTTTGGGACATGCTTTATTCACGTCGGTGAAGTCTATGCACAGTCTCCACTTCCCATTGGCTTTGCGCACGACGACCGGATTGGCCAGCCACGTTGGATGGATCACACCTCTCACTAGGCCTGCTGCCTCTAGCTTCTTGATCTCTTCGCTGATGAATTCCTGGCGCTCCACGGCTTGCTTTCTCACTTTCTGCTTGACGGGTCGCGCGTGAGGACAGACAGCGAGCTTGTGCTCAATCACCCTCCTGGGAACACCGGGGATGTCGGACGGTTGCCATGCAAACACGTCGTCATTCGCCCGCAGGAAGGCGACGAGCGCGCTTTCCTATTTGCTGTCAAGCGTGGCACTGATGGTGAAGGTACCGCCAGTGCCGTCCTCCTTGGCGGACACCTTCTTGGTTGCCGGAGGAGCGGTCATTCCCTTCCTGTACTTGCCGGCGGAGCTCGATGGAACGTCCTCGACGGCGGAGCGGCACTCCGAAGAGGTGCGGTTGCCGGAGTGGGCCCCAGAGCACTTACCGGGCTTGGTCTTTGTCTTCTTCCCCCCGGGGGCTTCAGCGGCGAGTGTGTCCTTCTCTGCCGCGGCTGCTACATCCCGGTAGATCTTGTCGGCGCAGATAAGCGCATCCTTTTTGTCGCCATGGACAGTGATGACGCTTATCGGCCCCGGCATCTTGAGTACGTTGTAGGCGTGGTGGGAAGCCGCCATGAACTTGGCGAGAGCGGGACGGCCGAGGATCCCATTGTATGGTAACGGGATATCGGCGACGTCGAACGTGATACGTTCAGTCCTGAAGTTAAGCTCGCCGCCAAAGGTCACCGGCAGAGTAATCTTCCCCTTGGGCTTGCTCCTCCCCGGGTTGATTCCTTGGAAGGATCCGGTCTCTTCGAGCTCGCCGTCTGGGATCTGGAGTTTCTTGATCACAGCGGAGGAGATCAAGTTCAGCCCGGCCCCGCCGTCTACCAACATTTTGGTGACCTTGAGGTTGCGGATGGTGGGTGAGACCAGCATCGGCAAGCACCCGACCGCAGTTGTGCGGTCGGGGTGATCCTCAAGATCGAAAATGATGGGCGTGCTGGACCATTTGAGGAGCCTGCGCGACTCCACGGGCGGCTCTGCTGCGTTCACCTCTCGCGCCCACCGCTTAAGCTGGCGGTGGGAGGTGTGCAGAGAGGCGCCGCCGTCAACGCAAAGGACCTCCGTGGCCTTCTGGAACTCCTGCTCGCTGTTATCTTCGTCTTCCACGCCTTCGTCGTCGTCTTCGTCATCCTCGTCGCGGCCCCGGGGAGGCCGATCGCCTTGCCGCTGCTTGGCCTTGCCGCGGCGTCCTCCCCGGCCGACGGGCGGCCGCTTCTTGCTTGGTTCGCCACCCCCACCCTGGGCCTTCCCCTTGTCGCGCCTCTCGTACTCAGCCTTCTGCTGCACGACGAGGTACTCGACGCTTTTGCAGTTGGAGAGATCGTGGCCCTTGGTGCGGTGGATCTTGCAGTATTGCTTGTCGGAGCCGTCCTGCTTGTCTGCTGCCGCCACGGGGGCAGGCTCCTCGCCGGAGCCGTCAGCCTGCGTTTGCTTGGCGGGAGCCTCCTTGCCGGACCCCTCGACGGCAAGCACCTCTTTCCTGTTCTTCCTCCTATTATTCCGCCGCTGGCTCCTCTTCGCCGGGGCGGTGTCGTCACTGTCGCTTTCTCCTGCGCCAGCATCCTCCCCGGGGAGTTTCCTCCCCTCCTCCGCGCGCGCGCACTTGTCAGCCAAGGCATATAGCTCGCTGACGTCCCGGATCTTGGTCATGGCCATCTCTTCACGCATGCGGCGGTTACGCACGTTCTGGTGGAACACGCTGATAACCGCGGCAGGGTGAACGTCGGGGATGTTGCGATGCACGCGGCTGAAGCGCTGGATGTACTTGCGCAGGGGTTCTCCTTCCTTCTGGGCTAGGATGTGGAGGTCGCTATCCTGGCCATGGGGTTTGTGGCCGCCTGTGAAGGCGCCAACAAACTGATGGCAAAGATCCGCCCAGGAAGAGATGGAGCCTTCCGGCAAGTGCATAAGCCACGAACGAACGTTCGGCTTAAGCACGAGCGGGAAGTAGTTCGCCAATATCCTCTCGTCGCGCCCCCCGGCAGCTTGTACGGCGATTGTGTAGATGCTGAGAAACTCCGAGGGGTGCGTCCTGCCGTCGTACTTCTCCGGTACGTCGGGCTTGAAGTTCTTCGTGCTGGGCCACCGGACGCGTCGCAGCTCGCGGGTGAACGCAGGGCAACCTGCCGCGTACGGTAAGTCACCTGGTTCACCGGGCGCGTGCGCGTCGACAGCGTTCCCAGCCCGCTGGTCTGATTGCCGCCGAGTTTCTCGGCGGCGCTCAATCCTTGTTCGAGCGTCTTCTTGCTGCCGCTCGTCGAGGACTTGGCGCTGGTCCCGGCGAGTCCGCGGGTCCGACGACGCTGTGGAGCCGTCGTCGGCGTTGTTCCAGCGGGGCGGTGTCTTCTGCTTCTGCGCCGGGGAGTGCATGGTGGTCGCACCTCCGGCGGTCTTGTCGCCGTCGGCCTTCGTCTTCTCAACTTGCCGGGGCCGTGAGGTCGCCGGCCGCTGCGGCGTGTCGTTGTTGGCGAAGGCGATCAGGCTCTGGATGGTGGCCCTCCAGCTTTCGGCCTTGCCAGCCGCTGGAGGGTAGTCGAGGAGCAGTTGCGCTCTCGCGAGCGCTTCTGCCGGAGTGGAGGGGAGCGGGGGCGAGTGGCGCGAGGAGCGGGATGCGCTCGGACTCCTAACAATGTTAGAAAGAGCGGGGTCCCTCCCCGGCGCCTTCGCCTTGCCCGTGTCCGGACGGGGGCCCGTGGCGTCCCGCGAACCTCCTGCTTGCCCTTGTTCCAGCAAGCGGATGCCACCTCCCGTGGCATGGCGCTGCTGGGTCGTCGTTTGAAGGGACGAATGCGGCGCGTCCTCGGAGGCCGAGGCTCGGTCGTCCGCCCTGTTCTTGGATTTGGTGGCACCGCGAGTGTTCTCGCCGGTGGCCACCCCTCCGACGGCGTCTCCCCCGCCCACCGTTGGCTCCGGTAGCGGTGGGAGTGACGCGGACGGGCCCGCGGCCTCCGAAGCCTTCTTCTTCGGGGCCATGGTGTTGATGAAGCTAGCGAGTTCGGAGAAGCTGACGAAGATCGCGCTCGCGCGAACGCAGGATCTGATCCGCACAACCTCGACGCGCCCCCTACCTGGCGCGCCAAAGATGTCGGGGCGGACGGGCGTCCCCCCGCGAGCACCTATGGGGCCGGAGCCCCTTTCGTTGTCCGGTGAGGGGGGCGGAGGGAGCACAGAGAGCAGATCGAAGCGGGCACACGGGCGGTTTACCCAGGTTCGGGCCGCGATGGACGCGTAAAACCCTACTCCTGCTTAGTTGTATTGAACTGGGGAGCTCGGGAGCTTGGAGAGCTAGCTGCACCGAGCGTATGGCTGTCTGGATGCCGAATCTCCGAACCCTCGGAACCCCCTCTACATTGCACACGGGCCTCCTTTTATAGCGCAAAGGGGTCACCGACAGGTGTCAACGTAAGAGAAAGGGGTAAAAGTGTAAAAGGGGTGGTAGCTGTAATAGTGCGGGAACGGTGGTGCTACAGTGCGGCACAGTGTTATCATACCTACTTCTGACGGTAGGGGACAAGGGCATTAAATGCCCGTCACGGTCGCCCGGACAGCACCGAGGCGGACCGTTAGGTGCGCCACCATTCGCCACGATGGCGGCTGCATGCCACCGCATGCCCCAGGCTGCGCGGTGCCTCGCCACGTGCCCTCGGGGGAAGCCCCGGAGCGACGCGTGGGCGGGCGAGCTGGAGCGCAGTCTTGAGGTGGCGATCTTGCCGCGGCAAGTGGCTTGCCGCGGGGGTCGTCTTCCTGTGCCTGATAGCGTGCCAGCTATCAGGCCTTGCCGGGGCGCTTGGCGCGCCACGGCGGGCTTCTCTTGTGGTGCCTGGGTTCGGCCTTCCCGACAAGCTCCTCTTGTCGGGGGCTCGATCTTCTGTCTCGTTATACTTTGTTCTTGGATGGCCTTACATGGGCTCAGTCGTCCCGGCAAGCTCCTCTTGCCGGGGTCTTGTCTTCTTGGCCCGGCAAGCTCCTCTTGCCGGGGGCCTTGTCTTCTTGGCCCGGCAAGCTCCTCTTGCCGGGGGCCTTGTCTTGAATGCTTGGTCTTCTCGTGGCGCTTCCGGGGCGGGCCTTGCCGCAGGGTGCTACGACTGCCCGTGCACAAGTCTGGGGTACTAAGGTACCCCTACTTTAGTACACCGACACTTACAAACATGAAGTGCAGGAAATCTTCAAACCATTTTCCTCGAGGGCTTCAACCAACTTTGTTGTGAAGATCAAGCACATTAGAAGTGACAATGGAACTGAGTTCAAGAATTCTGGTCTTGATGACTATCTTGATGAACTTGGTATTACTCATGAGTTATCTGCTCCTTATACTCCTCAACAAAATGGCCTCGTGGAGCGCAAGAACATGACTCTTGCTGAGATGGCACGCACTATGCTTGATGAATACAAAACGACTCGTCGGTTCTGGATTGATGAAATTGATACTGCGTGCCGTATCATCAACAGAGTATATCTTCACAAATTCTTCAAGAAGACTACCTATGAACTCCTCACTGACAAGAAACCTGATACGTCTCCAACGTATCTATAATTTTTGATTGCTCCATGCTATATTATCTACTGTTTCGGGCAATATTGGGCTTTATTATCCACTTTTATATTATTTTTGGGACTAACCTATTAACCGGAGGCCCAGCCCAGAATTGCTGTTTTTTTGCCTATTTCAGTGTTTCGAAGAAAAGGAATATCAAACGGAGTCGAAACGGAACAAAATGAACTAGAGAAGTTATTTTTGCAAGGAAAGCTACCGGATGGACTTGGACCCTACATCAGCAGATAAGGGAGGTGCTCACGAGGGTGGGGGCGCCCCCCCTAGGGCGTGCCCCCCTACCTCATGGGGGCCCCGAAGCTCCACCGACGTACTTCCTGCACCCATTTATACTCTCGTACCCTAAAACTTCCAGAACAGAGATTAGATCGGAAGTTCCGCCGCCGCAAGCCTCTGTAGCCACGAGAAGTCAATCTAGGCCCTCTCCGGCACCCTGCCGGAGGGGGCCATCATCACCGCTGGCCATGGAGGAGTATCCCGGAGGGTCCATCATCACCATGAAGGCTAAGGACCAGAGGGTGGAGGCCATGGAGGAGGAAGCACAAGGGGGAGAACCTCTCCTCTGTCGGTGTTCTGGGAACGGGGGTCCCCAGACTTGCCTGCCTGTGGCCTGCGGTGTGGCTCCAATGGAGGCCCAGTACGGCCCACCTTCGTTAACGCAAGACTCAAGACCCTCGCGAGGGGCCAAGCCTCGTGGGGAGGACGACACAACGCTTCCTCAGGCGCGGCCTCTTTAGGCTGGCTCATGAGGAGGCGGAGAGATCAAGGCAGGGTACCTCGCGAGGTGCCCATGACGCAAGCCGTGACGACCAAGGGCGCCAGGCGGGCGCCAGACCGCACAGTGTCCTCCCCTTTCCTCTTTGGTGCAAAGGGGGCAAGCGCAGGCAAGAGGATCAAGCAAAGGCATCCATTTCGGTGCAACGAGACCAAGACCAGTCCAACGGTGGGAATGAGCTCATCGTGGAGCCCAGAGCGGCGTCACCACAGGGCCTTTGGCAGGCGAGGACCAACTTTGGTCAGGATAAGTGTACTGTGTGTTCCCCTTCGAATTGGCCAATTGTTGGCGCCCTTCCCGCTCAATATTTGGGAAGAGGCCCAAGGCCATTGCCTATAAATAGGACTAGCCACCCCGAGGGTAGAGGCATCTGGTATCGAGAATCCGAGCAAGGAGAGAGAGAGAAGGGCAGCTGAACTTCCCTAGTAGTTCATCGTCCTAGCCAAGAACAGGCCCTCGCGAGGCTGTTCTCCTTTGTACTGATCATCATCATCATCAGCCCAAGAGGCAATCCATCCACCCACAAAACTAGAGTAGGGTATTACACCACAACGGTGGCCCAAACTAGTATAAACTCTGTGTTCTTCGTGTTGTTCTTTTGGTAGTTTAGATCCTTGCGAGGCGGAGAGGTAGAGGGCAGAATCTCTGCGCGAACCCCAGAGTTCGAACCTTAAGGGTCTGCCGGAACCCACGATCCGACATTTGGCGCGCTAGGTAGGGGTGCGCCGGAATCTGCCTTCTTACCGCTCCGCTTCTCATCACATCGTCGTCGCCATGTCCGGCGACCAGGCCAGCAACCAAGATCCATGGGCGGCGTGGCCCGCCTGCGCGGGGCCGCCCGCCCTGGGCGACCCCGCGCCCCAGGCAGCTCGTGGCCCGCAGGGTGCTGCGGGCCGCGGGCAGCACGGACAGACTTCAGCAACCCTTACGCCGCGGCAGGCGCGGTCGGCGGCAAGGGCCTCCAATCATGCCGCGGCCACGACAATGTACACCCGCCGGGAACAAGCGAACTCAAGGGCCGCGCTCACGGTAGCCCGAGAGCTGCTCCAGTGTAGGCTACTGGAAGGCGGATGCGACGTGCTGCTGGAGCGGGTCGCCGAGCTCCTGGTCTTCGCCGCTTCGGGGGCTCACCCCTTCTGCGTCCAGCTCCCGTCTCAAGCCCAGGGCGGCACGCGCGGGGGCCCCGCGCGCTCCCGTGGACCTCTGGGCTACCCCGACACCGGCGAATCCGTCGGCGTCGGATTGACAGTGGCGCTACCCCTGCCCCGGGCGCGTGAGGGAGATGGACTCGGTCCGGCCCACGGCGCCGGCGGGCAGCCGCGCTACCACGCCCCGGTGGGCACGTCAAGCAGCGCCGCATGGTGCATGGAGCACTACGGTGCTGCCTTCGGGGTAGCGGCGCCAGAAGAATACGTGCCACGCATGATGGACCAAGGGCACGCTCACGAGGGGGAACAAGGCTTGCTTCTCAGCCCAAGCTGGGGAGACGAGGCGCCAGAAGCCAAGCTCTTCCAGGAACCCCGGGGCGGCCCCGCCAGCCACGCTGGAGGCGACACTTATCGGGTACCACTAATCCCTCAGGAGCAGGCATACGCTAATCATGGATCGCAGGAGGTGCAGGTCGCCGCAGCAAGTGCCTGCCCCGCTCCCGCGGTCTCCTACCCCTCGGGAGGAGGGCATAGGGGGCTGCAGGAGAGGGGCAGGGACCCCACATCACCACCGCGGCGTTCAGAGCAAGACGTTCTCAAGAGGTAGGCCCTCCGCTGGGGAGGCGCCTGAGGGCCTGCCCCTGGCGGAGGACCCGTGGTCGTCGGGGGAACCGCTGGCGATCGCTCTACCCCACTGGCGGCGTCCTGGTTTCCGGTCGTCGTTGGTGGCACTAGAGTGTGGCGCAAGGGGGGGCCCTCGTCTGGCGATATGAAGCAAGGCCGGTACCTGTGAAGAAGGCCCAGTGCCTGTGAAGCTCGCCGCCCCGTGACACTCTCACGTAATAATGAGTGGGGCTGTACATGCCCCGGAGTCTCAGGGGTGCCGGCCTCAGGCCCTGGGGCTCCCTCCCACACCTAGTGGACAGCACTTAGCTCTGCGCTGGTGAGAAGACATCCAAGACTAGATTAGGTGCCGGACGCGGCTTTTTGTGTGCCTTTATCGCCCTTTTCTTTCGGTTGTAACTTTTCCCTGCTGGTTTTAAGTTGAATTCGAATTTGAGCTTTGCGTGTGTTCGGGGAGGGGTGCTTAATCTCATTCGTACCATTTCTCGCGTTCTGGTCACCGCCTCACCGCAGCTGCCTCCCCTCGCGAGCCCCTCGTGAGACGGGCCAAGCCTAGCTCGAGCGCAGCCCAGATTGTCGTTGTTGCTCCCTTACGGAATTACCTTTTGGTGACTACGGAGGTTGTCTTTTCCTAAAAAGGCCCAGAGCCTGTGAAGAAGGCGAATGCCTGTGAAGTGGTTGCACTCAAGAAAAGGCCCGGAGCCTATGAAGAAGGCGAATGCATGTGAAGCTACCGCATCTATAAAAAGGCCCGGAGCCTGTGAAGAAGGCGAGCGCCTGTGAAGCTGCCGCGCTCAGGAAAAGGCCCGGAGCCTGTAAAGAAGGCGAACGCCTGTGAAGCTGTTGCATCTATAAAAAGGCCCGGAGCCTGTGAAGAAGGCGAGCGCCTGTGAAGCTGCCGCGCTCAGGAAAAGGCCCGGAGCCTGTAAATAAGGTGAACGCCTGTGAAGCCGTTGCACTCCGGAGAAGGCCCAGAGCCTGTGAGGAAGGCGAATGCCTGTGAAGCTACCGCGTTTATAAGAAGGCCCGGAGCCTGTGAAGAGGGCCAGCGCCTGTGAAGTCCCTCACTGACAGCGCTTGCGCATCTTATGATTTCAACTAAAGAACGCTCAGGACGCCACGAGCTGCCTCGAGGCCTGCGCGAAGCAAAGGTAAACCAACCAGCCGCCGGGCGCGGATGCTCGCACAATATAGTAGCTTCTAGTACGATCTACACAAATTTTACATGAGGGGCTCCCCCTCCCAAAATGCTCTCATGACCATTAGGCCAAACACCTGAGTTCTATCCATGCAGGACAAAAAGACAGGAGCGACACGCAGTCAGTTAGACAAATCCCCCAAGGCGTCCTCAGGAGCACCTCCCGAGCCGCCGCTGGTGTCGCCGGACTCGCCACCGCTGCCTGCATCATCGTCAGCGGCGCCGGGACCGTCCACCACACCGCCTTCCTCGGCAGCCACAATCACGCCGTCGTTATCCGAAGCAAAGGCCTGCACAAGAGCGTCCATGTTGTTTTCCACCCAGCTCGCCAGGTCGCCTCGGACGGCCTGGGGGACTGGGGCGATGACGGCATCAAAGTCAAAGTGGGGATCCATGTCCTGAAGATGGCTGAAGACATAGGAAAAAGCGCGCCCAAGCAGGGCACGACTCCTCTCCTCCACCAACCTGTCGGCCCTGGCCGACCGTGCCTCCAGCTGCGTCACCACAACAGTGAAGAACTGCAGGTTGCCGGCATAGTTGACCGTATGCGGCTCGCTGACGGCCTCCTCGCAGATGTTGCCCAAGGCTGCGTTGGCCCTCTCCCTGAGCATAGCCAGCATGGGGACGTGCACGTGCTCCAGGACCTGCCGCTGGCGTATCTCATCGGCGTTCTGACGCTTGACAGCCTCAGCCTCTTCCACGTGCTGACGGAGGCGGAGCACCTCGGCCTGGAGGGCAGCTGACTCCTTTTGCGCTGCCTTAAGGGCGGCCCGGAAAGCGTCGGCTCACCGCGTCGCTTCGTCTCGTTGGGCCCTCAGGGCTGCAGTTCTCCCCTCAGCTTCAACCCGGATCAACTCCAGCTTCCTCTCAAACTCACGCTCGAGGCCTTGGCGCGCTGTTGCCACCCGGCGACCGACCTCCTCCAAGACATGCGCCTCCCGAGCAGCTACTTCATCTTCAGCCTGCGCCACCAGGCGCTCCCTCGTCTCTAGCCACTCGCACTCACGGGTACGTTCGGCGGCCTCCAGCGTCAGTGCCTCTTCACGTCTCTGGAGCCCGGCTGGGTCGCCAGAGGCCACCCTCATCGACGCAAGGGCCGCCTCGCACAGTTCCACTTGCTCCTCCAGCGAGTGGCATTGGGCCACGAGCTCCCGAGCCCGCTCCTCCGCCGCCTCTCGCTGTCGGTCGGCCCCCAGGGCCTCTTCAGCAGCCTGGGATCGGGCCACCCGGGAGGCCTCCAGCGACGCCTTCGCTTCTTCGTCTTCGAGGTCGCGCTGGCGGCGCGCGAGGGCGACGACAGCCTCCAGCTCGCGCCTCTCCGCGGCCAGGCGCAGGCCCTCGGCCTCCAGGCACGCGTCTTCATCAGCGAGCTCCTCCCCAAGTATGTCCACCGCGTCGCTCGCCCTTCGAAGGAATTCGCGGCGGCGAGCGCGGCGCTCCCGGGCACGCTCGAGCACGTCTCCCACGCCCTCGTCTGCCCCAGGCAAGCGCCTAGGGGCACGGATCATCGCTCCCTCTCCGTGCAGGGGGCTGGGGCCTGGCGCCCCCACGACGGCCGGGCGCGCCGCGCCAGAAGTTCGGCCTGGGGCCGACACGTCTCCAGGCGAAGGGCGCGGGGGGCGCGTCAGCCAGTCGCAGCCCGCGACCAGATGAGAAGCCCACGGCAGGCTGGCCATGCCAAGAGAGGGTCCACTAAGGAAGATCATAGGAAGAGAAGGGCTGTGGGGCACCTCAGGACGGTCCGCCTCCTCGTTCGTCCTCACCACAAGAGCCGTGCTGCTCGGGACGTCCAGGGGCGATGGGGGAGGTGGAGCCAAAGGAGGCGGCACCTCGACGGCCTCCACGACCTCGTCAGGAAGGGGCCTGCAGAGCCAGAATCAGTAGACGCAACAAGGGGGCCAGGAGCCGGAAAGGGAGGAGGCTTACTCGTCGGTGGCGAAGTACTTCCGGCGCTTCAGCAAGCGACAAGGGGGGTCGTCACCTAGGGCCTCCCTTTTTCTCCGTAGGGCCTCAAAGTCCACATGAAAGCGGCCGAGAAGGAGGGCGCAAGGATCAACCCGCGGCGAAGGCAAAGCAGCAGCGCTATCTGCGTCAGGGGCGTCGGCCTGGCGCGTGCTGCCGGACACCTCGGCAGAAGACGCAGCCAGGGCCTCGGGAGCCATGGCCCCAGGCATCGGGGGCGTTTGCGCCACACCAACGGCCTCGGCAGCACGGGCCTCATGAGCTGCCCCCTTGAGAGCACCGCTAGTTGCAGTCACCTCATCAGGAGCTTTCTCGGCCTCCGTTGTCTCCTGCCTCCCTGCTCCGCCACTTGAGGAGGATTCGCCTAAGCCGACCGGAAGGGCAGTCACCACCACAGGGTTCTCGCGAGGCCCTTCGAAGCCGGCAGGGCGTAACCCCCACTCATCGAAAGGGGGCATCTGCCTCACGAAATCATCCCCGTTCTGACAGAGGTACAACAGCGCCCCTCCCCGCTGGATGCTGCCCGGGTAGGGGTCACCGGTCAGGACCAAGAGCACTGTCCTTAGCACTCCAGGCGTCAGGCCTTCCTCCTGAAGCCTCATGTGATCACAATGTCCGCTAAAGGCCCACATCCGGCGAGAATGGCGCTGGAGAGGGGCAATGCGGCGCAGCAGAAATTCCTTCACCACCTTGGGCGCTGTCACGCCAAGCGTTTTCAAGAATGTAAAGCGGCGCCATACGAAGGCGAGCCGGGGGCTCTCGAGCGCCTCCTGGCCCCAGCCAGAGTTCGGTACAGCAGGCGAAGTTGGCTTCACCAGCAGGGGGCTGGGCACCCAGACATCGACGTACAACCACCGCTCACGAACCCAGCTGAAGGTGTGGGGAGCTTGAAGTCAATACCAGAAGTTGCAGTCTCAGGCGCAGCGACGAAGCTGACGCATGCCGAGCATTGAGCGGGGTCGGCAAGACACAGGGAGAAGAAGTGGCGTAGCAGGGCAACGGAAGGAGGGATGCCCATCAGCGCCTCACAGACGAAAGCAAAAACTGAAAGGAGGGCGATGGATTTAGGGCCCAGATGCATCATGTGGATCTGGTAATGGGTGAGGACGGTGTTGAAGAAATCAGAGAAGGGAGGAACCAAACCCGCCCACAAGGCGTCAGCAAAGTAATGATCCTCGGTGATTATCCTGTCGGAGGGGAGGTGAGACGTAGGCCAGGCCGTCGTCCTCCCACACTCGTTGAAGACAGTGGCCAAGGCCGGGCTGAGCTTATCCAGGCACTCCAGATTGCCTATGATTGACTGGCCAACGGCGGGAGCCACCGACGGCGGCGGATGAGATGGGAGCACAGGCTTCTTCTCTTTCTCTTTCCTCGTCGGAGCCATGGTTGAGGACGGACGAGAAGAGATGTGAGATGGGATGAGAGGCAGGAGTCGGAGTTCGAAGGAAGGAAGAACAGGGGACAGTCGAGCAACAGGAAGAGGGGCGGCGGTGTACAACTGTGGGGCAACCTAGCGCGGCGCAAAATAAGGGAGCGTGGGCAAACAGTGCCGCACACGTCCAATCAACTGCCACACGGCGCCTGAGGCCGCAGGCTGTTAGGGCCCGCGAAGCTTCGCCCTTGCCCTTTCGCCTCTCGGCCCGGCCAAGTTCGGGCGCACCTTGGGCCCGAGGGCTACTGTCGGCGTTCTGGGAACGGGGGTCCCCAGACTTGCCTGCCTACGGCCTGCGGCATGGCTCGAATGGAGGCCCAGTACGGCCCATCTTTGTCAACGCAAGACTCAAGACCCTCGCGAGGGGCCAAGCCTCGCGGGGAGGACGACACAACGCTTCCTTAGGCACGGCCTCTTCAGGCTGGCTCATGAGGAGGCGGAGAGATCAAGGCAGGGTACCTCGCGAGGTACCCATGACGCAAGCCGTGACGACCAAGGGCGCCAGGCGGGCGCCAGAGCGCACAGTGTCCTCCCCTTTCCTCTTTGGTGCAAAGGGGGCAAGCGCAGGCAAGAGGATCAAGCAAAGGCATCCATTTCGGTGCAACGAGACCAAGACCAGTCCAACGGTGGGAATGAGCTCATCGTGGAGCCCAGAGCGGCGTCACCACAGGGCCTTTGGCAGGCGAGGACCAACTTTGGTCAGGATAAGTGTACTGTGTGTTCCCCTTCGAATTGGCCAATTGTTGGCGCCCTTCCCGCTCAATATTTGGGAAGAGGCCCAAGGCCATTTCCTATAAATAGGACTAGCCACCCCCAGGGTAGAGGCATCTAGTATCGAGAATCCGAGCAAGGAGAGAGAGAGAGAGAAGGGCAGCTGAACTTCCCTGGTAGTTCATCGTCCTAGCCAAGAACAGGCCCTCGCGAGGCTGTTCTCCTTTGTACTGATCATCATCATCATCAGCCCAAGAGGCAATCCATCCACCCACAAAACTAGAGTAGGGTATTACACCACAACGGTGGCCCGAACTAGTATAAACTCTGTGTTCTTCGTGCTGTTCTTTCGGTAGTTTAGATCCTTGCGAGGCGGAGAGGTAGAGGGCGGAATCTCCGCGTGCACCCCAGAGTTCGAACCTTAAGGGAGGGGAATCATCGCCACGGTGATCGTCTTCATCAACATCACCATCATCGTCACCATCATCATCTCTTTTACGCGGTCCACTCTCCCGCACACCACTGTAATCCCTACTTGAACATGGTGCTTTATGCCACATATTATGATCCAATGATGTGTTGCCATCCTATGATGTTTTAAGTAGATATCTTTTGTCTTTGGGTTGGTTGATGATCTAGATTGGTATGAGTTGTATGTTTTACTTTGGTGCTGTCCTATGGTGCCCTCCGTATCGCGCAAGCGTGAGGGATTCCCGATGTAGGGTGTTGCAATACGTTCATGATTCGCTTATAGTGGGTTGCTAGAGTGACAGAAGCTTAAACCCGAGTAAGAGGGATTGTTGCGTATGGAAATAAAGAGGACTTGATGCTTTAATGCTATGGTTGAGTTTTACCTTAATGATCTCTAGTAGTTACGGATGCATGCTAGAGTTCCAATCATAAGTGCATATGATCCAAGTAGAGAAAGTATGTTAGCTTATGCCTCTCCCTCATATGAAACTGCAATAGTGATTACCGGTCTTGTTATCAATTTCCTAGGACAATCCTGCACACCGATCCACCGTTATTCCACACTCGCTATTTATATTATTTAGTAATATATTCTAACTTTGTGATAACAGCACCTACTTATATGTTTTAGCTCTCCAATATCTGAGATAAAGTATGTTGTCATGGATCCTCTAACATGTTGAGCTTGTCTTTCCCCCTCATGCTAGCCAAAATTCTCAGCACCAAGTAGAGATACTACTTGTGCTTCCAAAATCCTTAAACCAATTTTGCCATGAGAGTCCACCATATCTACCTATGGATTGAGTAAGATCCTTCAAGTAAGTTGTCATCGGTGCAAATCAATAAAAATTGCTCTAAATATGTATGATTCATTGGTGTGGGAGAAATAAGCTTTATACGATCTTGTGATGTGGAAGTAATAAAAGCGACGGACTACATAATAAAGGTTCATATCACAAGGGGCAATATAAAGTGACGTTCTTTCGCATTGAGATTTTGTGCATCCAACCATAAAAGCGCATGGCAACCTATGCTTCCCTCTGCGGATGGCCTATCTTTTATTATTATCTTCTTCCTTATGCAAGAGTCACGGTGATCTTCACCTTTCCTTTTACATTTTATCCTTTGGCAAGCCCAGCATGTTGGAAAGAACAGGATATATATATATCTAATTGGATGTAGGGGAGCATGAGTTATTATTGTTGACATTACCCTTGAGGTAAAAGGTTGGGAGGCGAAACTATAAGCCCCTATCTTTCTCCGTGTCCGATTAAAACTCCATAACCACAAGTATTGCGTGAGTGTTAGCAATTGTGAAAGACTAAATGATAGTTGAGTATGTGAAGTTTGCTAAGTCAAAGCTTTGACATAGACTCTTCCTGAAAATAGGATGAATTGCAATTGTTTGATGACTGAGAATATTGTTTGTTAGTTTTCAAGAAAGTTTATGATCCATCTTTAAACTTATGACTTGCTTGTTACTTGATCATGAAAACTTTTATGAGATGAGCTATTGTTATGATATGTAATGATGCTAGAAAAAGTGATTGGAATTATCATTGATCAAACTTAAGCACTTACTAGCATTCCACATCAAAAATTATCTTTTTTATCATTTACCTACTCGAGGACGAGCATGAATTAAGCTTGGGGATGCCTGATACGTCTCCAATGTATCTATAATTTTTGATTGCTCCATGCTATATTATCTACTGTTTCGGGCAATATTGGGCTTTATTATCCACTTTTAAATTATTTTTGGGACTAACCTATTAACCGGAGGCCCAACCCAGAATTGCTGTTTTTTGCCTATTTCAGTGTTTCGAAGAAAAGGAATATCAAACGGAGTCAAAACAGAATGAAATCAACTGGAGAAGTTATTTTTGGAAGGAAAGCTACCCGATGGACTTGGACCCTACGTCAACAGATAAGAGAGGTGCTCACGAGGGTGGGGGGCGCACCCCCCTAGGGCGCGCCCCCTACCTCGTGGGGCCGCCGAAGCTCCACCGACGTACTTCCTTCACCCATATATACTCTCGTACCCTAAAACTTCCAGAACAGAGATTAGATCAGAAGTTCCGCCGCCGCAAGCCTTTGTAGCCACGAGAAGTCAATCTAGGCCCTCTCCGGCACCCTGCCGGAGGGGGCCATCATCACCGGTGGCCATGGAGGAGTATCCCGGAGGGGCCATCATCACCATGAAGGCCAAGGACCAGAGGGTGGAGGCCATGCAGGAGGAAGCACAAGGGGGAGAACCTCTCCTCCTCTCTTCCGGTGGCGCCGGAGTGCCATCGGAAGGGGAATCATCGCCACGGTGATCGTCTTCATCAACATCACCATCATCGTCACCATCATCATCTCTTTTACGCGGTCCACTCTCCCGCACACCACTGTAATCCCTACTTGAACATGGTGCTTTATGCCACATATTATGATCCAATGATGTGTTGCCATCCTATGATGTTTTAAGTAGATATCTTTTGTCTTTGGGTTGGTTGATGATCTAGATTGGTATGAGTTGTATGTTTTACTTTGGTGCTGTCCTATGGTGCCCTCCGTATCGCGCAAGCGTGAGGGATTCCCGATGTAGGGTGTTGCAATACGTTCATGATTCGCTTATAGTGGGTTGCTAGAGTGATAGAAGCTTAAACCCGAGTAAGAGGGATTGTTGCGTATGGAAATAAAGAGGACTTGATGCTTTAATGCTATGGTTGAGTTTTACCTTAATGATCTCTAGTAGTTGCGGATGCATGCTAGAGTTCCAATCATAAGTGCATATGATCCAAGTAGAGAAAGTATGTTAGCTTATGCCTCTCCCTCATATGAAACTGCAATAGTGATTACCGGTCTTGTTATCAATTTCCTAGGACAATCCTGCACACCGATCCACCATTATTCCACACTCGCTATTTATATTATTTAGTAATATATTCTAACTTTATGATAACAGCACCTAATTTTATGTTTTATCTCTCCGATATCATGCAAAGTTATCCTCTTCATACCCACAACTTAGTTTTATTTCTCGTTGCTAGTTGGAAGCAAACGTTCGGTGCACGTAGAGTCGTATCAGTGGCAGATAGGGCTTGAGAGAATATTGATTTTACCTTTAGCTCCTTGTGGGTTCGACACTCCATACTTATCACTTCCACCTTTGGAAAGTGCTACGATGATTCCTTGCATTTGGGGAGTACCAAGCTCTTTTCTGGCGCCGTTGCCGGGGAGCAATAGCGTGGGGTTGATATTCTCGTGTGTGCTTGTTTGCTTTCTTCACTAAGTAGAATTTGTTTTTCCTTTTTGTTTCTGTTTAGTTGTGGGTGAAACATACATAAAATTTAAAAAATGAAAATACAAAAAATTACTTGCCTTTCATGCCTAAAAAGTTTTTCAAAAAGGAGAAGCGATTGGAAAGTGATGCATTGAAGAAGTGAGGGTCGACCTTGAGCACTTGTGCTCATGCTCACGGAAACAATGTAGAACTTTTCATGGAAGTTTATCTGTAAATAATTATCCCCTTGTATATATTAATTGTATTATAAAAATAAATGTGCCAAGCTTTGGTTTTAAGATGATTAGATTGCTTGTTTGCTATGTGCAAAAAAAAAACAGAAACTTTGGCTGTAGTGCATGAATTTAATTTTTTTACTGTAAAGTCAAACGGGTCTGAAACTTTTTGCACATTACTTCTGTACAAATTGTTCAAATTTTAAAATTTAGTTTATAATTTTAGGAGTTACAGAAGTTTTCCAAACTTCCAGATTACTACAGACTGTTCTGTTCTTAACAGATTCTGTTTTGAGTGTGTTGTTTGCTTATTTTGATGAATCTGTGGCTAGTATTGGAGGGTATGAACCATAGAGAACTTGGAATACAGTAGGTTTAACACCAATACAAATAAAGAATGAGTTCATTACAGTACCTAAAGTTAGTGATTTGCTTTATTACACTAACGGATCTCACAATTTTTTGTTAAAGTTTTGTGTGGATGAAGTGTCCGAAGGTCGAGGAGCTATCAATATGAGAATTAAAGAGAGGCAAGAGTTCAAGCTTGGGGATTCCCAAGGCACCCCAAGTAAATATTTCAAAGGGTACTCAAGCATCTAAGCTTGGGGATGCCCTGGTTGGCATCCCATCTTTCTTCTTCAACGATTATCGGTATACCTCTGTTTTTGTTTTGTTCACATGATTTGTGTACTTTGTGTTTTTGTTTTTACTTTAAGAACCATGCTAGCATGAGTTATACCTACATTTATTTATAGAATACTTCATGTGCTTCACTTAAATCTTTTAAGTATGATCTTATAGAATTACTCTTTGTGCTTCACTTATACATTTTGAGCTTGGATATTGGTTAGTTGTAGAATGCTCCATGAACTTCACTTATACCTTTTGGAGTATGAATAATACTATCATTTGAAGTGGGTTTGGAAGAGTGTCAACTTAAGGAATTAGTGATCCCACTATTTCGGAAGATGTTGAATCTTAGTGAGATATTTATGAAAGTGGATTTGGAAGAGTGTCAACTTTAGCTAGTAATGATTCCACTATTTCGGAAGAAGTTACAAATTAGTAGGATAAAAAAGTTGCTATCCATGATGCTACTGAAAATTATTATGAGGGAGGAATACATGCCTGTAGGAGTTGCAATAATATCAAGTTTCCTCCCTATGTGCTTAAGTTTTGAAGTTATACTTGTTTTGCTTTCCTATGCTAGTTGATTCTTGTTCCCATAAGTTGTGTGCTCACAAAATCCCTAGGCATAGGAAGTAGGTTATATTTAAATGCTAGTCATATTCTTCAAGATGCTCTCTTTGTGCTTCAATTCCTATCATTTATGTGAGCATCATTGAAATCATCATGCCTAGCTGAAAGGCATTAAAGAAAAGCGCTTACCCTTATTTTTTTGTGTGTATACATGATTAATCTACTGTAGTAATCATGTTTTATAGCTTTTGTTTCAATAAAGTGCCAAGTAAGACCTTTGGGAAGACTTGGGTGAAAGTTAATGTGATCTTGCTGTAAAAAACACAAACTTTGCGCTCATGAGAATATATGTCATTTTTTTTACAGAAGAGTGATTTTGAGTTGATTATTTTTTCAGAAGATTAATAGATAAATTCCTCACGTCCACAAATTTATTTCATAATTTTTGGAGTAGTAGAAGTATGGTTATTGTTCAGATCATTACAGACTGTTCTGTTTCTGACAGATTCTGTTTTCATTGCATAGTTTGCTTGTTTTCTAATTTCTATGAATTATATTCCTCAATATAAATTGTAGAAATTATATGGTACAGTAGGCATTGTGTGAAAACAATTATGAACCTTGTCTTTGACAGTACCCAAGTGAATGGTTTGCTCTTTATCATACTAATCTATCTCACGAAGTTTGGTTAAGTTTTGTGTGATTGAAGTTTTGAAGTTTGGGGTGAGATATCGATATGAGGAGAATAAGGAGTGGAAAGACCCTAAGCTTGGGGATGCCCAAGGCACCCCAAGGTAATATTCAAGTAAGACTCAAGCGCCTAAGCTTGGGGATGCCCCGGAAGGCATCCCCTCTTTCGTCTTCAAAACTATCGGTATATTTTACTCGGAGATATATTTTTATTCATCACATGATATGTGTTTTGCTTGGAGCGTGTTTTCGATTTTACTTGCTGTTTGAATAAAATCATTGGATCTGAAATATTGAATGAAAAGAATCCTCCCATGGCTAGTTAATTATTTGACTACTCAGTGTTCTTCACTCATATCTTCTGGAGTAGTTTGTCAATTGCTCATGTGCTTCATGTATATCCTATGAGTAAATGGTTGAATAAATTGAATGTCATAAACCTAAATTTATATATGTTTCATATGCTTATAACATGGGGAGTAATGACTTCACACATAATAAGTATAGGTAGTAAATTTATTGAAAGTTAGCAAACGTAGAATTGGTCACTTGAAAAATTCATGAAAGAATATTGAAGGAAGAGAGGTTTCACATATAGATATACTATCCTGGACATCTTTTATGATTGGGCGCACTCACTAAATTATACATGCTAAAGAGTTGGTGTTGGAGAAGGAAGACAACGTAATGAGTTATGTTTTCTTATATCTGAGATAAAGTATGTTGTCATGGATCCTCTAACATGTTGAGCTTGTCTTTCCCCCTCATGCTAGCCAAAATTCTCAGCACCAAGTAGAGATACTACTTGTGCTTCCAAAATCCTTAAACCAATTTTGCCATGAGAGTCCACCATATCTACCTATGGATTGAGTAAGATCCTTCAAGTAAGTTGTCATCGGTGCAAATCAATAAAAATTGCTCTAAATATGTATGATTCATTGGTGTGGGAGAAATAAGCTTTATACGATCTTGTGATGTGGAAGTAATAAAAGCGACGGACTACATAATAAAGGTTCATATCACAAGGGGCAATATAAAGTGACGTTCTTTCGCATTGAGATTTTGTGCATCCAACCATAAAAGCGCATGGCAACCTATGCTTCCCTCTGCGGATGGCCTATCTTTTATTATTATCTTCTACCTTATGCAAGAGTCACGGTGATCTTCACCTTTCTTTTTACATTTTATCCTTTGGCAAGCCCAGCATGTTGGAAAGAACAGGATATATATATCTAATTGGATGTAGGGGAGCATGAGTTATTATTGTTGACATTACCCTTGAGGTAAAAGGTTGGGAGGCGAAACTATAAGCCCCTATCTTTCTTTGTGTCCGATTAAAACTCCATAACCACAAGTATTGCGTGAGTGTTAGCAATTGTGAAAGACTAAATGATAGTTGAGTATGTGAAGTTTGCTAAGTCAAAGCTTTGACATAGACTCTTCCTGAAAATAGGATGAATTGCAATTGTTTGATGACTGAGAATATTGTTTGTTAGTTTTCAAGAAAGTTTATGATCCATCTTTAAACTTATGACTTGCTTGTTACTTGATCATGAAAACTTTTATGAGATGAGCTATTGTTATGATATGTAATGATGCTAGAAAAAGTGATTGGAATTATCATTGATCAAACTTAAGCACTTACTAGCATTCCACATCAAAAATTATCTTTTTTATCATTTACCTACTCGAGGACGAGCATGAATTAAGCTTGGGGATGCCTGATACGTCTCCAATGTATCTATAATTTTTGATTGCTCCATGCTATATTATCTACTGTTTCGGGCAATATTGGGCTTTATTATCCACTTTTATATTATTTTTGGGACTAACCTATTAACCGGAGGCCCAACCCAGAATTGCTGTTTTTTGCCTATTTCAGTGTTTCGAAGAAAAGGAATATCAAACGGAGTCAAAACAGAATGAAATCAACTGGAGAAGTTATTTTTGGAAGGAAAGCTACCCGATGGACTTGGACCCTACGTCAACAGATAAGAGAGGTGCTCACGAGGGTGGGGGGCGCACCCCCCTAGGGCGCGCCCCCTACCTCGTGGGGCCGCCGAAGCTCCACCGACGTACTTCCTTCACCCATATATACTCTCGTACCCTAAAACTTCCAGAACAGAGATTAGATCAGAAGTTCCGCCGCCGCATGCCTCTGTAGCCACGAGAAGTCAATCTAGGCCCTCTCCGGCACCCTGCCGGAGGGGGCCATCATCACCGGTGGCCATGGAGGAGTATCCCGGAGGGGCCATCATCACCATGAAGGCCAAGGACCAGAGGGTGGAGGCCATGCAGGAGGAAGCACAAGGGGGAGAACCTCTCCTCCTCTCTTCCGGTGGCGCCGGAGTGCCATCGGAAGGGGAATCATCGCCACGGTGATCGTCTTCATCAACATCACCATCATCGTCACCATCATCATCTCTTTTACGCGGTCCACTCTCCCGCACACCACTGTAATCCCTACTTGAACATGGTGCTTTATGCCACATATTATGATCCAATGATGTGTTGCCATCCTATGATGTTTTAAGTAGATATCTTTTGTCTTTGGGTTGGTTGATGATCTAGATTGGTATGAGTTGTATGTTTTACTTTGGTGCTGTCCTATGGTGCCCTCCGTATCGCGCAAGCATGAGGGATTCCCGATGTAGGGTGTTGCAATACGTTCATGATTCGCTTATAGTGGGTTGCTAGAGTGACAGAAGCTTAAACCCGAGTAAGAGGGATTGTTGCGTATGGAAATAAAGAGGACTTGATGCTTTAATGCTATGGTTGAGTTTTACCTTAATGATCTCTAGTAGTTGCGGATGCATGCTAGAGTCCCAATCATAAGTGCATATGATCCAAGTAGAGAAAGTATGTTAGCTTATGCCTCTCCCTCATATGAAACTGCAATAGTGATTACCGGTCTTGTTATCAATTTCCTAGGACAATCCTGCACACCGATCCACCATTATTCCACACTCGCTATTTATATTATGTAGTAATATATTCTAACTTTATGATAACAGCACCTAATTTTATGTTTTATCTCTCCGATATCATGCAAAGTTATCCTCTTCATACCCACAACTTAGTTTTATTTCTCGTTGCTAGTTGGAAGCAAACGTTCGGTGCACGTAGAGTCGTATCAGTGGCAGATAGGGCTTGAGAGAATATTGATTTTACCTTTAGCTCCTTGTGGGTTCGACACTCCATACTTATCACTTCCACCTTTGGAAAGTGCTACGATGATTCCTTGCATTTGGGGAGTACCAAGCTCTTTTCTGGCGCCGTTGCCGGGGAGCAATAGCGTGGGGTTGATATTCTCGTGTGTGCTTGTTTGCTTTCTTCACTAAGTAGATTTTGTTTTCCCTTTTTGTTTCTGTTTAGTTGTGGGTGAAACATACAAAAAAATTTAAAAAATGAAAATACAAAAAATTACTTGCCTTTCATGCCTAAAAAGTTTTTCAAAAAGGAGAAGCGATTGGAAAGTGATGCATTGAAGAAGTGAGGGTCGACCTTGAGCACTTGTGCTCATGCTCACGGAAACAATGTAGAACTTTTCATGGAAGTTTATCTGTAAATAATTATCCCCTTGTATATATTCATTGTATTATAAAAATAAATGTGCCAAGCTTTGGTTTTAGGATGATTAGATTGCTTGTTTGCTATGTGCAAAAAAAAAACAGAAACTTTGGCTGTAGTGCATGAATTTAATTTTTTTACTGTAAAGTCAAACGGGTCTGAAACTTTTTGCACATTACTTCTGTACAAATTGTTCAAATTTTAAAATTTAGTTTATAATTTTAGGAGTTACAGAAGTTTTCCAAACTTCCAGATTACTACAGACTGTTCTGTTCTTAACAGATTCTGTTTTGAGTGTGTTGTTTGCTTATTTTGATGAATCTGTGGCTAGTATTGGAGGGTATGAACCATAGAGAACTTGGAATACAGTAGGTTTAACACCAATACAAATAAAGAATGAGTTCATTACAGTACCTAAAGTTAGTGATTTGCTTTATTACACTAACGGATCTCACAATTTTTTGTTAAAGTTTTGTGTGGATGAAGTGTCCGAAGGTCGAGGAGCTATCAATATGAGAACTAAAGTGAGGCAAGAGTTCAAGCTTGGGGATTCCCAAGGCACCCCAAGTAATTATTTCAGAGGGTACTCAAGCATCTAAGCTTGGGGATGCCCCGGTTGGCATCCCATCTTTCTTCTTCAACGATTATCGGTATACCTCTGTTTTTGTTTTGTTCACATGATTTGTGTCCTTTGTGTTTTTGTTTTTACTTTAAGAACCATGCTAGCATGAGTTATACCTTCATTTATTTATAGAATACTTCATGTGCTTCACTTAAATCTTTTAAGTATGATCTTATAGAATTACTCTTTGTGCTTCACTTATACATTTTGAGCTTGGATATTGGTTAGTTGTAGAATGCTCCATGAACTTCACTTATACCTTTTGGAGTATGAATAATAGTATCATTTAAAGTGGGTTTGGAAGAGTGTCTACTTTAGGAATTAGTGATCCCACTATTTCGGAAGATGTTGAATCTTAGTGAGATATTTATGAAAGTGGATTTGGAAGAGTGTCAACTTTAGCTAGTAATGATTCCACTATTTCGGAAGAAGTTCCAAATTAGTAGGAGAACAAAGTTGCTATCCTTGATGCTACTGAAAATTATTATTGTCGGGGGATATCAGCCTCCACGAGCACCTATGGGGACGGAGCCCCTTGTCGGTTTGGCGGGGGGCGGAGGTTGCACAAAGAGTAGATCGAGGCGACACACACACACAACGATTTTACCCAGCTTCGGGCCGCATGGATGCGTAAAACCCTACTGCTGCATGTCTGGTTGATTCGTGTTCTTGCTCTGGAGCGCAAGAAGCTACAGTAAGCTGGAGCTGGACGTAGACGAGGGTCTACTGAGTGTCCTCCTTCGGGTCTGGATCCCTCTCCTCCTCTAGGGTTCGATCCCTCACCTCCTCTAGGGTTTGATCCCTCTCCTACGTGCGCATGGGCCTCCTTTTATATGCTAAGGGGTTTTCCACAGGTAGCGACGCAGGTGAGGGTAAAAATGGCAAGGAACTGTGCGAACAGTGGCCGCACAGTGCTATCGCACCTAACTCTGACGGCGGGAGACAAAGGCATTAAATGCCCGTCTGGATCGCCTGAACAGTGCCGAGGCGGACCGTTAGGAGCGCCTCCGCTTGCCACGGGGGCGACTCTGCCAACGTCGCATGCCACCGCGCGTCTCAGGTTGCGCGGCGCCCCGCCACGTGCCTCCGGGGAAGCCCCAGAGCGATGCGTGGGCAGGTGAGCTGGAGCGCAGGCCTAAGGTGGTGGTTTGCCGCGGTAAGTGGCTTGCCGCGGTAGTTGCCTTGCCGCACCTGAGAGCTTGCCGGGGCGCGCGGCGCGCTGCGGCGGGCTTCTCTTGGGGTGCCTTGGCTTGGTCGTCCCGGCGAGCTCCTCCCGCCGGGGCCTTGGTGCTTCGGCCTAGTCGTCCCGGCAAGCTCCTCTTGCCGGGGCCTTGCCGCCTTGGCCCGGCAAGCTCCTCTTGCCGGACCTCGCCTCCTCGCCCCGGCAAGCTCCTCTTGCCGGGGCTTGGTCTTCTCGGCTCGATCACTTGGCCTTCGTCCGGCCCAGAAAGGGCCGTGGAGACTCTTGTCGCTCCCCTGGCAAGCCTTGCCGCGGGACGCTACTACTGCCCGTGCACAAGTTCGGGGTACTAAAGTACCCCTACTTTAGTACACCGACAGGAGCCCCCGGGTCTGGGCCATACACGGTGCCGAGCGTTGTTGGGCCAGGCCCTAACAGTGCACGGGCACGCGTGGCCTGGGTTGCGCTGCTCCTTAACTCCGCGCTCGTCGCGCCCTCCCCAAGTGGCGCGCGCTTATCGCGGCGTCGTGGGGGGGCGAGGCATGCGAGGCGTGCGTGACGTGGGTGGCGTGCGGGGCTTGAGGCCTGCAGGCATGCGTCACGTCGGGCACGACTCCTTTATTTGGAAAGGCGAAGCGCCCGCCCCCATTTTCAAATGGGGGAGGAGGCGTGGAGGCGCGGCTTGGTGAATGAACGGGATCGAGGCGCGGCTTTTGGGGCGCCCGTCCCCACGATCACGGGGTGGGGAGAGGTCGCCTCATCCGTCGCCTCGGCCCTGCTCGCCTGCCACGCGTCCTCCATGCACTTGGGGTTGCGGTGGTGGAGGCGGAAAACCGGGCCGACGCGGGTTGATGTAGAGGGTCGGCCCCATCGCCTGCCCTTCCTCTGCTTTGATTGGTTGGGCGGGGCGGCCGAGCCCCCACTCCGCCCCGGTGATCATCGCCACGGTGATCGTCTTCATCAACATCACAATCATCATCACCATCCTCATCTCTTTTACACGGTCCAGTCTCCTGCACACCACTGTAATCCCTACTTGAACATGGTGCTTTATGCCACATATTATGATCCAATGATGTGTTGCCATCCTATGATGTTTTAAGTAGATATCTTTTGTCTTTGGGTTGATTGATGATCTAGATTGGTATGAGTTGTATGTTTTACTTTGGTGCTGTCCTATGGTGCCCTCCGTATCGCGCAAGCGTGAGGGATTCCCGCTGTAGGGTGTTGCAATACGTTCATGATTCACTTATAGTGGGTTGCTAGAGTGACAGAAGCTTAAACCCGAGTAAGATGGATTGTTGCGTATGGGAATAAAGAGGACTTGATGCTTGCTAGAGTTCCAATCATAAGTGCATATGATCCAAGTAGATAAAGTATGTTAGCTTATGCCTCTCCCTCATATGAAACTGCAATAGTGATTACCGGTCTTGTTAACAATTGCCTAGGACAATCCCGCACACCGATCCACCATTATTCCACACTTGCTATTTATATTATTTAGTAATATATTCTAACTTTGTGATAACAGCACCTAGTTATATGTTTTAGCTCTCCAATATCATGCAAAGTTATACTCTTCATACCCACAATGTAGTTTTATTTCTCGTTCCTAGTTGGAAGCAAACGTTCGGTGCACGTAGAGTCGTATCAGTGGCAGATAGGGCTTGAGAGAATATTGGTCTTACCTTTAGCTCCTTGTGGGTTTGACACTCCATACTTATCACTTCCACCTTTGGAAAGTGCTACGATGATTCCTTGCACTTGGGGATTATCAAAACCCAATGTGAGTTATTTCAAAGTCTTCGGTGCTAAATGCTGGATTGGAGATCCTCATCACAACTCCAAATTTGCACCGAAAGCACATGAGGTTTTATGCTTGGTTACGGAAAGGACTCGCACACCTACAATGTCTTCAACAACGTTCTTCACAAGGTTGTTGAAACTGTAGATGTGCAGTTCGATAAAACTAATGGCTCACAAACAGAGCACCTACCTTCTGTGATACATGAACTAGCACCTGAGGAAACTATCAAGTTCAAGGCTACTTAGGATGTCATCCCTTCCGAAGAATCTGCTGAAGAATTCATTCCAGAATGTGAAGAATGTCGAGCTAAGGCACCTGAAGAAAATGGTGCTGAAGAAAATGCTGATCAAATTCCTCGACGACAACCATCTCATCCTAGCGTTGCAAACGAAGTTCAAATTGAGAAGATCATCGATGACATTGAAGCACCAGGTCCTCTCACACGCTCAAGAGCTTCACATTTATATAAATTTTGTGGGCACTTTGCTTTTGTCTCTATCACAGAGCCCACTAAGGTAGATGAAGCATTTCTAGAGCCTGAGTGGATTCAAGCTATGCAAGAAGAATTACATCAGTTCGATCTCAACAACGTCTAGGAACTGGTCAAACGTCCAGATCCTTGCAAGCATAATATCATTGGCACAAAGTGGATCTACCGCAACAAGCAGGATGAAAATGGCCTTTTGGTGAGGAATAAGGCACGACTTGTAGCTCAAGGCTACACACAGGTTGAAGGAATTGATTTCGATGAAACTTTTGCACTTGTTGCTAGACTTGAGGCTATTCGCATATTAGTTTCTTATGCTAACCATCATGATATCACTCTATATCAACTGGATGTGAAAAGTGCATTCCTCAATGGTAAGCTTGAGGAAGAAGTATATGTTGCTCAACCCCCAGGTTTTGAAGATCCAAAGGATCCTGGCAAAGTCTTCAGACTCAATAAGGCCCTCTATGGCCTCAAGCAGGCCCCTCGGGCGTGGCATGATACCTTGAAGGAATTCCTCATGAAGGCTTCAAACCAGGTTCACTCGACCCTACTCTTTTCACTAAATCTTATGATGGTGAACTGTTTGTGTGCTAAATATATGTTAATGATATTATCTTTGGCTGTACTGACCAACATTACACTAACGAATTTGGTTATATGATGAGAGAGGAATATGAAATGTCTATGATGGGAGAATTGAAATTCTTCTTAGGTCTTCAAATTCATCAACTACGCAATGGCATATTCATATCTCAGGAGAAATACCTCAAGGATGTACTAAGGAAATATAGCATGCAAGATTGCAAAGGAGTCAAAATTCCTATGCCCACAAATGGCCATCTATGCACTGATGAAAATGGTATTGACTTCGATCAAAAGGTATACCGCTCCATGATTGGTTCTTTATTGTACTTATGTGCATCTAGGCCATATATTGTGCCTTGTTTGCATGTGTGCCTGATTTCAAGCTACAGCGAAGGAATCACACCATAAGGCTGTGAAGCATATTCTTCGATATCTAGCTCACACACCAACACTTGGATTGTGGTACCCCAAGGGCTCGGCTTTTGATCTCATTGGATATTCTGACTCTTCCTATGCTGGTGATCATGTGGACCGCAAGTCAACATCTGGCACATGCCATTTCCTCCAACGATCTTTACTCTGTTGGTCCTCGAAGAAACGGAACTGCGTATCACTGTCTACTTCTGAAGCTGAGTACATTGCTGCTGGTTCTTGCTATGCTCAATTGCTGTGTATGAAGCAAACTCTCAAGGACTACGACGTCAACGTGAAGAATGTGCCTCTCTTCTGTGACAATGAGAGTGCCATCAAGATTGCTCACAACCCAGTTCATTACTCTAAGACAAAGCAATTCGGATTCTTCATCATTTTCTTCGTGATCATGTGTTGAAGGGCGACATTTCTATTGAGCATGTGAAGACTGAAGAACAACTAGCCGATATCTTCACAAAGCCCTTGGATGAGAAGAGATGTAGCAAGTTGCGGTGTGAGCTAAATATCTTAGAATATTCGAATGTTCTTTGAAAAGGACACTCGTCCTAACACTTATGCAAAATTGATGACTTAGATGTGCGACACATGATGAAAAGTTTTTCCTTCAATCAATGAAGAATAACACTCTAAGTGTGATGAAATTAACGAATAATTTGATTCTCAGAGCCCTACGATAATTGTACGCGGTGTCTGAAATCATCAGTCTTATACGGTGGGTCACGCCACCACCAAAAGTTGAAAATCTTCTATTTCAGTTTTTTGGTTTTTGAAATTCCTCAGTTGTTCATATTCTTCAACTTTGCATTGCCTTCACCTTTTTCGTCGTTTTTATTCATTGATATATATATATATATATATATATATATATATATATATATATATATATATATATATATATATATATATATATATATATAGGGATTGACTATTCGTCACCCTGGGTGAGGAATAGTTATTCTTCACCCCCCTCTATTTTACCATCAATACATCATAATTTTACGTTCTGTAAGTTTTGTCTTATTTCCGACGTAAAAAAAGACCGTAAGAAAATATATAATCGCCGTAAAAAATATCTTATGTTATGTAAAATTACAAACGTAAAAAATAGTGTAAAATACACATGAATGCAATTTTTCTAATCTTATGACCTATATTTTTATTTTCTTATGTCAAATTTTACGTAGTGAATTAATAGGAATGTAACTATTTGAATTTCAAACGTAATTTAATTATGAAATGATCGTAAGATTACCTCGGGTGAAGAATAACTTATTCCGCACCCTGGTGATGAATAGCATCACTATATATATATATATATATATATATATATATATATATGTATATATATATATATATATATATATATATATATATAAGTTTATGTCCTCTACAGCATTCACTTATTGCTATTTCTTCAAGTTGCTTTTTCTGCTAAGTGAATGTGATCGGACCCTTCCCCCTCTATGCTATACTAAACCTAATCTATTCACAAATTCTTCATGTGTGTTCTATTTGAAACTCGTTCGAAATCTTCACTGTGTCCTTGTCAGTTGAAGAATTTGCGAACGCAATGTTAAAACTTATCTTATCCAAAATTTTCGGTTTTGCCGCTCAAACCGTTCCGCATCCGATGAAAACACTTATCTATTCACCCACGATCTCACACGATCTCCACTTCTCAGTACGTGGGTGACACATGTCAAGCGAATGAGAAGGGTCAGGGGCACGTTCGTCCAAATTCTTCGGGCAAATAGTTTTTTCACCGTGGCTATAAATACCCCTCCCCTTCTTCACTTCTTCTTTACTCCGCTCGACATCACTCCAGCTCGAGCTTCTCAAACCCTAGCGCCGCCGCTACTTCATCGTCGCCGGTGAGGAAGAGCTTCACTGCCTTGACCTCGTCGCCGCTGTACTCGCGTCGGCCGCGGATTTCTTCCCTCCGCCGCCGCCGTAGATGTCTTCCTCGGCCAAATTAGGGCATGGAAGATCTGAACTAACGAACTTCACATCTACACTTCCCAGTTTGTCATGTTCTTTGTCCAGGGTAATTAAAAGTTACTTTTACTTCCCTCTTTGATTCAAATGATTACTACAAAATCTTCAAAGGTGTTTTTCCTAAAATCTTCACACACAAAACACCTCACATGTCATCTATTCTTGATTCATTTCTCTAAGCTACATTTTTCTTCAAGATTCCTCAATTGTGTGGATTCTCAATCTATACAACTCTGGAACCTAAGAAACAGAATGCATAGTGAAATTCTTCAAGACTCATTTGGTCAAATTCCTCAAACTTGTTCATTTTACAAAACCTTCTGAGAACGCATATGACCTCTCCAAATTCCTCGCAACTATACTCTGTTCACAGGTATTCATGTCAGCTGCCGAATCACTAGGTTCTCATCAACTTAACTCATTTGCAGCGTTCCTCGAAGAAAAGTTGCATACATCTTCAGAGAATTCCATTGTCCAAATTCCTCATCTGAAGAAAATGGATGATGGAAAGAAGCCACAAAAGGGAGGAAAGAGGCCTGAGGTCAATACTGCTTTTGAAATCCCTGATGACATATATGCTGATTACTGCACTCCTGATGAGGCCAAGTTTGGAAATGAGGACAAAAATCAGCGCAAGGTGCGCATCCAGAGGATAGAGAGGAGATGGGCAAGAGAGTGGAGGGAGTACAGGTATGTTACTCCCAAGTACATGAAGAAATTCGCTCTAAATCCTCCATGCCCAAGACCTCCGTTGGCACCTAGCCAAGAAGTGGATCCCATCAGCCTCAAGCGCGGTGAGGACTATCCTGATGAATAAGCCAAGCACCAGGCCAAGTTGGCCAAACAAGCAAGAGAGTCAGTGAGGAAATTCAACGAAGACTCTGCTGCTGCTGCTGCCACTGCTGAGGCCTCTGCTAGCAAGCCGAAGAAGGCCATGGCAAAGAAGCCTGTGCATAAGTCTAGTGCTTCACCTTCAATGCCCTCACGACCAAGTTCCTCAGCAATGCCCAACTCCGATCCTTCCATCTGCATCAGATGTGAAGAAGACCAAGGCCGCAGAGCGTGTAGATGTGAAGAAAAGGAAGGCATCAACTTCATCAGATTCTTCAGCCCGAAGAAGATGAAGCTATTGACTAGCTCATTTGACAACCCAATTGATGTTGTTCCCATCTCAACCATGCCATAAGAGGGCCTTGTTCCTTTTGATGAAGATTATGTGATTCCAAGTGAATCCGATGAAGAGAATCCTTCTGCTGCTTCGTCAGAGTAGTTGGATGAAGAAATTGAAGCGGACACAGTCCCTTCAACTCCAATTGTCTCCTCGCCCATGCATCAATTCACTGCTGAAGAGGCCGGCGTTGAGGAATTGGATGAACACAACTCTGACGTGGACATTGGGAGTACTACTCCATTGATGAATGATGACTTTTGGGATAGTCAGCATCTCAAATCTCCTCTGTTCACGCCATTGCAGCAAATCCCTCAGTCCCCAACACATACTATTCCATTGGGCTCTGACGAAAATCACCCCACTCCTTTTGTTCTTGAAGAAATTCCAACCACTAGTGCCGAAGAAACTGCTGCTGTTGAATCATTGAAGACCCAAACTGCCACTGAAGAGGAACCAGAAATTCCTCAGTCTGAAGAACCTGAGAGTGCGATTCCTGAGGTTGTGATGCAACTGACTGACACTCCTCAACCCAAGCCAAAGGATCCATTCTCAAGGAAGCAAAAATTCAAGCCTGATGATTTCTTCGGCGAGCGTGTATTCTTCACTGATTACAACCCCTATGACTCTGCTCGCATTAGGAAGAGGCATTTCTGGACTACCGGCTAGGCAAATTTCTATTCTTGAGTGTTGTTCAACAAAGACAAAGTCTTCGATCATGAGCAGATTCCTCACATGGATATGGAATCTCTATCGTGCTTCGTGCCAGTCCTCAGTGTTCTTCACGATGCTGGACTATTAAATTTCTGCACTGATATCTATGATTGGAATGAAGAACTCATTCTTCAATTTTATGCAACGCTGCACATCACCGGAGACTCTGAAGATGTGAATTCCTGGGTGCTGGACTGGATGATCAAAAACACTCACTATAAGGCACCAGCTACTGAATTGCTTTGTGCTTTGCCTCTTAGTCCTCCCCATGAAGCTGCTCGTTGCATGTACAAGAGCCCGAGCTTACAGCTCACTATATGCAAGTGCTGATCAAGCCATTGAAGCCAGGTCAGGCCCCAAGAACCAAATTCCTCGTCAAGGAATTGATATATGTGCCCAGGACTGTTTATCGCATTTTGACAAAGACATTGAGTCCTATCAAGGGCCATGACTCGAATGAAGAAGAAGTCGTTGGCACCATGAAGAATCTTCTTCTCAATATCATGCATGGCGTTCCCGTCAACTTCCATGATTTCCTCATGAGGACTCTGGACAATGTCGCAATGTCACAGTTTGAGTTGAAGCCTTATGCTCTGTGGATTATGAGATTCATCAGATCAAGGTCTTCACTCAACTACTAAGCTGATACACTGAACCATTGCAGCTACTTGCCCCCGATTGAATTCCTCAAACGAACATTCTCCTCAGCTCATGACAAGGGCAAGGCCTCTGTTGTTATTGATGAAGGCATTCGTCCATTGGATGGTCAATTTCGCAAAGCTGCATCCTACTCCACCAATGACGACTCTGCCACCCATGACTCTGCCGCCAATGCTACAAAGCAAAATCCTCAAGGCACAGCTCCCAGGGTGATGACTGATTGTGAGCTTCTCCTCAATCTTCACCAGAAGGTTGATCGCAATCACAAATGGGTCAAGCGTCAGTTTGGTTCAATTCTTCACAACATGATTGTTACCCACAATGCAGTGAAGAAAGACCATTACTACCTCCATGAAACCTTCAACCGTACCTGGTTTGTTCTGTCTCACATCTATAGGGAAGAAGATCTGAAGAAAATGGGTCTCAAGGAAGATTTTGACTGGTCTGCTCCTCCACCGAAGAAGTACAAGAAGGTCAAGGTTCCTTCCTTGGTGGCCAGCTCCTATTCCTCATCGTGCGACACCGACGCGCATGAAGACTTGGACGACACTACGACAGGCCCTACATCAACAATCGACCCCAACAACGCTGGCGCTCCTTCATCAACTTGATATTCTTCAGGGGCGTTAGTCCTCATTTTCGATCCTTTGGTCATTCGATGACAAAGGGGGATAAATTTAAGTTAGTCTTCAAGCGGTTCTATCTTATAAGGGCGTTTTTTTTGCTAAGTTACAACTCTCGTTCTTCTGATGACTTTGCCGGATCGAGTTGTAAACTTAAACTCTATGGTGGCCTGATACTTTTGCTGAGATTTTCTCATGCTTATTCCACGTTAATGTTAATGTACGCATGCTGAATTACATCAGTCACCATATTTCATCATGCATTTCAAATTCTTCATATTATATGTCAAATGCGTGTATGAATTACAAGATATAGGGGGAGATCTCCATGATTCAACTCTTCAAGTGTGCATTGCTCCAAAAGCAAATTTCCTCACTATGCACATCTTCAGGGGGAGTTCTTCTATATCTTGCAATCAAATTCCTCAATATCAGTATTTACACTTCATACGTTTATACCCGTTGAAAACTTAACCTATATTGTCATCAATCACCAAAAAGGGGGAGATTGTAAGTGCATCGTGCCGCTTAGTTATTTTGGTGTATTGAAGACTTATAGGTTAAGGGACTAATGTGTTTACGAGTGTACACCGGTCTATAAGTCTATGAGGAGTTTGATATTTACAGAGAAAGTCCACCCCTAAAATTGAAGTTCTTGGACTGAAGACTTTGGATTTCTCAAGACTTTTTGAAGACTTTGAAAGTGAAGAAATTGGTGTGACCTTGAATACTTGGTATTCATTCGAGGAACATGAAGCGTGAAGACTTTTGTTTTTGTAGTTTCATTTTCTCTTCCTTGAGTCATAGGAAACACCGTACTGTTAAAGGGGGTCAAGGAAATACTAAGGAAAACTTTCCATGTGATGCTCAACTCAAAATCCTACACCTACCAATCCCTTTGAGTGAAGCCATTGGAAATCTCATACAGTTCAGTCATATTCTTTAGTGACAGAGACGAACTTCTTCAGGTCTCTGAGGAATTTGTTCTGACTGTGCATACACAGTGAGGATCATGATATCCCTGAGGAATTTGATACTCAAATTTCCGACCATTGTTGTGCCTTGTGCCAGCTGTCCCAAAATATCTACCCACCTAACGGTCATATCATTGAAGAGCATTTATGTCTTATAATGTCGGGCTGCTCCCTAGGCTATAAATAGCTGCCCCCTACAACCACTAGCTGGTTGGCTACTCCGAAAGAAACTGACACTTGTCACTTGAGAGCATCTCATCCTCCGAGGACTTTGAGTGAAAATCATCGAGTGAGGAAATCCCAAACCCAAACACCTTCAAACCCAAAGTGATTGAGCATCACTGAAGAGATTGATCCTGCGTGGATCTGATGCTTTTTACCTTTGAAGAGTGTGCTTCTTCCAGACGGTTAGGCGTCATGGTCTAGAGCATCCAAGAGGAATTGTGGATCGCCAAGTGACCGAGTCTGTGAAGGTTTGGAAGTCACCTGAAGACTTACCATGAGTGATTGGGCGAGGTCTGTGTGACCTTAGCTGAAGGAGAATACGGTGAGGACTGTGTGTCCTCAGGTTTAAACATTACAGGAAAAAACACATCCGTGACATTTTGGGCCGAACGAAAAAAAATTCTGTCGTACATATGACACTTCTATGACGATAATTGTGAAAAAACCCGGTATCATCATAGATGTGGTGGGCTCCTACTTCTATGACAAAAAATCATGACACAAAATGGGCTTTCATCCTGGGCGGGCCGGAGACGCAGCTGCATGACATTCTTTGGGCCGTCCATGACGGAAAAAACCATGGTAGAAGCGAGGGGGAGGACAATTTTGGGGAGTTCCCGGTTACGGTGGGAGGTCGGGGGCCGAGCGATGCGCGTTTCTCTCATACATGTACGTGCATGTGTGTGAGGTGTTGGCTCTAACTGAACCCGAGCGAGGCGTTGGGCTCTAACTGAACCGGAGCGATTGCACTGCAGGCTACGCGTTACTGAACCCGAGCGATCGATCGATGGCTGTTAACTGAACCCGATCGAGCGATTCCTTCGCTACTGCTGCTAACTGAAGCTGATCGATTGGATGAACAGTGAGCGTCGCGGGGGGGGGGGGGGTGGATGAACAGTGAGCGGTGGCGTTGCCTCTGGATGAACAGGACCCCGTGGTGTGGAGGGCTGGATGAACAGTAGATGGTGGAGGGGTGCCCGTGGAGGGGTGGTTGAACACTAGCCTGTGGAGTAGCGCGTGGTGGAGGCTGGATGAATAGGAGCCCGTGGAGGCTGGAGGAGGTCGACGGTAGCCCATGGAGGCTGGAGGAGGTCGACAGTGCAGACGAACAGTATCCCGTGGAGTCCCGTTTTGCGGTACGCCACACCCCTCCCAATGAACAGGACCCCCGTTTCGACCGTAGGAGGTCCGTTTCGTCCGTTTTGCTGTACGCCACACCCCTCCCGATCAACAGGACCCCTGTTTCGACCGTAGGAGGTCCGTTTCGTCCGTTTTGTGGTACGCCACACCCCTCCCGATCAACAGGACCCCCATTTCGACCATAGGAGGTCCGTTTCCTTCGTTTTGCGGTACGCCACACCCCTCCCGATCAATAGGACCCTGTTCCGAACGTAGGAGGTCTGTTTCCTCCGTTTTGCGGTACGCCAGGCCTCGTTTCCATCGCTTGTTCCGTCCAAGCCCTCTCGATGAACACGACCACGCATTCCATTCCGACCCAGCCGGTTGTCTCCCACGCGTTCTGTTGCCTCCCGATGAACACGACGCATTCCGTTGCCTCCCCATGAACACGACGCACTTTGTTGCCTCCCCATGAACACGACGACGACGCTGTTTCTCCGTTCCGACCTAGCCCTATACACGAGCCCAGGCCGTACGTATGCGCGAGTAGGCGTTCGAGACCCCGCCCGTATGTACACGTACGTGGCCGTATTTTCTTTCTTGCACCCTGGACGCTGTACGTACGTGTACGTGCTACGTGCGCACCTCTACTACGACACGTACGCGCCTCTACTACGACACGTGCGCGCCTCTACATATGTACGTACACGTTCGCGACCAGAATGACAACGCTACGTACGCTTCGACCATGTGGGTCCCGACTGTCAGGCACTTCCTTGTGTGCGAAGATGTAGCTGGTGGGTCCTAGCAGTCAGGGGGCGAATCATTTTTTTTGCCCGGACGCACTCCCTTGCGTGCGAAGATGTAGCTGTTGGGTCCCACCAGTCAGGGGGCGAATCGTTTTTTTGCCCGGACGCACTTCCTTGCGTGCGAAGATGTAGCTGGTGGGTTCTAGCAGTCAGGGGGGAAACATTTTTTCGCGAAATACGATGGCCCGTCCGGTGGGTCCCCGCTGTCAGGTGGAGGAATCATTATTTTGCGCATAATAAGGAGGCACTTCCTTGCTGTGGCCGTGGACCCAGCTGTCAGCCTCTCCACATGCAGTCCACGGCCGATGGAAGTCGTTCCTTGACCACATTGACCATGACGCGCCGAGAGCACCACGGCGGTGGACGACGGCGTGGACTAGGAAGGGGACGACTCGGAGCCGGGGAAGACGCAGCAGTGGATGCCCACGCGAAGAGGAGTACGAGGGTTCACTGTTTCGGCTGCGGTGTGAGGCTGCTGTCGCCGCAGAATAACAGGGGGTGTGGGTGAGTAGAGGGATGGCCTGGCCAGCGATGGGAGTAGTAGGGGCGGTGAGGCCTCCGCGGCATCACAGCCGATCACGGGAGGCATGAGCACGCGACACGACCGATGCTGGTTTGGGCGGCTGGAGCAAGAAGACCAGAGGCAGGAGCACGCGACACGACCGGCGCTGGTTTGGGCGATTGGATGAAGATCGTACGGTAACAGGAGCTAGAATCGTTCATATTGACTAAGTGGACAAAGTCCTCCGTCCCCGTCAACTTGGTAGGCCCACAAGTCAGCCTCCCACTATGCTGGGTTCCAGCTGGCAGAGGGAATATTCATTTTTTTGTGCATAATAAGGAGGCACTTCCTTGTGTGCGAAGATAGCTGGTGGGTCCGACATGTCAGCGGGGGCACGTTATTTTCGCGAAATACAGAGGCCCTTCCTATGGGTCCCAGATGTTAGGTGGAAGAATCATTATTTTGCACGTAATAAGGAGGCATTTCCTTGTGTGCGGCCGTGGACCCAGCTGTCAGCCTCTCCACGCACAGTGTACTTCCGATGGTGTCGTTCGTTGACCATGTTGACCACGCCACGCCGAGCGCATCCAAGGTGGTGGACGACGGCGAGGCCCCGGACAGCAACGAGCCGGAGATGGGAAGGTCCGGGTGTAGAGTTGCAGACGGAGAGGTGTACGAGGTTAACTAGTTCTAGTACGGTGTGGTTCGGAAGTCGGTGGAGAAGAACAGGAGGTGTGGAGGGGTGGAGGGATGGCCTGGCCAACGGTGGAGTAGCACTTCATAGCGAAGCATGCTAAGCAGAGCTGCTAGCAGCAGGAGGCGGGAGGTGGTCCCGGCGGCGCTGGAGGAAGAAGACGAGAGATTGAAGATGGATGCAGGTCGTTGGATGTAAATCCAACGGCTAACATGTCAGAATCATTTGTTGACTAAATTGACAACGACTTGCATTGGCTTCGACCTATTGGCCCACATTTCAGCCTCCAAAAATGTGGCACGTATTCAACCCATTTTTTCAGAATTTATAGTCTTTTTTTGCGCGGTAGAAATTACAATCAATTTGAATTTTTTTGAATTACAACCATTAGCTGGGCTGGGTGAACAAAGAATGTAGCGTCCATGCGGCCCATTTATTTTATTTCCTAAAAAATTATAGGCCATTTACACTTTCTCGAAATACATGATTTTGCTGGGCTGATTCTAATTATAATGTTGGGTTGGGCCAGCAATGTTATCAAAAAATAAAAAGGGGCTGAGCATTTTGTTATAAATATATTTAAATAATAAGTGATATTATTACATTCGTCCTTAAATCTTACCAAGCTTTTGTACACAATCACTAGGATTTTCGTGCCAAAACAATCCAGGATTTTATTTGTTAAGAAATTATTTTTATAAGTTAATAAGATGTAGGATATTGTTTTCTTACATATGTAAGTATCTGTTAAATATATGATGATAATAAAAATAATATATAATAACATAAAAAATAATTTAAATATATATAATATAGTTAGAAGGGAAACATAAGTTGGACATGGCGTTCCTATTCTTATATAGAAAAATAGAACATACCTCTGCGTTTTCTTCAAAAAAATACATAAATTGGGCTGCCAAAAATAAAACCTCGGATGGGTGGTCCATAGGCCGGTCGATACATGACGGCCCTAAGAAAATACAAACAGGCCTATGGACCTCCCATCCGAGGTCGTGGGCTGCACATGTTAAAAATGAAAGCCTAGACGGGGCAGCCCAAAACCACGGCCAACACTTGCCAAAACTTCGTCCCTCGTTTTCTCTGTGTTTCGCACACTCGACATTGTGTGGGCATTTTGACTGTGCATCATATGAAGATGTGCTATGCATGAATGTTGATCAGCATGATGTTAACTGGCTGGTAGTTCCATTTTCGACCATGAATAAAACTTCCAACATGATGTTAACCTTGTTTGAAAAGGCCGTGTTAATATAAATGCTCTGCCTATGAAAGTTGCAGCTTATTATCTGAAACTGAACTTGCAGTTTCTTATCTGAAACTGAAACTTGCAGTTTCTTCTCTGAGAATCACATTGTTTGCACTTTTATACTCTTATGAAACTACATTTTTTAAGTGCTAAAAATAGATCTCTAGAATTCATAAAATACTTCATATGCTCAATACTGCAAATATGAAATTCAAAAGACATTCATATGCACAAAACACAATTCACAACCTGCAAATACTGACAACCCTAAGCTCCTCCTGACAATTCACAACCTGCCCGACTATTGGGCTGGGGGGGGGCAGCCCCCTCCTATTCCTCGGCGGCAGACAGCCGCCCCATGAGACGATGTGAATGGCGAGGGAGACGATGGCGGGGAAGCGTCGTCGGGCCAACTGCTTTTCTCCTCTTGCAGTTGGGTTCAGTCGACGAAGACTCCACCGGCTCGCTCTGGCAAGACACCCTCACAAACGGCACCCTGTAGATGCGCAATCCTTCAATCTCTGGTGGATGCTCCATTTGGGATCGATACTCCCACCACCGCTCCCTCACGATCGGATTCGGTGAATCTGTTTGCTCCATGGCCCAGAGGAGCAGCTCTATGTACTCCGGCGTGACTCCCTCTGGGAGTATCGCCGCCTTTTCGCTTTGTTGCAGATATTTGGCCATGGATGTTGCCGTCGCCACTAGTTGGTCCTTGTTGTCAAACCAAGACTGTATCTCCAACATCCTAGCTAGCTTCACAGGGTCTCCTCTGCGATCCTCACGTATCGATTGTACTCCTCCATCGATCTACTTCTCCACAGCACCTTCACTCACCGGCGGTGGTTTTTGAATGGAAGAGGAGAGGAGCAACGCTGGTTTTGGATTAGAACGGGAGAGGAGCGACGCTGGTTTTGGACTGGAACAAGAGAGGAGGGGCGATGGTTTGGAAATGGAAGAGGAGAGGAGCGGCGCTGCATTTAGATTGGAAAAGGAGAGGAGCGGCGGTGGTTTAAGAGGAGAAGAGCGTAAGAGTGGCGCTGGTCTTGGAAGTATTTTTTTGTTGTTTTGCGTATTTTGGGTCAAAGTTTGACCACGTACTGTATTTGACAAGCAAAATGTGAATACATGTCACCAAAAATTGTATTGTTTGGTTTGTATCTGAATGTACTTTCAAATATATTATTTTTGCAACGTATAACATATATTTTATGTGCGAAAATCATGGTCAATTATGACCCAGAATAAAAGGGAGACTAGTTAATGTGGGGTTGCTTTCTTAATTAAAGGGTAAATTGATTTTGATTTTGATCCAGTCACAGCGCGCCAGCCCTCTCATCCAATCCTAAATCGCTGTCGCACGCTCCTCTCCCTCTTCTCCATTGCAAAACCACCTCCTCTCCTCTCCGTCATCTCCATTCCAAAACCATTGTCTCGCCTCTCCCTCTTCTGATCTTCTCCATTGCAAAACCACCTCCTCTCATCTCCATCATCTCCATTCCAAAACCACCGCCTCGCCTCTCCCTCTTCTGATCTTCTCCATTGCAAAACCACCTCCTCTCCTCTCCATCATCTCCATTCCAAAACCATTGTCTCGCCTCTCCCTCTTCTTTATTGCAAGACCACCGTCTCTCCTCCCATCTTCCAAAGCTAGCACCGGACCACTCAGAAGGATATCTATGGAGAGGATACAGTAGTGAATCAGGCGGCTCGCCGGCGGCGACCAAGCAAAGTTAGCCAGGTTGAAGGAGATCCTTAGTTGGTTTTACAATGAGTGGGAGATTTCGAGGATGGTGCGGGCCATGTGGCAATGTATGTGAAAGAGCGTGACGGCAACGATGAGGGCGGCGATGTACATGTACTCCTCGGCGGCAGTCACGCCGCAGTCCTCGGAGTTCATCGAGTATCTCCTCTGGGCGATGGAGCAGACAGATTCGCCCGAGGCGACAGTCAGGCAGAGGTGGTGGGCGTACAGGTCGAAGGTCGAGCACCCAGAGGATAACGAATCGATCGAGTATGGTGTGCCGTTCGTGAGGGTGCAGAGCTAGCCGGAGCCACAGGAGTATTCGTTCTCCCACCGCAAGAGGAGGCCGGATGGCGCGACGTCGCTTCCCCGCCGTTCTCCACAGTTCCCTCGACGCTCGCCTCGTTTCAACAGCGGTGGTAGGGTTTAAGGTAAGCTTCACACTAACATAATCTTCCACCTGCTCATGCTTACAATCAGTGTGACAACTAATGAAAATCATGCTTACAATCAGTCTCGGAGTACTACCCCAATCACCCTAAAATAGCTCTGGACCTTTGGGTAAAAGTTGTGACACAGTGTACAAATAAAGAAAAATAGATTGGTGCTTCTTTCATAAAAGAGTACTCCCTAGAAAACTGCCAATATAAGCTACTAATATTTGGTTAGATGATTTCCTGCCGAGAAAGATCCGTCCACAGAGAGCGCCACACATCCCACTGGTGGTGGTGGATGCCAATGCGTGCATGCAGCATGGTTGGTGTCGGTAATTTTTTATTTGCCACACCTCGCACTCTGCATATATGCCGGTTCCATACGTACATTTGTGCAGTTCCACCAAATTGCAGCTCAATAACCATGTTTGCACAAATAATGAAAAAGCATGATTACATTATAGTGGCACTAGTTGATGAAACACACAAAATAAATAGAAGAAAATATTGCGATAGTATCATAGTATGCCATGCTGCGAGGGCGAGATGGGCCCTGTGACGCCTCATACGGTACGCCTCACACTGGACATCGTCCCAAGTCTCCCAGATACACCTTATGCCAGTGATGAACATCAGTGTACAACGGTAGTACAAGGAGGCGCCTTGAGACATTCAAATCTCTATTTTTGTACATATCAACTAAAATTAAGCACCCCAGTTTGCAGAAACGCTTAAACATTAACAATGGGACTAGTTGATGAAACATACATTAACAAAGAGAAGCACTTTCTTTATCAACATTGGAAATGAAATGGTAGAGATGACACTCGCTCTATTTTAACTGTATTATTACTTCATTTTATCAGCGACACTAGGGTCGAGCAGGTGGAAAACGAGGTGTACCATGCGTCGCAAGGATGGAGCCCGGGGGTGCTTAGACTGGGATGCTGAAGCTGGCTCTTTCAGTCACCAACATGGATGATTCAATTCATGGGACCTTTTGGTGCAGTTCACGTAAAATGAAGCAATGTCCCATGAGCTAGCAGCTTCTTCTTCAAATTTTTTTTAAGAAAAGGGCTCCAGCCCCGGTTCCATTTCCATCAGAAAATGAAACCCACAGAGCTTCTTCTTCATTAGTTGCAATAAAATTGAGCAACATCAAGGTTGGTTGTGAAGCTCCTGGAATGCTCAACTATAATTTGGATATCATTTGTGCAGTTCAACTAAGATCGAGCGTGAAATGTATATCTCTGTTTGCACAAAAAAGGTGGAAAGGAGGGTGACTAACAAGTGATGAAACATGCATCAAATGAAAAGAAGCATGTTCCTTATCCGAATGGCAATCCTATAATCACAGCAGCAATTTCTAAAGCACTGCCATTGCTAGATATTAGTGTGTGCATTAGGATTAACTATGACAACCATTAAATACAACATTACTTTGGGCATGGGAGAGTAGGCGGACCAGGACAGTTGCATTTCTAACGAAAAGAACCAACTTATCTTAATGGGAAATTTTAGCAGGACATGTAAGGAAGTGCCATTGATTCATATTACTGGAGGCATTACATTGAAAACAACATTGGTTTAACGTGTCCTTACTTTTAATAGTGCGACTGCTACATTTTACGAGTGGCATTACATAAGAGTGGCTCGGGGCAACAAACATCAGAACAGGATATCTGGGTTGGTCCAATTTTTGTTCGGTATAGCCACCTTATACTGTGTGAGGCTAGCAAATCTTGTGCTGGACTTACTCTGTTGACTTGTCCCCCAGTCCCCGCTTTCTTTCCTTTTTCAACCAATAGATCGGGTTTATATTGAATTTGTACCGCATTTCCCTTTATTTCCCTATTAGACCTAGAGACCACTTGGATAGCCAGTCTCTTCTACTTTTCGCCCCCATTATTTCCTCTTTCGACCAAGTCCTAGATTCAGGTAACAAATCCTCCCCCACCCCCACTCCCTTTCTTCCTTGCTTGAACCAAGTAGTACTAGATTCGAGTGCATGAACTAGTTTTACCTCTTAAACATAAAAAAATTAGGTGGTTTTCGAACAGCCGATCGATCCTATCTATGAGGGGGCCTGAGAAATAGTAAAAGATACAAATGCAGCGACGTCAGGAGCTCGGGAAGTAGAGCAAGGCCGGTTTCGAAGGAAGTTATACTTGATGGTCGCCGGGATGTCGCTAGGTGGGCGGCGGGAGGCCGGATCTGCCCACACTACGACAGCGAGGAAGAAGGGGTCGGAGGCCCTCCCTCGCCAGCGGTGCTTGGGAGAGAACGGCAAGGCAGGTTGATCGGGACGTGCCCAACAGTGGGTAAGAGCCGTCGTCGAGGACGACCGCATGAACGTTGCACCTTCTCACCTTCCCCGGCAGAGAGGATCCGGCTGGATCTATGACCAGCGGTGAGCAGAGAGAGAGAGAGAGAGAGAGAGAGAAAGAGAGAGAGAGAGAGTGGCCACCGCTGTCGTGTTTATATCTGGAGAGGCCGAGACGGTGTGAAGAGAGCAACACTAGCAAGCAAGCGTGGAGGCTCCTGCCTATATAGTGGAGTAGTACTAGTTTTCTTTTGTCTACCGGAGCCGTCTTGACCTCGTCAATGACTGTCGAGAAGTCTTCATGCACGTGGCCCGGAGGCGCAGTTGTCGTCATTTTGATCTGAAGCGTTGGATTATAACATATAACACGAAAAAATGCCACATGACAAGAAATCATAACCTCACTGCCCAAAGGGGACAACATGAATCCCGATGGACAAACTAGACGAGGAACAAAGATCAAATTAAAGATAAACTCGTAGAAAAGGGGTCCGTCGATAGATGTCCTAATTAACATAGCCGGCTTGACATAGATGGCAGTCGAGTAGTCACTGTTCGTGCATGTGCCCCCAATGACTAGCCCAACTAAGTTGTCGTTGTTTAACCCTCGCAGTGATCCGAAGCACATGACGCCTAATTTTGTGAGATGACAAGAAACCTTTTTTTAGATTTCTCACCACAACTACAACCATGTACAACACAGCCTGCACGATATGTAGACGATAGCCAATCCAGTCGTGTCTGCTGGAGTCTGGTCACATGCATGGACGAACTGATCTTCCGTGTCTTGCAGGGATCGTCCAGGCACCAACATAGTACAACACTTCACTAGTACTATCGCTCGTCTCCCTCTTCTATTAAGTCACCCGACTTGCGGGGCCGGGGAGTGTGCCTATGGTCAGTTCTCAATTGCCGTCCCACATGTGTGTGCAAACGCAATATGACACGCGTTCCATTCAGAGAGTAGCGTGCCAGACTGACCGACCGTCTGGGGTGCGACGCGAACGAGACGGGCGGGCTGTATACTCCGTACATGTGTACCGCCATTTTCTAGACGCTTTGCTCCATGGCGCGGGCGCAATCCATGGATACAAAATTAGTATATTATATACTATTTAAAAGTCGAGGGCGGGGCTTTTCCTGCGCGGTAGGCGGCGGGGCAGTTCCGCCTAGTCGGTTCGACAGAGACGCGAGAAGACGAGGGAGTAGGCTGCTGCAAACGTAGGGCTGTGTGATTTGACAGCGAGTTACTGCTGGATAGGTGGGGCCCCGTGATTTGACTTGCCATTATCATTTTAACTGCGGCGCTATGACCGGCGTGAGTCTTCTGATTCCTGACCAGCTCCATACAGGTGCCTCTCCTAATGCTCCACCATGTAGTAGAGGCCGGCTCTTGCATGAGAGCCCACTTCTCCACCTTTTCCTTGCCTCTCTTTCCTCCACATATGCAAAAATGCCATGTAAAGTGCACCATTGTACTTACTTTTACTTGCTCCTAGAGGTGCTTAAGCTTGCCACATAGGCATAAAGTCTGATGTGGCAAGTTAATCAAGAAGAGAGAGACTAGTTTGGTGACCCAAGGAAGAAACGGTGCTAAGCGCGTGTACCTAGATGAAAAGACAATTTGAGTCTATAGCTAATTAAATGAAGCAAACTTAGCAACACCATTTCATTGGAAGAGGTCACTCCTTGGCAAATGTAATAAATACTAGTACTCCCTGTGTCCCATAATATAAGAACGTTTTTGGCACTACACTAGTGTCAAAAACATTCTTATATTATGGGACAGAGGGAGTACGAAGAAAGAGATAGAGAGGAGTAAAAATAATACACTTATAGCCAACCTTGTTGTAGTATGAGTGACTAAGTGATGGCTATGTATGACATGCCAACATCAGATAGCCTAATGCACCGTGTTAAATTTCCAAGGGCGCGACCGCGCGAGCGACGCGACGGTCGTGTTAGGCGCGACCATGATATGGGCTGGTGGCAGCCCTTGGATCTGAGATCAAACGGTCGCATGCTAAGTTGCTGAAAATTTGCAGAATAACCCTCCAGGATAGGATATTCACCCATAGGTCTCGAATCATGCCATGCAACCGTTCTATCTCAGATCCAAGGGCTCTCGGAAGCCCTTATCATGGGAGAATGGAAAGCCACTACCCTGCCGTTCGCACGCTGGCAGTTCGCTCCTACTCGTCCCCGCACGTCCTTCAATACTACGGCGCTTCGCTCCTAGTCGTCCCGTCCATTCACATTACGGCAGTTCCACTAATCCTAACCCTCCTCCCAAATCCATGGCGTCCCAAATCTCCACGATTGGCGGTGAGTACAAGGTTAGAACCATCACCGGCGATGAGTTCGACGTCATCTTCACCCATTCTTCCGTGACGGTGAAAGTATGCCTTTCTCGCTTCAGACGCATGTTCAAAGACTCAGATGATGAGTGGGTCGCTGGGCTAGATGTTGAGTACACCACAGTCCTGGGATGAGAGAAGGATCTAAAGGAAGAAGAGAGGAAGAAGCCCGCCGTGATCCAGGTTTGCGTGCATGACTTATGCTTGGTCTACCACATATGTCATGCCGACGTTGAGTGCCAGGATTTTAAGGACTTCCTCGAGAGCAACCTAGTCAAATTCGTTACTGTAGACTTTGGTAACGACAAAGAAGTCCTGCGTCAGATAGGCCTCGTTGTAGGCAACACCTTCGACCTCCAGAAGAATCGGCTGGTGTCCTCTCGTCAGCCTTCAATGCTGACCCTGGCAGGAGCCATGGTTCATCCTTCGTACAGTAAACTGGAGAAACCTCCATACGCGTTTCATCGTCATGCATGGCAGCGGAATGTACGAGATATAGACCACATCCACTACGCTGCAATGGATGGCTACCTTTGCTTCAATATCTAGAAGGGTTGGATGAAGAGCAACAGCCAAGTGTGCGGTTCAAGCAAAGAAGTATCGGCCAAGAGGAAGAGGGACAAGGACGAAGTCAAGGACGTGGACGAGGACTCCGAGTAAGGTGGCAGTGTCGTTGCTCATGGTGGTTGTAATGCAGTGTCTACCGGAATAGTTGCAAAGTTTAATTACAGGTGTGCTTAATTTAATTTGAGGGGTGTGTTGTGCTGAGCCCCCAGCAGAACTATGTTATGTTCCTTCTCGTTACTTTAACTCTTCAGTACGTACATACTAGTGTTTCTTACATTTCATCTTTTAGTTGGTATAGTACTACCACTCGTTTCTTCACATTATATACGTACAATATATATGGCCAACATCATATAGCCAGCAGTTTAGTTGTCAAAGAATTTCAGGGTGCTTAGTTTTGTCAAAGAATTCCAGGATGCTTAGAGGGTGCTTGGATCCAAGGGACTTATTTTAGTCTGACTAAAAATAGTCTCTTTAAGAGGCTAAAGTTCCAAGCACCCCTGACTAAAGAGGGGCTAAAACTAGTCTTGAGACTAAATTTTTTTGGTCAGGGGTACCCCTACTTAAATGTGGATTAGTCCTCTCTCTACTCATTTAACTCCTCTCCTTTAACACAGGCGAGTTCTGGATTGGAGGGTTTGGAGGATAATAAATTCTCATTAACTTGATTTTAGCCTTTTTAGTATTCGGATCCAAGCCTGGGTGAGGATAGCATGTTTTTGTCCCACTAATTTTAGTCATGGGACTAAAACATATCCAAGCTCTGTAACAACCAAACCTCGAAGGATTTAAGTCTCTGTGCTTACCGTGCTAGTCCCTGGATCGAACTCGCTAGCACACATAGTATAGATGAATACCAGAATAGTAAGTGCATCATTTATTACAACATATGACCCAGAGTATATAAAATAAAACAATCTGCATAGCACATGGCTAGCTTTATTCAATCAAACGGCGGAAAAGTAGCAGAAATATAACGATGAATCCCATCATAGCCCACTAGCGATGCTGAGTGCAGACTCGCGACCCTAACGGTACGTTACTCTTCGTCTGAATATCCTGCAACATGAGACATTGCAGCCATATAGGTCAATACTTGGAATGTATTGGCAAGTTACATAGGAGTAATAATATAGCAGACCTACATGTATATGCATAGTATATCAAATGGAAGGCTTAAGGGTTTATTTTGCAGAAAGCTGATTTTATCCTAATAACTACCTAATAGTCCAATTTTTATTTAGTTCTTTTATTACTACAATTATATACACAAGGTTGAGTTGGCAAAAACAACTCCAACCTACCCTTTATTAAGTTTCCCAACAAATTTATTAAGTGTCACATCTGTCAAGATCATCCAACAACTGTAATGGCATAGTCGCTCAAATTTACCCATGACCGGGGGCACGACTAATCATGATTAGTTTTAATACTCTGCAGAGTTTTGTACGCTTTACCCACTGGACCCAATACGAAGATTGAGCCGAAGTCTTTCAGAAGAGGTTCCCTTAACCACCTGACCTCATCCCACCTATATATGCTACATCTGTCGACACTGTCTGGGCAAGGGTTCCAACAACTGATCAACTAAGCCAGAGCCCATATAGCCAGTGGCCGCACATGGAAGTTACTAGTCACTAAGTCTGTATGATCTTTTTGAACCTGGGCGGCATTCCACTTAGGGTGCACTCTCATGGGCGCATGGCCTTAGAAAAGCTGCAAGACCCCATGATGCCTTCCCTCAACACCAAGCAATACCACTTCCGCCCAGAGGTGAGTTAAATCCTGAGTTACTACACAATTGTTATATATATATATATATATAATCCTCACATAAACTCAATGAATACGCGACCCACCCCGTCTACGAAGCATAGCAAACTACAACTACCACGATTTGCAAAAATGGGAAGATAGCTCAACAGCATAGCAAAATAATATAGTATTCCTATACATGCATATTTTCATAGTGTGATATAACTACATGCAGAGAAAACAATAGGTAAAGGATGATCAACATGTAACTTGCCTTGGTTCTGGTTCAGAAAGTCACACACCTGACAATAGTTCGCGTCGCACTCCGGACAATCTACACGTTTCACACAATTCAACAAATCAATCACCGAAACACAAATAGAACCAAAACAAAACCAACAGCAATAAAACCATTTTTAAAACTCAACAACAGAATCTTAACATCACCTAAATTGCACTACGGTCACAATGCAAAAAGAAACACCTAAAACCAAAAAACGGTTTGAGAGTTATGGCCTCCGGAAGGTTTAATTCAAATTCAAACGAATTCAAATTTGAACAGAGAAAACATGTGCAAATTTGGTACTGTGATATTGTGCTGGTTTTTCTGAGTGCACAGGAAAAAGAATCACCTAATTTGGATATATAGAATAGGAGTTATAGCTAATTGAAATTTGGATGAAAATCTGGAAAAAAAGGCAGCAGAAAACTCCTGACGGTAGCAACTCCTGTGCGTGCACTGTAGCTGTGCCACGTGGCAGCGGGCGGTTGGCCGAAAAACCTCCCGTGCGTGCGTGCTCACCATTTACAGAGGAAACGGCGGCGACGGTCGGGCGTCGGCAGTGGAGCTTCTCCGGCGGGTCTCCGGCGAAGGTGAAGCGACGGATGGGTGCGGCGTAGAGCGGAGGAGGTGGTGGTGGTGTTCAACGGCGACGGGGCTCCCTCGAGCGGCGGTGGCGAGTTACTGAACTCCGGCGAAGTCGGGCGTTGGTGGCGGCGTCGTTCTGCTGCGCTGCAGGTTAACCAGAGGTGTCAAGGAACGGGCAACCGAGTGGGCATTCGAGAAGAACAAGCGGCGCAGCCGGGGGCGTCCTTACAGTGACAGAAACGGCCGGCGAAGACGGAGGCGTCGCGAGCTCCTCGGTGAGATCCGATTTCCCCCAGCTCACGCGTGCGGCAATAGGGAAGATCGAGGAGGGGTGCAGGGCTTCCCTGGAGTCTTTGACTCGCGCACGGCAGGTCGGGTGCTTGCTGGGTTGGCTAGGGCGCGAGCGCGAGTCGGTGTGGCCTTGGCGTGCGTGCGTGCGGCGGTCGACCGGTGTCCGGCTCGGGGAAGAAACAGGGGCGTGGGGTGGGGTCCGTTGGCAGCGGCTGAAGGCGCAGGGCGTGCGTGCGTGTAGCGTACCGCTTCAGCAGCGGGTAGGTGGGCTGCGACGGCTCGGGTTGGCGGGCCGCAGGTGGGGAAGTGCTCTGTTGGGCCGCGGGCGGGAGCTGGCTGGCTGGCCGGCCGGCTGGTTTTTTTTACACAACTACATGAACAGAAATAACTAAAATAAAAACAACATAATAAAAATTAAATAAAAATACTTAGACACACATTAAAAATATCTCTACAGCTATAAACTACAAGAACACTAGTTCCAACACTAATGCAATTTTCTAAAATAATTTTCATGCAAAAGGCCACACAAACAGTAAAGTAACACACAAATAAAATATCTTGAAGATTGCAAAAATTACCAGAACATATCAGATGAACTGGAAATAATATTCTGCACATTATGAACATTTTTAAAATAGGGGAGAATTCATGTTATCTCCACTCCAAATAAATTGCCTTTTGTTGCATAATGATTTGAATATTCTGAAAAAGCAAATAATGCAATAAAAATATGATATGCATATGAATGATCTATTAACATCCTAATTTAGGAAAGTTGGGATGTTATAAACCTACCCCCCTTAAGATGAATCTCGCCCTCGAGATTCGGGCTGGCTAGCAAATAGGTGTGGGTGATCCCGCCTGAGATCTTCCTCTCGTTCCCAGGTAGCTTCCTCCTGTGTGTGATGATCCCACTGAACCTTGCATAACTTAACTGTCTTGGTGCGAGAACTCTCTCTGCTGTCTCCAGAATCTTAACAGGCTTCTCCTCATACGTCAAATCACTCTCCAATTGAATTGCCTCAAGTGGCACTGTGTCCCTCAATGGAACATCGATCATCTCTGGATAACACTTCTTCAACTAAGATACATGAAACACATTATGAACTCCTGACAAGGATTCTGGCAACTCGAGCTGATAAGCTACCTCTCCTCTATGCTCCAAGATCTTGTAAGGCCCCACAAAATGTGGTGCTAACTTACCTTTGATTCCAAACCTCTTAATTCCATGAAGTGGTGAAACTCGAAGGTATGCACGGTCTCCTACCTCATATGTCACCTCCTTACGTTTTGCATCTGCATAACTCTTCTGCCTGAACTGTGCTATCTTCAGCCTGTCACGGATCAAATTGACCTTCTCCTCGGCATCTCTGATCAAGTCTGGTCCAAAGAACTGACGCTCTCCAACCTCATCCCACATCAGCGGTGTCATGCACTTTCTGCCATACAATACCTCAAATGGTGCCATCTTTAGGCTAGCCTGATAACTGTTATTATATGAGAACTCTACATAAGGTAAATTATCATCCCAACTGGACCCATAGTCCAAAGCACAAGCTCTCAACATATCCTCCAAAATCTGATTTACCCTCTCTGTCTGCCCATCTGTCTGTGGATGGAAATCTGTACTGAACTCCAGCCTGGTGCCCAAGGATTCATGCAACTGACGCCAAAATTTAGATGTGAACTGAGTACCTCTATCAGACACTACCTTCCTTGGAACTCCATGCAGACAAACAATCATAGACATATTGTCTGTGTACTAAAGTAGGGGTACCTTAGTACCCCGAACTTGTGCACGGGCAGTAGTAGCGTCCCGCGGCAAAGCTTGCCAGGGGAGCGACAAGAGTCTCCACGGCCCTTTTCGGGCCGGACGAAGGCCAAGTGATCGAGCCTAGAAGACCAAGCCCCGGCAAGAGGAGCTTGCCGGGCCAAGAAGGCGAGGCCCGGCAAGAGGAGCTTGCCGGGCCAAGGCGACAAGGCCCCGGCAAGAGGAGCTTGTTGGGACGACTAAGCCGAAGCACCAAGGCCCCGGCGGGAGGAGCTCGCCGGGACGGCCAAGCCAAGGCACCCCAAGAGAAGCCCGCCGCGGCGCGCCGCGCGCCCCGACAAGGCCTGACGAGCGACAAGCTCTCAGGCGCGGCAAGGCAACCACCGCGGCAAGCCACTTGCCGCGGCGAACCACCACCTCAGGCATGCGCTCCAGCTCACCTGCCCACGCGCCACTCTGGGGCTTCCCTAGAGGCACGTGGCGGGGCACCGCGCAACCTGGCGCACGCGGTGGCATGCGACGTTGGCAGAGTCGCCCCCGTGGCAAGCGGAGGCGCCCCTAATGGTCCGCCTCGGCACTGTTCAGGCGATCCAGACGGGCATTTAATGCCTTTGTCCCCTGCCGTCAGAGTTAGGTGCGATAGCACTGTGCGGCCACTATTCGCACAGTTCCTTGCAATTTTTGCCCCCACCTGCGTCGCTACCTGTGGGAAACCCCTTAGCATATAAAGGAGGCCCATGCGCACGTAGGAGGGGGGGGGAGAGGGGGATCGAACCGGAGAGGGAAGGGGGACCGAAAAGAGGACACCCAGTAGACCCTCGTCTACGTCCAGCTCCAACTTACTGTAGCTTCTTGCGCTCCAGAGCAAGAACTCGAATCAAACAGACAAGCAGCAGTAGGGTTTTACGCATCCGTGCGGCCCGAAGCTGGGTAAAATCGTTGTGTGTGTGTGTCGCCTCGATCTGCTCTTTGTGCAACCTCCGCCCCCCGCCGAACCGACAAGGGGCTCCGTCCCCATAGGTGCTCGTGGAGGCCGATATCCCCCGACATCTTTGGCGCGCCAGGTAGGGGGTGCGTCGAGGTGTGCGAACCAGATTTGGCGACCACAGGTAAGCTCAGGTATGGCCAGGTACCTTTCCGCTCCAACCCGCGAAGCGGAGGCATTCCTCCTCACGGACTCGTGCACGGCCCTCCTCGAGTACCCACTCACGCAGAGCCCGGGCAAGAGCAGCTGCTCCTTGAGGAGGACCGCCTCCGGCCGCTGAGCGACTTTCTCGCCTCCAGCAAACTCTGCGCCGCTCCCGTAGCCGCAGAAGTTAGCGTCGGAAGTTGCGGGAAAGGCGACCTCGTTCTTCGGCGAGCCCAGGCCGCCAAGATCCAAACGAGTCGACGCCGACCGTGGGAGGAACCTTGCCAGCGCGGCCGTCGGAACCCGTTCCGTCGGCCATCCTCTCTGTCCAAGTCTTGCCGCAGTTGCATGTAATCCTTGGTACAGAGACGGGCGCAGATCCCAAGCATAGCTTATGTGCCCCGCACATCTTGTCGATTTCACGCCTCTCCGCTTGGCGCATGCATTATTTGACACGATTGTGCAGCACTCGACTCCGGCAAGCGATGGCGGGCCGCGAAGCCCCGAGCCTTCGTTATTCCCTTACCTCGAGAAGGGGGGATGACAGGATAGGCTGGGCGTCGCCCGAGGAAGCTGCGCCTTGCCGGACGGCAAACAACAGAAAAGCTAAGTTGCCAAAGTTTGAGCAATTAAGCTCCTTTTTATCCTTAAGTTATCTTCCTCGAATGGCCGAGCTTCGTATGGGAAACCTGTGCGCGGAGGGGCCGGCTCGTGGCTGGTTGCGCCCTTATTTCGTTTTGAGTCCGCTCAACGACTTAAGTGTGCTACATCCCGAGTGGCGTCCTTACTTTGTTTCGAGCTTGCTCGGCAGCTTGAGTGTGCTGCGACTGCAGTCGCCACGCTTACCTCGCCCTGAGCCTGCTCAACATTGAAAGTGAGTTGCGCCAGCCACGGCAAGGTTTCTTGCCGGTGGAGGCTCCGCCAGCGGGTTGCTGATGTCCCGCACTCGGCACCCGTGGCAAGGTGGAGGCTTGCGCCGACAAGTTCCCGGGAGCGTAGGGCATGAACGTACGAAGCACAAAGCCGAACGAGGGAGATAACAGCGCAATGAACTGCCTAAGATAAAAGTTATATTCCAAAATGACTTGTCGCTGCTCTAATCAGCTGTTTCTTTGACATGCTCAGCAGCGACAAGGGGAGGAAAGAAAGAGGTGGGCGGCCTAATCCGCGCGGTCGCCCTCGACCCTCCTGATCCCGGCCACCCTTTCCACAATGGGGGTGACGAGGGCCCTGATCTCCGTCAGGTCGGCGTCTTCCGGCAGGTGCCTGAGGACGTTGGTAAGCCTGATGGTGGGGTTGCGGAAGACGATCTTCACCAGCACCCTCTCGAGGGCCCCAGAGACGGCTTCCCGCGTCTCCTCGGCCAGCTGCTCTGGGATCGTTTCCCGGAGATGCTGGAGCACCCCCACCAAGCCCTTGAAGAAGGAAGTGAGCTTGACGCTCGGCAGGATGTTCTCGCCGGAGGGGTACTCGTGGCCCTCCATCCCCAGCAGCTTCAGCTCCTTGTCGATGGTGGTGGCGATGTCGACGAGGCCTTCGGTCCACCGCTCCACCGTCTCCTGGAAGGTGTTCTGGGTAACGGCGGCACGCTTCAACAGCTCCTCGTTGCCAGCAACCTCCTTCCGCAAGGTCGCTTCCTGCCCCTTGGCGCTCTCCAGCGCCTTGGCCAGAGTGTCCAGCTTCAGCTCAAGGTCGGCCTTGGAATCCTTGGCGGCGTCGAGCTCCCGGATCTTCTCGGCGAAGCGGCCCTGCAGCTCGCCAAGGGTGTGAGCACCCTTCTCGCGCTCCTGTTTGAGCGCGGCAAGCTCTTCGCCGCTCGCCTTGAGGTCGCTGACGAGCTGCGCCACCCTCGTCTCCAGCTCCCCCTTGGCGACCTCGGCGGCCGCGGCAGCGTCCTGCGCTTCCCGCAGGGCCCCGCCAAGCGCCTGCTCGCGCGCGGCAACCTCCTCCTCGTGGCTGGCGAGGCTGGCCTTCTGCTGCACCAGTTCGCTTTCCCGCGCGGATAGCCCCGCAGCGGCAAGCCTCTGCTGCTCTTCGGCCTCTGCCTTCTCGAGGAGAAAGGCCGTCCGCGCCTCGTCGAGCAGCCTCCGCTCCTCCGCCAAGGACCGGAGAGCCTCCTGGTTGAGATCCCGGAGCTCCCCGGCACGCTTCTCCATGTCTGTGCCGGCCCTCGCGACGAGCGCCTCCTGGCGCTCCACCTTAGCCTGCCGGGCGCGGTAGAGCGACACAAGCTTTCGGAGCAGCCGCTCCTCCTCGGGCTCGCCGCTGCTGGTGCTTGGCGCGTCGACCACTGCCAGCCCGACGGAGGCGAGCACTTCTCCGTCCAAGGCCTCCCCCTCGACCGGCGCCCTGGAGCTAGGCTCCTAGGGGAGCCTGATGAAGACGCCATCGCCGGCCTGCAGGTAGGCACCTGCCGGGGGCTCCTTGGGGCCCGACGCGGTGGCAGTAGCGGGATCGCCGGATGGCGGAGTGCTTGACGCCCCTGCCTCCCCGGGGCCGTCGGCACGGTCGCCGGTCCCCTCGCCGTCTGCCGCCGCGGCGGCCTTGGCGGCTTCGGCCTCCCCGCCGCCTGCGGGGTCGTCGGTGCCGTCCGCCTCCTCGATGACGACGACATCGTCGGCGTCGCCGCGTGCGCCCTCCCCGACGACGACCTCGGTCTCCATCGGGTCCGCGGTGGGCGGGTCTGATGGCCGGAAGAGGGGAGAAGAGTCAGCTGAATAGCCGACAAAAAGGCTCATAAGGGAAGATAACCAGGGAAAGTTTTCCGTGCAGGGGGGCTTACCGGTGGCAGGGTCCGTGGCCACGGCCTCCGCTATCGGGGGATCGCTGGCCGCGTCCCACGCCGGAGATCCCTCCCTTGCCGAAGAGGTCTTCCTTGCCGGGGGCTCCTCCCTTGCCGGTGAGGTCTCCCCTGCCGGGGGCTCCTCCCTTGCTGGAGATTTCTCCCTAGGCGGGGTGGTCGACGCAGACGGCACGGCAGGAGTGCCCCCCGGGGTCGCCTGCTGGGGCTGCTCTGCTCCTACCCAACGACAACAACAACAGCCACATGTCAACGAAGAGAAGGGGAGCTCACGCGCGCGCCAAACAGCAAGAGCTAGCCATGCACTCACCCTGGAGGCTGCGCTGTGGGCTGCCCTGCGGACCCGCTGTCAAGTCCGGCAAGGTCGTCTCCGGCACCTCCCCAGTTGCCGGGGGAAATCCTCCCTCAAGGACGACCAGCGGGACCTTGGCCCTCTTCGCCCTCCTCTGGGCCAGGCTCCTGAAAGGGAGCGGTTTCGGGGGAGGATGAGTGGGCAGCGAAACAAGACGAAGCAACAGAAATCAAGAAGATACAAGCTCTACCAGGAACTTACTCTTCGTCCTCCTCTTCGTCGTCGGAGCTAAGCGCGGAATAGTCAAAAACCGGCTTGCTCCAGGCGCGAGGAGACAGGGGAGTGGGTTCCCGGGACCACTTGGCGGGGACGGTGGACGGCCCCGCCCCCGTTGCCGCCGCGGTACGGGGAGCGGCAGGAGCAGAAGCCATGGCCCGTGAGGACCCCGCTCCCGCTGCTTCGGAGGCGCGTGTCACGCGGGGCTGCGATTGCTGGTCGGCCTGCCGCACCACCTCTCCGGCCTTGCGGAGACGCCTCCTTGGCTGAGCAGGGGGCTCCGCCTGCGACGAGCTGCCCGGGAGCTGCGAGGAGGGCGCGTCAACCTCCGACAAGCCGCTCGCGTCCGGGGCGGGCTCGCCCGCTCCATCGTGCCCGGCTGGTTCCTCCGAGCCGGCGAGCTCCATTTGGTCGGCGAGGCTCTCCGCCTCCGCCGCGTCTGCTTCGGCCAGGGTAAAGCCAGACTCGCCCGCGGCCGCGGCGGCCGCCGCCTCCTCCATCCTGGAGGCGATGTAGGCCAGCTCCTCGGGGGTGGTGTCCCGCGTGAGGCCCCTCTTCTCGTCGGGGTCGACCGGCACCTCCTCCAAGTTGTCGAAGAAGGCCTGCACGACGTCGTCCGCCGGCTCCTGCCAGGTCGCGTCGATCCCGTGCGAGTCGCACAGCGGCATCATCGCGAGGATGCGGCTGAGCGCCGAGTTGTTGCACAGGGGAACGACGCCCGGCGGCAACCTGAACCATTCAGGGTGCTCGGAGTCGTACTTGAACAGCTCCTTCAACACTCCGACGAGCTCCAGAACGGTGAAGTTGTAGTTAAGGCCCGGGCGCAGCCTCATGATGTCCACCGCGTTTTGGAATTCCCAAGCCGGCTTCCCCCTCTCCTGCAGGGGGGCGATGCGCCGGCGAAGGAAATCCGCGCCGACGGCGCCGACGGTGAGCCCGGCAAACCTGAGGCGCAGGATTCGGGTGGCGGCAATCTTCAGCTTGGCGTCATCCGGGGCCAGGTCGCTCCAGTCACGGCCGCGCACCACTAGAGTTCGCCGCACGGCGGTGAACGGCGGTGGATTCTCCTCGACGATCAGGCACCACTCGGCCCTCCACTCCTCCCATCTGCCACGGAGTTCCCCCTCCAAGTAGACCTCTTTCTTGCCGGTCCTGGAGACCCAGGCGACTCCGCCGGACAGCGGCTCTCCTTTCTCCACCCCAGGAGTAAAGAAGTGGCGGAAGAGGGCTACGTTGGGGCGGACTCCGACAAAGTTCTCGCAAAGGTGTGCGAAAACCGCCATTGTCAGAACGGCGTTGGGGGTGAAGTCAAGGAGGTGGAGGTTGTAGGTGTGCATGATGTCGCAGAAGAACTCGGAAAAAGGCGGGCAGAGCCCGCAATAGAAGAACACGGCGAAAAAAGGGTACCCGGTCGGGTACAGCTCCTGGGCGATGGCGGGAAGAACTCACGTGCGTGGATGCGCTCGCGTCGCCGTCGACCAGAAGCGGCGGTATCCGTTCTTCAGCCTCAGCGCATCGAGCTGAGGGGGGAACATCGCCGTCTCCTTCGGAAGCGCTTCCAGCCGCAGCGCCTTGGCCGACTTCACGGCCTTCCCCTTCACCTTGTCGCTCTTAGGGGCCATGGCAGAAACGGGGAGGGCGAGTTGTCGGCGTTGGCGGCGCCGGGGGCTGCGAGGGCGAATCGCTGCTTTCTCTAGTAAGGAGGAAGTGGCGGAGATTTTCGAGGAACAGCAACCAGCGGAATGGCGAGCTGCCCCTGTTCCCCTCCGCTTATAAAGGGGGGAAGGAGTGGCGGCCGACGTTCCGCCTTTCCAAATGAAGGAATCGTGCCCGACGTGATGCATGCCTGCGTGCCTCAAGCCCCCCGCACGCCACCCACGTCACGCACGCCTCGCACGCCTCACCCCCCACGACGCCGCGATAAGCGCGCGCCACTTGGGGAGGGTGCGACGGGCACGGAGTTAAGGAGCAGCGCAACCCAGGCCGCGCGTGCCCGTGCACTGTTAGGGCCTGGCCCAACAACGCTCGGCACCGTGTATGGCCCAGACCCGGGGGCTCCTGTCGGTGTACTAAAGTAGGGGTACCTTAGTACCCCGAACTTGTGCACGGGCAGTAGTAGCGTCCCGCGGCAAGGCTTGCCAGGGGAGCGACAAGAGTCTCCACGACCCTTTTTGGGCTGGACGAAGCCAAGTGATCGAGCCTAGAAGACCAAGCCCCGGCAAGAGGAGCTTGCCGGGCCAAGAAGGCGAGGCCCGACAAGAGGAGCTTGCCGGGCCAAGGCGACAAGGCCCCGGCAAGAGGAGCTTGTCGGGACGACTAAGCCGAAGCACCAAGGCCCCGGCGGGAGGAGCTCGCCGGGACGGCCAAGCCAAGGCACCCCAAGAGAAGCCCGCCGCGGCGCGCCGCGCGCCCCGACAAGGCCTGACGAGCGACAAGCTCTCAGGCGCGGCAAGGCAACCACCGCGGCAAGCCACTTGCCGCGGCGAACCACCACCTCAGGCATGCGCTCCAGCTCACCTGCCCACGCGCCACTCTGGGGCTTCCCCAGAGGCACGTGGCGGGGCGCCGCGCAACCTGGCGCGCGCGATGGCATGCGACGTTGGCAGAGTCGCCCCCGTGGCAAGCGGAGGCGCCCCTAACGGTTCGCCTCGGCACTGTTCAGGCGATCCAGACGGGCATTTAATGCCTTTGTCCCCCGCCGTCAGAGTTAGGTGCGATAGCACTGTGCGGCCACTATTCGCACAGTTCCTTGCCATTTTTGCCCCCACCTGCGTCGCTACCTGTGGGAAACCCCTTAGCATATAAAAGGAGGCCCATGCGCACGTAGGAGGGGGGGAGAGGGGGATCGAACCGGAGAGGGAAGGGGACCGAAAAGAGGACACCCAGTAGACCCTCGTCTACGTCCAGCTCCAACTTACTGTAGCTTCTTGCGCTCCAGAGCAAGAACTCGAATCAACCAGACAAGCAGCAGTAGGGTTTTACGCATCCGTGCGGCCCGAAGCTGGGTAAAATCGTTGTGTGTGTGTGTCGCCTCGATCTGCTCTTTGTGCAACCTCCGCCCCCCGCCGAACCGACAAGCGGCTCCGTCCCCATAGGTGCTCGTGGAGGCCGATATCCCCCGACACATATAAATCTTTGCTAGTTGAGCAATGGTATAAGTAGTCTTTACCGGGATGAAGTGAGCAACTTTAGTTAAACGATCAACAACTACCCAAATAAAATCATAACCTGACCGAGTCCTGGGTAAACATGTAATGAAATCCATATCAATCTCATCCCACTTCCAATCAGGTATAGGCAATGGTTGTAACAAACCTGCTGGTCTCTGATGTTCCGCCTTAACTCTCTGGCACACATCACATGTTGCAATATACCCAGCAATTTCCCTCTTCAGGCTAGGCCACCAAAATCTTTCCCTCAAATCCAAATACATCTTAGTATTACCCGGGTGAATAGAATAAGGTGAATCATGCGCCTCCTGAAGAATCAACTTCCTGATATCTGCATCTTGAGGTACACAAATACGCTTCTCAAACCATATGGCCCCATGTTCATCCTCATGGAAACCTTCTGCCTTACCTTTAGCCATATTCGCTTTTATCTCAGCAATCTCCTTATCATTCTTTTGAGCTTCTCTGATCCTGTCAAGAAAAGTAGGCTTTACCTCAAGTGTTGCTAAATATCCCTTAGGAACCATCTCCAACCTGAGATTCCTGAACTGTTCACGTAACTCGGGCGACATATTATCAATATTAATTGCATTAGCATGGCTCCTACGACTCAATGCATCTGCAACAACATTAGCCTTACCAGGATGATACTGCACATTCAAATCATAATCCTTAATAAGCTCCAACCATCTCCTCTGCCTGAGGTTCAAATCCTTCTGAGTAAAAATATACTTCAAGCTCTTATGATCAGTAAATATACCACAATGATTACCAATAAGATATGGCCTCCAAGTTTTCAATGCATGCACAACTGAGGCTAACTCCAAATCATGTGTAGGATAATTAAGCTCATGATTCTTAAGCTTACGTGAAGCATTTGAAACAACTTTACCTTCCTGCATCAAAACACTCCCAAGTCTTTGACGAGAAGCATCACAATATACCTGGAAGTCCTTATGTATGTCTAGCAGAGTTAAAACTGGTGCCGTAACCAAACGCTGCTTCAATTCCTGAAAGCTGGCTTCACATTCATCAGTCCAAACAAACTTCTTCTCTTTCTTCAGCAATTCTGTCATAGGCTTTGCAATCTTGGAAAAGTTCTCAATAAACCTCCTGTAATAACCTGCAAGTCCCAAAAAGCTGCGAATCTCTCCAACTGTCGTGGGTGTCTCCCACTCTGTAACTGCAACAACCATAGATGGATCAACTGCAACTCCATTACCTGACACAACATGTCCAAGGAATGCTACCTCATCCAGCCAAAACTCACATTTGCTAAACTTGGCGTACAACTGATGTTCCCTCAATTTCTCCAATACCAAACGTAAATGCACCTCATGCTCTTGCTTATTCTTGGAGAACACCAATATATCATCAATGAAAACAACCACAAATTTATCCAAGAACTCCAGAAACACCTTGTTCATCATATTCATGAAGTATGCAGGGGCGTTAGTCAATCCAAATGACATAACAATATATTCATACAACCCATACCTTGTAGTAAAAGCAGTCTTTGGAATATCTTGCTCACGAATCTTCAATTGATGATAACCAGAATGAAGATCAATCTTCGAAAACACTGTAGCTCCCTCCAACTGGTCAAATAGATCATTTATCATAGGCAAAGGATACTTATTCTTAATGGTTACCTCATTCAAAGAACGATAATCAACACACATCCTCAAGGTCCCATCCTTCTTCTCCACAAACAAAACTGGAGCTCCCCAAGGTGATGAACTTGGGTGAATAAATCCTTGCGCCTGCAATTCTCTCATCTGCTTCTTCAATTCCTCCAACTCTTGAGGAGGCATTCTATACGGTCTCTTTGCAATAGGTCCAGTGCCCGGTATTAAATCAATAAGAAACTCAATATCTCTATCTGGTGGCATACCTGGAAACTCCTCTGGAAACACATCTGTATAATCCCTCACAACTGGCACCTCTTCCAGGCTACTCCCCTTAAGAGAGTTCACCTGCACCTGATTACGCTTATACTTACATACATATTTGATCCTCTTCCCTCCTGGTCCACTGAGAGTGATAGATCGACTGGCACAATCAATACGACCTTTATATAACTGCAACCAATCCATACCCAAAATAATATCCAGACCTTGTGACTTCAATATAATCAAATCCGTAGGAAACTCATGCTTCCCAATAAACAAACTCAACTGATGACAACCAACACCTGCTATCATCTCGGCTCCTGTAGAACTCACTCTAATAGGCATGCTAAGTGTTTTGGTTGGCAAGAATAGATGAGTTATAGATATAATAGGGCCAAATGCTATGTATATATAAATATATTCTACCCATATGCATAATACGATCAAGCCAACAAAACACAACAACGAATAACACCAACAAACAACAAACAATATAATATAGTATTATCTATATATATATATATAGTCGAATAATTTCGACAAGATGTAATTTAACAAACAACTAACAATCAAGCAAACAATCTAGTATCTTCATACCCCAAAAGTGGGCATAATCAGATATGCTAACACGATAACGTTGCAATATAAAACAAACATGAATGGTGGTCTCAGCACTAGTTCCTACTTAACTATTCAAGATACTTGATGGGTTTACTAATAAACAGTAAGAAGTATAGCTAGTTTATAAAATAACTTTCACTCCTATGGCTTTGCTAATCCATTTTCTAGGGTCACGTCCTACAGTCAACACACTGCTCTGATACCATCTGTAACGACCAAACCTCGAAGGATTTGAGTCTCTGTGCTTACCGTGCTAGTCCCTGGATCGAACTCGCTAGCACACACAGTATAGATGAATACCAGAATAGCAAGTGCATCATTTATTACAACGTATGATCCAGAGTATATAAAATAAACAATCTGCATAGCACATGGCTAGCTTTATTCAATCAAACAGCGGAAAAGTAGCAGAAATATAACGATGAGTCCCATCATAGCCCACTGGCGATGCTGAGTGCAGACTCGCGACCCTAACGTACCTTACTCTTCGTCTGAATATCCTGCAACATGAGACGTTGCAGCCATATAGGTCAATACTTGGAATGTATTGGCAAGTTACATAGGAGTAATAGTATAGCAGACCTACATGTATATGCATAGTATATCAAATGGAAGACTTAAGGGTTTATTTTGCAGAAAGCTGATTTTATCCTAATAACTACCTAATAGTCCAATTTTTATTTAGTTCTTTTATTACTACAATTGTATACACAAGGTTGAGTTGGCAAAAACAACTCCAACCTACCCTTTATTAAGTTGCCCAACAAATTTATTAAGTGTCACATCTGTCAAGATCATCCAACAACTGTAATGGCATAGTCGCTCAAATTTACCCATGACCGGGGCACGACTAATCATGATTAGTTTTAATACTCTGCAGAGTTTTGTACGCTTTACCCACTGGACCCAATCCGAAGATTGAGCCGAAATCTTTCAGAAGAGGTTCCCTTAACCACGTGACGGCCACATCCCACCTATATATGCTACATCTGTCGACACTGTCTGGGCAAGGGTTCCAACAACTGATCAACTAAGCCAGAGCCCATATAGCCAGTGGCCGCACATGGAATCTACTAGTCACTAAGTCTGTCGGATCTTTTTGAACCTGGGCGGCATTCCACTTAGGGTGCACTCTCATGGGCGCATGGCCTTAGAAAAGGTGCAAGACCCCATGATGCCTTCCCTCAACACCAAGAAATACCACTTCCACCCAGAGGTGAGTTAAATCCCGAGTTACTACTCAATTGTTATATATATATAATCCTCACATAAACTCAATGAATACGCGACCCACCCCCGTCTACAAAGCATAGCAAGCTACAACTACCACGATTTGCAAAAACGGGAAGATAGCTCAACAGCATAGCAAAATAATATAGTATTCCTATACATGCATATTTTCATAGTGTGATATAACTACATGCATAGAAAGCAATAGGTAAAGGATGATCAACATGTAACTTGCCTTGGTTCTGGTTTAGAAAGTCACACTCCTGACAATAGTTCGCGTCGCACTCCGGACAATCTACACGTTTCACACAATTCAACAAATCAATCAACGAAACACAAATAGAACCAAAACAAAATCAACAGCAATAAAATCATTTTTAAAACTCAACAATAGAATCTTAACATCGCCTAAATTGCACTACGGTCACAATGCAAAAAGAAACACCTAAAACCGAAAAACGGTTTGAGAGTTATGGCCTCCGGAAGGTTTAATTCAAATTCAAACAAATTCAAATTTGAACAGAGCAAACATGTGCAAAGTTGGTACTGTGATATTGTGCTGGTTTTTGTGAGTGCGCAGGAAAAAGAATCACCTAATTTGGATATATAGAATAGGAGTTATAGCTAATTGAAATTTGAATGAAAATCTGGAAAAGAAACAAAAGGCAGCAGAAAACTCCTGAACGGTAGCAACTCCTGCGCGTGCACTGTAGTTGTGCCACGTGGCAGCGGGCGGTTGGCCGAAAAACCTCCTGTGCGTGCGTGCTCACCGTTTACATAGGAAACGGCGGCAACGGTCGGGCGTCGGCGGTGGAGCTTCTCCGGCGGGTCTCCGGCGAAGGTGAAGCGAAGGATGGGTGCGCCGTAGAGCGGAGGAGGTAGTGGTGTTGTTCAACGGCGACGGGGATCCCTCGATCGGCGGTGGCGAGTTCCTGAACTCCGGCGAAGTCGGGCGTCGGTGGCGGCGTCATTCTGCTGCGGTGCAGGTTAACCAGAGGTGTCAAGGAACGGGCAACTGAGTGGGCGTTCGAGAAGAACAAGCGGCGCAGTGGGGGGCATCCTTACGGTGACAGAAACGGCCGGCGAAGGCGGCGGCGTCGCGAGCTCCTCGGTGAGATCCGATTTCCCCCAGCTCACGCGTGCGGCAACAGGGAAGATCGAGGAGGGGGTGTGGGGCTTCCCTGGAGTCTTTGACTCGCGCACGGCAGGTCGTGTGCTTGTTAGGTTGGCTAGGGCGCGAGCGCGAGTTGGTGCGGCCTCGGCGAGCATGCGCGCGGCGGTCGACCGGTGTCCGGCACGGGGAAGAAACAGGGGCACGGGGTGGGGTCCGCTGCCAGCGGCTAAAGGCGCGGGGCGTGCGTGCGTGTAGCGTATCGCTTCGGCAGCGGGTAGGTGGGCTGCGGCGGCTCGGGTTGGCGGGCCGCGGGTGGGGAAGAGCTCTGCTAGGCCGCGGGCGAGAGCTGGCTGGCTGGCCGGCCGGCTAGTTTTTTTTACACAACTACATGAATAGAAATAACTAAAATAAAAACAACATAATAAAAATTAAATAAAAAAATACTTAGACACACATTAAAAATATCTCTACAGCTATAAACTACAGGAACACTAGTTCCAACACTAATGCAATTTTGTAAAATAATTTTCATGCAAAAGGCCACACAAACAGTAAAATAACACACAAATAAAATATCTTGAAGATTGCAAAAATTACCAGAACATATCAGATGAACTGGAAATAATATTCTGCACATTATGAACATTTTTAAAATAGGGGAGAAGTCATGTTATCTCCACTGCAAATAAATTGCCTTTTGTTGCATAATGATTTAAATATTCTGAAAAAGCAAATAATGCAATAAAAATATGATATGCATATGAATGATCTATTAACATCCTAATTGCCTTTTTAATAGTACTATATGCATAATTTGGTGACGAGCACTCTCTATATGTACCACCTTTTTTTTTAATTTCTTCTTCGAGGACTTATTAACATAATGATTAGAAGAATAATGCTCATATTCATAGCCCTTAAATTTTCCCGGCGAAACAGAAATGTTAGCACGATGATGTCCATATGAGGACTTTGATCCTTTTGAGGAATTTGATCAATGTGAGGAATTTGGTCCGAATGAGGACTTGGATCCATATGAAGAATTTGGTCCATATGAAGAATTTGATCTAGGGTTCCTATTCTTCACAGGTGGTGTCATGATGACATTCACCTAAATATTTTCAAGGCACCTTTTGGGAACCCAGATTTTCTTCATATGGGAACCGTTCCTGCAGTTAGTGCCAACCTATCTAACAAATACTTCACCATTATGATTTTTGAACAGTTTATAGTTGGAGTCAAATGACTCATCAGAAGAATGAGGAGATTCACATGTAAAGCCAGATAGAGTAGCTGGATCTACTGGAGGTCCCTTTGCAGTAACCCATGAGGTTTTGGGATACTTCTCAGGCTTCCAGTAAGTCCATCAGCGTTGAGTTTCATCTCAAAGGCAATACCCTCTTTCCTAGGGTTCCTGTTGAGGATCTTCTTTTTAAGCATATCACAAAGAGCCTGATGCCCTTTGAGACTTTTGTACATGCCTGTCATGTACAATTCCTTCAGCCCTGCATCATCAGTGATACTAGCAATGTCTTCAGATGATGAATTAGTGAGGCAGGTGAAGAATTTGTAACATTAGAAGCATTTGAACATTCAGGTGAAGAATTAGCAGATTCACGTTGAATTCACTTTAAACATGGAGGAACAAATTCTTCCTGAGCAGCGCTGATTTGTTGAGCAAGTAATGAATCGTGCTCCTTCTGAAGATCTTCATAACTCACCATTAGCTTTTCAAGATCTTGCTTTCTTTGAAGAAATTCATAGGAAAGCTTCTCATGATCGGATAAGAGAGTGTCATGATGACCTTGAAGGTTGTCAAACTGAGACTGAAGTCTTTGAAGATTTTCAGTCAAGGTTTTAGTGCGATCCATTTCTTCACCCAACATATCATCACTTTTGTCTAGAATGTTTTGAACCTTTTCTGATAGAGGCGGGGTGTCCCGATCTTTCGATGAGATGATAACTATCGATTTGATGGAGCCGACTTTGACGATCCGACTACAAACGTGCACGACGTTGCGCCTTAGCAATCGCTAAACCAACTTCGAAAGGTTATTGACCATGCCGGAGCACAATCAACCTGACCACGAAGATCTATTCCTGCAAGCAATCGAAGAACAAGCAAGAATATGATAAAAGCAATCTGAATATTGCGAGTATATATGAAGTATTGATAAAGGTGGGGATCCGTAAGCGGTCTTGGTCTGGTCGTTGGACACAAACGAAGTACACGAAGTTGCAATGACTAACTTTTAACTAAACAAATCCCCAAGGAAAAAGCTACTAGGTGGATCTACTTATATAGGAGCAAGGGGTGGCGGCCAAGGAGGTGGGAGGACGTCCCAAGGCAGCCTAAAACCAACCCTAGGTCGTACAAGGGTCATGGGCCCAAGTGGAGGTGATGCAACATCTTTGGACTTGTTGTTTGACTCGGATTCTGCTGCAGCGTCAGATTGTTTCGTCCATTTCTCAATGCTCCGGACGAATTTAAAGGTGAATCCAATTGGAGTGGAAAGAGGAAGAAATCTACTTTTCAACAAAAAAAGAATCACCCAATTCGGAGTCCGTATGAAAAAGTTCTTGGCGTTTTGAGTTAGGTATGTCTGTGCAGTCCGAATCTGAATCCAGAACGTGAGAGACTTGGACTCTATCTTCTCTTGGCCCAAAAGTGACATGAAGGGACTATTTGAACAGCACCTAAACTTCTCTTTTTTCCTTATCTTCATATGTGGATTGTACAAATGTCCCATACACCTGCAATTAGACAAAACACAAAAGTGTGTGAAGTATTTTTGTTCTGGATAATATAAATAGATTATTGAATAGTTGACACTAGAAATCACGTGACAAATATGCATGTATGCAATATTTTTGGTCGTATCCAAGGTAGTCATGTCCTCATCATCCTCCCCTTCTTGAAAATAAAGCCGTCCTCGGCGTTGCTTTATCTGAAAAGTGGCTAACAAAAGAGACAAGGTGTACATGTTGTATATGTATATGTCATCAATTTTTAGTTCCCGTGGAATTTGCACATATGACACATGTATACATGAGTAACTTTCATAGTGAATAAAATATAAAGCCAAAATATTATCACAAGAAGTAGAAGGCATGAAAGTATTGCAACTCAGTTTGCACATATAAGTGAAGCTCTTATTCATATGAAAAGATTGACAATATTCATCATTAAACCATCCCAATATTGGTGAATAAACCTTACTTGCACAAAATTTACATGCTACAACATGCTTAAATAAGCCAACATGCAATAAGTCATTTGACACAGAATCATCACCAAGATTAGAGGTCATATCAAAATGATTAAACATTGGCACAATTATTTTCAAACGTAGTTGATCCAAATTTGTTTTAGTGCCTGATTCACATGGTTCCTTCACATCAACGGTTAATTCAATGGGTGCACTCAAAATTCTTGATAGTGCAGTTGTTTGATCACATGGCAAAGTCAAATCATCAGCATAATCATCTAAAATAGGTGGTGTGATCAATGTAGTGGCTAGAGCATCACATGGTGTATTTAAATCGACAAGGCATTCATCATTTGCATGTGAAGTTAGAAGATCAGTACCTTTGTCATTACCTCGTGTTATCAACTCAGACGATGTTGGAACTCTCGGCAGTGACGGGTCATAATATGGAGCTGATGCAGTGCTCACAACAACGGATGTTGTTGTGATAGTAGGCGCAGTGGTAGAAGGAAGGACCGTCTCAACTCCTTGGATGTGCACCTTATGCTTGTTTGTCTTGTGGGCATCACGCCTCTTTATTTCCTGTTCAGCTTTGCAAGAAAGATGAAACAAATGGTCCATAGGATAACATTCTTCATGAATTAGTATCTCCTGAATATCACGGTTTAATCCTCCCCAAAATCTATCCATAAAATCTTCTTCACTTTCCTCTAAAAAGGAATGCAACAAGGTAGTTTGTAAATCATCATAATATTTTCTTACAGTGTCACTACCTTGTTTTAAATGTTGTAGTTTTTTAATCATGCCACGAGTATAATAAACATCGACGAATCTATCTCTCATGACAAGTTTTAAATCATCCCAAGTAGTAGGTACATAATCAGGGTATAACCGACAATGTTCACTCCACCAAACAGTAGCAAAACTAGTGAAAGAACCAACCGCAAGCTTAACTTTTTTACGTTCCGAAAAATCATGAGAAGCAAATATAACATTTATTTCGAACTCCCATTCAATATATAAATCAGGCTTAAAACGACCATTAAAAGGTGGCATGGAAACAAAAACCTGATTGTGCGTATTCTTATGTCTTTGCACCTCTTCTGACGGTGGTTGTATTTTCTGAGCTGGTGGCACGTGTCCCACGATTGATGAAGCCCAACTGATTCTGGAACCTGCCATATTTAGTAGAAAAATAAGAAACAAAATCCGAGAATAATGTTCCTATGAACTACTAGGATGTGGTGGTAAAACGCTCACAGTATAGCAAATATCAAAGTCTTACAAGTTCTTACCATGCAGCAGGTGGTGACCGGCAACTAGCGGTGTCAAATAACTCCGAAGATTGAGTAAAGCGATTGCCAGGTGAGCGTATGTATACACGGTGTAGAAATATGTGGAGCTTGGAAGGCCAAATATATCATAGCAATAGATCAACAATAATCAATTCAGAGATGCAATGTTGAATAAACGCTCAACGACGGTACTGTGCTGGTCCTAGGCTAGACCGTGCTAGAGACGCGAGCCTAGAACACTAAAAAAATCACGGCGCGACGCGTAACAAAGGCGGAGCACACTCTGAATATCTTTTTTTTCTCCTTTTTTCACGGATTTTTTTTCACTTTTTTCCTTCTTTTTTTCCTCTTTTTTTCTTTTTTTTTCTCTCACTTTTTTTCCTTTTTTTCTTTATCTTTTTTTTACAAACAAGCTAGATAAGATGCAGATTGGATTTAGTGATGACGCGAACGACGTCAAGTATGATTATGACAATGAATGATGGGGAGTACGTGGTGGAAATTGATGGATGGCGGTGGTGGACAGCGGATGCAATAATGACGCGGTGGTGGTATATGGCAACGACAATGAAGATGGTGCGGCGGTGGCGTGACAAACTGTGAATAGAACTCAAAACTCTAAAGGACTAGACACTAAGACCAGCAACTTGACACGACGATGTAACCTCAAATTCAACAAAGCAAAACACTAAAAAGATTATGCAAAGGCTCAGACTGGCTTGGACAAAGGATGAACAGATCTAACTTTTTTGTGTGGCTTTTTCTTGGACAATAGGTAAGAAAATAAATCTAATCTAGGGATAACTGCAAATTCTCACCGAGCAACCTGAAAACTGATACCACTTGATAGAGGCGAGGGTGTCCCGATTTTTCGATAAGATGATAACTATCGATTTGGTGGAGTCGACTTGGACGATCCGACTACAAACGTGCATGACGTTGCGCCTTAGCAATCGCTAAACCAATCTCCCGAGGTTACTGACGATGCTGGAAGCACGATCAGCCTGACCACGAAGGTCTATTCCTGCACGCAATCAAAGAACAAGCAAGAATATGATAATGCAATCTGAATATTGCGAATATAGATGAAGTATTGATAAAGGTGGGGATCTGTAAGCGGTCTTGGTCTCGTCGTTGGACACAAACGAAGTACACAAAGTTGCAATGGCTAACTTTTAACTAAACAAATCCCCAAGGAAAAAGCTACGAGGTGGATCTACTTATATAGGAGCAAGGGGTGGCGGCCAAGGAGGTGGGAGGACGTCCCAAGGCAGCCTAAAACCAACCCTAGGTCGTACAAGGCTCATGGGCCCAAGTGGAGGTGATGCAACACCTTTGGACTTGTTGTTTGACTCGGATTCTGCTGCAGCGTCAGATTGTTTCGTCCATATCTCAACGCCCCCGACGAATTTAAAGGTGAATCCAATTGGTTTGGAAAGAGGACGAAATCTACTTTCCAACAAAAAAAGAATCACCCAATTCGGAGTCCGTATGAAAAAGTTCTTGGCGTTTTGAGTCAGGTATGTCTGTGCAGTCCGAATCTGATTCCAGAACGTGAGAGACTTGGACTCTATCTTCTCTTGGCCCAAAAGTGACGTGAGAGGACTTTTTGAACAGAACTTAAACTTCTCCTTTTCCCCTATCTTCATATGTGGATTGTACAAATGTCCCATACAACTGCAATTAGACAAAACACAAAAGTGTGTGAAGTATTTTTGTTCTGGATAATATAAATAGATTATTGAATAGTTGACACTAGAAATCACCTGACAAATATGCATGTATGCAATATTTTTGGTCGTATCCAAGGTAGTCATGTACTCATCATTTTCAAAGGCCTTTTGTTGTTTCACGTCAATTTTAGCAAGTTTAGAGTATCTAGGCTTGAGGTTTTCATCAGATTCATACTGACTTGATTCAGAGGAGGGGTATTTGAGTACCTTGGCACCTTTTGCCATGAAGCAATAGGTGGGAGCGTAGTCATCATCACCTTCATCAGCCTTGTTGGTGAAGCCATTTTCTTCAGAGTTGAAGATGGACTTGCTGACGAATGCAGTAGCGAGAGCTAGGCTCGCCACACCAGATTCTGACTCCTCAGATGCCTCCTCTTCCTCATGTTCCTCTGATTCAGCTTCAGAGTCCATTTCCTTGCCAATGAATGCCCGAGCCTTCTTGGAGCTGCTCTTCTTGTGAGATGAAGAGTTCGAGGATTTTGATGATGAAGACTTTGAAGATTTCTTCTTCTTCTTTGAGTCATCAGAACTGTAATCCTTGTATTTCTTCTTCTTTGATTCCTTTTCCTACTGAGGACAGTCTTGGATGTAGTGACCGGTTTTTCTTGCATTTGTGGCATAGTATCTTCTTATAGTCACTGGATGAGGAATCATTACTCCTTGAGGATTTTCCAAAGCGACCACATCTTGAGAACTTCTAAAATTTCTTCACGAGCAGTGCTAGCTCCTGGCTCAGTTCTTCAGGATCACCAAGTCTACTACCAGAATCTTCACCTTCAGATTTAGAGACTGCCTTGGCCTTCAGGGCACGTGATCTGTCATAGCTTGAACCATAGAGATCTCTCTTCTCAGCAAGCTAGAACTCATGAGTGTTTAGTCTCTCGAGGATATCAGCAGGATCAAGTGACTTGTAATCTCCACGTTCTTGTATCATTAGTGCCAGAGCATCAAATGATGAATCAAGTGATCTCAGCAATTTCTTCACCACCTCATGGTCGGTGATGTCAGTGGCACCAAGTGCTTGAAGCTCATTTGAGATGTCAGTGAGGCGATCGAAAGTTTGCTGTGCATTCTCATTGTCGAGTCTTTTGAAGCGGTTGAAGAGATTGCGAAGAACGTCAACTCGAGAGTCACGCTGTGTTGAGACTCCTTCATTTACCTTGGACAGCCTATCCCAGATAAGCTTAGCAGTTTCCAAAGCACCCACTCTTCCATACTGCCCTTTGCTCAGATGGCCACATATGATGTTCTTCGCTTGAGAATCGAGTTGCTTGAATCTCTTCACATCAGCAGCATTCAGAGAAGGTGTGACTGAGGGAACACCATTTTCCACAACATACCAGAGATCGTTATCAATTGCCTCAAGATGCATTCGCATCTTATTCTTGCAGTAAGGGTAGTCCGTCCCATCGAAGGTAGGACACCCAGCAGAGACCTTGATCATACCTGCGGTCGACATAACTAAAACTCCATGCGGTTAAACCAAAATCACACAGAACAAGGGAGTACCTTGCTCTGATACCAATTGAAAGTGCATTATATCGACTAGAGGGGGGTGAATAGGCGATTTTTTCATGAATTCTTCACTAAGGAATTTCAGGGTGAGGAAATTCCTAAGTGAAGAACTACTTGCAGCGGAATAAGTACTCAGATGCAAACATAACAGAACATAAGCATGGTCATCATGATGAAATGTAAACACACACAGAGTACAGAAAGCGTAAGCACAGGATAAAACAGGATGAAGAGAAATAGACTGAAGAAATTGAACTGAGGAAATTGAGAAAGTCTTCAGTCAAAGTCTTCAAACAGATATGAACAAGAACACAACACAATAATGTGAAAATGGAAGAGTTGAGGAAATATAACCAGTAGGCTTGGTGAAGACAATTATTTGGTAGACCAGTTCCAACTGCTGTGACAGTTGTACGTTTGGTTGGATTGGCTAGGTATTTAAACCTGAGGACACACAGTCCCGGACACACAGTCCTCACCGTATTCTCCTTGAGCTAAGGTCACGCAGACCTCGCCCAATCAACTCGTTGTAAGTCTTCAGGTGACTTCCAAACCTTCACAAACTCGGTCACTCGGCGACCCACAATTTCCTCTTGGTTGCTCTAGACCATGACGCCTAACCGTCTGGAAGATGCACAATCTTCAAAGGTAACAAGCGTCAGATCCACGCAGGATCAATCTCTTCAGCGATGCTCAATCACTTTGGGTTTGGGTTTCCTCACTTGATGATTTTCGCTCAAAGTCCTCGGAGGATGGGATGCTCTCAAATGAAAAGTGTCAGTTTCTCTCCGAGCAGCCAACCAGCTAGTGGTTGTAGGGGGCGGCTATTTATAGCCTAGGCAGCAACCCGACATGATAAGACATAAATGCCCTTCAATGATATGACCGTTGGGTGGGTAGATATTTTTGGGACAGCTGGCGCGTAGCACAACAACGGTCGGAAATTTGACTACGAAATTCCTCACGGCTATCATGTTCCTCACTTGTAGGCAATCCGCACTTGCGAATTCCTAACTCCTCAATTAGAACAAATTCCTCAGAGACCAGAAGAGCTTCGTCTCTGTCACTGAAGAAATTGACCGAACTGTATGAGATTTCCAATGGCTTCACTCGAAGGGATTGGTAGGTGTAGGATTTTGAGTTGAGCATCACTTGGAAATTTTTCCCTTAGTATTTCCTTGACCCCCTTTAACAGTACGATGTTTACTATGACTCAACAAAGAGAAAAAGAAACTACAAAAACAAAAGTCTTCATGCTTCATGTTCCTCGAATGAATACCAATTCTTCAAGGTCACACCAATTTCTTCACTTTCAAAGTCTTCAGAAATCTTCAGAAATCCAAAGTCTTCAGTCGAAGAACTTCATTTTTAGGGGTTGACTTTCTCTGTAAATATCAAACTCCTCATAGACTTATAGACCTGTGTACACTCACAAACGCATCAGTCACTTAACCTATAAGTCTTCAATACACCAAAATCACTAAGGGGCAGTAGATGCACTTACATTGCCTCGAAGCTCCGACGAAAGGGAAGAAGGGTCGTCGTCGACGTAGTCGATCATGGTGGCATCAACAGCGGTCTCGGGGTCTACAGGAGAGAAGAGGGGGAAGAAACAATAAATACAGAGCAAACAAGTGCAATACTATGCATGACAAGACAATAAGCAGACTAGGGGTGTTGTAACACGGTGCTACACGATACTGGCGAAAGGTGATAACATCCGGAAACTTTTCCCGGAGTTAGGCATTTTCGGACAGACGAACCGGAGGGGAAAAGTTCAATGATCGCAATGCTAGGGGCATGTGACAGATGAACGGAGAGCGTATTCGGATCGTCATATTTTTCTGAGCAACTTTCATGTATAAAACTTTTTCATCCGAGATACGAATTATTTTCTAAGATTTTTTTTTAAAGATTTAAACAATATTCTGAAATTCCCAGAAATTCTGCTAAGTCTGTTTTCAAAATGCTACAACTATTGTTTTATACATCCAATGATTTTGTGCCTTATATCAATTTTGAGCATTTTTCTATGATCTACATGTTAGTACCAATTACATCCATATTAGAGTTCATTTGCTTGATCATCAACAGCACTGAAGTAGCTATGAAAATAAAGCTGTTTTTTCAGTTTTTCACTTAACAGAACATAGACCTTTGTGATTTTCATAGGAATTAATCCATATATCAAATGGATTTGGTCAAGTGGGATGAAATGGAGTTTGTCAAGTATACTTTCTACTCATATTATTCTTAGCCATGTTAACAGTTGTTTAGACGCTTTTTAGGGGTTGACTAGAGGGTTAGTCATAGTAGAAATAGAAAGGCTAGCAAGTAGCTATAGTAGCTAGAAGTACAGAGTATACTAAGCAGCGACAGTAGTAGGATGCAGCAGCAGCGCCGTGGTAGCAAGAAGCAGCAGGCGAGCCAGAGCAGCACGCGCGCGTGGCCGGGAGCGCGCGCTGTGCGGAGGCGGGTTCGGCGTCAGAATGGCGGACGGACGGGCCGGTACGGGAGAGCGTCGGGCGACGGGGAGCGCAGGAGCGGTCGGAGCGCGGGCATAGCAACAAGAAGCAGCAGTAGCGACTCGAAGCAGCAATAGCGGTCGGCGCCGGCGAGGTGGTCGGGGGCAACCAAGCCCCTGTAGCGACCGAGACACGGGAACATGAAGGGAGGGGGGAGCGACCGGGAGGGCAATGTGGGTCGGCTAGGTCGGTCTGTTGGGCTAGGCCCATTGGGAGTCAGGGGTTTTCTTTCTGTTTTGCTTCTTTTCTTTTTCTTATTTTTCTTTTTACAATTTTAGTTTTCTTTTATTTTTGAATAGAAATTAGCTTTATAAAATATAGTAACAACGTCTAAATTGGTTTTACTAATTATACCACTGCCACATTTAGTTTGAGGTTCAAATAAAATAGTTTAGTATTTTTATAATTTTATAAGCATTTAATAATTCTTTTTAGACATTGTTATATACACAAAAGGGCATTTCAATATTTTACAAAAGTGTTCGGTCACCACCATAATTAGTTATGGAATATTTGCCACACATCGAACATTTTATTTTGCATGTTTGAGAAATTTGAATTTTGGGCTTCAATTTGAATTTGAGTTTGAACTAAGATTTGGATCAAGCGAGGATTAGCAACAGTAATGTGATGACCTGCCATCATTAGCACGAGATTACTGTATGTTAATTATACGAGCATCACAATTCTCCTCCAATACAAGAAATCTCCTCCCGAGATTTTAGGAGGTAAAAGGGAACAAAACAGGGTATTCATCAGGAAGACGATTGGCTTCATCTTCAGAGGGATTTGACCACTGAACTTTTAGAAATTTGATAGCCCTCATACAGGCGCGACATTCAGCTTGATCGAGAATGCGGACTGGATGCTCTCTGTAAGTGAGATCATTGTGCACTGGTTGAGCTTTATTAGCCGTGTGGTTGTTGCAATAAGCCTTGCGACTTAGGGCATCGGCCACGACATTAGCCTTGACAGGGGTATAAGAAATACCGTAGTCATAGTCTGTGATTGCTTCCATACATCGCCATTGACGGAGATCCAGATCTAGCTAGGTAAATGATTACTTCAGACTTTGATGATCGGTGAAGATCTCGCAACGATTACCAAGAAGGAAATGCCGCCACAACTTCGATGCAAGTTTAACTGCAGCTAGTCCAAGGTCATCGACTAGGTAGTTCTTATTGGAAAGACATCCTGGAATTCACAAACGACTGGAGCGTTTCCAACTCTTACAAGAGGAGAAGCGTTTAACACATTCAAGAAATAAATCTGTGCTTTGGCATTTTGAACCAGATGAACATGTAGCTTACTATCTCACTTGAAGGATGGAGTAGATGGCCAGTTTTACTGGCGCAAATGATAGAAGTGCTATGTGTTTTCAACCATTCCATTCCCAGAATGAGGTCGATATTGGATGACTTCAAAACAATGGGAAAAACATGGAATTCCAACCTTTCAATTTCAACGGGGACATTGTGACTAATCAAGTTGGTTTGACATTGCCCCAATGCAGCTTGGAATTCTGACAAAGTGATGGCGGTTCCAACAGGTAAGGAATGTTCGTGGCCAACCCATAATTTGAGCAGCGGGACCTTTCATGTAGTAAGCCATGAAGGTGACATAGTTGGCAGGAGCTACGTCAGTAGACTCAAACTCGAAAGTGATGTCACGAAGCCAGTCATCAACATCAAGGGGCTGAGTTGAGCTATGGTAGATGACAGGGTTGAGACGCGAAAAGTCTTGCAAAGTCACTGGGGCTAGCTGTTGATTCATATTGGGACACGGAAACTGAGCCATGACTCCTTCCATTAACTCGCAATTCATCTCAACTGTTGTTTAATTTCGGCCATGTATTCGGGAGGTGGTGGATTGTCGCCACCATGGTCACGATCATCGGGTCTAACCATCCTGCTTAAAGCAATAGGGGGTAGTATAGCAAGGAGTGGAGCAAGTGTAAGGAGTCCTTCATGATGTAAATCAAACAATTAGCAAAGGTGTGGTATGTACAAAGCAGTAGTCATTGAAGACATACATCTACATATTCGGAGACAATTACACGTTGCTCGTATGAGTTCTGACAAGAGAAATGTCGTAGACATACTAGGCGGCATGCATGCAAGTGATGGAGGACTACAACGGGACATAGCAAAAGCTACATCAGCGTCGGGGAAAACCACTAGAGCGAGGGATTAGCAAGTGACGATGCAGGGTGCCCTCGATAAGAGGATCCTGCGGTCAGTGGATATTGTGAAGCAGAACTTGGCTCCAATTCGAGAAAAGGGTAATACAAATCTCCGGGTGGATGTGATCACGAGATCCTAATGTTATATTTAGCAAAATCATTTAACCCAAATAGAAGAGAGATCAGATTCCTAGAGTAAAGACGAGGAATAAAAGATCCTAATACCACCCAATGGCAACGTGGGGCCGTAAGCCACACAGCCATGTTAGTAAAACAGTTTTTCCAAGACTAGACTCAACTTCGGCCAAGGAGTTGGGGGGTTCCTGCAGGAAGTCGGCTTTGATACCAACTGATTCAATTGAACACTAATCATACACGCAAACGTGTACGATGAAGATTAGGGACTCACGAGAAGATATCACAACACAACTCTAAACACAAATGAAAGCCATACAATCTCCATATTACAAGCCAGGGGCCTCGAGGGCTTGAATACATAGGTCGATATATAAGCGAGTCAGCGGAAGCAACAATATCTGAGTACAGACATAAGTTAAACAAGTTTTTCCTTAAGAAGGCTAGCACAAACATCAACGATCGAAGAGGCAAGGCCTCCTGCCTGGGACCTCCTAACTACTCATGGTCGTCGGCGGGCTCCACGCAGTAGTAGGCACCCTCGAGGTGGTAGTAGTAGTCGACCGGGGTGGCATCTGGCTCCTGGGATCCACCATCTGCTTGCCACAACCAAAAAAAGAAAGAAGGGGGAAAGGGGAGCAAAGCAACCGTGAGTACTCATCCAAAGTACTCGCAAGCATCCGATCTATACTAAGTATGCATTGGTATCAAAGGGAAGGGCTGTATCTGTGGACTGAACTACAGAATGCCAGAATAGAGGGGAAGGCCTAGCCAATCGAAGACTAGCATCTTCAAGCAGCTCCAAGCATCTTTCAGCATGTAGAACAATATAGAATAGCAGTTTATTTAACAAGCATGTTGTAACATTAAGGCCTAGATATCCTTCCTCGACTCGCTGCGAGAAAGCAATCCCGGAGCCAACATATCCATCACATATCTCAAGTATCCAGTTCTAGTTCTAATAGATCAGGATATAAGTCTGAATGTCTGTTACCATCGACACGGTATTCGAATATATCTTCCCTGCAGGAGTGCACCACATTTTCCAACATGCTTTATTACTCTGGCCGAACACACTTTCCTGGGTCATGCCCGGCCTCGGAAGATCAACACGTCGTAGCCCTACCTAGGCTCAGCAAAGAGGTCCCCGCCGGTCAACATCCTAAGCACTCCGGGGTCTGGGCCCATCGCCCGTTGCACTCGGGGTCGTTGTGAGCAGGGTGGATACCAGCACCGCCTGAGATGGCCAGTACGATCAGACCGTGCCACAATGCTGAACTGGACGTCTGACAAAGCTTCGACTAATACCGCGACGTCGAGGCCCATAACTGTTATCGCGTGGTGGTTAGTGTGTAAAGGCCAGGGGCCAACTCAAAACAAATACCCAAACCTGTTAGTGCACTATTAAAAGAAGTGACGACTGTCGGGACAAGTTTGGAGCTACCACCCATCCCGGGTGATACCGCTAAACAGCCAGCCGCCACCGTAACTCCTCGGGTGCTCTCCGGGCCCTCCCGACTTTCACCAATGTCTCAAGTGAAATCAAGGTAACCGTGTGTCCAAACATCAAGGGGAAACCCCGAGGAATCACCCTCGAAGGATTCCACTCGATGTAATCATCAAGGCGAACGTAAGAGGAACCACCCTCGAGGTTCACACTTGAGGTGTTGCATGACAGAGCCGTATCGGGAATGGTGAAGGAGGAACCACCCTCGTTGACCGTGACAGAATAGCTACACTACAGAATTATCATTAGGAGTGCGTTATGAGGTACCACCGTCGGCACTCGATAGTAGCTCTGCAGTGTTGAGCAACAAAAGGGGCATGATGTGATGTGAGGTGTCGGGTTCTGGTCGTCGATCACGTTGATCGAGTCATTGATGATGAAGCAGGGGCAACAAGGACAAGGTGGGGGTCACTGATGGATCACTAACAAACCTATACTAAGCAGTTTTGGATAAGTAGGTAGGTAACAATAAGCAGGTCACAAAAGCAGGCTATGCATCAGAATAGGAGCAATAAATAATAGTAGCAAAATATAATGCAAGCATGACAGAACGGAATGGGCGACATCGGGATGATCAAAGGGGGGCTTACCTGGAAGCTCCGATGAAAGGGAAGAAGGGTCGTCGTTGACGTAGTCGATCACGGTGGCATCAACAACGGTCTCGGGGTCTACCGGAGAAAAGAGGGGGAAGAAACAATAAATACAGAGCAAACAAGTGCAATACTATGCATGATAAGACAATAGGAAGTGTAAGGGGTGTTCTAATGTGGTGCTACATGATACCGCCGAAGGGTGATAACATCCGGAAAGTTTTCCCGGAGTTAGGCATTTTCAGACAAACGAACCGGAGGGGAAAAGTTCGATGATCGCTATGCTAGGGGCATGTGACAAATGAACGGAGTGCGTATTCGGAATCGTCATATTTTTCTGAGCAACTTTCATGTATAAAACTTTTTCATCCGAGATACGGATTATTTTCTAAGATTTTTTTAAAGATTTAAACAATATTCTGAAATTCCCTGAAATTCTGCTAAGTCTGAGAATTCGCCAGTTATAAACATCTTTTAGCTGTTTTCAAAATGCTACAACTACTGTTCTGTACATCCAATTATTTTGGGCCTTATATAGATTTTGAGCATTTTTCTGTGATCTACATGTTAGTACCACTTACATCCATATTAGGGTTCATTTGCTTGATCATCAACATCACTGAAGTAGCTATTAAAACAAAGCTGTTTTTCAGTTTCACTTAACAGAACATAGAACTTTGTGATTTTCGTTGGAATAAATCCATGCATCAAATGGATTTGGTCCAGTGGGATGAAATGGAGTTTGTCATGTGTACTTTCTACTCATATTATTCTTAGTCATGGTAACAGTTGTTTAGACACTGTTTAGGGGCTGACTAGAGGGTTAGTCATAGTAGAAATATAAAAGCTAGCAAGTAGCTACAGTAGCTAGAAGTATAGAGTATAGTAAGCAGCGGCAGTAGTAGGATGCAGCAGCAGCGCCATGGTAGCAAGCAGCAGCAGACGAGCTGGAGCAGCACGCGCGCGTGGCCGGGGGCGCGCGCTGTGCGGATGCGGGTGCCGCGTCAGAACGGCGGACGGGCAGGCCAGCGAGCAGTGCAGGCGGCAGTGTGGGCGCGCGGTGCGCGGGCGCGTCCAGCTGGGCGGCTAGGGACATGTGGCCTACTACTCAAAATATGAGAGCTCCAGAAGTGATGATACTTCATAGATGACAGCTTCAACATATAGTAAAGAAGAACAAGTCGACCTGACCTGACACATTCAAAATATTTTAAGGGAGAATAACTCGACCTGACCAGTCGACCGCAAGAGAAGAGGATCATCTTAAAGAAGAGAAAAAGAGCAAGCAGATGGAAGATATTACAAGTCTTTCTATACAATGTCGGTTGGCCAACCATGATGAACCAGAGCACACAGAGAAATACTATTCCTTCCGGTCTCTACATATGTGGCTCACATGCATTTCGAAACTAAAGTAGGAACATTTAGCTGACAAATTAAACATCTCTCAGTTTTACTAATATCAACATCATATCATATTTGAATTTGTACATCTAAGCTTGTTTAGCTCGATGGGTGGAGCAGTGCTATTACGACATGAACCACGTAGGCTGATCGTGGTCATCATAAAATGGGGAAACCGTAAGCATGATGAGTATAGTGTTGACTGTGGCAGTGGGATGGCAGATCTAAAGCTGCAAACCGCGCAAAGGGTAGTTAGCAACCGATGTTTGCTTTGAAATAACAACTAAGATTTGGTCTGCACAAGAAAGTACATTCAACACGTGACAAAGAAATGCAATTTTGCTGTCTCTCTATATGTCACGGCATGCATTTGGAAACTCAAGTGGGACCTTTAGCTAACGAATTAAATGTGTCTGTTAACTAATATCAGTATCATATCACAATCATATTTGAACAACTAAGCGTTGGAATTTTGAGTGTTGTGTTGTTTAGCTTGAAGGGTGGAGTAATGCTAGTACGACAGAAAGCACCTACGCAGATCATAGTAGAGTAGATAAAAGGGGAAAACCCTAAGCATCAAGAGTAAAATCAGGAAAGTGGAACTAGCTGGACTAGTGGGTGGTGCACATGCTTTTTGAAACGAATATAGGAACATTAGGTAACCAATTAAACGTTCTCTGTTTTAGTAATATGAGCATCATATCAGATTCGTATTTCAACACGTAAGCTTTGGAATTATGAGTGGCATGTTTATTCGCTTGATGGCTTGAGGTCTTGACGAGCAGTGCTAGCACGACACGAAGCAGTGAAGCACCTACGATGACGATAGTGAATATAAAGGGGGGAAACCATAAGCTTTACGAATATAGTGACCGTGACATGGCGGATCTGAAGGTGCAAACCGGACAAAGCTACTTCGCAACCAATGTTTGCATTCAACTAGCCACTACAATTTGGGACGGACAAGAAAAGTACAGTAAACAATTTAAGATCTATTTTCTGGGTGAGATCAATAACATAAGCACATATGGAAGAGTACCACCTCTCTTGCGACACCGTGTAGGCCCCTGCTGATACATTGAGGGTGCTGAGAGTGCGATGGCTGTCGGCGGCGGGGAAGAAGACTTTAGATGGCAGACGGCCGGGTCGGGGGATAAATCCTGTTGCCGTGGACGAGGCGGTCGTAGGAGCGACAACGGCAAGGTGGATGACGGCGCCGATGAAGCGAGATGACGCGATGAAAGGATCCTGGTCCGGCGTCGTGGATGAGAGACGACCATCTCTTGTAGTGGACGATGGGGTAGGGGTAGCGGCTCCGGCAAGGTGGAGGATGGGGTGGCGGACAGAGGAGGCTGGCCGCAGTGGGGAGGTTTTCGTGGCGTCAACGGTGTATAAATGGGGAAATGGAGGGGGGATCTCAAACTTTCGGACGCGCTTGTCTGAAATGTGGGAAAGTTACGAACTTATCCCCCATTTAAAATTTCGGACATCACGTCGGTTGGGGATAGGACGGTAATCTCGCATCTCCCAAATACTTGCCGGTAACGATTTCGGGCAAGGAGAGGTTGTTTTGCCGCCCACGTTTGGCGCCCATGGTGTATGAACGGGGCTGACAGGTAGGGCGGTTGCGGACCGTCTGAGGGAAGTTACACATCTGCCCCTATTTAAAATATTAGCCTACATCGATTTTGGACGAGGAGAGTTTGTTTTGCCACCCACCGTGGATGAATGGGGAAATGGAGGGAAAGACACATGTCTTTCGGACGAGCTTGAATCAAATGTGTTTTGCCGCCCACGTTTGGCGCCCACCGTGTCTGAATGGGCTCAGAGGCCGTCGTGTCACGTCTGATTGAAGTTACTAGTCTACCCCTGTCGACAGCAGTGTAAATCCGGTCGATAAGGATATCAAGTGTCAGGGCTAGGCAGTAATTTCCATCTCGCAAACACTTACTTTGGGCAGCCCAAAAATGATAGTGTGTGTTTAGCCGGTTCGTTCAAAACTTGGGAGAATTAGCATTCATGTTTTCCGTGGGCCCTGGCAACTAAATCCAAATCCAATTTTCATTCGATTACGAATATCCACAGATAATTCTACGTTTTGTTATTTATTTCTTCAAAACCACAACAAAGATTTATTCCACCTTTATATATGATTATGATTTAGAAATGCCGTGACCTTCGAATTCAGTAGGTTGGATACACTTTGAGTCAAACAGTTATTTCATCCAATACAATATGCTCACACGAAAAACAGTTCACCTTATGTCAATCATACAAGTACTGAGGATTACCTCGCCTAAAAAATTCGGATCACTACAACACATGGACAACATAGGGGGTCTTACAACATAATCCATTCAGAGACATGGCACAACATGCAAGTACAATAATATAATGACAATTTCAACTGCTATCTAAAGAAGAACTGGGATTACCCTGGGCTTCAGATAGCGGAAGCAGCAGGACCTCCTCCGTATTCAAATGCAACATTCTTACTTCCTCCAATTCTTGGGTTGCTTGCATAATGCGTATAGCTAATTGCATAATTTCCAGGTTCAAGATCGAGATTACCTCATTCATGGCAGCCAAGCCATCTCTTTCTGCCTCTAGTAGAGCCTCAAGAACTATAATATCTGTGCTCAGACTGCTCTTCGGCGGTGTTGCCTCTAAACTGCTACCATCTGGTAAAATGGATGGCGCACTACTTCCACATATAGATTCTGGGGTTGTACATTGTGTCCTAGTGTGAACGACATCCTGAAAGGTTTCCGCTGGACATAAGTAAGAGATAGTTATCGCATGATCCAGGCAGTAAGCTTACATGGTAAACAACATACGAATTATTGCTGAGCATGGCAAGCTATATTTAAATGGTTCGAAGCAGCATCAGCTGAAAAGAAAATAAAATGGTAAGATGAAACTAGGGATGTAAGTGGTAAATAAACGACATCCGCCAGTCCCATCTAGTTAGTTTTTGCTAGCTCCCTGGTTCATTTTCCTCAAAATACAAAAACTCTTTTGAACTATCATACCACTAATGGACTTTAATCGGGATTAAACGGGACCCAGTTGATATCCCTAGTTTAAAGGGAGTGTACCACCGCTATATTAAGTTGCCAAGGCATCTAAGAAGCTGAAATAATCTGAGAAAGCACTTGACAGTGTGGCCTCATATAAACTATGAATACAGTCTTTTGATGAAGTTCAGAGGAAAAGTTAAGGACTCAGATGAACTAGGCATGCATTTCTTTACGATAGTACAGCAGGCACTACTGACATATGTGCCAACTCAGGTATAGCGTAACAAGTAACAAACAAGCATTCGAAACAAGCAATACTACAAAGCAGACAACTGAACTATATGTTATTCTGTAGGATTACAGGTTGAGGGCACAAGCTAAGAAAGCAACCCACACACTTTACATTTCACATGTACTGAAACACACTGGCTTACCATATGTTGTTGTGAAGCCTCGCTGCTGTTGCAATGTTCTTTGAAGATATCGTCAGCATCCCGTGGTTGCAAATCTACTTGTTGTAGTTTATTCTGCACCCTTTATTTAGGTAAAATTAATTTTAATCGCATGCACTAGTTTGAATTGATCGTCAATGGTTCATCTAAACTAATGAAATAAGGGTGTGTGCATACATGACAATATATCTACTTCCCTCTATTTTTATGCTTGTTCGAGGTGCCAGCCCCAAAAGAACAAATATTTTGCTTGATTGGGTTGGCAGCTCCATAACTAATAGAAGCATCAAATTAGTCATGCAACTTGGGAAGATCAAGAACACACACAAAAGTAATGAATAGAGGCTCAGAGCAGTGATGTAATAGCTAGCATCAGAAAATGTAGGGTAAAACGAACAAAAACCAGTGGAACAACATGCTGGTTTGCTGATGTGTAATTAAGCATAGAGAACATGAAGCAGTCTGATGGAACCAACAGGTGGCATCAGAACAACACCATTATTATAAGTATAGCATGCAAGAAGTAAAATAGTAGGAAGTGATATCTAGGAAGTACAGTAATACTTAGGACAAAACTAAAGCATATTAACTATATGTGCACTAGTATGTAATTTAGCACATGTAACATGTTCACTGCCAGAAGTATGGCCCTACAGGTGCAAGCAGAATAACGCGTCTCATCAAAAACTGAATGATGCCCTGAAGAAATTCAAAGGTGTGGTGCTTATGCTATGAAAGTGAACGTAGGCGCCGGCCGTTGGATAATAGTACCTGATTCTCGTCGGCGTATGGGTATCGTTGGCATACTTGATAGCTAAGGATCATCGATGGTGCTTGTATTGTGGTTGACTTTGGGTCGGCTGTCGCCGTCGCTGAAGCGGCTCCGGTGCTACGGTTACGGCGCTTGTCGACATACAAGAAAGCTCATCTATGGTAAATGAACAGTTGCACGAAAAAGAGAAAAACCAAAGGAGTACAAATCAAAATAACTTGATGAGGCTGCGATGTCAGTAAAGCAGGGCCGGTGGAGTTGAATATGGCATCCGTGGAGCGGGTCTGGTGCAGTGGACGAAGGCTTCGGCGGGCACGTTGTACAGTGCTTTTCGGTGAGGTGGATCTGTTGCGGCGGACGAGGGCTTGTATGAAGGGCCAACGAAGGGACGGACGAGGGAGTCAGTGAAGGGCCTACACTGTGGTGGTCGAGGGCGCCGGTTAAGAAGATCCGGTGCGGTGGACCATGATGGCGGTCAAGGAGATATGGAGCGGTGGACAAGCCAGGCGCTGAAGCGGCTCTGGTGAAGTGGTGAGTTGGCAGTTGGGGGTTCCAAGGTGCGGAAGGTAGATCCGTCAAGGTGTGAGGTCCACCGCTGCGACGGAGGACTAGATTCGGCAGCTTGCCGTGGTTGGGGGGGTCGGGGAGGGGAAGGGGAGGGTCTCCGGGGAAGAATGTTCGGGGCAAAGGGGGATAACAATGGAGTTACAAAAGCAGCCCTTTTCCGTTCATGTGGCAGGGGTAAAACAGGAATATCGCAGGGCTAAACTTTCGGGCGCGAGATATTTTGATGTGAGCGGGAAGTTTGAAAGCTTTTGGTGCCTGAGATTATATTCTGCTCTTGTACGACCGACTAAGATATCATGGCCGAGAATTTGTTTGCTTTGCATGCAAAAAATTGCAAGTTTTAAAATCAATGTCTCCAACTCGAAACTTAGATTGTCCATTCAATTCAAATATGGATCATTGAGCTACTACAAGAAAATACCATCATACGGTCCAATTCAAATGAAATTCCAAATGTGTTTATCCTAAATATGATGACGAAAGCAAAAATGTGTATGTGTATGAATAAAGTGGATGATTATAAAGTTTGAACATGCCCGTATGTGTATATCTCTAGGTTTGATATATGAATTTGAAATCATGAAATCCCGTTTTAAAAATGTACCTCCGTTTAAATTAATTACAAAAGCTAATGATGGAGTCGAATTCCGAAATTCCAATCTTACGTTTGTAATTCTGGTACATCAAGGTATATCACGCATGTTCAAAAGTATCGTTATGTCAAAGTCCAAACTGTGAAACAAATTGATCAACCATGAGTGCACACACTATTGACCATGTATATCTCACTTACGCTAAAGTCCCTCAAATATAGACACCTCACTCTTTATCTAAAGCCAACCCCCCCCCCTCGTCGCCCCCCACACACAGAGAAGTCGTTCTCTCCCCCAAACACCAACACACGAGCACATTAACACCCCTCTCTCTTCTAAACTCCGGACCCCAATATAGGTCTCTATCACTTTGTCTCTTGGGCAAGTACACATATCTTCCCCCACTCTCTAGCTAGGTCTCCCGGCATCTCTCTTTCCCAAGCACACACACTATGTAGAGTGTATATTTCCCATACACACAAAACGTCGCCCCCAAACGTCTATCTCCCTAGTTATGTGGTTCTCGCACACTCACCTCACACCACCCCCACTTCAAACAAGCACACTTTGTCTCCTTGTGCACCACTCTCCTCTTTCTATCTCTCCCACATGCGGACCCGCCCCAGCTCCTCCCTGTATACATATATGTCGTGACTCTTTCCATAGCTCCCTAATGTATCATCGTTCTCGATCTCGCACATTGTTCTCTACACAATCTATTCTAGATCTCTCATGAAGTCCCTATCACACACACGATGACTCGCTTTCCTTGCGTCTCCGTACATAGGCCAATTTCAAACAACATCAACATTGTATCCCTATCTATACGCCATTTATGGACACAAATGCCCCCTCTCTCGCCCCCTCTCTTCCTCTCTATCTCTCTCTCTACGTCGCTAGCTCTCTCTCTCTCTCTCTCTCTCTCTCTCCCGCTCTCGCTCGCTCTCACACCCCTCTCCCACACACACTCGATGTCTCTTCCAAATAGTCTGCTCCCCCCCGCCCGCACCCATGCTATCCCGCTACTACACATGTCACACCATTCCCCCTTCCCTTATACTAGGTTTACATCATTAGTGGTCTCTCTACCCCACATACACACACTCCCTCTCACACACAAACGCGCGCACAAACACATAAAACACGCACAAATACCCATTAATCTGGATCCTCATCTCTCCTCATGTCTGGAAGTGTATCTCACACACTCACTCTCTAATTATGTATATGTGTCTGCACGTTACACAACACAAAGCCCCATGTACATGTCTCTCTCTATCCTCCACACACATAGACACAAAGAATCTATTATCATTGCCTCGGTCTCTAGACATATCACACACGCGCACTCTCTCTCTCTCTCTCTCTCTCTCTCTCTCTCTCTCGCAAATACGCTCAACAAGGGTTTCCCCGTGAATAACTTACCGTCTATTCATCAACAGTTTTGGTAGTACGACGAACACGGGACGTGAAAGAATAAATTTACACGTGCTTAGACCACCTAGTATGACTACTAGGACTAGAGCAAGCCAAAAAGCGCGCCGCCGTCACCCCCTCCTTATCGGCGACGAGAAAACCTTTGTTTTGCACAGTCGAGAAGTCATTGTGCTAAGGCCTCACATGCTGAGGCGTTGAATAGAATGTAGATGCTAGTTAACGGAAACAAGTATCGATAATACGTTTGTATCTCCATACTTATATTTCTTCTCTTATATAAAACCGAGTTGGTGATGATGGTACGTGTGCCATCTTGCAATATAGACCGTCTGATCTATATCTGACAGATGGAAATTAAACTAAAAGATACCCGCACCCCTCTCCACATTTGCAGACAAGGCCTTCCCTCGTTCATCCTTATCTCCAACAATCTCATTGTTGATAAATTAAGAAAAGAAGCCTCTGGAACAAACTGGCCTGGTGGCCGCTACCGGCGTCGTCAATCCCCTTGCCTCCGCTCAGTCCGACCACCAATCACCACCACGCCCCACTCCTCTTCACCTTATCTCCTATTTCTCGAGATATCATTAGTTTTTACACATGAGATTACTCCCGCATGGGTCAATCACAACAAGTGTTTTATAAAAAAAATGCATCTTGATGTTCCGTGCAATGCACGGATCTTGCTAGTACTCCTACAGAAGACTAAGTTGGTGATGATGGTGTGTCTGCCATCCGTCGTTTGTGACCATTAGATCTCCATCTAACGACTGTGAGGTAAGTTGTTGCCTTTTCTCACCAACATCCCACTTGTCTACCAATTTGCAGAAAAACCCATAATTAGTATCTTAAAACCAACCACATCCCTCCCTGACCTCACCAAAATAGCCCAATGAATATATTTTAATTGAAACATAATATATCTCTAGTGATATATGTATATCAAAATTAGAGTGTTTTGTATCAAGTTTGTGAATAGGTATTATTCTAATTATGATTCGATGCAACACACATGAGCATTGCTAGTATTTCCAACCATGCGATTTTTTTCCTAGTATTCCATAGTTTGGAGTTTTCCATCAAGATATTAGTCACTCATGGTTGATATTTACTTGCAATCATGTACACATATGCACTATGTAACTAGCCTTGCTTATTGGGTTCCAAAGCTTAACTTTCACTCCTACTTAAAATATGTAGAGTATTTAACAAAAAACTACCACTTTCAACCAGTCCTTGGAAGAATCTATTGTACAAAAAATAGCAAACACATACCCAAAATTTCTTAATCCATGCCAAAAACTACTACCTAGTACTCCCTCCGTCCCACAATATAAGACGTTTTTGCAAGCTAGTTTAGCTTGCCAAAACATCTTATATTATGGGACAGAGGGAGTACCGATTAGGTTAGTTTAAACCCATTTATGACAGTGTTGGCCCACACGTCCATGCTGACGAGGCAACTTAAACCAACACATTTTGTTTGACCGTTGACACGAGGGACCCACATCTGACATCCTATCTTGTTGTTCCCCCTCAAATCATTATTTTTCCTGAACATTACTTCAAACAGTACTGATGCGTGTTCGTCGGTTGCGCCGGTCATGAGCGAGTTGGCCACCGCTCCGCCGGACGAGACGGACGCCGCGCTGGCCTCCGCACGGGTTGGCAGGCAGGCCCGAGCGTGACACACGAGCAAGCAAGCCGCCGCGCTGGCCTTTGCTCGAGTCAGATGGCTGGCCTTAGCGTGGTGCGCGCGAGCAAGCCGCAGCCCCGCCGTGCCAATCTAGCTAGCAAACCTTGCAGACAAGCAGCTGGACGGAGCTATCTTGGCTAGCTAGCGGCTGCGAGCGCCGGACGGAGCTGGCATCTGGGCTGCCGCAAGATGGGCTCCGCACCGCCGGCGGTTTTGACCTCGCCTTCTGCCGGCGATGGTAGCTGCATCCCATGGCCTAGGATGACTAGGTGGACAGGCCGGAGGTAGGAGGTCACTCGGGGATTTTTGTGCAGACTGACAAGTAGGTCCCACCGGTCATAACGCCCGGTCGAATAGAAGGTGTTGACTTAATGGGCGAGATGGACCCTGTTTGGATACTCTAAGTCAGAGGTTAGAGTTAGATTCTAACCTGAACTAACTCTAACCAAAGTGGTGTTTGGATGGCAGGGTTAGATTGACAACAAATGTATCCAAACAGGGCCATGGGTTGAAACGTGCCTGTCGGTGTCAAAACTGGCAGATCTCGGGTAGGGGGTCCCGAACTGTGCGTCTAGGCGGATGGTAACAGGAGACAAGGGACACGAAGTTTTACCTAGGTTCGGGCCCTCTCGATGGAGGTAAAACCCTACGTCCCGCTTGATTAATATTGATGATATGGGTAGTACAAGAGTAGATCTACCACGAGATCAAGGAGGCTAAACCCTAGAAGCTAGCCTATGGTATGATCGTTGTATGTTGTGTTGTCCTATGGACTAAAAACCCTCTGGTTTATATAGACACCGGAGAGGGTTAGGGTTACACAAAGTCGGTTACAATGGTAGGAGATCTGAACATCCGTATCGCCAAGCTTGCCTTCCACGCCAAGGAAAGTTCCATCCGGACACGGGACGAAGTCTTCAATCTTGTATCTTCATAGTCCAGGAGTCCGGCTGATGGTATAGTCCGGCCATCCGGACACCCCTAATCCAGGGCTCCCTTAGTAGCCCCTGAACCAGGCTTCAATGACGACGAGTCCGACGCGCAGATTGTCTTCGGCATTGCAAGGAGGGTTCCTCCTCCAAGTACTTCATAAAAGATTGTTAACACTAAGGATAGTGTCCGGCTCTGCAAAATAAGTTTCCACATCTTGCCATAGAGAGAATAATATTTACACAAATCTAATCTGCTGACGTATTCCGCAGCGTGACATCACACTACGGCCAAGCCTTTATTCGAATCGTTTTCACTTCCCCACCTCAGTGCATTTTGCGAGGCGATTTCCTTGGCACGTCTTGTCGAAGCAGAGATCGTGTCCCTCATTTATGGGATTCTCATCAATACGGACGTGGGTAACCCAACCGCGCCATTTATCACGGTGCTTGGGAGATAAGCGAGTTTTACCAGGCTGGTGGGGACGCATAGTCGCATCCACCCATATAAGGGGGTAAGGATCCACCTTCTTACCTACGCCTTCTTCCTCCTTTGCCTATCCATCTTCCGTGCACTCGAGCTCCAGTGCCCAAGCCCGCACTTCCCACCTCAACCTTCTCCAGCCATGTCCGGAGCGGGAGGCAAGTGGATGGTCTCCTCCGTTACGGAGGGCCATATCAAAAAGCTGAGGAAGGACGGATACTTGTCTAACGACATCGCACACCGGCTTCCTGAAAAGGGGCAGCTCCTCCCCACCCCATGGCCCCATGAGAGGGTTGTATTCCTTCCCCATTTCCTCCGCGGACTGGGTTTTCCTCTCCACCCATTCGTCTGGGGGCTCATGTTCTACTACGACATGGATTTCCATGATCTAGCCCCGAACTTCGTCCTCAACATATCGGCGTTTATCGTCGTGTGCGAGGCCTTCCTCCGTATCCGCCCCCATTTCGGCCTTTGGCTCAAGACCTTCAACGTCAAGCCGAAGGTGGTGCGCGGCAACCAGGTGGAGTGCGGAGGCGCCATGCCGGGCAAGATACCCAACGTCCTATGGATCGAGGGCTCCTTTGTGGAGACCCTGAAGGGGTGGCAATCGGGGTGGTTTTACATCACCGAGCCGCGCGACCTTGAGTGGGTCGCAGCCCCCGAGTTCCGATCCGGACCCCCTACGCGGCTCACGTCCTGGAAACAGACGGGCATGTCGTGGGGCAACGAGGAAGAGGTGACTGGACTACAAACATGCATCCAATCCCTGGTGAACAAGCAACTCAAGATTATCAATGTAGTCCAGGTCATGCTCGTCCGCCGGATCCTCCCGTGTCAACAACGGGCCTTCAACCTGTGGGAGTTCGACCCGGCGCAGCACCGAACTTTGAGTAGGCTCTTCGACACGACGTACGAAGGTGCCTGGAAGGTGCTATTCAAGGGCGCCGAGGCTCCCACATCTGCTTCCGAGGATCGCGGATTCAGCACACAGCGTCGAGCTGGTGCGGTGAGTTATCTTTACCTTTTACAGGACATTTGTTTCTCATAGTTTGACTCTATGCGGGATCTAAACTCCCATACCTTTGACAGGATTGGCAGGCGAAGTCCGGACAGATCGACTGTCCGGCTCCTTTGCCCGAAGACCCAGCCGACGCTCGTTTATCGAAGCTGCTGGTTCCGGCACCTTACGTGGTGCCGGAGAATAAGGCCAAGAAGAAGGCCACAGGGACTCGAAAGAGTGCCCGGCGTATGGAGGTGTCGGATTCCTCATCCGACGAACCCGAGACGCACTCCTCCCGTGAAGACGAGGAGGAGGAAGAAGAAACCTCTCCCCCTCCAGCGGGGGGAGGAAAGAAGAGGAAGGCCGCCCCAACAGGGGAGGCCGAAGGGTCCAAGAAGGGGAAGACCCTCCCTCCGGACTACTCCACCGACGTCGACGAGGGCGAAGAGGAGTGGCCGCACAGGGCCAGGCGCCCGGCGACATCGTAAGTATTCAAACACTAGAGTAACTCATAGCATTCCTTTGTTGCACAGCTTTTCCTTATGTCGAATATAATTATGCAGTCCACCCAAGGCCGGGCTCGACGAGTCGTCGAGCGGATCCCTGGATTCATCGGACGTGAATTTAGTTCCGCCCGCTGCCTCCCCCCGCACGGCGGACGACGCCGAAGTGGCGTCGCGACAAGTTCCGGGCCAAGAGGAGGTGGTCCTGGAGGAGCCGCGAGGCGACCTCCCAGACTCCGGGAGTAAAGGGGACAAGACCCCCCAGGGCTCCAAGTCCGGCTTTGCGCCGGATACTGCGCCGGAATCCTCAAAGGTTCCGGACTGCGGCAGGCGACCTCCTTTTAAGAGGAGCAAGCCTACCCCCGTCCAACCGGAGGCGCCGGGCAATTTGCTGGAGGTGCTTAACGGCGCCTCCATCGACGAGGATCACCGTACTATCATGAGTACGGTGCTCCAGAAGGTTCAGTCCGCCAAGAGCGGACTGACTGAAGCTTGTGCTAGCCTTCTAACAGGCTTCGAGGTAAGTAAACATATGTAAAAATATTACCGCATAGACAGTAGTCCCTGATGCTCTGTTTGGCGCTCGGAAAGAAAAGCCGAATAGAGGATCTAATAAATTTCGCAGGAGTCTAACAAAAAATGAGTCAATATGCGTATGCAGGTTTCGCTGCTTGCGACCGCCGCACTGACTGCGGAGGTAGGCACCCTGAAGCAGGGTCTCGAGCGGTCCGAACAAGAGCTCGGCCTTGCCAAGCGGCAGCTCGAGGAGAAAGAAGGTAAGAGATACCTTACAGAAAAATATATATAAAGATGCAATTCTAAAAATGACAGGATTGTGCTGCTTATTGTAGGGGCCACAACTGAGGTGGCTACCCTCAAGCTGGCACTGTCCGAGCCCGAGAAGAGAGCGGCCTCGGAGTGCATCGAGCGAGAGAAATTTGAGGCGCAGGTCGGCGAGGCGCGGCAAGAGCTTTAGGCTCTCATGAAAAAACATGAGAGTTTGGAGCTTGACTCGAAGACGCAAGCCTCCGAGCTCGCGGCGGCCATCGAAACTACCAAGTCTGCCAAGGCCGAATCCTAGAAGGCCCTCCAGGAGTTGGATGCGGTGACAAAGATAGCGGCGGGTAAGGCATTCTTTATGCAAAGCAGACATATAAAAGTAAGCTACTTGTTACTTACCCGAATCCGGAGCTCTCCAGGGGCATCCGCAGATCTTCCCCGTAGCGTATCCGATGCCGCCGCATTCTACCGAGCCGAGGAGGGCAGCTCGACGGAGAAGGTGTTCTGGTCTCAGTATGCTGGGGCCGGACACCCTGTGCCCTTGAGCGACCAGCTGAAGCAGCTGGCCGAGCTCCACAAGGCGGCCGAACAGGCCATGAAGGGCCTCATAGTTCGGCTGTGGCCTGGAGAGGCCCTGCCTGGGAGCTATTTCGGACTGGTTCAGCGGCTGGTGGCGGCCTGTCCAAGGCTTGAAGTCATCAAGTGCTCCATATGCATCGAAGGTGCCCGGAGGGCCCTTGCCCACGCTAAGGTGCACTGGGGCAAGCTGGACGGTGAGAAGCTTGTGAAGGACGGGCCACCGCCGGGGAAGGAGCATCGCAAACCCAAGAACTATTATAAGGATGTTCTGAAGGGTGCCCGCCTTATGGCGGATGAATGTACCAAGGATGTAATTTTTGAATGAACTCGCTCGTGTTGTCCTGTGCGCTGAAAACTTGTTCATGTGCGCTAAGCAATGCTTTTTGAATTTAAAATATTACTTTTTGTGCGGCCGTTTATCAAAAATTTAGAGATGGCCAGTCATTGGCTTCTGCCCCCATGCCACTAGTGCTGGGGTGTTCGGGATAAACCTAAGCGCTCTTTTTCCCATGTTTGGGTCCTTCGAGGGAGGCGCTCAGCACAACGAACAAGGCAATAGGACTATAATGCTTGAACACTCTCACTTAGCCATAGAACTCTATAATTTTAAATTTCGGCGAAGCCCCTAGAATTCGGAATACCGAGTTCGGGGCGCTATCCACGCCTTGGCCGGACAAAGCCGGTTCCTCGCTCTAAGCGGCATAAGTCTTTAGGGACTCGAAAAACCTCTCGAACAGCGAACGGTCTCTCGCTTCATCATGATAGTCAGTTTTAGCTTTCTCTACTGAGGTGCTCAGCCCAGCTCAACTGGGGCACAATCGCAGTAATTCTCCTAGTGCTACCTTAGCCGATATAGCAGAACGTAAGGCACCAAAACATAGGAGCCGGGCAAACCCAACTATTGACCCAAGACATGATTCGGAGCCGATGCATATAATGCTATAAGTTCGGGGTGCCGCACTTGTTAAAGTGTTCGGACTTCTCACACCATATTGAGAGGTACTGAAGCCCCTGGCGTATTTGTCGTACCATAGTGTACGGTTGCAACATGTCATTAATGAACATATATTTGGAAAAAAGGTAATGCAAAAAAATAGATAAAGACTATGCATTGCTTAAAAGGGTTGCGATCAAAGCAGAACGATACAAATAGCGCGATAAGCAAAAAGTTGGACTATTTAGCATGTACGGTCCAGGGGCGGGCCGCGGAACTTATATGTAAAACAGGTATACTGCTCGTGATAGAGACCACCTGGGAGTCCATAATGCAGCATGGGATGTATGCTTCCCTGGTTCTTGCATCGTTTGTGCGGCAGTTGAATTGCCGAACAGGTCGTCCGAAGTATGGAGTCCTGAAATTAAGAGAAGATAAAGAAAGAATTCGGCAGCCCCTAGTATGGTTTAAGCCGTGTTTTGGGTGTGCCGTGATGGTGCGCCTTCCCCTGCGCCCATGGTATTTTGAGAGCGTAGTTATGTACGCGAAGCACTGGTTTTGCTATTTCGCGAGGGCTAGGGTTGGGGCCGCATTACTATGCCTGCTCAGAACGTGCCAGGCGGTCTTGTTGTAGGTTACTCCGGGCGCGCTTGACAGTGTCCGGCCTTTTAACGGCCGGACTGGAGAACTGCCTAGAGAGGCTGCTTTGTACTTCCGCTGCGAGGGCCGCCGTGTGCTCCTCCATTCGGAGGGAGCGTTCGGTGTTTCCATTGAACGTGATTACTCCTCGAGGGCCTGACATCTTGAGCTTGAGGTATGCGTAGTGCCGTACCGCATTGAACTTTGCAAATGCGGTTTGCCCGAGCAGTGTGTGATAGTCACTGCAGAACGGGACTATGTCGAAGATTAACTCTTCGCTTCGGAAATTATCCGGAGATCCGAAGACCACTTCAAGTGTGACTGAGCCTGTGCAGTTGGCCTCTACACCTGGTATGACACCTTTAAAGGTCGTTTTGGTAGGCTTTATCCTCGAGGGATCTATGCCCATTTTCCGCACAGTGTCCTGGTAAAGCAGGTTCAGGCTGCTGCCCCGTCCATAAGGACTCTTGTGAGATGAAATCCGTCAATAATTGGGTCTAGAACCAATGCGGCGAACCCGCCATGACGGATGCTAGTGGGGTGGTCCCTTCGATCAAAAGTGATCAGGCAGGAGGACCATGGGTTGAACTTTGGGGCGACTGTCTCTATCGCGTATACGACCCGTAACGCACGCTTCCGTTCCCTCTTGGGGATGTGGGTTGCGTATATCATGTTCACCGTCCGCACTTGTGGGGGAAAACCCTTTTGGCCACTGCTGTTCGGTGGCCTGGGCTCCTCCTCGTCCTGGCTACGTAGCCCCTTGTCTCTATTTTCGGCATTTAACTTGCCTGCCTGCTTGAACACCCAACAATCCCTGTTGGTGTGATTGGCTGGCTTGTCGGGGGTGCCATGTATTTGGCACAAGCGGTCGAGTATCCGGTCCAAACTGGATGGGCCTTGAGTATTTCTTTTGAATGGCTTTTTTCCGCTGACCGGATTTGTAGCCTCTGAATCCGGCATTGACTGCCGTATCCTCGTTGCTGTCGCTGTTAACGCGGCGCTTTTGCTTGTTCCGACGCGACCTGCCACTTTTGTCCTTGGTATCCGAATTACCAAGGTTCTTGGGTAAGTTGTTGCTACAAGCTAGCCAGCTGTCTTCTCCCGCGTAGAAGCGGGTCATGAGTGTCGTGAGGGCTGCCATAGATTTTGGCTTTTCCTGTCCAAGGTGCCGGGCAAGCCACTCATCGAGGATATTATGCTTGAAGGCTGCTAGGGCCTCTGCGTCCGGACAGTCGACTATTTGGTTTTTCTTTGCTAGGAACCGTGTCCAGAATTGCCTGGCCGATTCCTATGGCTGCTGAATTATGTGGCTTAGGTCATCGGCGTCTGGTGGTCGCACATAGGTACCCTGGAAATTGTCGAGGAATGCGGCTTCCAGGTCCTCCCAAGAACCAATTGAATCTGCTGGCAAGCTGTTAAGCCAATGCCGGGTCGGTCCCTTAAGTTTGAGCGGGAGGTATTTGATGGCGTGTAGGTCATCGCCGCGGCCCATGTGGATATGAAGGAGATAATCCTTGATCCATACCGCAGGATCTGTTGTGCCATCATATGATTCGATGTTCACGGATTTGAAACCCTCAGGGATTTTATGATCCATTACTTCATCTGTGAAGCACAGTGGGTGTGCGGCGCCTCTGTATTGGGCTATATCACGACGCAGCTCGAATGAGCTTTGTATATTGTGTTCGTCCCGGCCGGATTTATTATGTCCGGAGTGACGATCCCCGTCACGTGCCGTGGGGCACCCACGCGATCCATAGATCGATCTTGTTTGTCTTGCCTTGTCCTCCAGTATCTCCCGCAGGTCCGGCGCATTTTCCTGTGCCTTAGTATGTTTGGAGCGGCGTCGGGGCACGGCTTGAGTGGAGGGCCGAGAGGCCTCTCTGTCACGGCCACGAGGTGGCCGGTCGGCCATGTCATGCGCTGGTGATGTAGGTTTGGGTGCTTCCTCCTCTAATCGGGGTAGCAGCCTGTGCTTTGGGTAACTCTTGGAGGGGCGTTCGAGTTCATACTCTTCAGCCGCAAGGACTTCAGTCCATCTGTCGGCTAGCAAATCTTGATCAGCTCTAAGCTGTTGCTAATTTCTCTTGAGGCTGCTTGCCGTGGCCATAAGCCTGCGTTTAAAACACTCTTGTTCGGCTGGATCCTCTGGCACGACGGATTCATTGTCATCGAGGCTTGGCTCGTCTTCGGAGGGAGGCATATAATTATCATCCTCAACCTCTCTGTCTGCCGCTCTCTCGTGAGGGCTGGCTTCTCCATCCTCCTGTGCTGAATCTTGCTGGAGGGGGTGTTCTTCGGCGCTATACGGAGTATTATTATCTCCCGTGCCAGAATCACCGTTTTTGCTTTGGCGGGATTTAGAGCGGCGTCGCCGACGCCGGCGCTTGGGTTGTTTCTTGGAGGTGTCATCCCCCGTTGTTCCATCGCCATCTCCATCTTTTGGAGTGTCCACCATATATATGTCGTACGACGAGGTGGCCTTCTAGTGCCCTATAGGTGCTGGTTCTTGGTCGTCTCCTGCATCGTCATCCATATCGTCGATGTCTTCGGAGTCGAAGTCAAGCATGTCGGTAAGTCATCGACAGTGGCTACGAAGTGGGTGGTGGGTGGGCTTTGAGTTTCTTCATCGTCCGTATCCCAACCTTGCTAACCGTAGTCCGGCCAGGGCTCTCCTGATAAAGAGAGAGAGACTTTAGTGACTTCAGGATGTCGCCGAAGGGCGAGTGCTGGAAGATGTCCGCAGAGGTGAACTCCATGATCGGCGCCCAATCGGATTCGATCGGCAGGCGCGCGGAGGGCTTGGAGTACGGAGAGGAATCCGGCCCCTCGGAGTCACGGGCCTTGCGGAGTGCGGGGCTGGTGTTCGGCTCAATCGCCTTTGAGATCGCAGCCTCCAAGGTGGCGTCTAACCGCTCATCCTCGACCGGTGCAGCAGAGTCCAAATTAAGGGTCGGAACCGAAGCGTGTGCGGCCTCCAGGGCACTGTTCGGCAGCAGAGCTAGATCATGCCCATCGAGACAATGCGGCGCACTCGGCTGTGGCTCGAATCTGTCGAAGATCAAGTCCCCGCGGATGTCAGCCGTGTAGTTTAAACTTCCAAATCTGACCTGATGGCCAGGGGCGTAGCTTTCGATCTGCTCCAGATGGCCAAGCAAATTCGCCCGCAGTGCGAAGCCACCAAAAACAAAGATCTGTCCGGGGAGAAAATTCTCACCCTGGACTGCATCGTTGTTGATGATCGAAGGATCGAGCCATCGGGCCTAAAAGCGACGACACAGAGGAACTCTCAATGAAAGCACCAATGTCGGTGTCAAAACCGGCGGATCTCGGGTAGGGTGTCCCGAACTGTGCGTCTAGGCGGATGGTAACAGGAGACAAGGGACACGAAGTTTTACCCAGGTTCGGGCCCTCTCGATGGAGGTAAAACCCTACGTCCTACTTGATTAATATTGATGATATGGGTAGTACAAGAGTAGATCTACCACGAGATCAAGGAGGCTAAACACTAGAAGCTAGCCTATGGTATGATTGTTGTATGTTGTGTTGTCCTACGGACTAAAAACCCTCCGGTTTATATAGACACCGGAGAGGGTTAGGGTTACACAAAGTCGGTTACAATGGTAGGAGATCTGAACATCCGTATCGCCAAGCTTGCCTTCCACGCCAAGGACAGTTCCATCTGGACACGGGACGAAGTCTTCAATCTTGTATCTTCATAGTCCAGGAGTCCGGCTGATGGTATAGTCCGGCCATCCGAACACCCCCTAATCCAGGACTCCCTCAGTGCCTATAACGGCACTTTGTAGAGTAGTCGTTTCTTGGTAGGGCTGCTTGGTAAGAGCATATACAATGGTTGATAAGGTAGTCTTATCTTAAGTTTGCCACGTATGCAAGTGGTAGTAGTTTCTTAGCATTATTAGGGGTTTCTTGTAAGGAACAATGTACTACTAGCGACAAAAGGCGATTCTAGGTTGCGTTGTACTCCAACGAGTACTACTAGTGGTCGCGGGAGTGTATACCTCGTTTTGTGGGTTCGATCCTAGCCGAACGCACGGCGGCCTTTTTTTAAATACTAACTTCGCTGCGAGCCAATATTTTACATGGGTAGTTTGAGTTTTGAAGTCAAATGGGCATGCGGCACCACAATCTGGGTGCACTGGATAGCCTAGCCACGTGAACGGGTTTCCTTCCCAGCATCTCGTGGCTCGCGTGCTCGCCGTAGCCGCACCTCACTTGCTGCTTCCTCATCAGCTAGTAGCATATTTAAACTAGCGCCTCCCAATTAAGCCTGAGGAGCCAGAAAAGCCTGGCGGGGCATTGGGAACTGTGCAATATGGCTCTATACGTAAAGGGCTCTACTACTACTCTGTAGCTTGTGGCATTGCACGCATGGACTTCACTCCATTATCGGCTCTACTGTAAAAGAAATTCCTCTTGACGTGTTTTTTTTAAACGGAGGCAAAAGCTTTGCTTCATCTCATTCATAAAGAAGGAACTACTAACAAAGTTCGACGAGATCCATTACACCTCCACAAATGGAAACGAAAAGCCTATGTTGGGGATATTACTACTGGGCGTAAACCGGCCTACCTGGGCCGGGTTAACTTCATCAGTAGTCCCAGAGCGTTAAAGCCCAAGAAGATAGATGAGGGCCCAAGGCCGTAGTCGGTTCAACACTTGTAGCCGTAAACCGGCTTTGAATGTAAACTTGTATTGTAAGTTAGGAATAAGGAGAGACCAACCCTGATACGAATATGAACCGGAGATTGGGACTCTGTGAACCGACGGGCGTCACCGGTGTATATAAGGGGACGACCCGACAGCGGTTCAAAGACAGACAACCACAACTCGAGACGTAGGCGAAGCTTGTTTGCTCCCTAGTCATCGAAACCCCATCAATTCCATCACAACTAGACGTAGGCTTTTACCTTCATCGAAGGGGCCGAACTAGTATAAACCCTCTATGTCCGCTTTAACCCCTTCGAGTTAACCCGTTGCGATGGCTCCACGACTAAGTCATTTTGCTAGGACATCTGCCGTGACAAAACCACGACAGTTGGCGCCCACCGTGGGGCTATCGCACGATGGTTTCAAGTTCTTGGAGGGCCGCTTCGAAGGACTCGAGGGATACGCTGTGGGCCGGATGACCAAGAGTCGTCGCGGCAAGATCTACATCGACGATGCAGGCTGGGGCCCCGAGGCCGGCTCGATTGAGTACGGATACCGGGTCCCCTTTGGTGGCATACACGTCTTCATCGGCAAGATCGGTGAACCGGGCCCTGAGCTGGACACCTGCACCGACCTCGTCGAGACAGCTCAGCATGCGCAACCTGCCCGGGTTAAGCCGGCCGTGAAACGTGCCTTCGTGGCAGTCATCCATGGAGGAAGCTATGAGGATGGATCAGGATCTGGTGGCGAAATTGCCGTTTACTCTGGCGACGAGTCGTCAACCGGAGAAACTGAGTCTTTGTATCAGCTACAAGATGGCCGGATTGGGGGTTGTTCTGATGGCAACAGTATTCCGGACCCCTCTGATCTGCCCAACCGGGTTAGAATATTCATGGCCGGTACGCAGGCAGCGCTTCATTCATCAACTGCCGCAGCGATGGTTTCCGGTTCAGCAGCGGCAACGGCTGCCGGGGCAGGAGGCTCGGTGCGCCCGCCGGCTCAAGTTTTATCAGATCTGTTCGATGCATTGGCTGCGCTCATGGCAGAGGCTAACCCGGCGGATCAAGACGCTCACAACGCGGAAATTGCAAAGGTGAGGGAGCAGATCACTCAGGCTAAAGCGGATTTAGCAGCTGAAGAGGTCAGGATGACTGCGGAACGAGCCGCATTGGACGCGCAAGCTTACAAGCTCATGCTGGACCAGAACGCATCACAGGAAGTCATGAGGAGGAAATACCAATCTCGTTTGCCTTCAGTTTTCGAAGCAAGGGAACTTTTCAACACCCTTGGAGCGGGAACCAGTAATCCGCCGGTGGCAAACCGGGCGGAGGCACCTGCGACAGGCGCGCCGGTCAAGCCCCGTTTAATAGATCTACCTCGTCATAATACTGGTGTACCACAGGCTGTGCCCACACCTCCGGGTCACTACTCCAATCCGCTGGACAACCTCGTTGTGGCTGCGACACGGTTGGAGGCTATTCCAGTTGAAGGTGATTCATTGTAGGCGATAGAGACGCGCCGGGTCAAGGAGCTCCTTAGGACGGCTTTGGTCCAACAGGAAGCGTATTCATACAACCGTGACCGGATTCATTCTACCCCACGTCCAAGCCGGAGTTATAGCAGGCATATGGAGGAACCAACTGTGTCAAGTAATGCACAGCGTGGAACGCCCCGTGGCAACAATCCGGCCGGTGGTGTCGACAATGCCCAGGAGGTGGTGGACCGGGCCCGAGCACGCAGGGAGGCCGAGTTAGCGGCACAACATCAAGCTCGTCAGCTTACGCCAGTTCGTTCGACCACTTCGGTTGAGCCTGGGCTTGCTTCTAGCGCATTGGGGGTACCTTGCCTTGTCCCCGCTTTACGCAATGTGTGCCTGCCTAAGGATTTCGAGGGCCCACGCAAGGTACCGAACTATAAGGCGGATCAACCTCTAGAGACATGGGTGGAGAGCTATGAGATGGCCATGGAGATGCTTGATGTAGATGATGCGGCGTGTGCAAAGTATTTCACCATGATGCTTGAAGGGACGGCCCGTACCTGGTTGAAGAGCTTGCCGCCCAATTCTATCAGTTCATGGGCCCAGTTACGAGCCCGGTTCATCAATAACTTCAAAGACACGTGTAAGCAGCCTATGTCGATAGTGGATTTAGCTGCCTGTGTCCAGGAGGAAGGAGAATCAACTACTCATTGGGTACGCCGGGTCTCACAAGTTCTGCATTCATCAAACCGCATCAACGCTGACACCGCAGTCATAACCTTGGAAGGCAATTGCCGGTTTGGACCCCTAAGGTTGAAGTTAGGACGGATGAAGCGCCATTGCACTGACATGGGGACTCTCATGGCCGCTTTGGTAAAGTATGCTGATTCTGATAGTACCAAGGATCCCGAGTCTGATGATGAAAAGACAGGGAAGGGAAAGAAGAACGACAACTCCAAGGGTCAGCAACATCACTCAGCAGGTAATGGCGGCGGAGGCAAGCGTAAAGCGGATGGCAACATGGACTTTGTGGCCAATACTAATGCGCAGGACAAGGGCCAGCGACGCAAGGGTAAATTGCAGAACCACAGTGGAGCACCTTGTCCTAATCCGGACCGACTGAATTATCTATTGAACCAACCCTGTCCAAAGCATGGGACGAAGGAGGTGCCAGCAAACCACCTTGGATTGCTACATTATGCAGGAGTTCAAGAGTTCTAATGCTTTCCGGTATGATCCCGGCTCCGGCGGTGGATCCGGGCCGGGTTCCGGTGGAGGAAACTCCGGTTCATGATTTAATGGAAATTCGGGCGGACACAACAATGAGAATAATCCGAATAACCAGGGCGGTTACAATCAGCAACAGCAGCAGTTGGGTTACCAGAGCAACCCGAAGCAATTGAATAGTGGGCAATATCACGTATTCACCACTAGCTTGGACAAGCGAGACTGGAAGGTCTAGAAGTGGGCGGTTAATTCTATCGAACTGGCCGTGCCCCGATATCTACGTTGGTCAGAGCAGCCAATCATATGGAGCAGAGAGGATCACCCTCCCCGGGTTGACAATCCGGGTCAACTGGCTTTGGTGGTGGCGCCTCAGGTGGGAGGTTATAAGTTCACCAAGGTACTCATGGATGGGGGTAGCAGTATTAACATCCTATACTATGAGACCTTCCGTCGCATGGGGCTAACAGATAAAGATCTCCGACCGTCGAATACGGTTTTCCATGGTGTGGTACCTGGCAAGTCAGCATACCCCATTGGTAAGATAGCATTGGAAGTGGCCTTTGGAGATGATCATGATTCCAGATCAGAGACGCTGACGTTTAAGGTAGTAAAAATCCAAAGCCCATATCACGCCCTGTTCGGTCGACCGGCCTATGCCAAGTTCATGGCACGGCCCTGTTATGTGTACTTGCAGCTCAAGATGCCGAGTCATAAAGGGACTATAACGGTCCATGGAAGCCGTAAGGTCGCTTTGGAATGCAAAGAAGGAGATGCAGCTTACGCAGAATCGGTTTGTGCCACCGAGGAGCTGAAGTATTACAAGGACAATGTTGATCCGGCGGATATGACTCCTTTGAAGAAGCCTACCACGGAGCATGATCCGGCCCTGAAGTTCACATCGGCGGCTGAGACTAAGCTTGTTGACTTCGTACCTGTCGATTCGTCCAAGCAGTTCAGCATCAGTGCCAATTTGGATCCGAAATAGGAAAGCACGCTCATCGAGTTCATCTGTGAGAATCAGGACATCTTTGCATGGAAGCCTTCTGACATGCCAGGTGTACCGAGGCGACTCGCTGAGCACACTCTTAATGTGGATCCTAAATACAAACCGATGAAACAGTTCCTCCGCCGGTTCAACGAGGAAAGATGCAAAGCTATTGGAGAAGAAGTGGCCAGGCTCCTAGCAGCTAGCTTCATCGTTGAGGTGTTCCACCCTGAGTGGCTTGCTAATCCGGTGCTGGTTCTTAAGAAAAACGACACTTGGCGCATGTGTGTGGATTACACTGATCTTAATAAAGCTTGTCCAGCAGATCCTTTTGCCCTCCCCCGTATTGATCAAATTATTGATGCTACGGCGGGTTGTGAGCGTTTAAGTTTTTTGGATGCATATTCCGGTTATCATCAGATCAAAATGGCAATTAAGGACCAGGAGAAGACAGCGTTCATAACTCCCTTTGGAGCCTTTTGCTATGTATCTATGCCTTTTGGGCTCAAGAGTGCCCAGGCAACCTATCAACGGTGTGTGCAAAATTGTCTTCACAAGCAGATTGGCCGCAATGTACATGCCTATGTGGATGATATTGTGGTTAAGTCAAGGAAGAAGGAGACTTTGGTTGATGATTTGAAGGAGACCTTTGATAACCTGAGGACGTATAAGATGATGCTCAATCCGGCCAAGTGTGTCTTCGGTGTACCGGCAGGCAAGTTGTTGGGTTTTCTGGTGTCCAACAGGGGAATTGAGGCTAATCCGGAGAAGATTACGGCCATCACCTCCTTGGCTAAACCGAAGTGTATCAATGACGTTCAACGATTGGCTGGCCGGATTGCCGCGTTGAGACGGTTTATCTGCCGTCTTGGTGAGAAAGCAATCCCCTTGTATCAGATGTTGAAAAAGACGGATCAATTCGTCTGGAGTTCTGCTACTGATCAGGCGTTCGAGGACTTAAAGCGGCAACTTGCCAATCCGCCCGTGCTCGCCGCTCCCATTGACAAGGAGCCATTGCTGTTGTATGTTGCTGCTAATGCTCGCGCGGTCAGCGTAGCTATTGTGGTGGAGCGTAAGGAGGCAGGCAAGGAGCATCCGGTTCAACGTCCGGTTTATTATATCAGCGAGGTACTTATTGAATCCAAACAAAGGTATCCACATTGGCAGAAGCTGGTATATGGAGTTTTTATGGCAAGCTGGAAGCTGAAGCAGTATTTCCAAGGGCATCCTATCACAGTGGTCAGTTCTGCCCCCTTGGGTGATATCATCCAGAACCGGGAGGCGACGGGCCGGATTGCCAAGTGGGCTATAGAGCTTGGGCCGCACGGTTTAAAATACGTGCCTCGGACGGCGGTGAAATCCCAAGCACTTGTCGATTTCATCAATGATTGGACGGAGCTGCAGGCCCCTGAAGAGAAGCCGGATCACACATATTGGACCATCCATTTTGACGGATCACGGCAATTGGAGGGCTCGGGGGCTGGAGTCGTATTAACTTCCCCACGAGGTGACAAGTTCTGTTATGTTCTCCGCTTAATGTTCCCTTGTACTAACAATGCAGCTGAGTATGAAGCCTTGCTCCATGGTCTCCGGATGGCTAAAGAGATGAATCTAAGCCGGGTTAAGTGCTTCGGGGACTCGGATCTAGTGGCTCAACAGGTGTCTGGCACTTGGGATTCTAAAGACCCACTCATGGCTGCATATCGTCGTGAGGTGGATATTGTTGGGGGTCACTTCAAGGGCTATCAGGTGGACCACGTGGACCGTCGGAAGAATGAGGCGGCAGACGCCCTGAGCCGGTTGGGCTCCTAGTGTAAACCGGTCCCGCCTAATGTTTTTGTTGATGTGTTGCACAACCCGTCGGTCAAGCTCCCGGGTGAAGCGGATTTTGCTATTCCTGACCCGGAGGCTCAATTGGTGGCAACTCTTCACGTCATTCCGGATTGGACACTTCCTTACCTGGCATACATGAACCAGGGCGAGTTACCAGAGGATGAGACTCTGGCCAGACAAATAATACGACGGTCCAAGTCCATGACAATCATCGATGGCGAGTTGCACCATTGCAGTGTATCAGGAACGTTTCAACGCTGTGTATCTCCTGAGGAAGGCTGTGAAATTTTGCATGAGATCCACGAAGGGGATTGTGGTCACCACGCCGGTTCAAAATCTTTGGTGGCTAAAGCGTTCCGCCACGGTTTGTATTGGTTAACTGCCCATGTTGATGCGGAGGATCTGGTCAGACGATGTGATGGTTGCCAAAAGTTCTCAAGACGTGCTCATGTACCGGCTCAAGAATTGAGGATGATTCCAATCACTTGGCTGTTTGCAACTTGGGGACTAGATATGGTTGGGCCTTTCAAAAGGTCCAAGGATAAGAAGACCCACCTCCTGGTGGCAGTTGATAAATTTACAAGGTGGGTGGAGGCGGAGCCTGTTAGCAAGTGTGATGCAGCCACGGCGGTTCAGTTCATCAAAAAAGTGATTTTCCGGTTTGGCTTTCCACACAGTATCATCACAGATAATGGTACCAATTTCTCCAAAGGTGCCATGAAGGAGTTTTGCGAACGGGAGCACATCCGCCTTGATGTTTCATCAGTGGCGCACCCGCAGTCCAATGGTCAAGCAGAAAGAGCTAATCAGGAGATCTTGAGAGGCATCAAACCGCAGCTTATGGTTCCTTTGCAAAGGACGCCAGGTTGTTGGGTAGAAGAGTTGCCATCCGTATTATGGAGAATTAATACCACACCCAACAGATCAACAGGATACACGCCATTCTTCATAGTCTATGGAGCGGAGGCGGTTCTCCCTAGTGATATCCGTCACGATTCATCTCGTGTGGCGGCTTATGTTGAAGCGGACAACAAGACAGCTCGACAAGACGCTTTGGACCGGTTGGATGAAGAGCGAGACATAGCAGCTGCCCGCTCGGCGATTTACCAACAGGATCTTCGTCGCTATCACAGTCGTCGAGTCAGAACCAGAACCTTTCAAGAAGGAGATTTGGTGCTTCGGCTCATTCAAGATCAAATAGATATGCATAAGTTATCCCGCCTTGGGAGGGACCTTTCGTGGTCAGCAAGAATCTGCATAACGGGTCGTACTATCTGATCGATGTTCGAGAGCAAAAAGACTCACGCAAATCAGAAGAGGAGACCAACAGGCCGTGGAACATAGCTCATCTTCGGCCTTACTATACTTGATCCATTGGCTCTGCTTATGTACATATTATGACAATGTATATATTATAAATACAATAAACCGGATCCTCAGCTAAAGCGGGGTATCTGTTCTTTTACGTCATGCGTGGTTACATGGAGTTGTTCTGTCTTAAAGCGGCCTCCGATTTACCCCTTGCAAAAATTATAAATATCACTAGGGGGCTCGGTCATGTCCGAACCGATGCAACACCTCTTAATAGGCGAAAGCCACCAGATCACTTGGGGGCTCGGTCGTGTCCGAACCGATGCAACACCTTTTGATAGGCGAAAGCCACAAGATCACTTGGGGACATGGTCAAGTCTGAACCAGTCATGCCTCTTGATCGGCCTAAAGGCCATAGAATCACTTGGGGGCTTGGTCGAACCCGAACCATTGCCATGCCACTTGATCGGCGTAATGCCACGGTTTCATTTGGGGACCTGGCTGACTTGAACCATAGCTACACCTATTGGGAGCTTGGTCGTGTCCGACCATGGTAACGCCATTTGATCGGCTCAGTAAAGCCTCTTTTTTTGCAAACAGTTTTATCATTGCCTTTGCTTCAATATTTTTCTTGATAAACTGCTATTTTATCTTGGTTGCATTTTTTAAACCGACAACGTTTTACACCGGTTCAAGCTGCCAATTTGGCGGAACACGGTCCATTTTTGAACCGGCGATTATTTACCCGGTTTGATTTCTTCTGTTAACATCTTTTTTTGGAGTAACAAAATGTTTATTATGACCAAGCACGGGTTACATAGTAAACCGGCATTGTATATACAAGAGCTGTTTTCTCCCATGACGGTGTAGGTTTATCAAACCGCCGTGTCAAGATTGGCTAAGCCTACTTCGTGCCCAATGACGGCAGGTATTTTGTATCACAAAATTTGATCATATATATGAAGTTCCTAAACCAGCTGGCGGTACAACCGCCCTGGTAGTTTAAAATTTTATGATTGCAGGAGGTATAGATTGGCAGTTTCGATCTTTCAACCAAAAGTATCAGCTCAGATGCACGAAGGCATCTCAGAAGCAAAAGTATTGGCTATCCTATTACAAGGCAACATGGTGCCCGAATAAGAGCATTGTTTTCTGGCAAAATATAACAAGGCAGCCTATTAAACCGGTCTCCGGTTCAAGCTTGGTCACCGCCTTGGTCTGATGGTCGTCCTGCGCCGATCCAGCTTCTTCTGCCCTACCCAGCGGCTGGAAGTCAACAGTAGTCCAGTCGATTCCCATTAAAGCTTGAAAAACGGCTTCATCATGGATCAGTGAAGACGGTTCAATATCAGGAGCATAAGTATGCTTACGGATTGGCGGGATCAGACTTTCTGCTTCGGGAACTGGTGTAGCCACTCGTTTGTTCTGATTATTATATTGGGCTTGATAATGCGTCAAATCTGCCTCTTCTACAAATTGACAAGCCAGAGGGCGCACTGCCCGGTTTATTGCCCTCAGATCATCTTCATTGAACTCTGACCCGTCTTCCTTCAAACTGGGATAGCCCTGAGCTGCTTCAACAGGATCGAAGTCTGGCACCCATGCCTTTGCTCGGATTAAAGTGTTGATGGCACCGGTTCGAGCAGCAGATTTTTTCAGCTCTTTAATCCGGGCGGGAAGCATTGACAATCTCTTAAGAGTATCTTGGATTAATGTGGGTGCCAGATTGTTATGTGACGCAGTCGAGATGATCCGCTGCGCTCCAGTATACATCTGTTCGATTAATGTGTAGGCAGCCTTTAATTTCATTCGAACATCTGACCCCAAGTGGTTAATGCGGGTGCCTGCAACATGATAGAATAGTTCACAAACCGGACCTATCATAGGAAGATCAAAACTATCACAGAAGTCAAAGGACGCTTACCAAAGATGGCGGAAGTCATTGCATGCAGTTGTCGCTTTACGCTGGTTAATTCATCTTTCACCGGTTTAAGGGCAGCTTCAGCAGTTTCAATCTTTTTGATCAAAGCGTTTTTCTCAGTGGCCCAATCCGCTTGATCTTTCTTGAAGCCTTCCTTTAGCTGTTCCATGACGCTTAAAGCGCTGGTCAATTCCTCTTTTGCTTTGGAGGTTTCAGCTTGTTGGGATTTTAAGTTCTCTTGAAGATCGACGAGTTGATTTTCTTTGGTCTTTAGCTCAGCCTGCATTCAGACAGTTATATGGGTTAACAAACGGTATACAAATCGAATTACCAACCACATAACGAGTTATGCACTTGGTACTTGGGGGCTAATGCCTATTTGATCTACAACTGTCAACTGATTGCACAGTCCCAAGCTCAATACATGTATTCAACTTGGCACTTGGGGGCTAATGACTATTTGCTCAAATAAGTTCTGATGCTGCTATATTCAGTTAGTTAAAGTCCCGGTTTAACTATGTTAAATTGAACCGACCCTTGGGGGCTATATCAGTGAAATTCGAAGCATTCAGGTTTATATTAATAAGTCCCAGTTTAACTTCATTCAGTTGAACCGACCCTTGGGGGCTACATCAGCACATTCTGAAGTATGCAGCTTTATATTTCACAAGTTCCGGTTTCAAAGAAGATTACAAACCAGCCCTTGGGGGCTAGGAGAATCGGCAAGGCTAAAAGATATACAAGCAGGAAGAGGCATATGAAAGTTACCTCAAATTTCTCCTTCATCATGTTCACTAGGCCAGCTTCATGATCGCGACTGGTATATAGCCGGTTCAGATAACCAAAATGAAGATCTTGAGCACTCAGTGCAGCATAAGTCGCCAAATCGACATTCCACTTGCCCTTGCCCATTGCGGCAAATTCGTCCTTGGCAGTATGTTTGGACAAAGCGACAGGATTGCTGGGTTCGGTATGACCAACACCAGTGATGACAACTTCATCGTCCTGGGCGTCACCGGTTTGCACTGTGGCTGTCGGTTTACCAGTAGCCTTGGATGGACTTGTGGATTTTTCATTCCGGACGGGACTTCTAGGCTGGTCAGCAGGACCGGAGGCATCAACAGGCCTTTCTTCAGCAATAAAAACCTCATCTTGTGCTTGCGGGTCATTGGGCACGTCTTCATGGATAGCCGCTTCAACGTCTGGGGTGTTGCCCGGTTCAGGGGCAGTTTCTTCTTCGGCCGCTTTATCCTGGCGAGCCTTCTTGCTCGGCCTCGGTTTGGCCCTGAAAGGGGTAGCAAAATCAAAAACAATATATGTTGCAAGATGCAATACCAGGAATATTATGATAAGTGCAAGCTTACCCAAGCACGGTTTTAAGCGGTGGCAGCTGGGTACCTGTTGACTCGCCAGAGGATGAGTGGGAGGTAACCTAATAATCGGAGTCAGATGGGTTAAGCGGTTGACGACAACAGCCCGCTTTAGGACTAGTACTGACAAGCAAATTAGAGACCTCTGAACGGCATCTCCGAACCGGAGTGTTCGGTAAACCGGCGGAGGTAACTACCTGGCTGCTGTGCCGAGTTGTGCGGCGCGCCTCGTGCTGTTGGGTCTTCATAAGAAATTTGGGATCCAAGTGAGCAAGGGGTGAGAAAATTTAACTTTCCGGTTTGCCTGACGAATTTTTAGTGAAGGCAGAAGGTTCGAATCAGAAGATAGAGTAATTACCTCTGCATCATCAGCATGGCTGGCTTCGGCATCATCCTGACAAATATTATCATCAATAAGGCGTGTAAAAAGAAAGCCAAGTGAATTAAGTTCTACCTCAAGGTCCGGATTACCCACATCATCCTCAACGGGCGGATCAGAGGATGCAGTGGTTTTCCTCTTATGAGCAGGTTTCTTAAGGACTTCTGTCTTGGGCTGGGTCGGTCTTTCCGGTTTGTCTGCTTTCTCCTGCGAGAGATTTTTGCTCCAAAACGGATCATCGCCCTGCTTCAACAGATATTGGTGTCAAGTAATAAGCAGAGATAATGATATCAGAGTTAATGCAAGGGAAAATTCAGAATTATAGCTGGCGGTTTGTTGGTGGCGCAGAAAGGAAGCAGGCCGGTTCGGGCACAGACGTATTCCGGTTCGTTCAAAATTTTCTTCACAGCTTCTGTGACTTCTTCGTCAGTAAGCTGGATGTTCACGTGCCGCAGAGGGTTGTTAACACTGCCCGTATATTCACACATCAAACCGGAGCGTTGGCTGAGAGGCAGTACGCTCTAGGATATCCAGCAACGAGCAAGATCAACTCCTGTTAAACCGTTGGCCATAAAGGCTCTGAGCTTGGACAGTTGGGGAGCATATTTACTCCTCTCTTTGGCAGTCAACCTCTGTGGAAAGGGGTGTGTGTTGCTAAGCCGTTCCGGACAAAAGCTGGGCAAGGGATTTTCATTCGCAGGAGAGGTGTCTTTGCAATAGAACCACGTTTGATTCCATTCTTGGGGATTGCTGTGTAGTTTTGCGTGAGGATAAGTGACCTCTGTCCGCTTCTGAATTGCCATGCCACCGAATTCCATATTGGAACCATCAGTAAATTCTGTGCGACGGTTTAGATGGAACAAATCTTGGAATAACTCGACTGTAGGTTCCTCTTGAAAGAACACCTCACAGAGCACTTGGAAATGGCATATGTTGGTGACAGAATTGGGGCCAGTGTCTTGCGGATGAAGTTGGAAGTTGGCCAAGACGTCCCGGTAGAATTTTGAACCGGGCGGATTAAAACCTCGGGCTAAATGATTCGCAAAAACTACAACCTCTCCTTCTCGAGGTGTGGGAGGACATTCTTTGCCTAGGACCCTCCAGTGGATGGTATTCTTGCTGCTTAAAGCGCCAGTCAAGACTAAGTTATTCAGCTGTGTCTCTGTAACATGAGAAGGAGCCCAATTGCACTCATATACTTGTTTGGCCATGGTGGAGTCTACAAAATAAGTGATTCCGTTTCAAGATTGTGTTGGGTACAAAATATACACTGATATGATCGGGGTTAAACCGAGGATAACTATATTCAAACCGAAGCTCCGTGAAGCGATGGACTATGGCTAAGGGATCCTGGCGGTTCAATAAGGGGACTAATGGTATATACCGGTTTATTAACCTTTCCTATGGTAAGTTAAACCGCCCGATCTAAACATTGAAAGCACTTGAGGCTGGGAAATGGCTAAGTATGCAGAAACAAGTTTCACAAAAATTCTGTTACAGCAATGGATCTGAGGTAACTTCAGAAAAATAGAAAAAATATTCAAAGGCTTCAAAGCAGAGCGGAAGTGAATCAATGGGCAGATATACAGATGAGATCCATGGACTTTAACATGAGACTATAGGTGGATGCGGAAAGCTAAGTGGTATTCAGTACAAGGTTTTACAGATCCATACAGAGGTTAACACATGAACAGGAGCAGTCGATGAACATCGCAAGAACAAGGAACCCTAGAACAGATCTAGGTTAAGAAGAACAGAGGGCTTACCAGAGCTGAGGAGGGTGCGGAAGATCACCGTAGTTTTCTGGTGCGTTCAGGTCGATGCAGCGGCCAAGGTCGAGGCTGAAGGCGACGGCGGCGGCGGAGCTCCGAAGCTGACGACGCGAGGAAGACGAAGATGAGAAGGCAGGAAGGGGAAAAAGGAAATGACCCTTCGGTCCTATTTATAAGATAAAAAGACATGTGTCAGGCGCGACAAACCAGGGGCCATCGAACGGAGCTGTCGCCTTGATTTTCGCAGCCTTATTAAAATGATGAGGTATTACGGATACTTTCTTTATGACAGATGACGTCACTCCGGTTTAACAGCAATTGGAGAAGATGATGTCAAGACGGTTCAACAATTACAAGAAGATGTTAAAGATGAAGTTTTCTGCTAAGGATTGACATGAACTCGTTCAAATCAATCTGGGGCCTAATGTTGGGGATATTACTACTGGGCGTAAACCGGCCTACCTGGGCCGGGTTAACTTCATCAGTAGTCCCAGAGAGTTAAAGCCCAAGAAGATAGATGAGGGCCCAAGGCCGTAGTCGGTTCAACACTTGTAGACGTAAACCGGCTTTGTATGTAAACTTGTATTGTAAGTTAGGAATAAGGAGAGACCAACCCGGATATGAATATGAACCGGAGATTGGGACTCTGTGAACCAATGGGCGTCACCCGTGTATATAAGGGGACGACCCGACAGCGGTTCAAAGACAGACAACCACAACTCGAGACGTAGGCGAAGCTTGTTTGCTCCCTAGTCATCGAAACCCCATCAATTCCATCACAACTAGACGTAGGCTTTTACCTTCATCGAAGGGGACGAACTAGTATAAACCCTCTGTGTCCGCTTTAACCCATTCTAGTTAACCCGTTGCGATGGCTCCACGACTAAGTCCTTTTGCTAGGACATCTGCCGTGACAAAACCACGACAGCCTAGTCTCGCTGTATCAAGTAACTCAAATGTTCTGCCCCCGCAGTAACCGTCGGTGATAAACAGGCTGCTAGTATGTGCGTGAGAGGAGCACCGAGAGTACCCACTAGGCCACTATGCTGGTGTACTTCCCATGCATTGATAGTACATCGATGGTTCTGGAGAACAGTAGTAACCTCCACTTCTAACTGTAGCTCCTTGGCCCTGAGATTCAAGAGTTCAAAACTGGTGCACTATACTAGAAGTACAGTACATCGCACTACTAGTTGAGAAAGTAGTACTAGTACTACTACAGTATGAGTACGTACTCCTCCGTCACATAATGTAAGACGTTATTTGACACTAGTTGGCGTGTACAAAAAATAGCAAAAACATACCCAAAATTTCTTAATCCATGCCAAAAACTACTAGCTAGTGCCAAAAATTTCTTACTAGTGCTATTATTTATAGTATAATGCAATCCCATAATGTCCCATAATGCTAGTACTGGTAGTAAATAATAGCCTCACCCCTTCGCTAAGGACCGATCTACAGTTGGAAGGGACGAGGCCCTGTGGTTACTATGCTCTTATCTCCTCCTCGCTAGTTCCCTCCCCCTGAATAGAAGGCAGTCCGTCGCTGCTCCCATGGATTCGCCAGGTGGTTCTCCTCCTCGTCGGGGCTGGGAGACCTCGGATGATGATCCTCTGGGAGAAATTGTAGGCCGCTTCGACGTCCTCACCGCCGCAAGACTCGATGCTTCCTGCACCAACTTTTTCCAGACGGTGCTTAAAAAGGCCTGGGAAAAGGCCATGCTTGTTGGTCTTCCATGCGTCCTCGAGGAGAAGGTTCTTCTATGGGACAATCCTTTGAATAGTCCACCACTCCCTGGCCATGGTTGCATGTTGACTCTGCTAGAGTTGCCAACATTGATAGGTAGTCGGATTTTGTCCGATGAGCATGTCAGTAATGGAGTTTGATCATGTAGTACTTAGTTATTCCATTTCCATCCCGTAATTTCTCCGCTGCCCACCGTCTTATATATAGGTCTGTGTCGGTGCCAACGAAGATTGGCTTGCATACCTCCGGCCGGATACCACCATCTTTTGCACAACATCCACAGCAGTGCGTCCGTTCCGGTAGACCCCTTCTCCACCATTGGGATCAGCCTTCCGAACTGGCTGGGCTTGAATATGTATGATGATGCATACATGAGATTGAAGAAGATAGCAATTGCGGACCCACCGACAAAGCGACGCGGCTATGATGATTACTATCTCATCGCGATGTTCGACATAAGGATTGCCATCAATGCAAGAGGCAGTAACGGCAGAGGCTGGCGCATGTTGGCAGTGACAGATTTGTACCCCTACACGTTTGAAGACGTCGTGCGCCATCTAGGCCGCATCTTCACGGTGACAAGCCAGGGTACTTGTTTCATCTGGTTGCCATCCTATGGTACGCGAGATTACAAACGGAATGCACAAACCATCATTTACATCCCTAACGGTACTCCATTACTTTGCAGGGACCAGTCATCCCGCGATCAAAATAAGATCGCCGATCCTGTATGTGCATTTGCATCCGTGATTCGGTCTAACCTGGAACCTTGTAGCTGACTTTGGCATATTGGGATCAACTATCTTAGCAGTCGTTACCCATGGTACCACTGATGTGCAACATGGTCACACAATCTACCACGATCGGACCGTCACCATCTACCCAGGTATTCCATTTTTAACCCTCTCGCCTTCTCTTTCATTGTTGTACTAGTACTCTACTTACGTACTAGTAGGAGTACTTTTTACCTTGGAAGACGGTATAGCTAGCTAGGTCCTTGAAGACTTGAACCCACTAGCTGCCACCATTTTTGTTTTTCCATGTCTTACAATCTCATCCATGTAGCCAAGAGTGGCTATATATAATAAGCCGGTTATTTTACTTCCTCTATACCGGAGTAGTACTATTTGCTGCACAGTATTACTGACTGCCATATTTGAGCACAACATTATTATGCATGGACCTTGACTATGTACGTCACCATGTGTCCATATCAGAGATGCCGCGTGTACCAGATGAACGGCGCCGAGTTCGACCCCCAGGATGCTATGTGGGTGTCGAGGAACACTCTGGGAGAGTACTCGCTTTTCATTGGGGACAGCTACCCCATTGTGAAGTGGATGCCACCTTCCGTGCAAGACACAGAAGGCCTGCCGTTCATGAAGCATGGTTGTGTCTTCAGTGCACACCGCCGGATGAACGACATGCTGGGACACGCTATCCCTGATTTATGCCGCTTCAGCTTGGATGAGTCTCCATCGTGTGGAACCGGACTAGAAAGCTACGACAATGATTCCCGTTGCCCACCGCTATGGATCGTGCCATCCATGAAGAACACCTGGGACTGGAACCTGGAGGAGGGCATGTAGGCAATCTATAACGTGTAAGTGGAGTACGGTAAATTGTGAACGGTAGCGTTGTGAATATATGTAGACTAGTCGTGCACAAATTTATCACGTGAATTGGAGATGAACTTGTGTGGCATACTGGCATTTGTCCTTCAGAATTTATTACTAGTAAATGTGTTATGTGTACGTGCAACTTGTGTAGTTGTTGCACGGGCTCCAACACGCTCTTTGAGAAAAAAAAGGTGGCACAACTTTGGATATACGTGACGCGGCGGCATCATACAGTAGCATCGTTCGCCATAGTTGTAGCACACTCCTACTAGGACGACAACTCCTATAAAACCTTGCGCTTGGCTCTTTGTCTCTTCGGGAGGTTCAACAGTTCGTACTCGTGTGAACCTTGCACTTGGCTCTTCGCCTCTTCGGATGGTCCAACAATGATGATAATACAATACAATATGCTTCTGGCAATCTAACACCGATTGAACTACTGCACGTCCACTGCGTGGGCGAAGGAGAGGGAGAGGGAGAGGGCGATGTAGTCAAAACCCCCTCCTCGTCCTGTGAACCACCGCGCGCGTGGACGAGGGAGAGGCGTAGTAAGCAAGCTTCTCCTTGTTCGGCGAGTTGACGGGACACATCAAAGCAGTACTAGTACTAGTCCGTACTGCGTCATTTCCGGTTAATATGGCTTAATTTGAAATGAGAAATATACACTAGCGGTCAACGTATGTAAGAAACGCTCTTTACGGTCACTATATATAGCTTTGCGGTGATTATACGATCACTAGCTCATCGTAGAGCACCGTATTGCACCCTACTGACCGGCCACATAGTCGACATGGCATTTGTTGACAGGTTAAATTGTCACCTGGTTTCTGGGTCCCACCTGTCATTTGGAAAAGCAAAGAAATCAGTTAAACAAAACTTTACGTAGGCGCGACAGGAGTCCAACCCTTGCGCGCGAACCACCCTGGCTGGGTATGTGAGTGCATGCACGTGTACTCCCTCGGTCTTCCAACAAAGAGTGTACATCGGCTAAAAAACAAAGAGTGTAGTACATCTACACTTCTGTCGTGCAATTGTCACGACAGATGTCCTAGGGTGAGGACTTAGTCGTGAGGCCAACGCATCTATGTGGTAGCTTGAGAGGGGTTGAGAGGAATCAAGAAACGCAACACAAGACAGGGATTTAGACAGCTTCGGGCCCCGGGAAACATCATCCGGTAACAACCCTACATGCTGTTTGAGGCTAGGTTTCATTATCATCACGAGGGAGACACCGTAAACCGACGCTCCTAGTTATGTCTAGCCCTAAGATTGTTTCTTCTTGCTTGTTCCTCTTTGGGGAGCCCTGCCCCTCCTTATATATGTTGAAGGGGCGGGTTACATGTAGAGTCCAACTCGGAATTAAGACTTAACTATTCTGACTCCTCTTTATGGGCTTCTTAACATCTTGGGCTTCATAACGTCTCAGGCTTCATAACCCCTGGCAACCCAGTTATCACTGTTTGCCGGTTTAAGATGGTCTGCTGGTTTAAGATGGTCTGCCGGTTTAAGATGGCTTGCCAATTTATGATGGTCTACCGGTTTATGACTTCCTGCTGAGTTATCATCTGACTTAACTCCTGCCGGTTTACCACCCACCGGTTTAACGTCCGTCTTAGCCATCTGTCTTAACTGTATGTCTTAACTGTCTGCCGGTTTACCATCCGCCGGTTTACCAAGTCCCGGCCGGGTTACGACTCCGGCCGGGTCATACCGCGGGCTATATCCCGACATTAGCACCCAGTTTAATTTGGATTTATCCATGTTAAACTGATCCTGATACGCATTAAATCCTTGTCATTTCCTTCTAGAAAATCCGGGTCAATAGGCCAGCTTCATAATCAATTTGCTGACATTGGTTTTGTCATAGAGAAATATTGTGAAGAATAACTTCTTTGACTCAGCTCCCAATGCTTAACAAAAATATTGGTCTTTGAAATACTCATCTGATCTTCGAACGGTTTTAAGAATGTAGAACTTGCCGGTTTTAAGAATGTAGAACTTTGCCGGTTTACAAATATTGATGGCACCGGATCATAACTGTTTGTTAACATCAGCTTGAAAATATACCTCTTATATGCCTATTACTTGTAGCCCCCATGTCTTAAGAAGGTAGTATAGCAACAACTTTAAGACTTGCTTCAATATAAATATCACAAGCATGAAGAAATCCAAGTTGTTCATCTCAATCACCAGTCAGAACTGAGTATTCCACATATGTAGCCCGCAAGTGTCGGGTTGTCATGCTTGCAGCAACCTGGGACTTGTAATTTCCTGATGCTCTTAAAAACTTCAACCAGTGTAGCCCCCAAGGGCCAGGTTATTATGCAAATAATGAGCAGGGACTTTTAAAAATATGATCATGTAGACTTTAAGTGCAACGTGTAGCCCCCAAGGGCCGGCTCAGTAAGATAATATTGAGCTGGGACTTTATATATACTTCATTGAGAATAACATTATATTATGTAACTCCCATCATGGGGCTTGAACCCACGCCCACAAGGTTGAGAGCTTTGTGCTTTACCAACTGAGCAGTGGATCCTTCAATAATAGATGAAAATTTGTGTACCTTGAATTATTGACAGGAGCAATTGGTAGCCCCCAACACTACAAAAAAATACACTTCCGTGATGATACGTGTTTGTCACAGTAGGTCGCTTTTTTTTCATGCATGTACATCCTTGACAAATTTATGACAGAATCAAGATAGTCATACTTGTGCTGTCGTAGAAGTGTTCCATGACATTACCAAAATTATCATCACGGAAGTGTCCACTTCCATGACGATAAATCGCGCGTCACAGAAGTCCTTTCGTCAAGGGTGACCGACATGTGGCATCCATCGTAACGGAACGCCGTTAAGCTATCGGGTCTGATGAGGACATCAATACCATTGTTACACCCACAGCCCCTACTGTTACATATACTGGACAAATTACTAGAGCTCGCGCACGCCAATTAAATTACCAGGTACTTTTGTTTCTTGGTAATGATTCTAATGTTCATGAGAATATGATACTGCCTAAATTGGATATATTTGTTTTGCTTACAAATGAAGGGCCTAGCTTGGAGAAGGATGAACATTGGAGCAAGAACACGCATGGAGTTGATGGCATGCGCAAGGGGATCAAGAACGGAGTTACAAGTGATGATTTCAGGACTTTGAAGCCACCATAATGAGTGCATGAAGCCTTGGACGAAATATACAAGAAGCCACTTCATAATATTCGTCCATAGGGTATTCTAGGTGTTGCGTCACCTTATTATTGGGCCAGGCCCATGTAATTTCGAAATACTTAAGTATAGGCTATTTTTAGAGTCCGTATGTGTGGGGAAACAAGATTTAGGGTTGGTTTCGGACCCCACCCTCAAGGGCCACGAAATTCCCTCCTCTTCCTCCATATATAAAGCCATTAGGGCGTCGTTTAGACTTTGGGTTTTGTTTAGATTAAAAGTTTGCCATAGCTGCAACTTCGCGTACTTCGTTTGTGTTCAACGACCAGACCAAGGCGTCACAGAACCCCACCTTCATTAATAAAGCTTTCCTCCTTTATTCGCAATATCTAGATTGTAATCTCAGTTTCTTGCTTGTTCTTCATTTGCTCGCAGGAAATAGACGCTCGTGGTCAGGTTGATCGTGCTCCGGCGTGGTCAATAACCCCTCGGAAGTTGGTTTAGCGATTGCTAAGGCGTGACGTCTTCGCACGTTCGTAGTCGGATCGTCAAAGTCGACTCCCACATAAAACGATTGCTATCTCATCGAAACATCGGGACACCTCTGCCTCTATCAAGTGGTATCAGATTTCCAGGTTACTCGGTGAGATTTTACTGTTATTCGTAGATTAGATCGAGTCTGTTCTTCATACCTACAGTCCACGAAAAAGACACAAAAAAATTAGGGTTAGTTCATCATACCCGAACCAATCTGAGCCTTTGCATAATCTTTTTAGGGTTTTTGCTTTGTTGAATTTGCGGTTGCATCGTCGTGTCCAGTTGCTGGTCTTAGAGTCTAGTCTTTTAGAGTTTCGAGTTCTGGTCATAAGTTGTCACGTCGCCGCCGCACCATCATCATCGCCTTGCCATCTACCACCACTGCTTATCCGCCACCGCTCTGAATCCGTATCCATATACCACCACCGCTGCCATATCTTACCATCGTATATCCACCACCAATCCGAGTTCTTTTCATATTACGTTTGTTTTTGAGATCCATCTAGTTTTCGTTTTGTGTTTCCTGCCTGAGTAGGTATCGGAAAGCAAAAAAGTCTGGAGATCCCCGGGCAGTTTTTAGTCCAAAATTTCGGCGACCGAAAATATTTTTTCCCTATCCTATTTTTAGGCTCTTCTGAGTCTTTTGAGACACTCGCCATCATAGTGATTTTTGGTCACACTTTTTCGTCGTCGCTGCCCTGATTTCCGAAAAAAAATTGTCAAAAAAAATTTCGTACCCATCCTGTCAGTTTGACCTGGGAAGAGTTTTGAGACACTCGCCATTATAGTGATTTTTTGCCAAAAAAAAGAGGAGCGCAAAAAAAGAGCGAAAAAAAAACAGAGCGAAAAAAAAATTCAGAGTGTGCTTTTCCCTTGTTGCCGTGCAGCGCCGTGATTTTGTTAGTGTTCTAGGCTTGCGTCTCTAGCACGGTCTAGCCTAGGACCAGCACAGTACTATCGTTGAGCGTTTATTCAACTTTGCATCTCTGAATTGATTATTGCTGACCTTTTTGCTACCATGCTATAAGCCTTCCCAGCTCCACATACATCTACTCGTGCGTTTGACTCTCCCTGGCAATCGCTCTAACCAAGCTTTTGAGAGTTTGGACTACAACGGTTGTCGTTCACCGCCTGCTGCTGGGTAAGAACTGGTAAGAATTTGAGATTGGCTTGACGGATTTGTGACTGTCCACCACACCACCACCACCACTTCCTAGTAGTCTGTCGAATCATATTATTGTGTGTTTCTATTGCTGCTAACCATGGCAGGATCACAAGCCGACGAGACTGACTAGGAGAACATGACAAACAAAGCGTTACATGATAAGTTTCAACAAATGATGAGTGGACAGGTGGAAGATGTGCTAAATAGATTTGAAGAGGCCATGGGAAGATAGATGGCATTGAGAAGGCGTTCGAAACAAAGCTCGATAACAAGTTTAATGAATTGCTCGCGCGTCTACCACCACCACCACCGGCTGCACCTAACGCACCTCTACAACAGCAACAACGACTACCTCCACATCGCGAAACAGCCCTCCGTCGAGCGACCCGTGTCCCTCTTCAGCCTGGCCAAGCTGCTGGTGCTGATGTTGATACTTCTGTGGCTCCTGCTGCTGATGTGGGGGAGGATGATTATGTGGGAGATTACGAGGATGAGGTTGATCAACATCAGAACTACGTGCAACCACCAGCACCACAACCACGAGGTCGTCCACATGCAAATAATGGTAATGTTAGGGCTCCCCCTCAGGTACGAGATCATGACCATCTCCCTAAACTGAAATTGAATATTCCACCATTTGAGGGTAGATATCTTCCTGATATATATCTTACTTGGGAGTTAGAAACTGAACAACAATTTACATGTTTACAATATCCTGAGGAGAGACGTGTTCCCGCTGCTGTTTGTGCTTTCACTAGCTTTGCATGTGTTTGGTGGTCTGAACATTGTAGATTATATCCTGTTCCAGCTACTTGGGCTCCTTTGAAAACTGCTATGCGTATTCGTTGGGTTCCACCATATTATCAACGTGAATTACTTCAAAAATTGCAACGCTTAAGACAAGGAAAAAATTCGGTAGAAGAATATTATCAGGAATTACAAACTGGCTTGATAAGATGTGGTATTGTTGAGGACAATGAAGCTATGCTTGCACGTTTTCTAGGTGGATTAAATAGAGAGATTCAGACCATTCTAGACTACAAGGATTATAATAATATCACTCGTTTATTCCATCTTGCTTGTAAAGCTGAACGTGAAGTGCAGGATCGACAGGCATTGGCGCGAACTAACTTTTCTGTAGGTCGACCTTCATCATGGACACCACGTGCATCATCTACTTCCACACGTTCTGCTACACCGGCACCTCCGTCGGCTGCCACCTCTAACCGTGATACAGTAAAGCAGGCACAATCACCACTATCTGCCAAGAGCACACCTTCTGGGCCTGCAAAGAGCTCTTCTTCATCCATGGCATCAACAGGGCAAACACATGATATTATTTGTCGACGTTGCAAGGGTGGAGGTCATTATGCGAGAGAATGCCCATCTAAGCGTGTGATGATTGTTACTGAGGATGGTGGGTATGAGTCCGATAGTGACTATGATGAGGAGACTTTGGCTCTTATTACACATGAAGAACACGGTGGAGATGATTCTGATCATGAGACGCAATACATGGCTGCTGAAGATGCTGAGAGTATGAATGTTTAGTTGCTCAACGTGTTTTGAGTGTGCAGGTTACACAAGCTGAGCAAAATCATAGGCATAATTTGTTCCATACAAAGGGAGTTGTGAAGGAACGTTCTATTCGCGTCATCATAGATGGAGGGAGCTGCAACAACTTGGCTAGCATGGAGATGGTGGAGAAGCTATCTCTCACCACAAGACCACATCCACATCCTTACTACATCTAATGGTTCAACAACAGCGGCAAGGTTAAGGTAACACGTACTGTTCGTGTGCATTTTAGTATCTCTACATATGCTGATTATGTTGATTGTGATGTGGTACCTATGCAAGCATGTTCCTTATTCCTTGGTAGACCATGGCAATTTGATAAAAATTCTTTACACCATGGTAGAAACAATCAGTATACTCTTGTTCATAAGGATAAAAATATTACTTTGCTTCCTATGACTCCTGCCATTTTGAAAGATGATATTAATAGAGCTAATAAAGCAAAACAGGAGAAAAATAAGAGCGAAAATCAGATTGTGGCAAAAGAATTTGAGCAACAAATGAAGCCTACTAATAAAGCATCTAGTGTTGCTTCTGAAATTAAATTGAAAAGTGCATGTTTACTTGCCACCAAATCTGATATTGATGAGCTAGATTCTAGAAAATATGTTTGCTATGCTTTTGTGTGCAAAGAGGCATTATTTTCATTCGAGGACGTGCCTTCCTCTTTGCCCCCTGCTGTCACTAACATTTTGCAGGAGTTCGCTGACGTCTTCCCACAAGACGTGCCACCTGGATTACCACCTATTCGAGGGATTGAGCATCAAATTGACTTAATTCCCGGCGCATCGCTACCCAACCGTGCACCATACCATACCAATCCAGAGGAGACGAAGGAGATTATGCGTCAAGTACAGGAGCTGCTCCACAAAGGTTATATACGCGAATCTCTTAGTCCTTGTGCTGTTCCTATTATACTAGTGCCTAAAAAGGATGGTACATCGCGTATGTGTGTTGATTGTAGAGGCATTAATAATATTACTATTCGTTATCGTCATCCTATTCCTAGGCTAGATGATATGCTTGATGAATTGAGTGGCTCTACAATATTCTCCAAAGTTGATTTGCGTAGTGGATACCATCAAATTCGTATGAAATTGGGAGATGAATGGAAAACAACATTTAAAACTAAGTTTGGTTTATATGAGCGGTTAGTCATTCCTTTTGGGTTAACTAAGGCACCTAGTACTTTCATGAGACTAATGAACGAAGTTTTACGTGCTTTGATTGGACGATTTGTGGTAGTCTATTTTGATGATATACTGATTTGTAGCAAATCTTTGGAAGAACATTTGGAACATTTACGTGTTGTTTTTAATGCTCTACGTGATGCACGTTTGTTTGGTAACCTTGGGAAGTGCACCTTTTGCACCGACCGAGTGTCTTTTCTTGGCTATGTTGTTACTCCACAGGGAATTGAAGTTGATAAAGCCAAGATTGAAGCTATTGAGAGTTGGCCGCAGCCCAAAACGGTCACACAAGTGAGGAGTTTTCATGGACTCGCTGGTTTCTATAGGCGTTTTGTGAGAGACTTTAGCACCATTGCTGCACCTCTCAATGAGCTTACAAAGAAGGATGTGCCTTTTGTTTGGGGTACCGCACAGGAAGAAGCCTTCACGGTATTGAAACATAAGTTGACACATGCTCCTTTACTTCAACTTCCTGACTTTAATAAGACTTTTGAGCTTGAATGTGATGCTAGTGGAATTGGATTAGGAGGTGTGTTATTACAAGATGGCAAACCTGTTGCATACTTTTCTGAAAAATTGAGTGGGCTTAGTCTGAACTATTCTACTTATGATAAAGAATTATATGCTCTTGTTCGGACTTTAGAGACATGGCAACATTATTTATGGCCCAAAGAATTTGTTATACATTCTGATCATGAATCTTTGAAACATATTAAAAGTCAAGCTAAACTGAGTCGTAGACATGCTAAATGTGTTGAATTCATTGAGAATTTCCCTTATGTCATTAAACACAAGAAGGGTAAAGAAAATGTTATTGCTGATGCTTTGTCTCGTCGCTATACTATTCTTTCACAACTTGACTTCAAAATATTTGGTTTGGAGACCATCAAAGATCAATATGTGCATGATGCTGATTTTAAAGAAGTCACGCAGAATTGTAAAGAAGGAAGAACATGGAACAAGTTCGTTGTTAATGATGGTTTTGTGTTCCGTGCTAACAAGCTATGCATTCCAGCTAGCTCTGTTCGTCTTTTGTTGTTGCAGGAGGCGCATGGAGGAGGATTAATGGGACACTTTGGCGTGAAGAAGACAGAGGACTTACTTGCTACACATTTCTGTTGCCTGTGCCTAGTGTTCCTTGGGAGGATATATCTATGGAATTTGTTTTAGGTTTACCTCGAACAAAGAAGGGGAGGGATAGCATATTTGTTGTCATGGATAGATTCTCGAAAATGGCACACTTTATACCATGTCATAAAAGCGATGATGCTGTTAATGTTGCTGATTTGTTCTTTCGTGAAATTATTCGCTTGCATGGTGTGCCAAATACTATTGTTTCAGACCGTGATACTAAATTTCTTAGCCACTTTTGGAGATGTTTATGGGCTAAGTTGGGGACTAAACTGCTTTTTAGTACTACTTGTCACCCCCAAACTGATGGACAAACTGAAGTAGTCAATAGAACATTGTCTACTATGCTTAGGGCTGTTTTGAAGAATAATAAGAAAATGTGGGAAGAATGCTTGCCTCATATTGAATTTGCTTATAATCGTTCGTTGCATTCTACTACTAAGATGTGCCCTTTTGAAATTGTGTATGGTTTCCTACCTCATGCACCCATTGATTTGTTGTCTCTTCCATCTTCGGAGAAGGTTAATTTTGATGCTAAACAATGTGTTGAATTGATCTTAAAAATGCATGAGTTAACTAAAGAAAACATTGAGCGTATGAATGTTAAATATAAACTTGCTGTAGATAAGGGTAGAAAACATGTTGTCTTTGCACATGGAGATCTTGTTTGGTTACATTTGCGTAAGGATAGGTTTCCTAATTTGCGCAAATCAAAGCTAATGCCATGTGATGATGGTCCATTTAAGGTGTTAGAGAAAATAAATGATAATGCTGAAGGAAATATGCCCTAGAGGCAATAATAAAGTTATTATTTATTTCCTTACATATCATGATAAATGTTTATTATTCATGCTAGAATTGTATTAACCGGAAACATAATACATGTGTGGATACATAGACAAACAGAGTGTCACTAGTATGCCTCTACTTGACTAGCTTGTTAATAAAAGATGGTTAAATTTCCTAACCATAGACAAAAGGAGTTGTCATTTGATTAACAAGGTCACATCATTAGTTGAATGATCTGATTGACATGACCCATTCCATTAGCATAGCACCCGATCGTTTAGTATGTTGCTGTTGCTTTTATCCATGACTTATACATGTTCCTTTGACTATGAGATTATGCAACTCCCGTTTGCCGGAGGAACACTTTCGGTACTACCAAACGTCACAACGTAACTGGGTGATTATAAAGGAGTACTACAGGTGTCACCAAAGGTAGATGTTGGGTTGGCGTATTTCGAGATTAGGATTTGTCACTCCAATTGTGGGAGAGGTATCTCTGGGCCCTCTCGGTAATGCACATCACTTAAGCCTTGCAAGCATTGCAACTAATGAGTTAGTTGCGGGATGATGTATTACGGAACGAGTAAAGAGACTTACCGGTAACAAGATTGAACTAGGTATTGGATACCGACGATCGAATCTCAGGCAAGTAACATACCGATGGACAAAGGGAACAACGTATGTTGTTATGCGGTCTGACCGATAAAGATCTTCGTAGAATATGTAGGAGCCAATATGGGCATCCAGGTCCCGCTATTGGTTATTGACCGGAGACGTGTCTCAGTCATGTCTACATTTTTCTCGAACCGTAGGGTCCGCATGCTTAAGGTTACGATGACAGTTATTATGAGCTTATGCATTTTGATGTACCGAAGAAGTTCGGAGTCCAGGATGTGATCACGGACATGACGAGGAGTCTCGGAATGGTCGAGACATAAATATTGATATATTGGACGGCTATGTTCGGACATCGGAATGGTTCCGAGAGGTTTCGGATATTACCGGAGTGCCGGAGGGGTTACCGGAACCCCCCGGGGAAGTATGGGCCTTATTGGGCCACGAGGGGAGAGAGAGGGCCGCACCAGGAGGTGGCGCGCGCGCCCCCCCATGAGGAGTCCGAATTGGACAAGGAAGGGGGGGCGCGGCCCCCCTTTCCCTCTCCCTTTCCCTCTCCTTCCTTTCCCCCTTCCCCCTCCTAATTGAACTAGGAAAGGGGATTCCTACTCCCACTAGGAGGAGGACTCCCCCTCCCTTGGCGCGCCCCTAGGGCCGGCCGGCCCTCCCCCCTTGCTCCTTTATATACGGGGGCAGGGGGGCACCCCAATACACACAAGTTGATCTTCGTGATCGTTCCTTAGCCGTGTGCGGTGCCCCCCTCCACCATATTCCACCTCGGTCATATTATAGCAATGCTTAGGCGAAGCCCTGCGACAGTAGAACATCAAGATCGTCACCACGCCGTCGTGCTGACGGAACTCCTCCCCGATGCTTTGCTGGATCGGAGCCCGGGGATCGTCATCGAGCTGAACGTGTGCCAAGAACTCGGAGGTGCCGGAGTAACGGTACTTGGATCGGTCAGATCGTGAAGACGTACGACTACATCAACCGCGTTGATATAACGCTTCCGCTTTCGGTCTACGAGGGTACGTAGACAACACTCTCCCCCCTCGTTGCTATGCATCACCATGATCTTGCGTGTGCGTAGGAAATTTTTGAAATTACTACGTTCCGCAACAGTGGCATCCGAGCCTAGGTTTTTATGGTTTGATGTTATTTGCACGAGTAGAACACAAGTAAGTTGTGGACGGTACAAGTCATACTGCCTACCAGCATGTCATACTTTGGTTCAGCGGTATTGTTGGATGAGACGACCCGGACCAACCTTACGCGTACGCTTACGCGAGACCGGTTCCCTCGACGTGCTTTGCACACAGATGGCTTGCGGGAGACTGTCTCACCAACTTTAGTTGAACCAAGTGTGGCTACGCCCGGTCCTTGAGAAGGTTAAAACGGAGTCTATTTGACAAACTATCGTTGTGGTTTTGATGCGTAGGTAAGATGAGTTCTTGCTTAAGCCCGTAGCAGCCACGTAAAACTTGCAACAAACAAAGTAGAGGACGTCTAACTTGTTTTTGCAGGGCATGTTGTGATGTGATATGGTCAAGACATGATGCTATATTTTATTGTATGAGATGATCATGTTTTGTAACCGAGTTATCGGCAACCGACAGGAGCCGTATGGTTGTCGCTTTATTGTATGCAATGCAATCGCCCTGTAATGCTTTACTTTATCACTAAGCGGTAGCGATAGTCGTAGAAGCATAAGATTGGCGAGATGACAACGATGCTACGATGGAGATCAAGGTGTCGCGCCGGTGACGATGGTGATCATGATGGTGCTGCAGAGATGGAGATCACGAAGCACAAGATAATAATGACCATATCATATCACTTATATTGATTTGCATGTGATGTTTATCTATTATGAATCTTATCTTGCTTTGATTGACGGTAGCATTATAAGATGATCTCTCACTAAATTATCAAGAAGTGTTCTCCCCGAGTATGCACCGTTGCCAAAGTTCATCGTGCCTAGACACCACGTGATGATCGGGTGTGATAAGCTCTACGTCCATCTACAACGGGTGCAAGCCAGTTTTGCACACGCGGAATACTCGGGTTATACTTGACGAGCCTAGCATATGCAGATATGGCCTCGGAACACAGAGACCGAAAGGTCGAACGTGAATCATATAGTAGATATGATCAACATGATGATGTTCACCATTGAGAACTAATCCATTTCACGTGATGATCGGTTATGGTTTAGTTTGATTTGGATCACGTGATCACTTAGAAGATTAGAGGGATGTCTATCTAAGTGGGGGTTCTTAAGTAATATGATTAATTGAACTTAAATTTATCATGAACTTAGTCCCTGATAGTATCTTGCTTGTTTATGTTAATTGTAGATAGATGGCTCGTGCTATTGTTCCGTTAAATTTTAATGCGTTCCTTGAGAAAGCAAAGTTGAAAGATGATGGTAGCAATTACACGGACTGGGTCCGTAACTTGAGGATTATCCTCATTGCTGCACAGAAGAATTACGTCCTGGATGCACCGCTAGGTGCCAGGCCTGCTGCTAGAGCAACACCAGATGTTATGAACGTCTGGCAGAGCAAAGCTGATGACTACTCGATAGTTCAGTGTGCCATGCTTTACGGCTTAGAACCGGGACTTCAACGACGGTTTGAGAACCATGGAGCATATGAGATGTTCCAGGAGTTGAAGTTGATATTCAAATAGAATGCCCGGATTGAGAGATATGAGGTCTCCAATAAGTTCTATAGCTGCAAGATGGAAGAGAATGGGTCTGTCAGTGAGCACATACTCAGAATGTCTGGGTATTACAATCACTTGAGTCAACTGGGAGTTAATCTTCCGGATGATTGTGTCATTGACAGAATTCTTCAATCACTGCCACCAAGCTACAAAGGCTTCGTGATGAACTATAATATGCAAGGGATAGATAAGACTATGCCCGAGCTCTTCGCAATGCTAAAGGCTGCGGAGGTAGAAATCAAGAAGGAGCATCAAGTGTTGATGGTCAATAAGACCACCAGTTTCAAGAAGGGCAAAGGGAAGAAGAAGGGGAACTTCAAGAAGAACAGCAAACAAGTTGCTGCTCAAGCGAAGAAACCCAAGTCTGGACCTAAGCCTGAAACTGAGTGCTTGTACTGCAAGCAGACTGGTCACTGGAAGCGGAACTGCCCCAAGTATCTGGCGGACAAGAAGGATGGCAAGGTGAACAAAGGTATATGTGATATACATGTTATTGATGTGTACCTTACTAGAGCTCGCACTAGCACCTGGGTATTTGATACTGGTTTTGTTGCTAATATTTGCAACTCGAAACAGGGACTACGGATTAAGCGAACACTGGCAAAGGACGAGGTGACGATGCGCGTGGGAAATGGTTCCAAAGTCGATGTGATCGCGGTCGGCACGCTACCTCTACATCTACCTTCGGGATTATTATTAGACCTAAATAATTGTTATTTGGTGCCAGCGTTGAGCATGAACATTATATCTGGATCTTGTTTGATGCGAGACGGTTATTCATTTAAATCAGAGAATAATGGTTGTTCTATTTATATGAATAAAATCTTTTATGGTCATGCACCCTTGAAGAGTGGTCTATTTTTGATGAATCTCGATAGTAGTGATACACATATTCATAATGTTGAAGCCAAAAGATGCAGAGTTGATAATGATAGTGCAACTTATTTGTGGCACTGCCGTTTAGGTCATATCGGTGTAAAGCGCATGAAGAAACTCCATACTGATGGACTTTTGGAACCACTTGATTATGAATCACTTGGTACTTGCGAACTGTGCCTCATGGGCAAGATGACTAAAACACCGTTCTCCGGTATTATGGAGAGAGCAACAGATTTATTGGAAATCATACATACAGATGTATGTGGTCCGATGAATATTGAAGCTCGTGGCGGATATCGTTATTTTCTCACCTTCACAGATGATTTAAGCAGATATGGGTATATCTGCTTAATGAAACACAAGTCTGAAACATTTGAAAAGTTCAAAGAATTTCAGAGTGAAGTTGAAAATCATCGTAACAAGAAAATAAAGTTTCTACGATCTGATCGTGGAGGAGAATATTTGAGTTACGAGTTTGGTCTACATTTGAAACAATGCGGAATAGTTTCGCAACTCACGCCACCCGGAACACCACAGCGCAATGGTGTGTCCGAACATCATAATCGCACTTTACTAGATATGGTGCGATCTATGATGTCTCTTACAGATTTACCGCTATCGTTTTGGGGTTATGCTCTAGAGACGGCCGCATTCACGTTAAATAGGACACCGTCAAAAACCGTTGAGACGACGCCTTATGAACTATGGTTTAGCAAGAAACCAAAGTTGTCGTTTCTTAAAGTTTGGGGCTGCGATGCTTATGTTAAAAAGCTTCAACCTGATAAGCTCGAACCCAAATCGGAGAAATGTGTCTTCATAGGATACCCAAAGGAAACAGTTGGGTACACCTTCTATCACAGATCCGAAGGCAAGACATTTGTTGCTAAAAATGGATCCTTTCTAGATAAGGAGTTTCTCTCGAAAGAAGTGAGTGGGAGGAAAGTAGAACTTGATGAGGTAACTGTACCTGCTCCCTTATTGGAAAGTAGTTCATCACAGGAACCGGTTTCTGTGACATCTATACCAATCAGAGAAGAAGTTAGTGATGATGATCATGAAACTTCAGATCAAGTAACTGCTGAACCTCGTAGATCAACCAGAGTGAGATCCGCACCAGAGTGGTACGGTAGTCCTATTCTGGAAATCATGCTACTAGATCATGACGAGCCTACGAACTATGAATAAGCGATGGTGAGCCCAGATTCCGCAAAATGGCTGGAAGCCAGGAAATCTGAGATGGGATCCATGTATGAAAACAAAGTGTGGACTTTGGTTGACTTGCCCGAGGGTCGGCAAGCAATAGAGAACAAGTGGATCTTTAAGAAGAAGACTGACGCCGACGGTAATGTTACTGTCTACAAAGCTCGACTTGTCGCAAAGGGTTTTCGACAAGTTCAAGGGATTGACTACGATGATACCTTCTCACCCGTAGCGATGCTTAAGTCTGTCCAAATCATGTTAGCAATTGCCGCATTTTATGATTATGAAATTTGGCAAATGGATGTAAAGACTGCATTCCAGAATGGGTTTCTGGAAGAAGAGTTGTATATGATGCAACCAGAAGGTTTTATTGATCCAAAGGGAGCTAACAAAGTATGCAAGCTCCAGCGATCCATTTATGGACTGGTGCAAGCATCTCGGAGTTGGAATAAACGTTTTGATATTGTGATCAAAGCATTTGGGTTTGTACATACTTTTGGAGAAGCCTGTATTTACAAGAAAGTGAGTGGGAGCTCCGTAGCATTTCTGATATTATATGTAGATGACATATTACTGATTGGAAATGATATAGAATTTCTGGATAGCATAAAGGGATATTTGAATAAGAGTTTTTCAATGAAAGACCTCGGTGAAGCTGCTTACATATTGGGCATTAAGATCTATAGAGATAGATCAAGACGCTTAATTGGACTTTCACAAAGCACATACCTTGACAAGATTTTGAAGAAGTTCAAAATGGATCAAGCGAAGAAAGGGTTCTTGCCTGTATTACAAGGTGTGAAGTTGAGTCAGACTCAATGCCCGACCACTGCAGAAGATAGAGAGAAGATGAAAGATGTTCCCTATGCTTCAGCCATAGGCTCTATCATGTATGCAATGCTGTGTACCAGACCTGATGTGTGCCTTGCTATAAGTTTAGCAGGGAGGTACCAAAGTAATCCAGGAGTGGATCACTGGACAGCGGTCAAGAATATCCTGAAGTACCTGAAAAGGACTAAGGAAATGTTTCTCGTGTATGGAGGTGACAAAGATCTCATCGTAAAAGGTTACGTTGATGCAAGCTTTGACACTGATCCAGACGATTCGAAATCGCAAACTGGATACGTATTTACATTAAACGGTGGAGCTGTCAGTTGGTGCAGTTCTAAACAAAGCGTCGTGGTGGGATCTACATGTGAAGCGGAGTACATAGCTGCTTCGGAAGCAGCAAATGAAGGAGTCTGGATGAAGGAGTTCATATCCGATCTAGGTGTCATACCTAGTGCATCGGGTCCAATGAAAATCTTTTGTGACAATACTGGAGCAATTGCCTTGGCGAAGGAATCCAGATTTCACAAGAGAACAAAGCACATCAAGAGACGCTTCAATTCCATCCGGGACTTGGTCCAGGTGGGAGACATAGAGATTTGCAAGATACATACGGATCTAAATGTGGCAGACCTGTTGACTAAGCCTCTTCCACGGGCAAAACATGATCAGCACCAAGACTCCATGGGTGTTAGAATCATTACTGTATAATCTAGATTATTGACTCTAGTGCAAGTGGGAGACTGAAGGAAATATGCCCTAGAGGCAATAATAAAGTTATTATTTATTTCCTTACATATCATGATAAATGTTTATTATTCATGCTAGAATTGTATTAACCGGAATCATAATACATGTGTGGATACATAGACAAACAGAGTGTCACTAGTATGCCTCTACTTGACTAGCTTGTTAATCAAAGATGGTTAAATTTCCTAACCATAGACAAAAGGAGTTGTCATTTGATTAACAAGGTCACATCATTAGTTGAATGATCTGATTGACATGACCCATTCCATTAGCATAGAACCCGATCGTTTAGTATGTTGCTGTTGCTTTTATCCATGACTTATACATGTTCCTTTGACTATGAGATTATGCAACTCCCGTTTGCCGGAGGAACACTTTGGGTACTACCAAACGTCACAACGTAACTGGGTGATTATAAAGGAGTACTACATGTGTCACCAAAGGTAGATGTTGGGTTGGCGTATTTCGAGATTAGGATTTGTCACTCCAATTGTGGGAGAGGTATCTCTGGGCCCTCTCGGTAATGCACATCACTTAAGCCTTGCAAGCATTGCAACTAATGAGTTAGTTGCGGGATGATGTATTACGGAACGAGTAAAGAGACTTGCCGGTAACGAGATTGAACTAGGTATTGGATACCGACGATCGAATCTCGGGCAAGTAACATACCGATGGACAAAGGGAACAACATATGTTGTTATGCGGTCTGACCGATAAAGATCTTCGTAGAATATGTAGGAGCCAATATGGGCATCCAGGTCCCGCTATTGGTTATTGACCGGAGACGTGTCTCAGTCATGTCTACATTTTTCTCGAACTGTAGGGTCCGCACGCTTAAGGTTACGATGACAGTTATTATGAGTTTATGCATTTTGATGTACCGAAGAAGTTCGGAGTCCCGGATGTGATCACGGACATGATGAGGAGTCTCGGAATGGTCGAGACATAAAGATTGATATATTGGACGGCTATGTTCGGACATCGGAATGGTTCCGAGAAGTTTCGGATATTACCGGAATGCCGGAGGGGTTACCGGAACCCCCCGGGGAAGTATGGGCCTTATTGGGCCACGAGGGGAGAGAGAGGGCCGCACCAGGAGGTGGCGCGCGCCCCCCCATGAGGAGTCCTAATTGGACAAGGAAGGGGGGGCGCGGCCCCCCTTTCCCTCTCCCTTTCCCTCTCCTTCCTTTCCCCCTTCCCCCTCCTAGTTGGACTAGGAAAGGGGAGTCCTACTCCCACTAGGAGGAGGACTCCCCCTCCCTTGGCGCGCCCCTAGGGCCGGCCGGCCCTCCCCCCTTGCTCCTTTATATACGGGGGCAGGGGGCACCCCAATACACACAAGTTGATCTTCGTGATCGTTCCTTAGCCGTGTGCGGTGCCCCCCTCCACCATATTCCACCTTGGTCATATTGTAGCAGTGCTTAGGCGAAGCCGCGACAGTAGAACATCAAGATCGTCACCACGCCGTCGTGCTGACGGAACTCCTCCCCGACGCTTTGTTGGATCGGAGCCCGGGGATCGTCATCGAGCTGAACGTGTGCCAAGAACTCGGAGGTGCCGGAGTAATGGTACTTGGATCGGTCAGATCGTGAAGACATACGACTACATCAACCGCGTTGATATAACGCTTCCGCTTTCGGTCTACGAGGGTACGTAGACAACACTCTCCCCCCTCGTTGCTATGCATCACCATGATCTTGCGTGTGCGTAGGAAAATTTTGAAATTACTACGTTCCCCAACAAATGCATATAAACTTGAGCTGCCTGCAGATTTTGGAGTTAGTCCCACTTTTAACATTGCAGATTTGAAGCCTTATTTGGGTGAGGAAGATGAGCTTCCGTCGAGGATGACTTCATTTCAAGAAGGGGAGGATGATGAGGACATCAATACCATTGTTACACCCACAGCCCCTATTGTTACATATACTGGACCAATTATTAGAGCTCGCGCACGCCAATTAAATTACCAGGTACTTTCGTTTCTTGGTAATGATTCTAATGTTCATTAGAATATGATACTGCCTAAATTGGATACATTTGTTTTGCTTACAAATGAAGGGCCTAGCTTGGAGAAGGACGAACATTGGAGCAAGAACACGCATGGAGTTGATGGCATGCGCAAGGGGATCAAGAACGGAGTTACAAGTGATAATTTCAGGACTTTGAAGCCACCATAATGAGTGCATGAAGCCTTGGACGAAATATACAAGATGCCACTTCATAATATTCGTCCATAGGGTATTCTAGGTGTTGCGTCACCTTATTATTGGGCCAGGCCCATGTAATTTCGAAATACTTAAGTATAGGCTATTTTTAGAGTCCGTATGTGTGGAGAAACAAGAGTTAGGGTTGGTTTCGGACCCCACCCTCAAGGGCCACGAAATTCCCTCCTCTTCCTCCATATATACAGCCCTTAGGGCGTCGCTTAGACTTTGGGTTTTGTTTAGATTAAAAGTTCGCCATAGCTGCAACTTCGCGTACTTCGTTTGTGTTCAACGACCAGACCAAGGCGTCACAGAACCCCACCTTCATTAATAAAGCTTTCCTCCTTTATTCGCAATATCCAAATTGCAATCTCAGTTTCTTGCTTGTTCTTCATTTGCTCGCAAGAAATAGACCCTCGTGGTCAGGTTGATCGTGCTCCGGCGTGGTCAATAACCCCTCGGAAGTTGGTTTAGCGATTGCTAAGGCGTGACGTCTTCGCACGTTCGTAGTCGGATCGTCAAAGTCGACTCCCATAGAAAACGATTGCTATCTTATCGAAACATCGGGACACCTCTACCTCTATCAGGGTCGGGTTTTGGATCAGATAACTCGTTAACAGCCCCGACCAATGAGAAATTTCCACGTGTAAAATTCTTATTGGCCGGACGAAACACATGTCAGCTCGTCAGTGGGTCAGATAGTCGCCTATGATACGTCGACACGTGGCATGGCCCAACAGAGGCCCATTCCTGTGAAAAGGCCGGCCCGTTTGACTTGGTCAAAAGGTGGCGGGCCGGCCCATGGAAAGCCTGTTAACGGCCTGTTCGCATATAGCCCATTTACAACCCGCTACGCCAAGGCCCGTTACGCCCTATCCGAATTAGGCCCAGTAGCATCATCTGGGCTGTCCAAATTGATTCCAGCCCATTTTCACTTTTGGCCCATGTATAGTCCATTACGTCTTTCGGCCCATATGAGGCCCTTCGTAACTCTTGGCCCATTAGCGGCCCGTGCTAAAACTGGCCCGTAATGAACAGTGTATTACTTTACACCCATTAACGGCCCGTGGTGAAACTGACTCGTAATGAATAGTGTATCACTTTATACCCATTAACGGCCTGTTATTCTGTTGGGCCGTTTCCAGCCCAAGTTAACTTTCGGCCTTCCGAGGGCCCATTTATTCTTGGGCTCATTTGCAGCATTCGGTTACTTACGGCCCGTAACTGTCATTTTCTGCTTGTGGGCCAAATTCAGCCTGTCGTTACAGTCGGCCCGTTTGTGGACCGTTAGTCTGTTGGGCCAATTTCATAGCATCACCAAATACGGCCTATTAACGACCCATTATTGTCAGCCCATACAACGTCCGATTTCCATTAAAGGCCTGCCTACGGCCCATTAAAGGGTTGTACAAGACCCATAAATGAGTCGACGGCCCATGGGTTCTAAGAGACGTACAAGGCCCATGGATCCTACGAAACATAGAAGGCCCATGGATCCTACGAGACATAGAACGCCCATGGGTCCGACGGCCCATGAAGGGCCATGGTCGGGCGAATTGGCCCCCGTTTGAACGATATAGCATATTCAAAGAATTATCCTACTCAATACTACCACCTCTAAAAAGCCTACACTATTACAACAAAGAGATCAAGGCATAGAAAGGTAGAATAATCCTACACTATACAATAAAGAAATTACAGCCGATTCTACCCACTGGGCATTATGGTTCGGCACAGGTGATAATAAAGCACACACAAACAACAAATTACATACACTGGGCAAATACAGCTCATACATCATGGATGCGCATCAACTTAACTCCATTTGAACTATAATCTCTTAGAAAATAGGATTGGCCGGATTCAGATAGCACCAATTTCAGTCTGCAAAATCTCCAATTCCTTCATGGTTACCTCAGTGTCTTGTTTCATTTTTTGACTCCTACATCTAATACTTGCATGTCAAGTCTCAACTTGTTGATTATGCATTGAAAATCATGTACACGTTGTCTTGCCACCTCTAGTTGATGCTCGAGAACATCAGCACATTCCAATTCCAATCCATAATCATTCGGTAACGGCCATGCCGCACTGCTCGCAGATCTTTGTGTTGATGTCACTTCATCGTGAAATGTTTCTGTAAGTACACATGACTAGGGCAAAAATATAGTTACAACAGTGAAGCAAACAAGACACTATTTTGTACTACATGGCAAAACAAGACTAACAATAATGTTACATGTCACTTTTAAAAAAATGTTACACGTCATGAAGAATAAGCAGGTGATATTTTAAAAATTATAATAAGATAGTCTGTGCAGCCTGCATACAGAAATCCCTCTTAGCTCACCAAAGGAGCATGATGTTGGGGCCCAATCGAAAACACAGACAAGTTACAAATTTAGACAGCACGTTGCGTATAAGTAAGCAAGCAGTTGGCCATTCTATGCCTCAATTAAAGTCTTAGGGAGCATAATGAACAGCAGAGGGTTTCATACAAACATACTACAGCAGGCAAATCTATGCAATAATTAGCGCAGTATAAACTAGATTGTGAGCCTCATGCAATAATAGTTGGTTAATAGACTTCAAAGCTTCAGGCACACTTCGGTAGAGTAATTAAATGGTAACGCCTTTAATTATGTCAACTAATAGTGATACAAGTATCGAACATCAGGCATGATTATTTGGGCATCTCATTAACTGAGGACAAATAAATCAATTGAAAAGAGAAAATTAACTATGCCTGAAAAAAAAGGAATTGAACTGTTGAGTTGCATATAGTGACTTACCTTAGCAGGTTGAAGAGGCTCAGCGCAGCTCCTACTTCTCTTGCAAGGCTCCTTCCTAACATCTTGTACTTGGAAATCCTCAATCTTATATTCATTGCACCCCCTCTGCAAGGTGACACAAACTAGTTACTCGTCTCCTTGGAAGATAAATATGCATACTTTCCAGTCTGTGAACACAAAAGGATGAGATTATAACAAAACAACACCACATAATGAAACATGCCGCATTTCTTGCACTTGCACACAATGAAATGAACATTTACTATGTTTGCACTATGTAAAAACTAGGCATACCTTCGAACTGGATCTCCAGGTACTCTTGAAGAGCCTAATGTAGTGTACAGCCAAACCTTTATGTCACCTATGAGTTAGAGAAGGCCCCACTACAGCAGCCCTTAGTGTTTAAATCATTGACAAGCTCTGTTAGAGTGTTAGGTCAAGAACAGCAAGTAATCGAAGCAAACAGTCCTAGTATGGCTGGCTGATGCAAACAAGCAATTGAACAGAAGTGTGAGCAAATCTTACATATGAAGAAAAGAAGCAAAGAAGGAGGCTTAAAGACCATCACTTGACTGACCAGATTTAAGGGGCATTTAAACATCATGTGCAATTTATGAACTAACATAAACATTGCATATTCTAGATTCTACAATGGAATGCACATGTATTAGGTTATGCCATGTATGATGATGCCTAAATGTACAGATAGCAGGCAGGAGTGATTCATCATTGCATGCACAATTGAATTGCAGGTTAAGGGCCAGTTCAATTCTGCCTTTTCATGGCATATTGTCAAAATAAGCCATAAAAGATGTAAAGAAGTCATTTTTAGTTATGGGCTTGGGCTTAACTAATTTCGCTTTGGAGGGGGGGTGTTTCGGGTAGAACCTCACCAAAAATTGAAGGGAAGGGGAATAGTGAAATGACTTTGTTGTCTGCCTATATTACACTCAAAATGGAACTGCTGACGCCCGTGTCACACCTGACCCTCAAGTAAAAACAAACACGCAAGCATTCATTGCCCTGCCCGCTTGCATCTCCTCTCCCCTTTCCCTCTACCTCGATCCCCTGCCTGCAGCACTAGGGTTCCTCCAGTGAGTCGTCGCCACTGGTCCCATCTAGCCTTGTCCTCGACGATGCTATGTCCAGCTAGGCTACATGGCCGGCGGGTAGGGGCAAATCTCCCTGGCTTCTCCTCCCTCCGGCGCCGCCCCTCAATCTCATGGTCTCCAGCAGCTGCTCCACTGTGGTTCGTCCAACGCACTACTCCAGCGGGCGCTGCACAACTACGGCTGATGCCACACTGCGGCAGAAGGCACCTTATTTCCCCGCCCCTCCTCCCAGGCCATGGCCTTGAGGTGTTGTTGAAGGATGAGCTCATCCAACAAGGTGAGGATCTCCTCTGATTTTTTGCGAAATTTTCATTCTGATCCACTATACGATGAATTGCTATGAGCTGCTTCTGCTGCTGCTATATGATGCATTGCTATGAGCTGCTCCTGCCGCTGCTATATGATGAATTGCTATGAGCTGCTACTGTTGTATGATGAGTTGCTATGAGGTGCTGCTGCTGCTATATGATGAATTGCTATGAGCTGCTGCTGCTGCTATATGATGAGTTGCTACAAGCTACTCCTGCTGCTGCTATATGATGAGTTGCTACAAGCTGCTCCTGCTGCTGCTATATGATAATTGCTATGAGCTGCTCCTGCTGCTGCTATATGATGAATTGCTATTAGCTGCTCCTGGTGCTGCTATATGATGAATTGCTATGAGCTGCTCCTACTGCTGCTATATGATGAATTGCTATGAGATGCTGCTAGTATATGATGAATTGCAGACTGCTGCTGCTGTATGATGAGTTGCTATGAGCTGCTGCTGCTATATGATAATTTTAGGTGGTGCTGCTATACGATAATAACCAGCCGCTTGGACCATCGAATTTCAATAAATAATTGTTCTTCATTTAAAGGTGGGTCATGCGTTCTTCGTTTAAATTAGGCAATGGGATCTCTATGAAAAACATTGACCAAAGTAGATTGTGCCAAGTAGATGGTATCTTTGTATTTGCATTTTGAGCAAATAATGATGGTCTGTTTTCCTATCATATTAATTACTGCACTGGGTTCAATTTGTGATGTTTGCAAGTCAAATTAATTTCCATATGGGCAGCAAAATAAAAAAAAATGCAATCTAGACTTTCCACTGATCATACCAAAGATAAGCTGAAAACGCAATGAAAAGAACTGGTTGGCTTATTACATGGAACTTATATTCACAGGTGCTTATTTTCTTAGGATAACTCATAATAACTGTCCCTAAGAAACTTGGCTAATAGAACTGGCATACAAATAACATGTCACGATGATTGCAATGGAGGAGTGACGTACCATAGCACACTGTATAGGCTCACCGCTGCCTCTCCTTTTTTTGCGATGTTCCATGAAATTGCCACATACATCTTGTACTTTTTCATTGTGTAACCCTATATGCAAGTTGAAACGGCTAATTTCAGACATCTCTACATGATACTACATTGCATATCCCTTGCGCATATTTAAACCACCAATTAACGATTGTGTGCGTACCATAAACTAGCCATGACTCTGTATGCTGGACTAGCAGGCACTCTAAGGGAGCCTAATGTAGTGCACTGGAATTCCTACATGCCACCTACGATTTTGTGTAATGTACTGCCCCTGTTCCTAAATATATGTCTTTGTAGATATTCCAGTATGGACCACATACACATGTATATAGATGCATTTTCGAGTGTAGATTCACTCATTTTGCTCCGTATGTAGCCTATAGTGGAATCTCTAGAAAGACTTATATTTAGGAACGGAGGTACGAGGTAGTATCATGTATCACATCTACATATCTAATTTAGCAGCCAGTAGTAGAAATCATTGTCTGCACAAAGGGATTACTGGTCGAAAATCCTAGCAAAGCACGCTGGCAGGCACAGAACAATACAAGAGAGAGAGACGCGCTTACAAGATCATAGCAATGCCTCAGTCCAGGATCTTGGTTGGCCAAGCTGTTAGATCCAGAAGAAACATCATCCTTGTAGTTTTTGCCAGCTGCATAACAGGTAACAGCGACCGGTTAGTATATTTGAAGTACATTGGGCAGGTGATGCTGGACGGGTTTAAAGGTGACAAGTACCTAGGCCGTGGCGGGTGCTTGGCATCTCTCCAGACTGTGGGAATCAGGTTAGAAACGTCGAGGGTGATGACGCCGCGCTGGTTGTCGGGGTCCGGTAAGGAGATCTAGAACCGTCGAGTAGGGTGTTTGTGGAGCGGCTCCGGTAGGGTGGACTACGGTGTGGGCAAAGCGGATCTATGGTCGTGGACGAGGGCGTAGGTGAAGCTGCTCCGGTGGTTGGGTTAAGGATGGTGTCGACGATGCGGATCTGCGGCCATGGACAGTGGTCAGAAGCTGCTCCGGTGGTTGGGTTAAGGGTGGTGTCGACGATGCAGATCTGCGACCGTGGATCGGGCGTCGGAAGCTGCTCCGGTAGGTTGGATGAGGGTGGGAGGAAGCGGATCTGAGGCTGCGGACTTGTGAGTTGGCAAAGCGGCCCAGGTAGGGTTGAGAATGGTATAGGCAAAGCTACTTCGGTAGGGTTGAGAATGGTATAGGCAAAGCTACTTCGGTAGGGTTGAGAATGGTATAGGCAAAGCTACTTCGGTAGGGTTGAGGAAGGTGTCAGCTAAGCGGCTCCGGTAGGGTTGAGGAAGGTGTCAGCGAAGAGGATCAGAGGCCGTCGACGGGGGCGTCGGTGGGGCGGCTCTGGGGGGTGTGGACGAAGCGTCTCCGGTGGGGAGTACAAATGAGCCGCTGCAGATACGCAACGGTTGACGAGAGTACCGGCGAAGCAGATCCGGCGCCGGGGACAAGGCCGGCACTGAATGGGCTGTGGGAAAGTGGTGGATGAGCAGTCTACTTGTTTCTAGGGGAGGTGGGACGGGTAGATGCGGCCGCAGAAGCAGATCCGGCGAGGTGGACGCCGCTGGCAATGAATGGGCTATGGTACGCCGGTGGATGAGCAGTCTAGGGTTTCGGGAGGGGAGGGGAGAAAGGGCGATGAAGTACGGACGGCGTGCCATGTAGTTAGTCGTTTTTACGGGAGGGGGAGAGGAAATGGGGGTGCCGTGTAGTTGGGGAACCGGAAGTTACCAAAGCAGCCCCGACCTATCATGTAGATGAGGACGGTATTGTAACTGTTGGTCTCCGTGGACCAAGGACAAAAGGGGGATTTCGCATGCTAAAGACTAAGGTGGCGGAAATTTTAGAAGGAGGCGGGAGATTTTGCCGCTCGCGGGATCGTTCATATCCAGTTTCAACTAATTTTGGACCGTGCTAGCGGGAAGGTCATGCTAGACTGTGTACACGGGGCACACGTCGGCAGTTAATAACTGGTGTGAAGTCCACCCCAGAAAAAAGACAATAACTCGGGATGATGCGCCGATAACTTGGACGTTCACACGGGGGCAGCCAATCGTACGGGTGTAGTGGCGTGTTCACAAAAAAAGGGATCAAACGCTCATCCTATGTATTTCTCGTGTAAATAGATAATTTAGTGCCATTGGTTATTTACTTTAAACATAATGCATTGACGTGTTAGTGTAGAGGCGCACAAAAAGAAATGGACATTGTAGTCAGCTACTTAAAAGTGTTACCTCATATGATTACATAGCCTCCATTTCATAAATTACGTACCCGTTGAATTCATATATGAATATTACATATATTACTTCAAAATAGAAACTTAAATCATCCAAGACTAATGAATTTGAATGCAAGAGTAACAATGGTGCATGTTCATGATAGCTACATTGGTTGTTTGAAGAAACATCACTGTAACTTTGGCATGCACAACTAAAAAGGCTTATTTAAATAGAAAAAATGTGATATGTGAGTGTCCAATGTTTATAGCGTTGAATCGATATTGTACCTTTGGCCACGATACGAAGTAGATATTGACTTATGTTCAAGCGATGCACGTCCACGATCGCTAGATAGTGATACGTTAATGAATTGTGCAATCTCTCTCACACGCATACATATCTCATTTCCCTGTGGGCATCGGAATCACACACGTGCACTTCGTGTATTTCTCTCCCTCCGTCAGGGTTAAATTCGTCTTTCTACCCCGTCCTACAAGTCTCTCACACAGAAACACACACGCTCTCTATATCTAACATGCCCACCCCTTTAATTCCGCACACCCACAGCCACTAATGTCTCTCACACATATGCTATCTACCTATCCCTTAATATAGCTAGATATGTGTCACACAAACTCCTTCTCCCTACTAGCAAGATGCCCATGCGTTGCACGGATCATCAAGATGCATTTGTATGAGAAGTTTATCTTGTGGGAGAAAAGGATGAACGAGGGAATGCCTTATTTGCAAATGCGGAGAGGGGTGTGGGTATCTTTTTGCAAAATTGCCATAGTTTCCTTCCTGTCCGTCGGATATAAATCGGATGGCCTATATTGCAGGATGGCAGGAACACCATCGTCACCAACTCTGTTTTTTATAAGAGTAGAGATATGTGAGTGTCACTGCCCCCCCCCCACCCACACTTCCCAACACCGAAGGAGTAGGGTGACACCTCGATCTTGATACTAATCTATCGACTGGCTTCTCTCTCAAACATACACACACACACTACCCGGCACCGAAGGAGTAGGGTGGCACATCGATCTTGATAATAATCTATCTACTCCTCTTTCAAACACACACACACACACACACACTCGCTAGTTGTTCATTTGTGTCTACCGCACACACTCTCAATACGTCTTTCTCTCCCTCCCCCCAACAATCACCGCGGAAGGGTGACAACTCGATCTGATCATAATCTGTCAATTGGTTTCTCTCTCAAACATTCTATCTCGGTGCCTTGCTCGGTATGTAGACTTCTTGCGCGCGCACAACCGTAGTGACGATGACGCTGAACCCAGTGTGCCTTGTTTTTACCGGCCTAATGTGATAGTTTTCACCCTGTTTTCTGTTAATTAACAAGGCAACCTTTTGTTTGTTACTACTAGTGAATCTGAAGTCATTCGGGGCAGACATAAAATATATCACTTCAACACAATTATCGCAGCAACTATTTTAAAAGAAATTAGCTAGCTGCCCGTGCGTTGCACGGAACATCAAGATGCATTTGTATGAGTAGTTTATCTTGTGGGAGAAAAGGTTGACCGAGGGAAGGCCTTATTTGTGAACGTGGAGAGACGTGTGGGTATATTTTTGCAAAATGGCCATAGTTTCTTTCCTATCCGTTAGATATAAATCCGACGGCCTATATTGCAGGATGGCACACACACCATCATCAACAACTCTTTTTCTACTCCCTTCGTCCGAAAATACTAGTCATCAAAATGGATAAAAAGAGATGTATCTAAAATTAAAATACGTCTAGATACATTTCCTTTTATCCATTTTGATGACAAGTATTTCCGGACGGAGGGAGTATTTGTCTTTTTAGAGATTTCAACAAGTGACTATGACCGGACCTTACCAACATACTCAAAAAAGTAGTCCATAATTTTGATGTTACCCTCTTTTCTTGGTTGTGCAGTGCCATCTGGATACCTCATAAATAAATCAAGGACAAATCTGACCCCTTCCTGAAAAGACATACGGAGCAAAATGAGTGAATCTACACTCTAAAATATGTCTACATACACATCCGTATGTGGTAGTCCATTTGAAATCTGAAAAAGACAAATATTTAGGAACGAATGGAGTATATATAAGAGTAGGCATGGAGATATATCTCCAGCATGGTCTACAACAAAAATGTGTTGGGCTGGTTAGCGTCGGATGCTCGCAATGCGATGACATGAGTTCGTATTCTGTCTTTTAACTTTATATTTTTATATTATATATTACTCTACTTATTTGATATATACTTCTTTCGCCACTGTACTGACAGTGGAACCCACAGAGTACTTAGAATACAAGATTAAGGATGGACTGGTTTCTTTTTAACTTTCTGTACGAAGTTGTAGCCACCCTGCAAGTCATGTGTACACTGTGCATGCAATTAACTTTTTATAGAGGGACAATCATACAGGCAATTAGCTCAAATGGATTGGATGCCACTCTATTATTTCCAGCATAAAGAGCATCTCCAACTGCAGCCGGCAAATTTCCTCCCGCTTCCTTAAGCAGAGGACGACATCAAACGCCAGCGGCATACATTTTTACAACTCTAACCAACCAGATGAAATTTGTGCAAACACGGACTGATTTCATATAAGCATGAAGGATTTCGTATAAAAAAGCCGGATCTTCATATAAACATCATGGATTTCATTATATTTACATGAACTAAGATGTTCCAATCCGGCTCTCTTGTATAATAAATACTCCCTCCGTCCGGAAATACTTGTCCTAGAAATGGATGTATCTAGTCTTATTTTAGTTATAGATACATACAATTTATCCATTCTTAGAACAAAAATTCTCCGCCAGATGGAGAGGGAGTACATAATCTAAATGGCCGCCCGCGGATCCCTTTGTCTTCCTCATGTCCGTCAAACACTTGCGGGGTCGACGAAGGTCCTCGGAAGAGACGAAGCAGCAAAGAAACCACCTGAATCCGCGATCGTCACCTCGGCGGTAGCCTTCATGGGTCCCAAGTGTCGGCGGCCTCCCGTGTTCTACTTCTCCTCGATGATGGCGGCGGACACGGAGAAGCTGGCCACCGACTCATCGCTCTCCATGCACCCGGCTTCTGTCTCTGCCTGCATGGCGCTGCCGCAGGCACGGGAGGCGCACCCACAGACATGGGAGGCGCGGCCACTGCAGACACTGGTGGCGCAGTACGACGCGGCAGCGACGACGCCCGTACCGGCGTGCTCGCCGCCGTGCCGGCGTGGAGTAACTCGCCACTCCTCATCCAGCTGAACTGGAGTGGCGAGTTGCTGAACCACGCGCCTGCTTGGGGCGGCAACTATCTCCATCGGGCCAAGCGAGGTTGGTGAAGCACCGAGTGGCCTCGCCCGTATCCGGAGGGCTCGGCGGGCCACCCAGCCGGGTAATATGCCAAAGAACGGCTCATCAGAAGCCATCGGAGGAGTGGAGAAAATGGTGAAGGAGGACATGCGGGAACGGCGGGGCTGACTCGGAAGCCAGGGGCAGCAATTGAATCCAGTGGAGCCAGGCGGTTTAACCATGACGGCTCAACACAGTGGAGTGGAGGCGGCTTAGCGCTGGGGTAGAGACGGCGACTTATCGCAACCGTGATGGTGGAGTCCTTCGTAGAGAGGCGGATGCGCGAGGTCAGCCGCGGCCAGAGGCGAAGCACTCGGTCGTGGCCCGTGATGTCGCTGCCGCCATAGTCAAGAGGCCTTTGACAGCGATTCAGACTGATGGTAGGCCTCTACCGTGTCGTGATCTTGGCGCTCGGGGGGAAAAGAGCCCAGTCTTCCTCTGAGCCGTGATTGTACTGATAAATCGATGAGGCAGAGTTGGCGGCGGTTTAAGGCTGAACGAGAAGCAAGGACGGCAGGTTAGAAGCGTTCCGGTTGAAGCAAGGCAGTGGAGGCGAGCTGCTAAAGTATTCGAGTGAGTGAGTCGCAGCAAGGAAAACGAGGCCGTCCGGTGACGGTTCATGGGCGCGGCCGTGGCCGGTTCAGCGCGGCGCGCAGAGCAAGAGAAGGATGGCGCTTTAAGGTGGGAGCGGGGCTGGGGGCGACCCAGGGTAGCAAACCGCTTCCAAGTCCCCGGCTTCTTTTTCATTTTTTTCCGCTGCCTTGGTCTGCAACTTCTGCTACGCTATCTTCAGTGTACACACATGCGTGGGATTAATACGTGGAGGTGAAATTCTATGGGAGATGCCTTCCACTTGAGCCATAGAGTGATCTTGCTTTCGAACTTGTGTTTTGGAGTAGTCCCGGTACTAATCCTTCACAACTTCCTTCAATTGATTTTGACTTTTATCTATGACAATATTCGCGCCGAGTCACGGAAGCTGTCAGATGCTGGGTGGCTCCCATCAAACTTTATACGCGCCATTGTATGAGCGTAACCGAGGATCATGCCGATGCTCTGAATCTGGATTTGAACATGGACGACGGTGTAGGTCTCGGCAACTTGTCCCTCGTATCAACTGATTTCAGATGCGAGACTACAACCTGCAGCGGCAACAGAAATTAACCCGACCTTGACGGATTATCTATAAACGCAACCTTATCTTTCTCTTGATCTTATATCTTGTATATGTGGCCTTGACTATTCGTCGACGATGTTATCTTCTGCGATGGCTCTTTTTATCCGGCTCATCGCGAGTTTCTCGATCCCTGAAGAAATCCCTTCAAGAACTCAACACCACTGTGCGCATGCCCCACGGTGGGCGACAACTGTCGTGGAATTGTCACGGCAGATGTCCTAGGGTGAGGAACTAGTCGTGAGACCAACGCATCTATGTGGTAGCTTGAGAGGGGTTGAGCGGAATCGAGAAACACAACACAAGACAGGGATTTGGACAGCCTCGAGCCCCGGAAGACATCATCCGGTAACAATCCTACATGTTGTTTGAGGCTAGGTCTCGTTATCATCATGAGGGAGACGTCGTAAACCGGCACTCCTAGTTATGTCTAGCCCTAAGATTGTTTCTTCTTTCTTGTTCCTTTTTGGGGAGCCCTGCCCCTCCTAATATAACTTGATGGGGCGGGTTACATGTAGAGTCCAACTCGGACTTAAGACTTAACTATTCTGACTCCTCTTTATGGGCTTCTTAACATCTTGGGCTTCAAAACTCTCGGGCTTCATAACCCCTGGCAACCCAGTTATCACTGTTTGTGGTTTAAGATGGTCTGCCGGTTTAAGATGGTCTGCCGGTTTAAGATGGTCTACCGGTTTAAGATGGTCTGCCGGTTTAAGATGTTCTGCCGGTTTAAGATGGTCTACCGGATTATGATGGTCTACCGGTTTATGACTTCCTGCTGAGTTATCATCTGACTTAACTCCTGCCGGTTTACCACCCGCCGGTTTACCGTCCGTCTTAGCCATCTGTCTTAACTGTCTGTCTTAACTGTTTGCCGGTTTACCATCCGCCGGTTTACCAAGTCCCGGCCGGGTTACGACTCCGACCGGGTCATACCGCGGGGTATATCCCCGACAACTTCTAATGCATTTAGCCTTTAATCTAAATCGATATTGATTGACTAATGCACCAACTTGTGCGCTAGGTATAGGCTACATGTCTATCCTTAATTACAGCATGCAACGACCTTCATTTAATCTTCTTCTCTCAATGGTCGCATGCACACATAAGTCTGCTACTTTTGGGCGTTAATTATGCCGTGGTCCATGTGTATATCTCTAAATGTACAGTCTTTCACGGACGTAGGGAGTAGGTTGAGCACTTGAGCGTGAGCGTGTGTGTTGTGTCATGTGCTGTGTGCCGCATGGGTGCCTGAGTGTTGCGTGCGTCCATGTGTACGTGTGAGTGTTGCATGTTGCATGCATGCATGGGGCTTACTCCCTCCCATTGACCTGTTCATATTTCAAGCTTCCTTTGTTCCCTCCATATGGTGATAATCCCTCTGTTCCCAAATACGGAGTAAAATCCTCCCTTTGTTCCCAAATACGGAGTAAAATCCTCCCTCTGTTCCCAAATACGGAGTATTTTTCTTTCTAGAGATTTCAACAAGTGACTACGTACGGAGCAAAATGAGTGAAGTGAGCGTAGAGGCATAGGGATAATGTAGAAAGGAAGTCTTAGCGATCCATTATTCCCCATCTCGGTCAGAGAGAACTATTCAACTGGTCTTCACAGTGAAGTGACAATACGCGCTGCAGCAGATGGGACACTTAATTAATAAGATTAACCAGCGTGTTGGTGTTACTAAATCAGCCTTACCCAGTACTGCCATCATGTTTGCCAGTAGAGCATGCTTCTGTCCTCCATTAACCGACATATGGGCCCTCTTGTGGTAGACCCACCTCTCATCGGTGTAACTATTTACACTCCGAAGGACGGTATATCCTAGTAGTAGTAGTAGTAGAATTGAGATTTAATGCACTTTCTTCCCCGTCTTCCACTCTTCTTCCTCCTCTCTTCCCCATCATCGGCTGCACACCATTTTCCCCCGCTCACTGTTCGCCCGCCCGCGCTATCTTCCTTGGTTGCTCGCACGTACCATATCCCCCCGCTCACTGCTCGGCCACATGAGGAGAAGCTTCTTCACTCGCCCGCCCGAAAATCCACTTCCCTGCTGGCTCGCAGGCACCGAAAACCCCTATGGCAGAACCAACTGACACGCAGAGCCACGATTGGAATTCCCTCCCTGATGTTCTCTTGGAGCAGATCTGTAATCTTATGGACCTACTCAGCACCGTCCGTTTGGCCGCATGCTCGGTGTCTTTGTACCGTCTACTCGTCTGCAACCGGCTGACTCTTTTCAAGACACCCTGCTTGCTGATGCCCGATCCTCGCAGGTGGCCCAGACACCGACTTGACGATCCTACGGAGGTTACCGTGGTGCCCCTCAACATGCTACCACTACCCGTCCACCTGTCCTTCATGCGCAACCACTACTGGGCGGGCATGAAGGCCAACTGGATTGTCCTCATCCACCAATCCGGTAGTCCGTGGCGTCTCGTGGATATCTACACCCAGTGAGAGATCACCCTTCCATCATTGGATACCACGCCATCGAGCCTCGCGGCCCGCCGGACACTCCTGCCTACTACGCACGAGACTCGTCAAGCTTTTGGCTCAACCTCTATTTGCTGAGAGTTGTAATCTGTGAAGTGCCCACACCATTAGAAGACTACATGGATTACAAGGTCGTTGCCTTATTCAACATGGGATTAGTCTATCTGGAATCCGGTTGCTATACATGGTTATGGCTCATCGTCAATCCTGTCGAGGCAACATTTCTGTCTGATGCTATAGTGCATGATGGCATCATTTACGCGGTCGACGCATAGATTGGTTGCCTATACTGGTGGAATCTATCGTCGTGTAATTGTTCTATCTCATCTCATCTTTACCTTATGAATACGACTTCCTGTTCATTGTTACAAATTTAGAATAGATAGTATGTCTATAACCACATCATTGCTATATGTTCCTCTCATTTCCTAGATTTTATGACCACACATGTTATTGTTAGAGTTGATATGAGAACAATTGGCATCTAATGATTGTTAGAATAGATATTATGAGCATAACATCATGATTGCTATATGTTACTCTCATTTACAAGATTTTTATAACAACGCATGTTATTGCTTAGAGTTGATATGAGAAAAGTAGTAGTAAGTGCTATTGTGGACTATGAGTAGGTTCTGTCATAGTTGTTTTCCTCTCATTGTTAGATGATGTTTGAACCATGCCATATTGCTAGAATATGAAAGCCATAGACTTATTTTTTTAACTTGGGGTATGATTATGACCACGGCATTGCAATTCTCTGTCTATGATATGTGTCACTGTTATAATAATCTTAATTCCACACATACTTTGAACATGATTGTTTATTTTTTCCTTTTGGTCTCCAATTTGAATTGTTGCGGCAGACGCAAATGCACTGGCCTTCATGATTCCAGGACCTGGAATCATACTAGCCAATGGGTGGTGGTTTATCGCTCGTTCAGCTGACGGCGGTCATTTGATGCTCATTCGCACATACCAAATTGACCAAACCATTACATCAAACCACATGCAGTACAATGCCTGGGGCGTTCGTGACATTGATGGCTATGGTTGCTTCGTGTTCAAGAAAGATCCCAGCTCTGTTGGGCTAGGCATATTCAACTGGAGGCGGGTTTACAGCCTCGGCAACCACTCCATGTTCCTCAGGCTCAATTATCCGATCATCCAACCAATCATCGATCATATCACCGGCGATGATTACCGTGCTATGCAACTTCCATTCGCCAGGGGGGACTGTGTTTACACATCATACCATGGGTTTCATGAATCACCATATCCAGAGATTCGTCGACACGGCTTGTTGCCAGATAATCTTCAGTGAGTGAAAGGCATCAACCTTCCATGCGATGGATGGCTTTTGCAAACCCGACATGCAGCGATGTGGTTCATGCCAACAGCAAATATGCACAACTTGATTTGTACTGATATCTAGACCGAGCCATGTATTTTGCTGCTGTAGCACGGTCCTCTTTTGTTGGATATTATGTATTGTTGTTAGTTTGAAGCACTCCTCTGGTTTGAAGGATAGATACCTTTCTGGGATCAAGTGCATCTAACTCACCTGCGCAGGATGTACTGATAATTATGATGGAGATGTTGTGGAGTGTGTGTGTGTGCGTGTGTGTGTGTGTGTCTATATATATATATCTATATATATATATATATCAATTAGGCTTCAAGTGCGTACTTGTTAGTTAAACCTATGGTTAAAATGTGACACTAAATATGACTAGTAAGTAGTACAGTAGCAGTACTAGAATACGTCGGTCAAATTATTCATCATGTCCACACATTGAATTGACGTGACAACATGCTGCGCGTGAGGTGACACAAGAATCCCGGCGGTGTGTTCGGGTATTCTAAACTTCAAATTTGGAGTACCACTTATCTGTCCAAATCTTTCATCATTCACTTAAAACAGTCAATTGATCATACATTGAGTACCATATAACTGGAATTAACCGATGCAAGTCGAAGAAGGATTGGCCGGTGCTGCCGGCTGGCGTCAAGTTCGATCCCACGGATCAGGAGCTGATCGAGCACCTTGAGGCCAAAGTGAGTGCTGATAGCGCGAGATCTCACCCTCTCATCGATTTGTTTATACCAACCATCGACAGCGAGCACGACATACGCTACACCCATCCTAAGAAACTTCCAGGTAAGACACCGATCGGCCGTCTACTTGCGGAAACATATTCCTTTGTTTATAGCGCTATTTTTCTTTTCAGACGCAGACCTGGTGAAGCAATTACAATTTAACAGTTAATAAAAAGTGAAACAAGTGACTGCAGCATGCCAAAGATGTTATGAAAATGCCAACTACGTACACTAAAACCTGTATCCGACAATACTGCAGGTATCACACTGAGTGGCCTAAGCAAGCAATTCTTCCAGTGCAATTCCAGGGTGTTCAGAAGGGGCACGTGGACGCGTCGCAAGATACTGTCAGAGTGCGGCATGCACGCGATGTGGCACAACACCGGCAATACCTTGCCAGTGATGGTCAACGGCCGGCAGACGGGCAACAAAAAGGTTCTGGTGCTGCACACCCACAAGAACTTCGACCAGCAGAGGACCAACTGGGTGATGCACCAGTACCACCTCCGGAACCTGGAGCAAGAGAAGGAGCGGGAGCTGGTCCTCTGCAAGATTTTCTACCAGACGAACACTAGGGCCAGGAGTAAAAAGATTATAAGTTAGTTTGGTATTGGTACTTGTACTACCTTGTCGTCCGCAAGTTGGTCTTGTTGTTAACGATCTTTTGGTATGAACTTGGCATTTTCTTCCAACCATCATGCCGAGGGGCGACGTGGATATAAAGCTGAATCATTTGTTTCGAAACGAATTTTCAGGCACCTGACTTTTATTTGATGGTTAGCATAAGCACCTGCCCTTTGAATTCCCAGTGCTCCAAATTTTTCGTAACAAGTGCATGCACTTATTATCACGATGAAAAAACAATATCCCTGTTGCATCCCAGTTATCAGTCTGTACTTGCAGAATTCTCTCGTTTATTGAGCACACATATTGTTTTTTCAGGTCGAGCAAGTTTCAACTGGGCTGTAGACTGCCCAGGCTTGGTTTTGTTTTTAACAGGACCAATCCATGACGACAACGGGTGAGGGAGTCCTGGATTAGGGGGTGTACGGATAGCCGGACTATACCTTCAGCCGGACTCCAGGACTATGAAGATACAAGATTGAAGACTTCGTCCCGTGTCTGGAAGGATCTTTTCTTGGCGTGGAAGGCAAGCTAGGCGTGCGGATATTCAAGATCTCCTACCATTGTAACTGACTCTGTGTAACCCTAACCCTATCCGGTGTCTATATAAACCGGAGGGTTGTAGTCCGTAGGACAACCATCATCATACACAATCATACCATAGGCTAGCTTCTAGGGTTTAGCCTCCTTGATCTCATGGTAGATCCACTCTTGTACTACCCATATCATCAATATTAATCTAGCAGGAGTAGGGTTTTACCTCCATCGAGAGGGCCCGAACCTGGGTAAAATAAAGTGTCCCTTGTCTCTTGTTACCACCAACCTTGACGCACAGTTCGGGACCCCCTACCCGAGATCCGCCGGTTTTGACACCGACATTGGTGCTTCCATTGAGAGTTCCTCTGTGTCGTCGCTTTTAGGCCCGATGGCTCCTTTGATCATCAGCAACGATGAGGTCCAGGGTGAGACTTTCCTCCTCGGACAAATCTTCGTCTTCGGCGGCTTCACTCTGCGGGCCAATTCGCTTGGTCATCTGGAGCAGATCGAAAGCTACGCCCCTGGCCATCAAGTCAGGTTTGGAAGCTTAAACTACACTGCAGATATCCGCTGAGACTTGATCTTCGACGGGTTCGAGCCACAGCCAAGCGCGCCGCACTATTTCGAGGGGCATGATATGGCTCTGCCTCCGAATAGTACCCTGGAGGCCGCACACGCTCCGGCCCCGATCTTTGACTCGGAGCCCGCTGCGTTCTTCGAGGATGAACGGTTGGACTTCACCTCGGGGGCTGCGATCTCAAAGGCGATAGAGCCGAACGCCAGCCCCGCACTCCGCACGGCCCATGACTCCAAGGAGTCGGATTCTTCTCCGAACTCCGGGCCTTCCGTGCCCCCGCCGATCGAATCTGATTGGGCGCCTGTAATGGAGTTCACCGCAGCGGATATCTTTCAGTGCTCACCTTTCGGTGATATCCTGAATTCTCTCAAGTCTCTCTCTTTATCAGGAGAGCCCAGGCCGGACTATGGTCTGCGAGGTTGGGATTCGGACAACGAAGAAATTCAAAGCCCACCCACCACCCACTTAATAGCCACTGTCGACGATTTAACCGACATGCTTGACTTCGGCTCCGAAGACTTCGATGGTATGGACGATGAAGGAGGAGACGAACAAGAACCAGCACCTGTAGGGCGCTGGACCGCCACCTCGTCATATGACATATATATGGTGGATGCTCCAAAGGATGCAGATGGCGATGGAACAGCGGAGGACGACAAATCGAAAAAAACCCCAAAACGCCGGCGCCAACGGTGCCGCTCTAAATCCCTCCACAGCAGAAACGGTGATTCCGGCACGGGAGATAATACTACCCCGGACAGCGCTGAAGAACACCAGAACCAGCAAGATTCGGCGCAGGAAGATGGAAAAGCCAGCCCTCATGAGAGAGCGGCAGAGCGAGAGGTTGAGGATGATAACTACATGCCTCCCTCCGAGGACGAGGCAAACCTCGACGACGACGAATTCGTCGTACCATCAGACCCCGCCGAACAAGAGCGCTTTCAACGCAGGCTTCTAGCCACGTCGAACAGCCTAAAGAAAAAGCAGCAACAGCTTAGAGCTTATCAAGATTTGCTAGCTGATAGATGGACTGAAGTCCTTGCGGCCGAAGAGTATGAACTCGAGCGCCCCTCCAAAAATTATCCTAAGCGCAGGCCGCTACCCCAATCAGAGGGGGAAACATATGACATGGCAGATCGGCCACCCCGCGGCCGCGACAGAGAAGCCTGTCGAACCCTTAAACAAGCCATGCCCCGGTGCCGTTCAACTAAGGCACGGGAAAACGAGCCAGACCTGCGAGACATACTGGAGGATAAAGCAAGGCAAACAAGATCGATCTACGGATTGCGCGGACGCCCGAGGACACGTGACGACCTTCACTCTGGGCACAATAAATCCGGCCGGGCCGAACACAACAGGCACAGCTCTTCCGAGCTGCGTCGTGACATAGCCCAGTACAGGGGCGCCGCACAGCCACTATGCTTCACAGACGAAGTAATGGATCATAAAATCCCTGAGGGTTTCAAACCCGTCAACATCGAGTCGTACGATAGTACGACAGATCCGTTAGTATGGATTGAGGATTATCTCCTTCACATCCACATGGCACGTGGCGACGATCTACACGCCATCAAATATCTACCCCTTAAGCTAAAGGGACCAGCCTGGCACTGGCTTAACAACCTACCAGCGGACTCAATCGGTTCTTGGGAGGACCTGGAAGCCGCATTCCTTGACAACTTCCAGGGGACATATGTGCGGCCACCGGACGCTGACGACCTAAGCCACATAATTCAGCAGCCAGAAGAATCGGCAAGGCAATTCTGGACACGGTTCCTAACAAAGAAAAATTAGATAGTCGATTGTCTGGACGCAGAGGCCCTAGCTGCCTTCAAACATAACATCCGCGACGAATGGCTCGCTCGGCACCTAGGACAGGAAAAGCCGAAAACTATGGCAGCCCTCATGACACTCATGACCCGCTTTTGCGCGGGCAAAGATAGCTGGCTAGCTCGCAGCAACAACTTATCAAAGAAGCCTGGTAATTCGGATACCAAGGACAAAAGTGGCAGGTCAATTCGAAATAATCAAAAGCGACGCGTTAGCAGCGACAGCAATGAGGATACGGCAGTAAATGCCGGATTCAGAGGCTATAAATCCGGTCAGCGGAAAAAGCCATTTAAAAAGAATACCCAGGGCCCATCCAGTTTGGACCGGATACTCGACCGCTCGTGCCAGATTCATGGCACCCCCGAAAGGCCAGCCAATCACACCAACAGGGATTGTTGGGTGTTCAAGTAGGCAGGCAAGTTAAGAGCCGAACACAAAGACAAGGGGCTGAATAGCGACGACGAGGAGGAGCCCAGGCCGCCGAACAACAATGGACAGAAGGGGTTTCCCCTACAAGTGCGGACGGTGAACATGATATACGCGACCCACATTCCCAAGCAGGAGAGGAAGCGTGCGCTACGGGACGTATACACGATGGAGCCAGTCGCCCCAAAGTTCAACCCATGGTCCTCCTGCCCGATCACTTTCGATCGAAGGGACCACCCCACTAGCATCCGTCACGGCGGTTTTGCCGCACCGGTCCTTGACCCAATCGTGGACGGATTTCATCTCACAAGAGTCCTCATGGACGGCGGCGGTAGCCTGAACCTGCTTTATCAGGATACAGTGCGGAAAATGGGCATAGATCCATCAAGGATAAAGCCCACAAGGACGACCTTTAAAGGCGTCATACCAGGTGTAAAGGCCAATTGCACAGGCTCGATAACACTTGATGTGGTCTTCGGATCTCCGGATAACTTCCGAAGCGAAGAGCTAATCTTCGATATAGTCCCGTTCCGCAGTGGCTATCATGCCCTTCTCGGACGGACCGCATTCGCTAAATTCAATGCGGTTCCGCACTACGCATATCTCAAGCTCAAGATGCCAGGCCCCCGAGGAGTAATTACGGTCAGCGGAAACACCGAGCGCTCCATCCGTACCGAGGAGCACACGGCGGCCCTCGCAGCGGAAGTACAAAGCAGCCTTTCAAGGCAACTCTCCAGTCCAGCCGTTAAAAAGCCGGACAATGCAAAGCGCGCCAGGAGTAACCTGCAACAAGACCGCCTGGCACGTTCCGAGCAAGCGTAGCAATACGGCCCCGACCCCAGCCATCGCAACATAGCGGAGCAAGTACCTCGAGTACACAATTGCACCCTTAAGATTCCATGGGCACAGGGGAGGGGCACATTAACGGAATGCCTACAATACGGCGTCAAACGTACTAGGGGCTGCCGGCTTTTCCTTTTTTACTTTCAGGACTCCATACTCTGGATAACCTGTTCAGCCTTGTTGCCGCACAGACGATGCAAGATCCAGGAAAGCAGACAAAGCCAACGCCGCATTACGGAACTCTCAGGTGGTCTCTATTTCGAGCGATATATCTGTTTTTAAATTCCGCGGCCTGCGCCTGGTCAGGACATGTTAAATAGTCTAATATCTTTTTTGCTTATCGCACTACTTGTATCGTTCGGCTTTGATAAATAGCCTCTTTATAAACAATGCATAGCTTTTTGTCTATTTTTTGCATTATCCCCTTTGAATATATGTGTTTATTACATAACATGATCGCACCCGTACACCATGGTACGACAAACCACGCCAGGGGCTTCATTACCCTTTTATCTGGTGTGAGAAGTCCGTACACTTTCACAAGTGCGGCACCCCGAACTTATAGCACTATATGCATCGGCTCTGAGTCATGATTTTGGTCACATGTTGGGTTTGCCCGGCTCCTATGTTTTGGTGCCTTACATTCCGCTATATCGGCTAAGGTAGCACTAGGAGAACCACTGCGATTGTGCCCCAGTTCAGGTGGGTTGAGCACCTCAGTGGAGAAGGCTAAAACAGACTGTCATAATAAGGCATGAGACCGGTCGCTGTTCGAGAGGTTTTTTGAGTCCTTAAAGGCTTATGCCGCTTCGAGTGAGGAGCTGGCTATGTCCGGCCAAAGGCGTGGATAGCGCCCCGAATTCGGCCTTCCTAACTAGGGGCTTCGCCGAAATTTAAAATTATAACATTCTATGGCTAAGTGAGAGTGTTCAAGCATTATAGTCCGATTGCCTGGTTCGTTGTGCTGAGCGCCTCCCTCGAAGGACCCAACTATGGGAACAAGATGTTGGAAATATGCCCTAGAGGCAATAATAAATTGATTATTATTATATTTCCTTGTTCATGATAATCGTTTGTTATCCATGCTAGAATTGTATTGATAGGAAACTCAAATACATGTGTGGATACATAGACAACACCATGTCCCTAGTAAGCCTCTAGTTGACTAGCTTGTTGATCAATAGATGGTTACGGTTTCCTAACCATGGACATTGGATGTCATTGATAACGGTATCACATCATTAGGAGAATGATGTGATGGACAAGACCCAATCCTAAGCCTAACACAAGATCATGTAGTTCGTATGCTAAAGCTTTTATAATGTCAAGTATCATTTCCTTAGACCATGAGATTGTGCAACTCCCGGATACCGTAGGAGTGATTTGGGTGTGCCAAACGTCACAACGTAACTGGGTGGCTATGAAGGTACACTACGGGTATCTCCGAAAGTGTCTGTTGGGTGGCACGAATCGAGACTGGGATTTGTCACTCCGTGTAAACGGAGAGGTATCTCTGGGCCCACTCGGTAAGACATCATCATAATGTGCACAATGTGATCAAGGAGTTGATCACGGGATGATGTGTTGCGGAACGAGTAAAAGAGACTTCCCGGTAACGAGATTGAACAAGGTATCGGGATACCGACGATCGAATCTCGGGCAAGTACAATACCGATAGACAAAGGGAATTGTATACGGGATTGATTAAGTCCTTGACATCGTGGTTCATCCGATGAGATCATCGTGGAACATGTGGGAGCCAACATGGGTATCCAGATCCCGCTGTTGGTTATTGACCGGAGAACATCTCGGTCATGTCTGCATGTCTCCCGAACCCGTAGGGTCTACACACTTAAGGTTCGATGACGCTAGGGTTATAAAGGAAGCTTGTATGTGGTTACCGAATGTTGTTCGGAGTCCCGGATGAGATCCCGGACGTCACGAGGAGTTCCGGAATGGTCCGGAGGTAAAGATTTATATACGGGAAGTCCTGTTTTGGTCACCGAAAGAGTTTCGGGTTTTATCGGTAACGTGCCGGGACCACCGGAGGGGTCCGGGGGTCTACCAAGTGGGGCCACAAACCCCAGAAGGTTGCGTGGGCCAAGAGTGGTGAGGGACCAGCCCCTTAGTGGGCTGGTGCGCCTCCCACAAGGCCCAAGGGGCAGCTAAGAGAAAAAAAAGGGGAAACCCTAGGCTTAGATGGGCCATAAGGCCCACCCTAGGGGCGCCACCCCTTCTCCCCCTCTTGGCCGCCCCCTTGATCCCCATCTAGGGCTGCCGCCCCCCCTAGGGGTGGGAACCCTAGAGGGGGCGCAGCCACTTCCCTTCCCCTATATATATGAGGCCTAGGGGGCTGCCCACAACAGGTGATTCGATCTCTCTCTGGTTGGTGAAGCCCTGCGTCTCTTCTTCCTCCTCTCTTGCGATGCTTTTCGAAGCCCTGCTGGATTGCCACGCTCCTCCATCGTCACCACGCCGTTGTGCTGCTGCTGGATGGAGTCTTCCTCAACCTCTCCCTCTCTCCTTGCTGGATCAAGGCATGGGAGACGTCACCGGGCTGTACATGTGTTGAACGCGGAGGTGCCGTCCGTTCGGCACTTGGTCATCGGTGATTTGAATCACGACGAGTACGACTCCATCAACCCCGTTCACTTGAACGCTTCCGCTTAGCGATCTACAAGGGTATGTAGATGCACTCTCCTTCCCCTCGTTGCTGGTTTCTCCATAGATAGATCTTGGTGACACGTAGGAAATTTTTTGAATTTCTGCTACGTTCCCCAACAGTGGCATCATGAGCTAGGTCTATTGCGTAGATTCTTTGCACGAGTAGAACACAAAGTAGTTGTGGGCGATGATTTTGTTCAATATGCTTACCGTTACTAGTCAATCTTGATTCGGCGGCATTGTGGGATGAAGCGGCCCGGACCGACCTTACACGTACACTTACGTGAGACAGGTTCCACCGACTGACATGCACTCGTTGCACAAGGTGGCTAGCGGGTGCCAGTCTCTCCCACTTTAGTCGGATCGGGTTCGATGAAAAGGGTCCTTATGAAGGGTAAATAGCAATTGACATATCACGTTGTGGTTTTGCGTAGGTAAGAAACGTTCTTGCTAGAAACCCATAGCAGCCACGTAAAACATGCAAACAACAATTAGAGGACGTCTAACTTGTTTTTGCAGGGTATGCTATGTGATGTGATATGGCCAAAAGGATGTGATGTATGATATATGTGATGTATGAGATGATCATGTTCTTGTAATAGGAATCACGACTTGCATGCCGATGAGTATGACAACCGGCAGGAGCCATAGGAGTTGTCTTTAATTTATTTATTTATGACCTGCGTGTCAACATAAACGTCATGTAATTACTTTACTTTATTGCTAACCGTTAGCCATAGTAGTAGAAGTAATAGTTGACGTGACAACTTCATGAAGACACGATGATGGAGATCATGATGATGAAGATCATGGTGTCATGCCGGTGACGACGATGATCATGGAGCCCCGAAGATGGAGATCAAAAGGAGCAAAGTGATGATGGCCATATCATGTCACTATTTGATTGCATGTGATGTTTATCATGTATTTGCATCTTATTTGCTTAGAACGACGGTACTAAATAAGATGGCCCCTCATTAAAATTTCAAGAAAGTGTTCCCCCTAACTGTGCACCGTTGCGAAAGTTCATCGTTTCGAAGCACCACGTCATGATCGGGTGTGATAGATTCTTACGTTCACATACAACGGGTGTAAGACATATTTACACACGCGAAACACTTAGGTTGACTTGACGAGCCTAGCATGTACAGACATGGCCTCGGAACACAGAAGACCGAAAGGTCGAGCATGAGTCGTATGACAGATACGATCAACATGAAGATGTTCACCGATGTTGACTAGTCCGTCTCACGTGATAATCGGACACGGCCTAGTTGACTCGGATCATGTAATCACTTAGATAACTAGAGGGATGTCTATCTGAGTGGGAGTTCATAAGATTAACTTAATTATCCTGAACATAGTCAAAAGATCTTTGCAAATTATGTCGTAGCTCGCGCTTAAGTTCTACTGTTTTAGATATGTTCCTAGAGAAAATATAGTTGAAAGTTGATAGTAGCAATTATGCGGACAGTAGAAGGCTTGTGTCCTTAATGCACCGCTCGGTGTGCTGGACCTCGAACGTGGTATGTGGATGTTGCGAACATCTGACATACACGTTTTGATGACTACATGATAGTTCGGTAATGATAAATGGTTTAGAATTGAGGCACCGAAGACATTTTTGAAATGTCGCGGAACATATGAGATGTTTCGAGGGCTGAAATTGGGATTTCAGGCTCGTGCCCACGTCAAGAGGTATAAGACCTCCGACGATTTTCTTGGCCTGCAAACTAAGGGAGAAAAGCTCAATCGTTGAGCTTGTGCTCAGATTGTCTGAGTACAACAATCACTTGAATCGAGTGGGAGTTGATCTTCCAGATAAGATAGTGATGTTTCTCCAAAGTCATTACCACCAAGCTGCTAGAGCTTCGTAATGAACTATAACATATCAGGGATAGATATGATGATCCTTGAAATATTCACGATGTTTGACACTGCGAAAGTAGAAATCAAGAAGGAGCATCAATTGTTGATGGTTAGTGAAACCACTAGTTTCAAGCAGGGCAACGGCAAGAAGGGATACTTCATGAAACGGCAAATCAGCTGCTGCTCTAGTGGAGAAACCCAAGGTTGAACCCAAACCCGAGACTGAGTGCTTCTGTAATAAGGGGAACAGCCACTAGAGCAGAATTACCCTAGATACTTGGTAGATGAGAAGGCTGTCGATAGAAGTATATTGGATATACATTATGTGAATGTGTACTTTACTAGTACTCCTAGTAGCACCAGGGTATTAGATACCGGTTCGGTTGCTAAGTGTTAGTAACTCGAAATAAAAGCTACGGAATAAACGGAGACTAGCTAAAGGTGAGCTGACGAGATGTGTTGGAAATGTTTCCAAGGTTGATGTGATCAAGCATCGCACGCTCCCTCTACCATCGATATTGGTGTTAAAACCTAAATAATTGTTATTTGGTGTTTGCGTTGATCATAGACATGATTGGATCATGTCTATCGCAATACGGTTATTCATTTAAAGAGAATAATGGTTACTCTATTTTGAATAATACCTTCAATGGTCTTGCACCTAAAATGAATGGTTTATTGAATCTCGATCATAGTGATACACATGTTCATGCCAAAAGATATAAGATAGTAATGGTAGTACCACCTACTTGTGGCACTGCCATGTAAGTCATATTGGTATAAAACGCATGAAGAAGCTCCATGTTGATGGATCTTTGCACTCACTCATTTTTGAAAGGATTGAGATATGTGAACCGTGTCTATTGGTATATACGCATGAAGAAACTCCATGCAGATGGACCGTTTGGACTCACTTGATTTTGAATCGCTTGAGACATGCAGATCATACCACATAGGCAAGATGACTGAAAGCTTCGGTTTCAGTAAAATGGAACAAGAAAGCAACTTGCTGGAAGTAACACATTTTGATGTGTGCAGTCCAATGAGTGCTGAGGCACGCAGTGGATATCGTTATGCTCTTACTTCACAAATAATTTGAGTAGATACTGAGCATATTTACTTGATGAAACACAAGTCTGAATTATTGAATGGTTCAAGTGATTTCAGAGTGAAGTTGAATATCGTCGTGACAAGAGGATAAAATATCTATGATATGATCATAGAGATGAATATCTGAGTTGCGAGTTTGGTACACAATTGAGACATTGAGGAAATTGTTTCACGACTAGTACCGCCTGGAACACCATAGTGTGGTGGTGTGTCCGAACATCGTAACTGCATCCTATTGGGTATGATGCATACCATGATGTCTCTTATCGAATTACCACTATCGTTCATGGGTTAGGCATTAGAGACAACCGCACTCACTTTAAATAGGGCACCACGTAATTCCGATGAGATGACACCGTATGAACTATGGTTCAGAGAAACCTAAGCTGTCATTTCTTAAAAGTTTGGGGCTGCGACGCTTATATGAAAAGGTTTCAGGTTGATAAGCTCGAACCCAAAGCGGATAAATGCATCTTCATAGGATACCCAAAAACAGTTGGGTATACCTCCTGTCTCAGATCCGAAAGCAATAGGGATTGTTTCTCAAATCGGGTCCTTTCTCGAGGAAAAGTTTCTCTCGAAATAATTGAGTGGGAGGATGGTGGAGACTTGATGAGGTTATTGAATCGTCACTTCAACTAGTGTGTAGCAGGGCACAGGAATTGTTCCTATGGCACCTACACCAATTGAAGTGGAAGCTTATGATAGTGATCATGAAACTTCGGATCAAGTCACTCCCAAACCTCGTAGGATGACAAGGATGCGTACTACTTCAGAGTGGTACGTAATCCTGTCTTGGAAGTCATGTTGCTAGACAACAATGAACCTACGAGCTATGGAGAAGCAATGGTGGGCCTGGATTCCGATAAATGGCTCGAGGCCATATAATCCGAGAGAGGATCCATATATGAAAACAAAGTGTAGAGTTTGGAAGAACTACTTGATGGTCGTAAGGCTGTTAGGTACAGATGGATTTTAAAAGGAAGACGGACAATGATGGTAAATGTCACCATTAAGAAAGCTCGACTTGTCGTTAAGAAGTTTCCCGACAAGTTCAAGGAGTTGACTACGGTGAGACTTTCTCACTCGTAGCGATGCTAAGAGTCTATTGGAATTATATTAGCGATTACTGCATTATTTATGAAATCTTGCAGATAGGATGTCAAAACATTGTTTCCTCGACGATTTTTCTGGAGGAAAGGTTGTATGTGATACAACCGGAAGGTTTTGTCAATCCTGAAAGATGCTAATAAGTATGCAAAGCTTCAGCTATCCTTCTAAGGACTGGAGTAAGCATCTCGGAGTTGGAACGTATGCTTTGGTGAGATGATCAAAGATTTTGGGTGTATACAGAGTTTATGAGAAACTTGTATTTCCAAAGAAGTGAGTGGGAGCACTATAGAATTTCTGATGAGTATATGTTGTTGATCAGAAATGATGTAGAATTTCTGGAAAGCATATAGGGTTATTTGAAAAATGTTTTTCAATGGAAAACCTGGATTAAGCTACTTGAACATTAAGCATCAAGATCTATAAGGATAGATCAAAATCGCTTAATAGTACTTTCAAATGAATACATATCGTGACAAGATTTTGAAGGAATTCAAAATAGATCAGCAAAGAAGGAGTTCTTGGCTGTATTACACGTGTGAGTATTCAGTAAGACTCAAGACCTGACCACGGCAGAAGAGAGAGAAAGGACGAAGGTCGTCCCCTATGCTTAGACATAGGCTCTACAGTATGCTATGCTGTGTACCGCATCTGAAGTATGCCTTGCCATGAGTCAGTCAAGGGGTACAAGAGTGATCCAGGAATGGATCACAGGACAGCGGTCAAGGTTATCCTTGGTAACTGGTGGACTGAGGAATTTTCTCGATTATGGAGGTGGTAAAAGAGTTCATCGTAAAGGGTTACGCCGATGCAAACTTTGACACTGATCCAGATTATTCTAAGTAGTAAATTGGATTCGTATAGTAGAACAGTTATTTGGAATAGCTCCAAATAGAGCGTGGTAGCTGCATCTAGGAGATGACATAGAGATTTGTAAAACACATACGGATCTGAATGTTTCAGACCCGTTGACTATAACCTCTTTCACAAGCATAACATGATAAAACCCAGAACTCTTGGGTGTTAGTCACATAAGGATGTGACCTTGAGTGTTAATCACATATCGATGTGAACTAGATTATTGACTCTAGTGCAAGTGGGAGACTGTTGGAAATATGCCCTAGAGGCAATAATAAATTGATTATTATTATATTTCCTTGTTCATGATAATCGTTTATTATCCATGCTAGAATTGTATTGATAGGAAACTCAGATACATGTGTGGATACATAGACAAGACCATGTCCCTAGTAAGCCTCTACTTGACTAGCTTGTTGATCAATAGATGGTTACGATTTCCTGACCATGGACATTGGATGTCATTGATAACGGGATCACATCATTAGGAGAATGATGTGATGGACAAGACCCAATCCTAAGCCTAGCACAAGATCATGTAGTTCGTATGCTAAAGCTTTTATAATGTCAAGTATCATTTCCTTAGACCATGAGATTGTGCAACTCCCGGATACCGTAGGAGTGCTTTGGGTGTGCCAAACGTCACAACGTAACTGGGTGGCTATAAAGGTACACTACGGGTATCTCCAAAAGTGTCTGTTGGGTGGCACGAATCGAGACTGGGATTTGTCACTCCGTGTAAACGGAGAGGTATCTCTGGGCCCACTCGGTAAGACATCATCATAATGTGCACAATGTGATCAAGGAGTTGATCACGGGATGACGTGTTGCGGAACGGGTAAAAGAGACTTGCCGGTAACGAGATTGAACAAGGTATCGGGATACCGACGATCGAATCTCGGGCAAGTACAATACCGATAGACAAAGGGAATTGTATACGGGATTGATTAAGTCCTTGACATCATGGTTCATCCGATGAGATCATCGTGGAACATGTGGGAGACAACATGGGTATCCAGATCCCGCTGTTGGTTATTGACCGGAGAACATCTCGGTCATGTCTGCATGTCTCCCGAACCCGTAGGGTCTACACACTTAAGGTTCGATGACGCTAGGGTTATAAAGGAAGCTTGTATGTGGTTACCGAATGTTGTTCGGAGTCCCAGATGAGATCCCGGACGTCACGAGGAGTTCCGGAATGGTCCGTAGGTAAAGATTTATATATGGGAAGTCCTGTTTTGGTCACCGAAAGAGTTTCGGGTTTTATCGGTAACGTACCGGGACCACCGGAGGGGTCCGGGGGTCCACCAAGTGGGGCCACAAACCCCAGAAGGTTGCGTGGGCCAAGAGTGGTGAGGGACCAGCCCCTTAGTGGGCTGGTGCGCCTCCCACAAGGCCCAAGGGGCAGCTAAGAGAAAAAAAGGGGAAACCCTAGGCTTAGATGGGCCTTAAGGCCCACCCTAGGGGCGCCACCCCTTCTCCCCCTCTTGGCCGCCCCCTTGATCCCCATCTAGGGCTGCCGCCCCCCTAGGGGTGGGAACCCTAGAGGGGGCGCAGCCCCTTCCCTTCCCCTATATATATGAGGCCTAGGGGGCTGCCCACAATAGGTGATTCGATCTCTCTCTGGTTGGTGCAGCCCTGCGTCTCTTCTTCCTCCTCTCTTGCGATGCTTGGCGAAGCCCTGCTGGATTGCCACGCTCCTCCATCATCACCACGCCGTTGTGCTGCTGCTGGATGGAGTCTTCCTCAACCTCTCCCTCTCTCCTTGCTGGATCAAGGCATGGGAGACGTCACCGGGCTGTACGTGTGTTGAACGCGGAGGTGCCGTTCGTTCGGCACTTGGTCATCGGTGATTTGAATCGCGACGAGTACGACTCCATCAACCCCGTTCACTTGAACGCTTCCGCTTAGCGATCGACAAGGGTATGTAGATGCACTCTCCTTCCCCTCGTTGCTGGTTTCTCCATAGATAGATCTTTGTGACACGTAGGAAATTTTTTGAATTTCTACTACGTTCCCCAACACAAGAGCCCTCAGGTTTATCCCGAACACCCCAGCACTAGTGGCATGGGGGCAGAAGCTGACGACTGGCCATCTCTCAATTTTTGATAAACGGCCGCACAGAAAATAATATTTTAAATTCAATAAGCATTGCTTAGCGCATATGAACAAGTTTTCAGCGCACAGGATACAAACGAGCGAGTTCATTCAAATATTACATCTTTAGTACATTCATCCGTGACAAGGCGGGCTCCGGCAAGAACTTCCTTGTAGTAGTTCTCGGGCTTGCGATGCTCCTTCCCCTACGGCGGCCCGTCCTTCACCAGCTTCTCTCCGTCCAGCTTACCCCAGTGTACCCTTACACGAGCAAGGGCCCTCCGGGCACCTTCAATGCAGACGGAGCGCTTGACGACCTCAAGCCATGGATAGGCCTCCACCAGTCGCCGCACTAGCCTGAAATAGCTCCCAGGCAGGGCCTCTCAAGGCCACAGCCGAACTAGTAAGCCCTTCATGGCCTGTTCAGCCGCCTTGTGGAGCTCGACCAGCTGTTTCAGCTGATCGCTTAAGGGCACAGGGTGTCCGGCCTCAGAATACGGAGACCAGAACACACTCTCCGTCAAGCTGCCCTCTTCAGCTCGGTAGAACACGGCAGCGTCAGATACGCTGCGGGGAAGATCGGGGAACGCCCCTGGAGAACTTTGGATTCGGGTAAGTAATAGGTAGTTTACTTTTATATTCCTACTTTGCATTGAGAATGCCTTACCCGTTGCTATCTTTTTCACCTCCTCCAACTCTTGGAGGGCCTTTTGGGCTTCGGCCTTAGCACTCTTGGCGGTCTCGATGGCCGATGCGAGCTCGGATGCTTGCGCTTTTGACTCAAGCTCCAAACCCTCATGTTTTTTCATGAGAGCTTGCAGCTCTTGCTACACCTCGCCGACCTGAACCCCAAGCCTTTCTCGCTCGGCGCGCTCCTCGGCCGTTTTCTTTTCGGCGTCAGCCAGTGCCTGCTTCAGGGTTGCCACCTCGGTTGTGGCCCCTACAATAAGCAGTACAATCCTGTTATTTCTTTCTGCAATCAAGCCTCTCCATAGGCACTTTTTTTTTCTTTTTTAGGGTATTTCTTACCTTCTTTCTCCTCGAGCAGCCGTCTGGCAAGGCCGAGCTCTTGCTCGGTCCGCCCGAGGTCCTTTTTAAGGACATCCACCTGCGCAGTCAGTGCGGCGGTGGACAGCAGCGAAGCCTGCATGCGCATATTTGACTTCTTTTGTTAGACTCCTGCGAAAATTACTAGATCCTCTATTCGGCTTTTCTTTTCGAACACCGAACAGAGCATCAGGGGCTACTGTCTATGCGGTAAATAATTTGACATATTTCTGTTTACCTGGAAGCCTGTTAGAAGGCTAGCGCAAGCTTCAGTCAGTCCGCTCTTGGCGGACTGAACCCTTTGGATCACCGTACTCATAACAGTACGGTGCTCCTCGTTGATGGTGGCGCCCTCAAGCACCTCCAGCAGATTGTCCGGCGCCTCTGGTTGAACGGAGGACGCCGGCTCAGACGGCTTTCTCCTCTTGGGAGGAGTTCCCCCACCATGGACCGGGACTGTCGAGTCCGGCGCGGTGTCCGGCACAAAGCCGGACTTGGAGCCCTGGGGGGTTTCATCCCCTTTACTCCTGGGGTCCAGAGGATTGCCTTGCGGCTCCTCCAGGACCATCTCCTCCTGCCCTGAAGCTTGGCGGGGCGCCACTTCGGCGTCGTCTGCCCTGTAGGGGGAGACAGCGGGCGGAACAGAGTTCACGTCCGACGAATCCAGGGAGCCGCTCGACGAATCGTCGAGTTCGGCCCGGGGCGGGCTACAAAAATTACGTTCGACATTAGGGAAAGTCGCGCATTAGAAAATATCATGAGTCACTCTGGTATACTTACGATGTCGCCGGACGCTTGGTTCTGTCCAGCCACTCCTCTCCGCCTTCTTTGGTGTCGTAGGAGTAGTCCGGCGGAGGGGTCTTCCTTTTCCTCGACCCCTCGGCCTCCCCCGTTGGGGTGGCCTTCTTCTTCTTTTTCACGAGAGGAGAGCGTCGTTGCTCCTCCTCCTCGTTTTCACGAGAGGAGAGCGTCGCGGACTCATCAGATGACGAGTCCGACACCACCATGTTGCGGGAACTTTTTCGAGTCCCGGTGGTTTTCTTCCTCTTGGCCTTCTTCTCCGGCACCACATAAGGTGTCGGAGCCATCAGCTTCACCAAGAGAGCTGGGGCCGGGTCTTCGGGCAGGGGAGCCGGACAGTTAATTGGTCCGGATATCTTCTGCCAAGACTGTCAAAGGTAAAGGGAGTTTAGATCCCGCATAGAGTTAATCTATGAAGAAGGGCTTAACGAACCTGTCAAAGGTATAGATAGCTTACCTCGCAAGCGTTGCACTACGAGCTGTATCCGCGATCCTCGGAGGCAGATGCGGGGGACTCGGCGCCTTTGGTCAGCACCTTCCAGACGTCTTCATACGTCGTGTCGAAGAGCCTGCTAAGGGTTTGGTGCTGCGCCGGGTCGAATTCCCACAAAGTAAAATCCCGTTGTTGGCACGGGAGGATCCGGCGAACGAGCATAACCTGGACTATATTGACAAGCCGGATTGGCTTGTTCACCAGGGACTGGATGCACGTTTGCAACCCAGTCACTTCTTCTTCGTTGCCCCATGATATGCCCGTCTCATTCCAGGACATGAGCCGCGTGGGGGGTCCGGATCTGAACTTGGGGGCTGCGACCCAGTTCAGATCGCGTGGCTCGGTGATGTAAAACCACCCGGCCTGCCACCCCTTTACGGACTCCACAAAGGAGCCATCGAACCAGAGGACGTTGGCTATCTTGCCGACCATAGCACCTCCGCACTCCGCCTGGGTGCCGGACACCACCTTGGGCTTGACGTTGAAGGTCTTGAGCCAGAGGCCGAAGTGGGGGCGGACACGGAGAAAGGCCTCACACACGACGATAAACGCCGAGATGTTGAGAACAAAGTTCGGGGACAGATCGTGGAAATCCAGGCCGTAGTAGAACATGAGCCCCCGGACAAATGGGTGAAGTGGAAAGCCCAGTCCGCGGAGGAAGTGGGGAAGAAAAACTACCCTCTCATGGGGCCTTGGGGTAGGAAGAAGCTGCCCCTTCTCAGGAAGCCGATGCGGGATGTCCTTGGACAAGTATCCGGCTTTCCTTAACTATTTTACTTGAGCCTCCGTGACAGAGGAGACCATCCACTTGCCTCCCGCTCCGGACATTGTTGGAGGAGGTTGAGGAAGGAAGAGCGGAGTTGGGCGCTAGAGCTTGAGTGCGCGAGAGATGGATTGGCAGAGGAGGAAGAAGGCGTAGGTTAAAAAGGTGAATCCTTATCCCTTTTATAAGCGGGTGCGGTTATGCGTCCCCACCTACCTAATAAAACTCACTTGCCTCCCGAGCGCCATGGTAAATGGCGCGGTTGGGTTACCCACGTCCGTATTAATGAGAATCTCGTTAAAGGGGGCACATGATCTCTGCTTTGACAAGACGTGCCAAGGAAACCGCCTCGCTAAACGCGCTAAGGTGGAACAACGAAAATAATTTATATAGAAGGCTTGGTCGCAGTGTTATGACGCACTGCGGAATACGTCGGCAGATTTGATTTGTGTTAATATTATTCTTTATATGGCAATATGTGGAAACTTATTTTGCAGAGCCGGACACTATTTTTGGTGTTTGTAATCTTCTTGAAGAACTTGGAGGAGGAACCCGCCTTGCAATGCCGGAGACAATTTGCGCGCCGGACTCGTCGTCATTGAAGCCTGGTTCAGGGGCTACTGAGGGAGTCCTGGATTAGGGGGTGTTCGGATAGCCGGACTATACCTTCAGCCGGACTCTAGGACTATGAAGATACAAGATTGAAGACTTCGTCCCGTGTCCGGAAGGATCTTTTCTTGGCGTGGAAGGCAAGCTAGGCGTGCGGATATTCAAGATCTCCTACCATTGTAACCGACTCTGTGTAAGCCTAACCCTATCCGGTGTCTATATAAACCGGAGGGTTGTAGTCCGTAGGACAACCATCATCATACACAATCATACCATAGGCTAGCTTCTAGGGTTTAGCCTCCTTGATCTCGTGGTAGATCCACTCTTGTACTACCCATATCATCAATATTAATCTAGTAGGAGTAGGGTTTTACCTCCATCGAGAGGGCCCGAACCTGGGTAAAATAAAGTGTCCCTTGTCTCCTGTTACCATCCGACCTTGACGCACAGTTCGGGACCCCCTACCCGAGATCCGCCGGTTTTGACACCGACAACGGGGCACAAAGATCCATCAGGTATCTACTGGCCTCTGGCCTGTCAACGTTAGTTATATTTTGTCTTACAACATCCACAGGCAGTTTTTTTTACTGAATCAAACACACAACCCAGTTCTATTTTCCTCTTGAAACGCATGTCCTACATCTGTTTTCTAATATCTACCTATAGTTTTACTAGTTCATATACATGTATCATTATATTGAAAATACATAAAATTCCCTTTTCATATTTACATCCTTATTTTTGTTGTTGTTTTCCCTCCCAGCGCTGGTTTTTTTACCAGTGGTTTTCCTTTAAACCAACTCAATTGTCCCACGTCTTATTTGCTTGCAAAAACAAAACGATTTTTTTGGCAAATCAATAAGTTCTTAATTTTTTTTATCATTTCGGGATTACAAAAGTTCGGACTCCACCGGAATATGCAAAATAAGGTTGAACTTTTTGACCGTGGTCCTGGGCTGTAATAAATTACTTAACAATTAGCAAATGGGCTGCAAATTATTAAAAAAATAGTAAATGGGCTCCATGTTGTCTGCCACAGATTTGGAGGCTGACTTGTGGGCCTACTAAGTTCATGCGTACACAAGGTTTCTCAAAAAGGAAACTTAGTCAACAATCGACTCTACGAGCATCAGACCGTTAGATATCAATCTAATGGCAATCGTGCTTCTTCAGTCTCTGATCTTCCTGCCCCAGCCGCCCAAACCAGCACCGTTGGAACCGCCTGCTCCCGCCTCCCGTGGCCGGCTGTGCTGCCGGGCAGGCCTCACGAACCCATCATATACTCGCATCCTTGGACTGTCTATCCCTCTACTCACCCACACCTCCTGTTATTTTCCGGCGACGACAGCCGAACCAGTCAACCCTCGTACTCTCCACCGCGTGGGCAGCCACTGCCGTGTCTTCCCCGGCTCCGTGTCGTTCCCTTCATAGGCCTCGCCGTCGTCCACCGCCCTGGTGCTCTGGGCGTGGCGTGGTTAACGTGGTCAACGAACGACATCCATCGGAAGTGGACTGTACGTGGAGAGGCTGACAGTTGGGTCCATGGTCGCACACAAGTAAATGCCTCCTTATTATGCGCAAAATAATGATTCCTCCACCTGACATCTGGGACCTGCCGGAAGGGCCTCTGTATTTCACGAAAAAATGTTCCCTCTGCTGACAGGTCGGACCCACCAACTATATCTTCGCACGCAAGGAAGTGCCTCCTTATTGCGCACAAAAAAATGAATACCCCCTGCCAGCTGGGATCCACCATAGTGGGAGGCTAACTTGTGGGCCTACTATGTTGACGGGGACGGAGGGCTTTGTCAACTTAGTCAATATATGAATGATTCTAGCTCAAGTGATCGTACGATGTCCATCCAATGGCTGTAGTGCTTCTTCAACCTCTGGTCTTCTTACTCCAGCCGCCTAAACCAGCGCCGGTCGTGCCACGTGCTCCTGCCTCCCGTGGCCGGCTGTGATGCCGCGGAGGCCTCACCGCCCCCTACTACTCCCACCGCTGGCAAGGCCATCCCTCTACTCACCCACAACCCCTGTTATTCTATAGTGACGGCAGCCTCACACCGCAGCCGAACCAGTGAAACCTCGTACTCCTCTCCGCGTGGGCATCCACTGTCGCATCTTCCCTGGCTCCGCGTTGTCCCCTTCCTAGGCCTCGCCATCATCCACCGCCTTGGTGCTCTCGGCGCGGCATGGACAATGTGGTCAACGACCGACTTCCATCGGAAGAGTACTGTACGTGGAGAGGCTGACAGTTGGGTCCATGGCAGCCGCAAGGAAGTGCCTCCTTATTACGCGCAAAATAATTATTCCTGCACCTGACAGCGGGGACCCACCGGACGGGCCACCGTATTTCATGAAAAAATGTTTCCCCCCTGACTGCTGGGACCCACCAGCTACATCTTCGCACGCAAGGAAGTGTGTCCGGGCAAAAAACGATTCGCCCCCTGACTGCTGGGACCCACCAGTTATATCTTCGCACGCAAAGAAGTGCCTGACAGTCAGGACCCACCTGGTCGAAGCATACGTAGCGTTGTCATTCTGGTCACGAACGTGAACGTACATACTGGTCGATGTAGAGCGCGCATGTAGCTTGTACACGTACGTACAACAACCAGTTTGCAAGAAAGAAAATACGGCCACATACGTACATACGGGTGGGGTCTCAAATGCCTACTCGCACATACGTACGGCCAGGGCTCGTGTACATGGCTGGGCCGGAACGAAGAAACTGTGTCATCGTCGTGTTCATGGGGAGCCAACCGGCTGGGTCGGAACGGAATGCGTCATCGTTTTCATCTGGAGGGCTTGGACGGAACAGCCGTTCGAAACGAGGCCTGGCATACCGTAGAACAGAGGAAATGGCCTTGTGTTCGACCGGCCACGTTCGAAACGGGATCCTGTTCATCGGGAGGGGTCTGGCGTACCACAAAACGGAGGAAACGGACCTCCTACGGTTGAAACTGAGTCCTGTTGATCGGGAGGGGTGTGGCGCACCGCAAACGTGAGGAAACAGACTTGTGTTGGAGCACTATGGTCGAAACGGGGGTCCTTTCATCGGGAGGGGTGTGGCGTACCACAGAACGGGACTCCATGGGATACTGTTCATCTCCACCGTCGACCCCCTCCAGCCTCAACGTGCTATTATTCATCCACCGTCGACCTCCTCCAGCCTCCACCTGCGATTGTTCATCCACGGGCTCCTGTTCATCCAGCCTCCACCGCGCGCTACTCCACCGGCTACTGTTCAACCAGCCCTCTCCACGGGCTCCTATTCAACCACCCCTCCACGGGCTACTGTTCATCCATCCCTCCACCGTCAACTGTTTATCCAGCCCTCCATGGGGTGGTCCTGTTCATCCAGCCCCAACCGGCTCGATCGATCGGGGTCCTGTTCATCTAGAGGCAACACCACGGGGTCCTGTTCATCCACCCCTCGGGGAACTGTTCTCCAAACCCCCCCAGCAACGCTCACTGTTCATCCAGAGGCAGCATCGATCGGCTTCAGTTAGCAGCAGTAGCGAAGGAATCGCTCGATTGGGTTCAATTAACAGCTATCGATCCATCGCTCGGGTTCAGTAACGCGTAGCCTGTAGTGCAATCTCTCGGGTTCAGTTAGAGCCCACCGCCTCACTCGGGTTCAGTTAGAGCCCAACCTCGCACCCACGCGCGTGCATGTACGAGAGAAACGTGCATCGCTCGGCCCCGACAACCCATCGTAACCGGGAACACCCCGATATTTTCCTCGCCCTTGCTTCTACCATGATTTTTTCCGTCATGGACGACCCAAAGAATGTCATGCAGCTGCATCTCTGGCCCGCCCAGGGCGAAAAGCCCATTTTCTGTCATGATTTTTTTGTCATAGAAGTAGGATCCCACCACATCTATGAAGATACCGGGTTTTGTCACAATTACTGTCATAGAAGTGTCGTAAGTATGACAGAAAAGTTTTTCGTTCGGCCCAAAATGTCACGGATGTGTCTTTTTTTTTGTAGTGTACTCACGCACAGCGGTAAGCATCATCAAATTGGTGATGGAGGAAGGTTGATAATGATGATGGCGACGAATTAGTCTCTCCGGAGCACCGAACGGACTCAAGATCAGCCCTCCCGAGAGAGATTAGGGCTAGGTGGCGGCTCCGTATCGTAAAAAGCGATGAATCCTTCTCCCTAATTTTTTCTCCCCGAACGTGAATATATAGAGTCAGAGTTGAGGTCGGTGGAGCACCAGGGGGCCCACGAGGCAGGGGCGTGCCCCCCACCCTCGTGGACAGGGTGTGGGCCCCCTGGCCTTGATTCTTTCACCGGTATTTTTTATATATTCCAAAAATATTCTATGTGAAGTTTCAGGTCATTTCGAGAACTTTTATTTTTGCAAAAAAATAACACCATGGAAATTCTGCTGAAAACATCGTCAATCCGGCTTAGTTCCATTCAAATCATGCAAGTTAGAGTCCAAAACAAGGGCAAAAGTGTTTGGAAAAGTAGATACGATGGAGACGTATCAACTCCCCCAAGCTTAGACCTTTGCTTGTCCTCAAGCAATTCCGTTGACATTGACAAACTGAAAGTGATAAAGAAAAACTTTTACAAACTTTGTTTGCTCTTGTTGTTGTAAAAATGTAAAGTCAACATTCAAGTTTTCAACAAAGATTATGAACTAACCGTATTCACAGTAACACTTAGGTCTCATGTTTACTCATATCAATGGCATAATCAACTAGCGAGCAATAATAATAAATCTCGGATGACAACACTTTCTCAAAACAATCATAATATGATATAACAAGATGGTATCTTGCTAGCCCTTTTTGAGACCGCAAAACATAAATGCAGAGCACCTCTGAAGATCAAGGACTGACTAAACATTGTAATTCATGGTGAAAGAGATCCAGTCATACTCAATATAAATTAATAGTAATGGATGCAAATGACAGCGGTGCTCTCCAACTGGTTCTTTTTAATAAGAGGATGATGACTCAACAGAAAAGTAAATAGATAAGCCCTTCGCAGAGGGAAGCAGGGATTTGTAGAGGTGCCAGAGCTCGATTTTAGAGCATAGATAAATAATATTTTCAGCGGCATACTTTCATTGTCAACATAACAACCGAGAGATCTCGATATCTTCCATGCTACACACATTATAGGCGGTTCCCGAGAAGAATGGTAAAGTTTATACTCCCCCACCACCAACAAGCACCAATCCATGGCTCGCTCGAAAACGGGTGCCTCCAACTAACAACAGTCCTAGGGGAGTTTTGTTTGTAATTATTTTGATTTGAGTTGACCATGGGACTGGGCACCCCGATGACCAGCCATTTTCTCGTGAGTGAGGAGCGAAGTCCGCTCCTCTTGAGAATAACACGCCTAGCATGGGAGATACAGACATCCCTAGTTGATACATGAGCTATTCGAGCATGAAAAACAGAATTTCATTTGAAGGTTTAGAGTTTGGCACATACAAATTTACTTGGAACAGTAGGTAGATACCGCATATAGGAAGGTATAGTGGACTCATATGGAATAACTTTGGGGTTTATGGACGTGGATGCACAAGCAGTATTCCTGCTTAGTACAAGTGAAGGCTACAAAAAGACTGGGAAGCGACAAACTAGAGAGCGACAATAGTTATGAACATGCATTAAAATTAATAAACATTGAGTATAAGCATGAGTAGGATATAATCCACCATGAACATAAATATCGTGAAGGCAATGTTGATTTTGTTTCAACTACATGCATGAACATGTTCCAAGTCAAGCCACTTGAATCGTTCAAAGGAGGATACCACCCTATCATACCACATCACAACCATTTTAATAGTATGTTGGCACGCAAGGTAAACCATTATAAACTCCTAGCAAATTAAGCATGGCATGAGCAACTACAATCTCTAATTGTCATTGCAAACATGTTTCATTCATAATAGGCTGAATCAGGAACAATGAACTAATCATACTTACAAAAACAAGAGAGGTCGAGTTCATACCAGCTTTTCTCATCTCAATCAGTCCATCATATATCGTCATTATTGCCTTTCACTTGCATGACCGAACGGTGTGAATAATAATAATAGTGCACGTGCAATTGGACTAAGCTGGAATCTCCAGACATTTTAATACAAGGGAGAAGACAAGGTAATATGGGCTCTTTGTTAAATCGACAATAATGCGTATAAGAGCCACTTCAACATTTTCATTATGGTCTTCTCCTCTCGACCAACAAAATAAAAGAAAAGAAATAACACTATTTACACGGGAAAGCTCCCAACAAGCAAAAGAAGAACAAGAAATCTTTTTGGGTTTTCTTTTAATTATTACTACTACAAGTGTAACATCCCAAAATTCTAAATTTTGGAATGTTATATTAAATAATTAATTTGATTGATTGTTTGATTGCTGTGTGAATGGTTGTGTGAAATTGAGTGAAATTTGAAACTTTTTGAAAGTTAAATGAGAGGGAATGAAATGACTTCCCAAACTTTCATCCTTGCATTTGATCTTAATGAATTTCAAATTCATTTCATCACAATACCCTTGAGTGAAGAAAACATGACTTCTTCTAGAAGCAAAAAGGGTTTTGAAAGATTTTTGAATTTCATTTTTGAAAGCATTTCAAATTTAGAAACTTTATGCAACTCAATGATTTTCATGAGAGAGGATAAAATGACTTCTTCAAAATATAGGAAATATGAGTTGGAAGTATGAAGAAAAGGTTTGAATTTCCAATTCAAAACCATTTGGAAGTTTTTGGGTTTTATTTTCAAATTATTTTTCTCCAAAAATAAAATATATGGAAAATAGGGTAAAATGATTCCCTACATTATAAAAATGGAGAAAAATAAATTTTAAATCATTTTGGCATTTTAAAGAAATTTTATTTGAATTTTATTTGCAGCAGTAGCACTATTTGTTTTATTAGAATTGGTGTGAATTTTATTTCATCTTGTAAAATAGTTCATATTGTAGGATTTCTTTTTCCGGTCGTTTTGATATATAATACTCCTATATTTTATTTTCATTTTATTTTCTAAAATGATTTTTCTTCAAGAAATCTTTTAAAAAAAGGAAAGGTATTTTTCTTTTTGGGCCAAATCCGGCCCGATCCGAAGCGAATCATCTCCTTCCTCCAGCACATCTCTTTCCGATCCACTGTAGCTCCACCGGAGCATCGCCGGAATCGCGGGATTCGCGAATCTCGTCGCCCCCTCCTCCAAGAAGACCTCCTCCCCCTATAAATAGCCACCTCGCCCATCCATTCCCACCCCTAGTCCCTCCTCTCCTCGCCCCACATCGCCGAGCCGCCTCGCCGGAGTTCGCCGGACCACCTTCGCCATTGCCGCCCCGTCCCGCCACCACCGGACGCCCCGCCGCCACCCGCCACCACCATCCGGCCGCCCTCGACGAGCTGCCCCCGTCCGTCCCCTCGCCTCGCCCGGAGGACCACCGGAGCCACCCCGCCCGAGCCCCTCGCCGGAACAGGTACAGTAATCCCGACCTGCCTTTTTTTTTTCGTTCTGTTTTTAAAACAGAATAGTTTCAATCTTGGAAAATCCATAGTTAATTATCTACGAGGTATTTTTGAGTGATTCCAACTGCCTTGGATCACAAATTTTATGAAGTTTCTGTTAGTTCAATTTTATTTCACATTTGAGCTGTTTAAATTTGTGTTTGTATGAATTTTCTCAAATCACTAGATTTGAGCTATTTTGAGTTAGGAATATTATTTTTGACCGATTCTTTTTGCCCCTGGTCTCTAGGACCTCTGTTTATCCAGTAGTATTTAGTGTTTTATTTCTAGGTTAATTTAAATTAGGTTTTTAGCAAAACAGTACTGTTTTACTTATAGTTTTGTTTTAGTCTTTTCTTTATTGTTTTTATTAGTTTTAAATTATTTCTTTTTGTCACTTTTGACAAATTTAGTTTTGTTTCTGTTAGTCAACCAAAGATTGTTTTTAATATTTAAAAAAAATATTTTATTTAGTTTTGTATGAAAACTTGTTTTGGTCATAGTTAGTGTTCCATAAAAGCTTTTTATTTGTTTCTTTTTGCAAATAAAATTTTGTGAAAAATACTTTCTGTTAAATTAGTTATTTTCTGTTAATTTATCAGTTTAGTGTTTTAATTGTTGTTATGTTTTTACTTAGGACAAAACTATTTTGTGTTATGTCTTCGAGTTCTCTTTAGTAGTTTTGTGGTATAGTTTTCCTTTTTATTTGGTGTCCCTTGATGATTTGCATTTTTTATTTGTTGATTTTATTATGAGTGTTAGAATTGCTTGCTTATATGAATGCTATGTTTGACTATATAGATTTTGAACGGAGTGACGAATAGTTCTACCAAGTCTTTATTTGAGTGCGACTATCTTCATCGACATACCAGGCAAGTTCACTTTGACCATATTTTTCATACCAATGTTTTTATTGCATTTAGTGGCACCATTATTTCAATCCCTCCAGTAGTGATATTGAATTCTTGTAGTTGAGTAGAATGCATGAGGTAGGAACCCATCTTCCTGTTACCAAGCCCGGGACGTTGTTTACTTTTAAAGCTACGCTATAGTAGACGGGGTTGGTATGAGTGCTCGGGAGTGGTGTGAGAATGGAGGATTTTACGTCAAAGACGACAACTTCCTGATGGCACCTGCGAGGACAGCATCTTCGAGACCTCAAGACTTCAAGACTCGAGACAAGACTTCAATACACACTACTGGGTGGACTGGTTGTGAGGCACCCTGGAGTACCCAGTGGATTTGCCTAGTGAGCTGGGTTTTGGCCAGTACTCATGAGGAAAGTTCCACCCAGACTCAAAGAGACGGAAGAATACTTCATGACCAGAAGCTTACCTGTGCAACCGCAAGTCACTATGGGCTCTGGCTTGGTTGACCTTAGTTGTGACTCTGGCTGGGACGGTGCTAGCAGATGTAGAACGACGGTAGGATTGGATGAGCACCGGACAGTGGTCAGAGGAACTCTTCGGAAGACCATGTTTCGGTCATCTTGTTCTCAAACACCATGAAGTGCGAGAACATAAAAAGAGGGATCGAATCTTGCGGGTAAAGTGTACAAACCTCTGCAGAGGGTTAAAACCTAATCGATTAGCCGTGTCCCCGGTTACGGACAATTTGAGTCTCTGGACTTGGATCTATCTCGGAACTCTCAACACCGGATTGATAACTTAATTATGGGCAACTTATGATGATTTTGGGCTATGGGACATCGGTTGGCGGAACCATGTCATGTTAGAAAACTCCGTAGTACAGGCTCCTGATATTCCTTTGTTGTAGGAAAAGTAAAACCAGCTTTTATGCAAAACAAAAACTCAGACCCAGAGCCACAAAGCCATATTGCATATAGAATAGTTTTATCATCAGCTTTCTCTTATTGTGATCTTGCCGGTACATTCAATGTACTGACCTACACGGCTGCAACGTATCATGTTGCAGATATTTTCTTCGACGAGTAAGAGTTACGATACAGGGTTACGGTCTACACTCAACCTGCCGATGGCGTTGATGGGACTCCACACTCGTTTGATTGTTTCCGCTGAGTATTACGAGGTATATATATATCAGTTTTACGTTATTTATACATGTGATTGCACTTTGATATATACATTGATGTACTGTGTGTGCCAGCATACTGATCCAGGGATGGCACAGATACACAGAGGCTTGACCGTCTGAGGTCGGGTCGCTACAGATATGGTATCAGAGCACATGTTGACTGTAGGACGTGACCCTAGGAAATGAATTAGTAATATGAAGACCCCGACAGGAACGACCTTTGTTTTTGTTACTACTCTCGTAACACCTGATTCCTTTTACCGAACCTTCCTTATTTCAAACTATAGATGGAGAGCTACATTCTGAACAAAAGAGAACACTACGAGAAGGTTCTTGGAGGCCCCTTCCTTGTGGAGCTAGTCAGGCTGCTGAAGCTACCGATACCTGAGATCAAGGCAACTAAGAGGACGTCTAGATCATGGGGAGTCAAGACCCAAGTTTTTGGCCGTAAAGAAGACCCCAAGACTGCAGACATCAACTTCGGCACCATAAATGGTGACTGTGATATGGGCATCAACACTGCCGTCCATGATGCTATTGCACGCTTATGTTATCGTCATCGTGCTGCACTAAACCCACACTTCTTTGGAAGGATTGGATGGCAGAAGTTTGATGGAGCAACTATTGCCTTGACGGAAGCGCAAAAGATGAAGTTCTCCCCACTGTTAGTGTACAATCAGGATCTAGAACAATACGTCAAGAATCTTCAGATGGATCTCCTGGAAGCCCTGTTTGACAATGAAGCACTACGAGAAGAGGTCGAGACTCAGAGACTGAAGGTAGACAAGCTGGAGGAGGAGAACCTCGAGATCCCGAGAATGCGTCAGGAACTGAAAAGCAGCAGGGCCATGTCTCATGCCAAGGACGTTGAGATCCAGAAGCTCAAGGAACAACTTCAGGACATACAGGGTCGTCACAAGAAACTCCGCATCGACAGGGAAAATCTAGCAGAAAAATTGGAGGAGATCAAGTCCACACAGAAGAAGCCCCAGTGGGGACAATGATCAAGTTCCCGATAAATTAGCTTAGTAGTAGCCCACCCTGAGAGAAATAAAGATGAACGCTTTCTCGATTTAAGTATCTGACCATACCAACTTATGTGGGTGGCGATACTATAGAATTGATTGAATAAATGAATGCTTGGTTGCTATTATTTTTCTGTGTTTATTGAATGGTTGGATAGATGCGATATTTGTAGGCTTGTTATGTCAACCTTGAGAGACGTAAGCTACGGAGGAATGGTAGAAGGCCTTCATATGGGAAAAGCATCAGGAATTGGAAACTCTCGAGCATTGAAGACCTGGAGAAATAAAGACTTAGAAACGAAACCATAGTAGAACGGCCCATCACAAACGATACTTTTTTTTTTCTTTTGAGCTAGGATTTGTTTGTTGATGGGTGGGTATTTTCTTCCTCTTTCTATCTCAACCAGACCCCGAAACCTCGAACCCATGGACAGCTGAACACCAAACTTTTCTAGAGACAATAAAAAAAAATCCCCATGGAGATACACTCTTTGTTCTGAGTACCCCTCTTATCCTACTCATGCAGATGACAACCCTTTATGAGTCTTTCCTTAAGGGCCCTGAAACGATCATGACCCTGACAAGTGATCATGATTACCCAAAGATCCTGAAGGACATGATGAAGCATATTCACCTTGAAGGAGATGCAGTCTACAAAGGCTACCCCTTCATGCAAAAGGGAGTGGAACTTTGGTATGTGGAGGTACACCTCCACCGTATGAAAGGAGTTTGCCCAAAGACGATGGGGCAGTACTTTTTCATCTCACGTGTACCACAAGCAACTTTTTTCGACGCTGTTCGTGAAGCAACCATGGAAGCCATACGCCAGATCGGAGAAATACTTGAAGCAAGACTTCGTTATACTCAGGAATACCTAAGAGAAGTGCATGGAGAGATGATGGAGATGAAGCTCAAGGCCACCACGATGAAATAGAAGATTGAAGATTTCAAGGCGCATGTCGCACAATTCCAGTGGGACTAAAGAATCCTCAAGGAGGAAGAATGAATAAAGTTGGAAGTAATGCCTGACCATACCGAACCATGTGGGTGGCAGCATTTGTAATGAAATTTGGATTTACGAAAAATGGTTAAGGATGTAATAAAAGATTGATATGAAAATAATGTGATTTATGGATAAACTAGTGCATTTTTTGGTATGGTAGTACTCCGTAAGGCCACAGGATCAATGAAGAAAGAAATGTGTTATTCAGGACGGTCCATAGAAGGGAGCTGGACCAAATAAGTTGGAGTTTTGTATGATCGTCACCACAAGGGTATGAAGGAAGAAGTACTATTGGATTTACAGGAGATGTAATGTTAGCATATGGAATGATAATCCTCGGAAGGATGAGTTAAACTTGTACAAGAGTTGAAGTGGACCATAACCCACAGGCCCAGGAGTTAATAAGAAGCAAGCACACTCTTGCTGAAGGAAGATATTCCGAAGAAAACTCTGAGTTAATCAGCCAACATTTTTAGGAGGATACGAAAACCCGAGAGTTGTGAAGAAACCTTCGATGTCTTGTTCAGCTTGCAGAAACAATGGATTTATTCGAACTCAGTTCGTTGACAAGAGAAATTCTGCAATGCTTGTGAGTATGCCCAAGTGTTAGAATACGTGATTCGATGTCTGCATATGTAGTAATGGTTCAAGTACGGGATGGATTGGCCCCCATACCGGAGACTTCTATCATGAACTATCATATGTTGATGGAAAATCAGAGAGACTTGAAAATATTAGAAGAGTGTCGACGCGATAAGCCATAAAACCATAGAATGGTAGGACGATGGAACCCTTTACAGGCAACCGTTGCCAATCGTAGGTTATACGGTGAGATTCAACCCCGCCATTTTTTTTTCCTGCAGGAGAAACCATGAATTGTCGACCACCATGAGATTTTTGATAGTTGTTTAGTATTGGCGACAGACCCGTCAGATATGAAGACGCAGTCTCGGAAGAAACTCACCATGATTGAGAGGACAAAAGATTTTGAGAACAGGTCATGCCCCGACCGGAAGAGCACCCATGAAAGAGCTATTCCGGAGTATATGAGAACACCGACACCAGCAACACAAAAGGATGGAGTACATGAGTTTCGTCAGAACCATAACCCTGCTTTTAAGTGTGGTAGCACCCCAGACCATTCAGACCGATGGAGTTGCTGGAAGACCCGAAACCTAATTTTTTTTTCCTAGCCTCTTCGAATCTCGGGGACGAGATTCATTTTAAGTGTGGTAGTTTGTAACATCCCAAAATTCTAAATTTTGGAATGTTATATTAAATAATTAATTTGATTGATTGTTTGATTGCTGTGTGAATGGTTGTGTGAAATTGAGTGAAATTTGAAACTTTTTGAAAGTTAAATGAGAGGGAATGAAATGACTTCCCAAACTTTCATCCTTGCATTTGATATTAATGAATTTCAAATTCATTTCATCACAATACCCTTGAGTGAAGAAAACATGACTTCTTCTAGAAGCAAAAAGGGTTTTGAAAGATTTTTGAATTTCATTTTTGAAAGCATTTCAAATTTAGAAACTTTATGCAACTCAATGATTTTCATGAGAGAGGATAAAATGACTTCTTCAAAATATAGGAAATATGAGTTGGAAGTATGAAGAAAAGGTTTGAATTTCCAATTCAAAACCATTTGGAAGTTTTTGGGTTTTATTTTCAAATTATTTTTCTCCAAAAATAAAATATATGGAAAATAGGGTAAAATGATTCCCTACATTATAAAAATGGAGAAAAATAAATTTTAAATCATTTTGGCATTTTAAAGAAATTTTATTTGAATTTTATTTGCAGCAGTAGCACTATTTGTTTTATTAGAATTTGTGTGAATTTTATTTCATCTTGTAAAATAGTTCATATTGTAGGATTTCTTTTTCCGGTCGTTTTGATATATAATACTCCTATATTTTATTTTCATTTTATTTTCTAAAATGATTTTTCTTCAAGAAATCTTTTAAAAAAAGGAAAGGTATTTTTCTTTTTGGGCCAAATCCGGCCCGATCCGAAGCGAATCATCTCCTTCCTCCAGCACATCTCTTTCCGATCCACTGTAGCTCCACCGGAGCATCGCCGGAATCGCGGGATTCGCGAATCTCGTCGCCCCCTCCTCCAAGAAGACCTCCTCCCCCTATAAATAGCCACCTCGCCCATCCATTCCCACCCCTAGTCCCTCCTCTCCTCGCCCCACATCGCCGAGCCGCCTCGCCGGAGTTCGCCGGACCACCTTCGCCATTGCCGCCCCGTCCCGCCACCACCGGACGCCCCGCCGCCACCCGCCACCACCATCCGGCCGCCCTCGACGAGCTGCCCCCGTCCGTCCCCTCGCCTCGCCCGGAGGACCACCGGAGCCACCCCGCCCGAGCCCCTCGCCGGAACAGGTACAGTAATCCCGACCTGCCTTTTTTTTTTCGTTCTGTTTTTAAAACAGAATAGTTTCAATCTTGTAAAATCCATAGTTAATTATCTACGAGGTATTTTTGAGTGATTCCAACTGCCTTGGATCACAAATTTTATGAAGTTTCTGTTAGTTCAATTTTATTTCACATTTGAGCTGTTTAAATTTGTGTTTGTATGAATTTTCTCAAATCACTAGATTTGAGCTATTTTGAGTTAGGAATATTATTTTTGACCGATTCTTTTTGCCCCTGGTCTCTAGGACCTCTTTTTATCCAGTAGTATTTAGTGTTTTATTTCTAGGTTAATTTAAATTAGGTTTTTAGCAAAACAGTACCGTTTTACTTATAGTTTTGTTTTAGTCTTTTCTTTATTGTTTTTATTAGTTTTAAATTATTTCTTTTTGTCACTTTTGACAAATTTAGTTTTGTTTCTGTTAGTCAACCAAAGATTGTTTTTAATATTTAAAAAAAATTATTTTATTTAGTTTTGTATGAAAACTTGTTTTGGTCATAGTTAGTGTTCCATAAAAGCTTTTTATTTGTTTCTTTTTGCAAATAAAATTTTGTGAAAAATACTTTCTGTTAAATTAGTTATTTTCTGTTAATTTATCAGTTTAGTGTTTTAATTGTTGTTATGTTTTTACTTAGGACAAAACTATTTTGTGTTATGTCTTCGAGTTCTCTTTAGTAGTTTTGTGGTATAGTTTTCCTTTTTATTTGGTGTCCCTTGATGATTTGCATTTTTTATTTGTTGATTTTATTATGAGTGTTAGAATTGCTTGCTTATATGAATGCTATGTTTGACTATATAGATTTTGAACGGAGTGACGAATAGTTCTACCAAGTCTTTATTTGAGTGCGACTATCTTCATCGACATACCAGGCAAGTTCACTTTGACCATATTTTTCATACCAATGTTTTTATTGCATTTAGTGGCACCATTATTTCAATCCCTCCAGTAGTGATATTGAATTCTTGTAGTTGAGTAGAATGCATGAGGTAGGAACCCATCTTCCTGTTACCAAGCCCGGGACGTTGTTTACTTTTAAAGCTACGCTATAGTAGACGGGGTTGGTATGAGTGCTCGGGAGTGGTGTGAGAATGGAGGATTTTACGTCAAAGACGACAACTTCCTGATGGCACCTGCGAGGACAGCATCTTCGAGACCTCAAGACTTCAAGACTCGAGACAAGACTTCAATACACACTACTGGGTGGACTGGTTGTGAGGCACCCTGGAGTACCCAGTGGATTTGCCTAGTGAGCTGGGTTTTGGCCAGTACTCATGAGGAAAGTTCCACCCAGACTCAAAGAGACGGAAGAATACTTCATGACCAGAAGCTTACCTGTGCAACCGCAAGTCACTATGGGCTCTGGCTTGGTTGACCTTAGTTGTGACTCTGGCTGGGACGGTGCTAGCAGATGTAGAACGACGGTAGGATTGGATGAGCACCGGACAGTGGTCAGAGGAACTCTTCGGAAGACCATGTTTCGGTCATCTTGTTCTCAAACACCATGAAGTGCGAGAACGTAAAAAGAGGGATCGAATCTTGCGGGTAAAGTGTACAAACCTCTGCAGAGGGTTAAAACCTAATCGATTAGCCGTGTCCCCGGTTACGGACAATTTGAGTCTCTGGACTTGGATCTATCTCGGAACTCTCAACACCGGATTGATAACTTAATTGTGGGCAACTTATGATGATTTTGGGCTATGGGACATCGGTTGGCGGAACCATGTCATGTTAGAAAACTCCGTAGTACAGGCTCCTGATATTCCTTTGTTGTAGGAAAAGTAAAACCAGCTTTTATGCAAAACAAAAACTCAGACCCAGAGCCACAAAGCCATATTGCATATAGAATAGTTTTATCATCAGCTTTCTCTTATTGTGATCTTGCCGGTACATTCAATGTACTGACCTACACGGCTGCAACGTATCATGTTGCAGATATTTTCTTCGACGAGTAAGAGTTACGATACAGGGTTACGGTCTACACTCAACCTGCCGATGGCGTTGATGGGACTCCACACTCGTTTGATTGTTTCCGCTGAGTATTACGAGGTATATATATCAGTTTTACGTTATTTATACATGTGATTGCACTTTGATATATACATTGATGTACTGTGTGTGCCAGCATACTGATCCAGGGATGGCACAGATACACAGAGGCTTGACCGTCTGAGGTCGGGTCGCTACAACAAGCATGGAAAGTAACCTAGCTAAAAGCTACAACTAATTTTTTTTGGTTTTTCTTAAGGTTTTTCAAACACACAAGAAGAAAGTGAGAAACAGGAAATAAACTAGCATGGATATTACAATGAAAAAGTATGAGCATCGACCACTAGAATGAGTGTGTGAACATGAATGTAATGTCGGTGAGAAATACGTACTCCCCCAAGCCTAGCCTTTTGGGCTAAGTTGGTCTATGCCCATGGATCAAAGTTGTAGCTGGGGTCGTACTGCGATGCAACAGCTATTGCCTCATGAGCTACAGCTTGGAGGCGAGCTGCCTCCGTCCTCCTCTCATACTCGTTCGCCTCCTCCCTGGTTATAATATATCTCCTTTTTGCCTAAAAGTCAAAGAAAGTAGGAGCAGGGAGAGCAACATGGACAGTGCGGCGCCTATAAAACATTAGTCGGTACTGGAGAGGTTGTTCATTCCTCTCAATAAACTGATGGCGAATCATAGCATTATAATCTAAATGAGCAGGAGGCAATTCCATATCATTTTCATGTATGGGTGGCTCAAGAAAATTAGCTACACGGGTTGCATAAATTCCATCGAACAAATGTCCATTAGTATTGTTATTATGCAACCTACGTGCAACAATGGCCCCCAAGTTGTATTGTTTATCTCCTAATACGGCACTCTTGAGAACACTAAGATCTGGAACAGACATGTGACATGCCTCGTCCTTACCGTTTATGCACCTACCTATAAATAGAGCAAAATAATGTATAGCGGGAAAATGAATGCTCCCTATGGTAGCTTGTGTTATCTCTCTAGATTCCCCCACAGTGATACTAGCAAGAAAATCTTTAAACTCAGATTTGCAAGGTTCACTAGCACTACCCCATTGGGGAGTTTACAAGCAGTATTAAAATCTTCTGAGTCCATGGTATAAGATTTATTATAAAGATCAAATAGGACAGTGTGAGAACTGCGTGAGGATGTAAATTCAAACCTTCTCACGAAGGAATCAGTTAGGTGATAATACCGAGGGCACTTATCTAGCATGAAGCCCTCGAGTTCAGCATTACGCACATATGCGTCAAATTCCTCCTTAATTCCTGCTCGGACCATGAAATCTTCTGATGGCCATTCACAAGGCCGCACTTGGGCTTCTCTTGGTAGTTCATGGTCTGGCTCACGTATTACGGCCTGGGTCCTTGCTTCCTTGAAGAACCACCTTGGTATATTTTCCTAAACATATTTCTTCCTCTGAAAATTTTCTGAAATTTCTAGTGACTCAAAATAAAAGTGAACCAAACTCAACAAAATTGATAGCAACTACACCTACAAGTGCTTAGAGACTCTATCATGCATTAAAACTACTCGGGGCCAAATAAATTTGACATGCGAGCTCAAGAATAGGGTCACCTTGGTAGCACAAATTTACAATGAGTAAAGCAATAGAACAAAAATTAATTGGACCTTTGGAGGAGTCGCATACGGAAGAACAATCCCCCAAAGCAGTTTTTTGAATGGAGCTTTGAGCAAGGACATCGAAAATGGCAGCAAGACGAGCTAGAACACGAGTTTGAGCTATGTGGTGATTTTTTCTGGAGGAATACGAAGTGTGTGGGTGTTGGAATAAGTGGAAAGGGGCCACGTGGGGCCCACGAGGCAGGGGCACGCCCAGGGGGTGGGCGCGCCCTGGACCCTCGTGGCCAGGTGCTGGCTCCCCTGGTCTGTTCTCACTGCCAATAATTCTTAAATATTCTAGAAAAAAGTCATATTTCATTTTCGGGACATTTGGAGAACTTTTATTTTCGGGGTATTTTTTATTGCACGGATAATTCAGAAAACAGACAGAAAATACTATTTTTGCTTTATTTAATCTAAGTAACAGAAAGTAAAAGGAGGGTATAGAAGGTTGTTCTTTCTAACTTCATCCATCTCATGTTCATCAAAAGGAATCCACTAACAAGGTTGATCAAGTCTTGTTAGCAAACTCATTCCGAATCGCATGAAACCGGAGAATTTTCGAATAGCACTAGGTTACCTCAACGGGAAAATGAACATCCCCAACAATAAGAATATCATATTTCTTCTTAACAGTAGGAAGAGGAAATTCAAAACCTCCAATAGTAATCGTTGGAATTTTTCCAATAGAATTGATACTGTGGACATGAGGTTGTTTCCTCGGAAAGTGTACCGTATGCTCATTACCATTAACATGAAAAGTTACATTGCCTTTGTTGCAATCGATAACAGCCCCTGCAGTATTCAAAAAGAGTCTACCAAGGATAATTGACATAATATCGTCCTCGGGAATATCAAGAATAACAAAGTCTGTTAAGATAGTAACGTTTGCAACCACAACGGGCACATCCTCACAAATACTGACAGGTATTGCAGTTGATTTATTAGCCATTTGCAAAGATATTTTAGTAGGTGTCAACTTATTCAAATCAAGTCTACAATATAAAGTGAGAGGCATAACACTAACACCGGCTCCAAGATCACATAAAGCAGTTTTAACATAGTTTCTTTTAATGGAGCATGGTACAGTTGGTACTCCTGGATCTCCTAGTTTCTTTGGTATTCCACCCTTAAAAGTATAATTAGCAAGCATGGTGGAAATTTCAGCTTCCGGTATCTTTATTTTATTAGTAACAATGTCTTTCATATACTTAGCATCAGGATTCATTCTAAGCATATCAGTCAAATGCATACGCAGAAAGATAGGTCCAATCATTTCAGCAAAGCGCTCAAAATCCTCATCATCCTTTTTCTTGGATAGTTTAGGAGGAAAAGGCATGGGTTTCTGAACCCATGGTTCTCTTTCTTTATCGTGCTTCCTAGCAACGAAGTCTCTCTTAACATAACGTTGATTTTTGATTGTGGGTTATCAAGATCAACAGCAGGTTCAATCTCTACATCATTGTTATTGCTAGGTTGAGCATCAACATGAACATCATCATTAACATTATTGCTAGGTTCATGTTCATCACCTGATTGTGTTTCAGCATCAGAAATAGAAATATCATTGGGATTCTCAGGTGTGTCAACAACAAGTTCACTAGAAGCATGCAAAAGCCCTATCTTTTTCTTCCTTTTAGAAGGACTAGGTGCATCAACATTAGTCCTCTGACAATCTTGCTCAATTCTCTTAGGGTGGCCCTCAGGATGCAAAGGCTCCTGAGTCATTTCACCACCTCTAGTCACAACTCTAACAACATTATCATTTTTCTTACTATTTAATTCATTAAGCAAATCATTCTCAGCTTTAAGCACTTGTTATGCTTGAGTGGTAACCATAGAAGCATGTTATGATACGTCTCCAACGTATGTATAATTTTTTATTGTTCCATGCTATATTATATTCTGTTTTGGATGATTAATGGGCTTGATTATACACTTTTATATTATTTTTGGGACTAACCTATTAACCGGAGGCCCAACCCAAATTGTTGTTTTTTGCCTATTTCAGTGTTTCGCAGAAAAAGAATATCAAACAGAGTCCAAACGGAATGAAACCTTCGGGAACGTGATGTTCGGAACAAACGTGATCCAGAGGACATAAAGCAACAGACGAGGAAGCCACGAGGTAGGGGGCGCGCCTACCCCCCAGGACGTGCCCTCCACCCTCGTGGGCTCCTCGTGGATCCACCGACCTACTTCTTCCTCCTATATATACCTACGTACCCCCAAACCATCAGAAGCGCCCACGAAAACCTAATTCCACCGCCGCAACCTTCTGTACCCGTGAGATCCCATCTTGGGGCCTTTTCTGGCGTCTTGCCGGAGGGGGCATTGATCATGGAGGGCTTCTACATCAACACCATAGCCTCTCCGATGATGTGTGAATAGTATACCTCAGACCTTCGGGTCCATAGTTATTAGCTAGATGGCTTCTTCTCTCTCTTTGGATCTCAATACAAAGTTATTATCGATTCTCTTGGAGATCTATTTGATGTAACTCTTCTATTCGCGGTGTGTTTGTCGAGATCGGATGAATTGTGGGTTTATGATCAAGATTATGTATGAACAATATTTGAATCTCCTCTGAATTTTTTTATGTATGATTGGTTATCTTTGCAAGTCTCTTCGAATTATCAGTTTGGTTTTGCCTACTAGATTGATCTTTCTTGCAATGGGAGAAGTGCTTAGCTTTGGGTTCAATCTTGCGGTGTCCTTTCCCAGTGACAGCAGGGGTAGCAAGGAACGTATTGTATTGTAGCCATCGAGGATAAAAAGATGGGGTTTATATCATAGTGCATGATTTTATCCCTCTACATCATGTCATCTTGCTTAAAGCGTTACTCTGTTCTTATGAACTTAATACTCTAGATGCATGCTGGATAGCGGTCGATGTGTGGAGTAATAGTAGTAGATGCAGAATCGTTTCGGTCTACTTGTGACGGACGTGATGCCTATATACATGATCATACCTAGATATTCTCATAACTATGCTAAGTTCTATCAATTGCTCGACAGTAATTCGTTTACCCACCGTAATACTTATGCTATCTTGAGAGAAGCCACTAGTGAAACCTATGGCCCCCGGGTCTATTTTCCATCATATTAATCTTCCAACACTTAGCTATTTCTATTGTCGTTTATTTTACTTTGCATCTTTATTTATCTTTATCATAAAAATCCCAAAAATATTATCTTATCATATATATCAGATCTCACTCTCATAAGTGACCGTGAAGGGAATTACAACCCCTTTATCGCGTTGGTTGTGATGTTCTTATTTGTTTGTTTAGGTGCGTGGGACTCGAGCATGGTCTCCTATTGGATTGATACCTTGGTTCTCAAAAACTGAGGGAAATACTTAGGCTACTTTACTACATCACGCTTTCCTCTTCAAGGGAAAACCAACGCAGTGCTCAAGAGGTAGCAAGAACGATTTCTGCCGCCATTGCCGGGGAGGCTTACACCAAGTCAAGTCAAGATTTGATTTCCCGACAACGAGCCATTTCTGGCGTCGTTGCCAGGGAGTCTACGCACAAGTCAAGACATACCAAGTACGCATCACAAACTCTTATCCCTCGCATTACATTATTTGCCATTTGCCTCTCGTTTTCCTCTCCCCCACTTCACCCTTGCCATTTTATTCGTCCTCTCTTTTCCGTTCGCCTCTTTTTTCGCTCGCTTCTTGTTTGCTCGTGTGTTGGATTGCCTGCTTGTCACGATAGCTCAAGATATCATTAAATTGTGTGACTTTACCAATACCAACAACAATGATTTTCTTAGCACTTCGATTGGTCCTCTTACCGATGCTGAATCTTGTGAAATTAATGCTGCTTTGCTGAATCTTGTCATGAAAGATCAATTCGCCGGCCTTCCTAGTGAAGATGCCGCTACCCATCTAAATAGCTTTGTTGATTTGTGTGATATGAAAAAGAAGAAAGATGCGGACAATGATATTGTTAAGTTGAAATTATTTCCGTTTTAACTTAGAGGTCGTGCTAAATCTTGGTTTTCGTCTTTGCCTAAAAATAGTATTGATTCTTGGAATAAGTGCGAAGATGCTATTATGTCTAAGTATTTTCCTCCTGCTAAGATCATCTCTCTTAGAAACGATATTATGAATTTTAAGCAACTTGATCATGAACATGTTGCACAAGCTTGGGAGAGATTGAAATTATGATACGAAATTTCCCTACTCATGGTTTGAGTTTGTGGATGATTATACAAAAAATTTATGCCGGATTGAATTTTGCTTCTAGAAATCTTTTAGATACAGTCGCGGGAGGCACTTTTATGGAAATCACTTTAGGAGAAGCTACTAAACTCCTAGATAATATCATGGTTAATTATTCTCAATGGCACACCGAAAGATCTACTAGTAAAAAGGTGCATGCGATAGAAGAAATTAATGTGTTGAGTGGAATGATGGATGAACTTATGAAATTATTTGCTAATAAGAGTGTTTCTTCTGATCCTAATGATATGCCCTTGTCTACCTTGATTGAGAATAATAATGAATCTATGGATGTGAATTTTGTTGGTAGGAATAATTTTGGTAACAACGCGTATAGAGGAAACTTTAATCCTAGGCCATGCCCTAGTAATTCCTCTAATAATTATGGTAATTCCTACAACAACTCTTATGGAAATTTTAATAAGATGCCCTCTGAATTCGAGACTAGTGCTAAAGAATTTATGATTTCTCAAAAGAATTTCAATGCTTTGCTTGAAGAAAAATTGCTTAAAGTTGACGAATTGGCTAGGAACGTGGATAGAATTTATCTTGATGTTGATTCTTTGAAACTTAGATCTATTCCACCTAAGAATGATATAAATGAGTCTCTCAAAGCTATGAGAATTTCCATTGATGAGTGCAAAGAAAGAACTGCTAGGATGCGTGCTAAGAAAGATTGCTTTGTAAAAGCGTGTACTTCTAATTTTTACGAGAATAAAGATGAAGATCTAAAAGTTATTGATATGTCACCTATTTAATCTTTGTTTTTCAATATGAATCTTGATAATGATGGGACTGGAGATGAGTCAACTTTAGTTAGAAGGCGTCCCAAAATATCGGAGTTTTTAGATCTTGATGTAAAATTTGGTAATAGTTGGATTGAAGAGGTCAAAACTTTAGATATCAATGAACCCACTATTTTGGATTTCAAGGAATTTAATTATGATAATTGATATTTGATAGATTGTATTTCCTTGTTGCAATCCGTGCTAAATTCTCCTCATGCTTATAGCCAAAATAAAGCTTTTACTAAACATATCGTTGATGCTTTAATGCAATCTTATGAAGAAAAACTTGAGTTGGAAGTTTCTATCCCTAGAAAACTTTATGATGAGTGGGAACCTACTATTTAAATTAAAATTAACGATCATGAATGCTATGCTTTGTGTGATTTGGGTGCTAGTGTTTCCATGATTCCAAAAACTTTGTGTGATTTGTTAGGTTTCCGCGAATTTGATGATTGCTCTTTAAACTTACACGTTGCGGATTCAACTATTAAGAAACCTATGGGAAGAATTTATGATGTTCTTATTGTTGCAAATAGGAACTATGTGCTCGTAGATTTTATTATTTTTGATATAGATTGTAATCCTTCATGTCCTATTATTCTTGGTAGACCTTTCCTTAGAACGATTGTTGCACTTATCGATATGAAGGAAGGGAATATTAGATTCCAATTTCCGTTAAGGAAAGGCATGGAACACTTCCCTAGAAAGAAAATTAAATTACCTTATGAATCTATTATGAGATCCACTTATGGATTGCCTACCAAAGATGACAATAATTAGATCTACCCCTGTTTTTATGCCTAGCTAGGGGCGTTAAACGATAGCGCTTCTCGGGAGGCAACCCAATTTTATTTTTATTTTTTTGTTTTTTGTTCTGTTTAGGAATAAATCTTTGATCTAACCTCCGGTTAGATTTGTTTTTGTGTTTAATTTAGTGTTTGTGCCAAGTTAAACCTATAGGATCTTCTTGGATGATAGTTATTTGATCTTGCTGAAAATTCCAGAAACTTTCTGTTCACGAAAACAATTGTTAAAAATTACCAGAACGTGATAAAATACTGATTCCAACTCAAGTATATCAATAAACAATTATCTAGGTCTTCCTATTTTGGTAGATTTTTATGAGTTCCAGAAGTTTGTGTTAGTTGCAGATTACTACAGACTGTTCTGTTTTTAATAGATTCTGTTTTTCGTGTGTTGTTTGCTTATTTTGATGAATCTATGGCTAGTAAAATAGTTTATAAACCATAGAGAAGTTGGAATACAGTAGGTTTAACACCAATAAAAATAAATAATTAGTTCATTACAGTACCTTGAAGTGGTGTTTTGTTTTCTTTCGCTAACGGAGCTCATGAGATTTTCTGTTAAGTTTTGTGTTGTGAAGTTTTCAAGTTTAGGGTAAAGATTTGATGGATTATGGAACAAGGAGTGGCAAGATCCTAAGCTTGGGGATTCCCAAGGCACCCCAAGGTAATCTAAGGATACCAAAAATCCAAAGCTTGGGGATGCCCCGGAAGGCATCCCCTTTTCGTCTTCGTCCATCGGTAACTTTACTTGGAGCTATATTTTTATTCACCACATGATATGTGTTTTGCTTGGAGCGTCTTGTATGATTTGAGTCTTTGATTTTTAGTTTACCACAATCATCCTTGCTCTACACACCTTTTGAGAGAGACACACATGATTCCGAATTTATTAGAATACTCTATGTGCTTCACTTATATCTTTTGAGCTATATAGTTTTTGCTCTAGTGCTTCACTTATATCTTTTAGAGCACGGTGGTGGATTTGTTTTATAGAAATTATTGTTCTATCATGCTTCACTTATATTATTTTGAGAGTCCTAGAAAACAGCATGGTAATTTGCTTCAATTGTGAAATTAGTCCTAATATGCTAGGTATTCAAGATTAGTAAAAACATTCTTATGAGTGTGTTGAATACTAAGAGAAGTTTGATGCTTGATGATTGTTTTGAGATATGGAGGTAGTGATATTAAAGTTGTGCTAGTTGAGTAGTTATGAATTTGAGAAATACTTGTGTTGAAGTTTGCAAATCCCGTAGCATGCACGTATGGTAAACGTTGTGTAACAAATTTGAAACATGAGGTGTTCTTTGATTGTCCTCCTTATTAGTGGCAGTCGGGGACGAGCGATGGTCTTTTCCTACCAATCTATCCCCCAAGGAGCATGGGCGTAGTGCTTGGTTTTTGATGACTTGTAGATTTTTGCAATAAGTATGTGAGTTCTTTATGACTAATGTTGAGTCCATGGATTATACGCACTCTCACCCTTCCATCATTGCTAGCCTCTTCGGTACCGTGCATTGCCCTTTCTCACCTTGAGAGTTGGTGCAAACTTCGTCGGTGCATCCAAACCCCGTGATACGATATGCTCTATCACACATAAGCCTCCTTATATGTTCCTCAAAACAGCCACCATACCTACCTATTATGGCATTTACATAGCCATTCTGAGATATATTGCCATGCAACTTTCCACCGTTCCATCTATCATGACACGTTCATCATTGTCATATTGCCTTGCATGATCATGTAGTTGACATCGTATTTGTGGCAAAGCCACCATGCATATTATTTCATACATGTCACTCTTGATTCATTGCCCATCCTGGTACACCACCGGAGGCATTCATATAGAGTCATACTTTGTTCTAGTATCGAGTTGTAATCATTGAGTTGTAAATAAATAGAAGTGTGATGATCATCATTCATAGAACATTGTCCCCCAAAAAACTGAAAGGCCAAAAGAAAAAAAAGAAAGGCCCAAAAAATAAAAGAAAAGAAAAAGAGGCCATGCTACTATCCTTTTCCATACTTGTGCTTCAAAGTAGCACCATGATCCTTGTGGTAGATAGTCTCTTGTTCTGTCACTTCCATATACTAGTGGGAATTTTTTGTTATAGAACTTGGCTTGTATATTCCAACAATGGGATTCCTCAAATGCCCTAGGTCTTCGTGAGCAAGCAAGTTGGTGCACACCCACTTAGTTTCTTTTGTTGAGGTTTCATACATTTATAGTTCTAGTGCATCCATTGCATGGCAATCCCTACTCATCACATTAACATCAATTGATGGGCATCTCCATAGCCCGTTGATTAGCCGCGTTGATGTGAGACTTTATCCTTTTTTGTCTTCTCCACATAGCACCCATCATTATATTCTATTCCACCCATAGTGCTATATCCATGGCTCACGCTCATGTATTGCGTGAAAGTTGAAAAAAGTTTGAGATTACTAAAGTATGAAACAATTGCTTGGATTGTCCTCAGGGTTGAGCATGATGAGAGCATTCTTGTGTGACGAAAATGGAGCATGACCAAACTATATGATTTTGTAGGGATGAACTTTCTTTGGCCATGTTATTTTGAGAAGACATGATTTCTTAGTTAGTATGCTTGAAGTATTATTACTTTATGTCAATATTAAACTTTTATCTTGAATCTTTCGGATCTTAATATTCATACCACAAATAAGAGGGTTACATTGAAAATTATGCTAAGTAGCATTCCACATCAAAATTCTGTTTTTATCATTTACCTACTCGAGGACGAGCATGAATTAAGCTTGGGGATGCTTGATACGTCTCCAACGTATCTATATTTTTTGATTGTTCCATTCTATATTATATTCTGTTTTGGATGATTAATGGGCTTTATTATACACTTTTATATTATTTTTGGGACTAACCTATTAACCGGAGGCCCAGCCCAAATTGTTGTTTTTTTGCCTATTTCAGTGTTTCGCAGAAAAAGAATATCAAACTGAGTCCAAACAGAATGAAACCTTCGGGAACATGATCCAGAGGACTTGGAGTGGACGTCAAGCAACAGACGAGGAAACCACGAGGTAGGGGGCGCGCCCTCCACCCTCGTGGGCCCCTCGTGGCTCCACCGACCTACTTCTTCCTCCTATATATACCTACGTACCCCCAAACCATCAGAAGCGCCCACGAAAACCTAACTCCACCTCCGCAACCTTCTGTACCCGTGAGATCCCAACTTGTGGCCTTTTCCGGCATCCTGTCGGAGGGGGCATTGATCACGGAGGGCTTCTACATCAACACCATAGCCTCTCCGATGATGTGTGAGTAGTTTACCTCAGACCTTCGGGTCCATAGTTATTAGCTAGATGGCTTCTTCTCTCTCTTTGGATCTCAATCCAAAGTTCTCCTCGATTCTCTTGGAGATCTGTTTGATGTAACTCTTCTTTTTGCGGTGTGTTTGTCGAGATCTGATGAATTGTGGGTTTATGATCAAGATTATCTATGAACAATATTTGAATCTCCTCTGAATTCTTTTATGTATGATTGGTTATCTTTGCAAGTCTCCTCGAATTATCAGTTTGGTTTGTACAACTAGATTGATCTTTCTTGCAATGGGAGAAGTGCTTAGCTTTGGCTTCAATCTTGCGGTGTCCTTTCCCAGTGACAGCAGGGGCAGCAAGGCACGTATTGTATTGTTGCCATTGAGGATAAAAATATGGGGTTTATATCATATTGCATAAGATTATCCCTCTACATCATGTCATCTTGCTTAAAGCGTTACTCTGTTCTTATGAACATAATACTCTAGATGCATGCTGGATAGCGGTCGATGTGTGGAGTAATAGTAGTAGACGCAGAATCATTTCGGTCTACTTGTCACGGACGTGATGCCTATATACATGATCATTCCTAGATATTCTCATAACTATGCTCAATTCTATCAATTGCTCGACAGTAATTTGTTTACCCACCGTAATACTTATGCTATCTTGAGAGAAGCCACTAGTGAAACCTATGGCCCTCGGGTCTATTTTCCATCATATTAATCTTCCAACACTTTACTATTTCTATTGCCATTTATTTTACTTTGCATCTTCATTTCTCTTTATCATAAAAATACCAAAAATATTATCTTATCATATATATCATATCTCACTCTCGTAAGTGACCGTGATGGGATTAACAACCCCTTTATCGCGTTGGTTGCGAGGTTCTTATTTGTTTGTGTAGGTGTGTGGGACTCGAGCATGGTCTCCTACTAGATTGATACCTTGGTTCTCAAAAACTGAGGGAAATACTTACGCTACTTTACTGCATGACCCTTTCCTCTTTAAGGGAAAACCAACGCAGTGCTCAAGAGGTAGCAGTTTACTAATAAGTTTAAGTTCACCTTTAACTCTAGGCATATAATCACTCAAGTGTTCAATCATATAAGCATTGCGTTTCAATTGTCTACCAACATAAGCATTGAAGTTTCTTGTTTAACCATAAAGTCATCAAACTCATCCAAGCATTGGCTAGCAAACTTAGTAGACGGGATTTCAGCTTTATCATATCTATAGAGAGAATTTACCTTTACTACCTATGTCGGGTTATCAAGACCATGTGTTTCTTCAATAGGCGGTAAATTCCTAACATCTTCGGCTTTAATACCTTTTTCTTTCATAGATTTCTTTGCCTCTTGCATATCTCCAGGACTGAGAAATAGAATACCCCTTTTCTTCGGAGTTGGCTTAGGAGTTAGTTCAGGAAGTATCCAATTATTTTCATTAGTCAACATGTTATTCGATAGCAATTCAGCTTGATCAACTGTTCTTTCCCTGAAAACACAACCAGCACAACTATCCAGGTGGTCCATGGAAGTATCGGTTATTCCATTATAAAAGATATCAAGTATTTCATTTTTCTTGAGAGGATGATTAGGCAAAGCATTAAGTAATTGGAGAAGCCTCCCCCAAGCTTGTGGGAGACTCTCTTCTTCAATTTGTACAAAATTATATATTTCCCTTAAAGCAGCTTGTTTCTTATGAGCGGGGAAATATTTAGCAGAGAAGTAATAAATCATATCCTGGGGACTACGCACACAACCAGGATCAAGAGAATTAAACCATGTTTTACCATCACCCTTTAATGAGAAAATAAATAACTTAAGGATATAGTAGTAGCGAGATTTCTCATCATTAGTGAATAGGGTGGCTATATCATTTAATTTAGTAAGATGTGCCACAATAGTTTCAGATTCATAGCCATAAAAAGGATCAGATTCAACCAAAGTAATTATCTCAGGATCAACAGAGAAATCATAATTCGTATCAGTAACACAGATAGGTGAAGTAGCAAAAGAAGGGTTATATTTCATTCTAGCATTCAAAGATTTTTCTTTCATCTTAGCTAATAATTTCTTAAGACCATATCTATCATTGCAAGCAAGAAAGTCTCTAGCATTTTCTTCATCCATAACATAGCCCTCAGGGACAACATGTAATTCATATCTAGGGGGAGAATCTTCATCATCACTTTCATCAATATTATCAGTTTCAATATTTTCCTTCTCTCTAGCCCTAACAAGTTGTTCATCAAGAAATTCACCTAATGGCACAATAGTGGGCATACAAGTAGTTTCATCATAAGTATCATGCATAGCAGAAGTGGCATCATCAATAACATGCGACATATCAGAATTAATAGCAGAAGTAGGTTTAGGTGTCGCAAGTTTACTGAAAACAGAAGGTGAATCAAGTACAGAGCTAGATGGCAGTTCCTTACCTCCCCTCGTAGTTGAGGGAAAAATCTTATTTCTTTCATCTTTCAAGTTCCTCATAGTGATCAACAAATATAAATCCCAAGTGACTCAAAGAATAGAGATATGCTCCCCGGCAACGACGCCAGAAAATAGTCTTGATAACCCACAAGTATAGGGGATCGCAACAGTTTTCGAGGGTAGAGTATTCAACCCAAATTTATTGATTCGACACAAGGGGAGCCAAAGAATATTCTCAAGTATTTGCAGTTGAGTTGTCAATTAAACCACACCTGGATAACTTAATATCTGCATCAATGTATTTTGTAGCAAAGTAGTATGGAAGTAACGGTAACAGTGGCAAAAGTAACAGTAGCAGTTTTGTACTAATCGTAACAATGGCAACGGAAAAGTAACTAAGCAAAGAGCAATATGTGAAAAGCTCGTAGGCATTGGATCGGTGATGGAGATTTATGCCGGATGCGATTCCTCATGCAATAGTTATAACCTAGGGTGACACAGAACTAGCTCCAGTTCATCAATGTAATGTAGGCATGTATTCCGAATATAGTCATACGTGCTTATGGAAAAGAACTTGCATGACATCTTTTGTCCTACCCTCCCGTGGCAGCGGGGTCCTATTCGAAACAAAGGGATATTAAGGCCTCGTTTTAATAGAGTACCGGACCAAAACATTAAAACTTAGTGAATACATGAACTCCTCAAACTACGGTCATCACCGGTAAGTATCCCGATTATTGTCACTTCGGGGTTAACGGATCATAACACATAATACGTGACTATATACTTGCAAGATAGGATCAAGAACTCACATATATTCATGATAACATAATAGGTTCAGATCTGAAATGATGGCACTCGGGCCCTAGTGACAAGCATTAAGCATAGCAAAGTCATAGCAACATGAATCTCAGAACATAATGGATATTAGGGATCAAAGCCTAACAAAACTAACTCGATTACATGGTAAATCTCATCCAACCCATCACCGTCGAGCAAGCCTAAGATGGAATTACTCACGCACGGCGGTGAGTGATGCGTCTCCAACGTATCTATAATTTTTGATTGCTCCATGCTATATTATCTACTGTTTTGGACTATATTGGGCTTTATTTTCCACTTTTATATTATTTTTGGGACTAACCTATTAACCGGAGGCCCAACCCAGAATTGCTGTTTTTTGCCTATTTCAGTGTTTCGAAGAAACGGAATATCGAACGGAGTCCAAACGGAATAATCCTTTCTGGAACGTGATTTTCTTCCCGAATATGACCCAGGAGACTTGGACCCTACGCCAAGGAAGCTTCGAGGTGGGCACGAGGTAGGGGGCGCGCCCTATACCACTAGGCGCGCGCCCCACCCTCGTGGGCCCACCGAAGCTCTACCGACGTACTTCTTCCTCCTATATATACCTACGTACCCCCTAACGAACAGATACGCAGCCAAAAACCTAATTCCACCGCCGCAACTTTCTGTATCCACGAGATCCCATCTTGGGGCCTGTTCCAGAGCTCCGCCGGAGAGGGCCATCATCACGGAGGGCTTCTACATCATCATAGCCTCTCCGATGAAGTGTGAGTAGTTTACCTCAGACCTTTGGGTCCATACTTATTAGCTAGATGGCTTCTTCTCTCTTTTTGGATCTCAATACAAATTTCTCCCCCTCTCTTGTGGAGATCTATTCGATGTAATCTTCTTTTTGCGGTGTGTTTGTTGAGACCGATCAATTGTGGGTTTATGATCAAGTCTATCTATGATTAATATTTGAATCTTCTCTGAATTCTTTTATGCATGATTGATTATCTTTGCAAGTCTCTTCGAATTATCTGTTTGGTTTGGCCAACTAGATTGGTAGTTCTTGCCATGGGAGAAGTGCTTAGCTTTGGGTTCAATCTTGCGGTGTCCTTTCCCAATGACAGAAGGGGCAGCAAGGCACGTATTGTATCGTTGCCATCGAGGATAACAAGATGGGGTTTATTTCATATTGCATGAATTTATCTCTCTACATCATGTCATCTTGCTTAAAGCGTTACTCTGTTTTTAACTTAATACTCTAGATGCATGCTGGATAGCGGTCGATGAGTGGAGTAATATTAGTAGATGCAGATTCGTTTCGGTGTACTTGTCACGGAAGTGATGCCTATATACATGATCATGCCTAGATATTCTCATAACTATGCTCAATTCTGTCAATTGCTCAACAGTAATTTGTTCACCCACCGTAGAATACTTATGCTCTTGAGAGAAGCCACTAGTGAAACCTATGGGCCCCGGGTCTATTCTCATCATATCAATCTCCATCACCTTAATATTGCTTTGCTTTTTACTTTGCCTTTTACTTTTCACTTTGCATCTTTATACCAAAAATACCAAAAATACTATCTATCAGATCTCACTCTCGTAAGTGACCGTGAAGGGATTGACAACCCCTAATCGCGTTGGTTGCGAGTAGCTATCGTTTTGTGGAGGTACGAGGGACTTGAGCGTGGCCTCCTACTGGATTGATACATTGGTTCTCAAAAACTGAGGGAAATACTTACGCTACTCACTGCATCATCCTTTCCTCTTCGGGGAAATCCAACGCAAGCTCAAGAGGTAGCAAGAAGAATTTTTGGCGCCGTTGCCGGGGAGTCTACGCAAAAAGTCAACATACCAAGTACCCATCACAATCCCTATTTCTTGCATTAAATTAGTGACCATTTGCGTCTTGTTTTCCTCTCCCCCACTTCACCCTTGCCGTTTTATTCGCCCTCTCCTTCTCCTTCCCAATTTCCATCTCCTTCTCTTTTTCCGTTTGCCTTTTTCTCGCTTGCCTTTTGTTTGCTCATGTGTTGCTTGTTTGTCGCGATGGCTCAAGATACCACCAAATTGTGTGACTTCACCAATACCAATAATAATGATTTCCTTAGCACTCCGATTGTACCTCTTGCCAATACTGAATCTTGTGAAATCAATACTGCTTTGTTGAATCTTGTTATGAAAGATCAATTCGCCGGCCTTCCTAGTGAAGATGCCGCTACTCATCTGAATAGCTTCATTGATTTATGTGATATGCAAAAGAAAAAAGATGTCGATAATGATGTCGTTAAATTGAAGCTATTTCCTTTTTCGCTTAGAGATCGTGCTAAAGCTTGGTTTTCGTCTTTGCCTAAAAATATTATTGATTCTTGGAACAAGTGCAAAGATGCTTTTATCTCTAAGTATTTTCCTCCCGCTAAGATCATCTCTCTTAGAAACGATATTATGAATTTTAAGCAACTTGATCATGAACATGTTGCACACGCTTGGGAGAGAATGAAATTAATGATACGTAATTGCTCTACTCATGGTTTGAATTTGTGGATGAGTATACAATTTTTTTATGCCGGATTGAATTTTGCTTCTAGAAATCTTTTAGATACAGTCGCGGGAGGCACTTTTATGGAAATCACTTTAAGAGATGCTCCTAAACTCCTAGATAATATTATGGTTAATTATTCTCAATGGCATACTGAAAGATCTTCTAATAAAAAAGGGCATGCGATAGAAGAAATCAATGTTTTGAGTGGAAAGATGGATGAACTTATGAAATTATTTGCTACTAAGAGTGTTTCTTCTAATCCTAATGATATGGCTTTGTCTACTTTGATTGAGAATAACAATGAATCTATGGATGTGAATTTTGTTGGTAGGAATAATTTTGGTAACAACGCTTATAAAGGGAATTTTAATCCTAGGCCATATCCTAGTAATCCTTCTAATAATTATGGAAATTCCTACAACAACTCTTATGGAAATTATAATAAGATGCCCTCTGAATTTGAGAGTAGTGTTAAAGAGTTTATGAATTTACAAAAGAATTTTAATGCTTTGCTTGAAGAGAAATTGCTTAAAGTTGATGATTTTTCTAGGAACGTTGATAGAATTTCTCTTGAGGTTGATTCTTTCAAGCTTAGATCTATTCCACCTAAGCATGATATCAATGAGTCTCTCAAAGCTATGAGAATTTCCATTGATGAGTGCAAGGAAAGAACCGCTAGGATGTGTGCTTCCAAAGATGCCTTTATTAAAGCGTGTTCTTCCAATTCCTATGAAAATCAAGATGAAGATCTAAAAGTTATTGATGTGTATCCTATCAAATCTTTGTTTTGCAATATGAATCTTGATGAAACTGAATATGATCTTCCTTTACCTAGAAGGCGTTCTAAAAATTCGGAGTATTTAGATCTTTATGATAAAATCGATGAAAGTGGGATTGAAAGAAATAAAAATCTAGATGTCGCTAAACCCACTATATTGGATTTCAAGGAATTTAATTATGAAAGTTGCTCTTCAATTGATTGTATTTCCTTGTTCCAATCCGTGCTAAATTCTCCACATGCTTATAGTCAAAAGAAAGCCTTTACCGAACATATTGTTGATGCCTTGATGCAATCTTATGAAGAAGAACTTGAGTTGAAAGTTTCTATCCCTCGAAAACTCTATGATGAGTGGGAACCAACTATTAAAATGAAAATTAAAGATCATGAGTTTTATGCTTTGTGTGATTTGGGTGCTAGTGTCTCCACTATCCCCAAAACTTTGTGTGATTTGCTAGATTTCCGCAATTTTGATGATTGCTCTCTAAACTTGCATCTTGCGGATTCCACTATTAAGAAACCTATGGGAAGGATTAATGATGTTCTTATTATTTCAAATAGGAATTATGTGCCCGTAGATTGCATTGTTCTTGATATAGATTGCAATCCTTCTTGCCCTATTATTCTTGGTAGACCTTTCCTTAGAACGGTTGGTCCGATTATTGATATGAAGGAAGGGAATATTAGATTCCAATTTCCATTAAAAAAGGGCATGGAACACTTTTTAAGAAAGAAAATAAAAATTCCATATGAAACTATCATGAGAGCACTTACGGATTGCCTACCAAAGATGGCAATACCTAGATCTATCCTCGTTTTTATGCCTAGCTAGGGGCGTTAAACGATAGCGCTTGTTGGGAGGCAACCCAATTTTTTTTGGTTTTTTGTGTTTTTCTTCTGTTAGGGAATAAATAACCCATCTACCTTCTGTTTGGATGTGGTTTTGTGTTTTAATTAGTGTTTGTGCCAAGTTAGACCTATTGGATCTTCTTGGATGATAGTTATTTGATCTTGCTGTAATTTTCAGAAACTTTGCGTTCAGTGGCCGAATTATTAAAAATCACCAGACCGATAAAATACTGATTCCAACTGCTGCTGGTCAATAAACAAATTTTCTAGGTCTTCCAATTTTTGTAGATTTTTTGGAGATCTAAAAGTTTGCGTTAGTTACAGATTACTACAGACTGTTATGTTTTTGACAGATTCTGTTTTTCATGTGTTGTTTGCTTATTTTGATGAATCTATAGCTAGTAAAATAGTTTATAATCCATAGAGAAGTTGGAATACAGTAGGTTTAACACCAATATAAATAAATAATGAGTTCATTACAGTAACTTGAAGTGGTCTTTTGTTTTCTTTCTCTAACGGAGCTCACGAGATTTCTATTGAGTTTTGTTTTGTGAAGTTTTCAAGTTTTGGGTGAATTCTTGTGATGGATTATGGAACAAGGAGTGGCAAGAGCCTAAGCTTGGGGATGCCCATGGCACCCCCAAGATAATCCAAGGACACCAAAAAGTCAAAGCTTGGGGATGCCCCGGAAGGCATCCCCTCTTTCGTCCACTTCCATCGGTAATTTACTTGGAGCTATATTTTTTATTCACCAACATGATATGTGTTTTGCTTGGAGCGTCTTGTATTATTTGTTTCTTTGTTTGTTAGTGTGCCACAATCATCCTTTCTGTACACACCTTTTGAGATAGCCATACATGAATTGGAATTTGATAGAATACTCTATGTGCTTCACTTATATCTTTTGAGCTAAGTAGTTTTGCTCTATGTGCTTCACTTATATCTTTTGAGCGTTATAATTTTGCTCTATGTGCTTCACTTAGATCTTTTAGAGCACGGTGGTGGATTTGTTTTAAAGAAACTATTGATCTCTCATGCTTCACTTAGATTATTTTGAGAGTCTTAATAGCATGGTAATTTGCTTAATAATAATATGCTTGGTATTCAAGATTTGTGAAACTTTCTTTTGAGTGCGTTGAATACTAAGAAAAGATTGAAGCATGATAATTGTTTTGAGATATGGAAGTGATAATATTAGAGTTATGCTAGTTGAGTAGTTGTGAATTTAAAGAATACTTGTGTTAAAGTTTGCGATTCCCGTAGCATGCATGTATGGTGAACCGTTATGTGATGAAGTCGGAGCATGATTTATTTATTGATTGTCTTCCTTATGAGTGGCGGTCGGGGACGAGCGATGGTCTTTTCCTACCAATCTACCCCCTAGGAGCATGCGCGTAATACTTTGCTTTGATAACTTCTAGATTTTTGCAATAAGTATATGAGTTCTTTATGACTAATGTTGAGTCCATGGATTATACGCACTTTTTCCCATCCTTCCACCATTGCTAGCCTCTCTAATACCACGCACCTTTCGCTGGTATCATACACCCACCATATACCTTCCTAAAAACAGCCACCATACCTACCTATCATGGCATTTCCATAGCCATTCCGAGATATATTGCCATGCAACTTTCCACTATTCCGTTTATTATGACACACTCCATCATTGTCATATTGCTAGCATGATCATGTAGTTGACATTGTATTCGTGGCAAAGCCACCATTCGTAATTCTTTCATACATGTCACTCTTGATTCCTTGCATATCCCGGTACACCGCCGGAGGCATTCATATAGAGTCATATTTGTTCTAAGTATCAAGTTGTAATTGTTGAGTTGTAAGAAAAATAAAAGTGTGATGATCCTCAATTTTTAGAGCATTGTCCCAAGTGAGGAAAAAATGATGGAGACTATGATTCCCCATAAGTCGGGATGAGACTCCGGACGAAAAAAAAAGAGGCCATAAAAAGGCCCAAATAAAAAAATGAGAGAAAAAGAGAGAAGGGACAATGTTACTATCCTTTTACCACACTTGTGCTTCAAAGTAGCATGATGATCTTCATGATAGAGAGTCTCTCGTTTTGTCACTTTCATATACTAGTGGGAATTTTTCATTATAGAACTTGGCTTGTGTATTACAATGATGGGCTTCCTCAAAATTGCCCTAGGTCTTCGTGAGCAAGCGAGTTGGATGCACACCCACTTAGTTTCTTTTGTTGAGCTTTCATATACTTATAGCTCTAGTGCATCCGTTGCATGGCAATCCCTACTCACTCACATTGATACCTATTGATGGGCATCTCCATAGCCCTTTTTTTGACTATTTACTGTAGAGCAACAGCCCCACAGTCCTTTTATTCCAGAAATTTTTGCCCACGGCCTGTTTTAATCCGCTCCCAACGGGAGTCGAACCCAGGACCTGGGGTGCTACTAAGGTCGTTGCAACCACTAGGCTGCATGCCCGTTCGCTTTTTCAAACACCTCCATAGCCCGTTGATACGCCTAGTTGATGTGAGACTATCTTATCCTCTTTTTGTCTTCTCCACAACCACCCTTCTATTCCACCTATAGTGCTATATCCATGGCTCACGCTCATGTATTGCATGAAGATCGAAAAAGTTTTGAAAAAGTTAGAGTATGAAACAATTGCTTGGCTTGTCATCGGGGTTGTGCATGATTTAAATACTTTGTGTGGTGAAGATAGAGCATAGCCAGACTATATGATTTTGTCGGGATAACTTTCTTTGTCCATGTTATTTTGAGAAGACATAATTGCTTTGTTAGTATGCTTGAAGTATTATTATTTTTTATGTCAATATGAACTTTTGTCTTGCATCTTTCGAATCTGAATATTCATATAACAATTGAGAAGATTTGCATTGAAATTATGCCAAGTAGCACTCTGCATCAAAAATTCTCTTTTTATCATTTACCTACTCGAGGACGAGCAGGAATTAAGCTTGGGGATGCCTGATACGTCTCCAACGTATCTATAATTTTTGATTGCTCCATGCTATATTATCTACTGTTCTGGACTATATTGGGCTTTATTTTCCACTTTATATTATTTTTGGGACTAACCTATTAACCGGAGGCCCGGCGCAGAATTGTTGTTTTTTTGCCTATTTAAGTGTTTCGAAGAAACGGAATATCAAACGGAGTCCAAACGGAATAAACCTTTCTGGAACGTGATTTTCTTCCCGAATATGACCTAGGAGACTTGGACCCTACGGCAAGGAAGCTTCGAGGTGGGCACGAGGTAGGGGGGTGCGCCCCGTACCCCCAGGCGCGCCCCCACCCTCGTGGGCCCACCGAAGCTCCACCGACATACTTCTTCCTCCTATATATACCTACGTACCCCCAAACGAACAGATACGGAGCCAAAAACCTAATTCCACCGCCACAACTTTCTGTATCCATGAGATCCCATCTTGGGGCCTGTTCGGGAGCGCCACCGGAGAGGGCCATCATCACGGAGGGCTTGTACATCATCATAGCCTCTCCGATGAAGTGTGAGTAGTTTACCTCAGACCTTCGGGTCCATAGTTATTAGCTAGATGGCTTCTTCTCTCTTTTTGGATCTCAATACAAAGGTCTCCCCCTCTCTTGCGGAGATCTATTCGATGTAATCTTCTTTTTGCGATGTGTTTGTTGAGACCGATGAATTGTGGGTTTATGATCAAGTCTATCTATGAATAATATTTGAATCTTCTCTGAATTATTTTATGCATGATTGGTTATCTTTGCAAGTCTCTTCGAATTATCCGTTTGGTTTAGCCAACTAGATTGGTAGTTCTTGCCATGGGAGAAGTGCTTAGCTTTGGGTTCGATCTTGCGGTGTCCTTTCCCAGTGACAGAAGGGGCAACAAGGCACATATTGTATCGTTGCCATCGAGGATAACAAGATGGGGTTTATTTCATATTGCATCATGTCATCTTGCTTAAAGCATTACTCTGTTTTTAACTTAATACTCTAGATGCATGCTGGATAGCGGTCGATGGGTGGAGTATTAGTAGTAGATGCAGAATCGTTTCGGTCTACTTGTCACGGACGTGATGCCTATATACATGATCATGCCTAGATATTCTCATAACTATGTTGAATTCTGTCAATTGCTCAACAGTAATTTGTTCACCCGCCGTAGAATACTTTTGCTCTTGAGAGAAGCCACTAGTGAAACCTATGGTCCCTAGGTCTATTCTCATCATATCAATCTCCATCACCTTAATCTTGATTTGCTTTTCTACTTTGCCTTTTACTTTTCACTTGCATCTTTATACCAAAAATACCAAAAATACTATCTATCAGATCTCACTCTCGTAAGTGACCGTGAAGGGATAGACAACCCCTAATCGCGTTGGTTGCGAGTAGCTATCGTTTTGTGCAGGTACGAGGGACTTGAGCGTGGCCTCCTACTGGATTGATACCTTGGTTCTCAAAAACTGAGGGAAATACTTATGCTACTCTGCTGCATCATCCTTTCCTATTCGGGGAAATCCAACGCAAGCTCAAGAGGTAGCAGTGAGCATCATGAAATTGGTGATGGAGGAAGGTTGATGATGATGATGGCGATGGATTCCTCTCTCCGGAGCCTCGAACGGACTCCAGATCAGCCCTCCTGAGAGAGATTGGGGCTTTGCGGTGGCTCCTTATCGTAAAACGCGATGAATCCTTCTCTCTATTTTTTTCTCCCCGAATGTGAATATAGAGTCGAAGTTGAGGTCGATGGACCACCAGGGGGCCCACGAGGTAGGGGGCGTGCCCAGGGGGTAGGCGCGCCCCCACCCTCGTGGACAGGGTGTGGGCCCCTGACCTTTAATCTTTCGCCAGTATTTTTATATATTCCAAAATATTCTCCGTAGAGTTTCAGGTCATTCCGAGAACTTTTATTTCTGCACAAAAAGGACACCATGGCAATTCTGCTGAAAACAACGTCAGTCCGGGTTAGATCCATTCAAATCATGCAAGTCAGAGTCCAAAACAAGGGAAAAAGTGTTTGGAAAAGTAGATACGATGGAGACGTATCAGTGGTGTCCACTGTACCGAAACTGTAGTCGGAGCTGTTGGTAAACCTGGAGAAACGCTCACAAGGCCTTGTGGTAAGGTGGAAGTGGTAGACGAGGACGTCAGGCCGCACGCACAACTGGGCGACGGGAACCTTCTGATCATGCCCGGCATGACTGATGGTGTACTCGAGGGCGAAACCGACCACTCGGTACTTGTCCTCGGCAAGGAACTGCTCCATAGTTTGGACAGAGCTCTCCACCGAGACCGTATCGTTCATGTACACCACCGAGAGGGCCATCCCCCTCACGTGGGTGTCCACTACATGATGCGTGGTGAACTGTTGTCATCGTCGTCCACTGGGAGTGCCATTGGAACCACAGGGAGTGCCATTGGAACCGCTGGATGTCCTCTATGTATGTGTCCTCGTGGGTGTGCTTATTGTGTCATGTGAGACGAGAGATGAAGGTAAATGTCCGCAGGAATAATAGGGGGCCGGGCGGCGTGGATTCTCGGCGCGTCCGCATGGAATTTCTTGTAGTGGGTAACTACATCGTCGCGTCGCGCCCGGCGCAACCGCTTGCAAACGAACATGCGTGATCATGCGTCGGCCCCAAACAATGGCAGCGCGCGTGGAGAGACGAGGGCAGAGCACCCGGAGGGACGCGAGAGCAGAGCGCGCACGGTGAGACGCGAGCAGAGCACGCCGCGGCTGCCTGAACCGCATGCAACCACACACATAGAGCAGTTGAACACGCGGGAATGGTCGCCTACAAGCCGACCGACAGTTGCGTCGCTGCGTAGAGAGCGGCCGTGTGGTACGACCTCCGTCTAGTCTATAGTCTCCTTTATATTATGTGCCATACTTTGCCCCCAAATTTAACCAACAAAATGTTAATGCATGTTTTAAAAATTATATAATTGGAAACTATGTTCAAATACAAATCCAACTATATAATCTTTGGTGACATGCATTCGTATTTTATTAATTAAATCATACTTATAAACCAGGACGGTGGTATAGTAGGTAATTAAATCGTAAACCCTTTTTATTAACCGTATGTGTGCATAGCCTTTCGTCCTCCTCTCGCACGTCTTGTCACCCCGCTGCCGCAGACAGCTTACAGCGCAAGCTTGCGCAGCGCGCGGGGGCATTCTTTTGGCCAAACAGTGGCCCCAATGAATCGTCGGTGAGCCCGTTCCCGCGCAACCTTGTAGGTTCCCGCGCAAGCTTCCTGCCCAACTTGGTGAAATCCCCCAAAATCCCAATGCTTACCGGCCTGCTATAAAAACCCTCACAGCCAGCGAGTCCTGCGTCGCATTTTCCCCTCCATCCCTGTAGCTTATCTCGTCTACTTCTCCCACAATTACCAATGGCACCGGTCCGTCGTCGTCGCTCAGCCACGCCTCCGTCATCAAATGACAGCTCTAGCTGGGAGGCTACACCGCTACGGCGGCACAGTCCCTGGCATAGTGTAGTGCGCGTGGCGTCCCTACTGGGTGTGCGCGGAACACCCACCACACGCTCCGCCGCCGGTGCCCGTCGGCAGCTGTTGCCGGACGCCGTTGCCGCCACACCACCGTTGAAAGACAGGGCCATCGCCCGCTCCACCGCAGCGACCTGAAGGCGGGAGGTGGCCTCATGGCCGCCACCCCACTGCCAGCCACTGTGGCCATCACCCGCTCCGCCACCGCGGCCCGAAGGAGGGAGGTGGTGGTCGTGGCCGCCACCCCGTCGTCGGCCGCCGTGGCTGCCAGTCCACCGTTGACCACCGGGGTCATCACCCGCTCTGCCACCGCCGCCCGAAGGCGGGAGGCGGAGGTGGATGCCCGCACGTGCGTCAACGACCTTGCGTGCTACACCGAGTTCCTGCGGGAGGAGGAGGAGCACCTCGTCAAGAATGCAAAGAGCATTATTGCCGCCATGGCCACGGCACACACCGCCTCAGAGGCAAGGAATCAGGAGATCTACAAGGAGAACCACCGCTTTGAGAGGGGTCGTCTGGAGCGGCAGAGGGCGTTCGAGGTGAGCGTCGCTGAAGCTGCAGCAGTGGCAGGCACCGCATTGTGGTTGCCCAGCTCGTCGGTAGGCTCCTCCTACTCTGCCTCTTACTGAGCGTGCTCGGCAGAGGAGAGGCAGCCGGAAGTTGTACAAAGCCCCTCCGCAGTAGTAGTAGTAGTAGTATTTAGGGGCTATTTTGTTTAGTACATCTGACTATAGATGTGGTGGAACTGTACAACGTACTTAAAATTAGCTAGTATATATAGTTGAACTAGCTATTTCAGTACGTTGGCAACAATTGGGGAAAAGTTTGGTCGGTTCAGCTATCGAGTTGAACTGTTTGTATAAATTAAGAATGACTGCTTAATCTATGAATGAAATCTATGCTTAATTACTGAATTTTAGTTGCAAGAATTAGATACTGCTAGTGATTTTTAGCTTCATATTTTGACCAATCGCAGTGTTACAAGGATTGACAAATCTTACCAAATTGTTTGTACGTGGTTGCACGCGGGTCATCTAAAACAACCGTTTGCGTTGATGGGATGTACAAATCCTGCGCTACTCTCACTTTGAATATGGGTGTTCTATCTAAAACATTTGCAATCAAAAGCTCCAGAAATCATGCTCGACACATTTTCTCTTGGCTTCCTGGGGCTGTCGGTTTGCATACGGGTGTTCTAACTAAAATGTTTGCGATGAGTGTTTTATATTTAAAAAGCGAATTAAACTACGGCTTGGGCACCATTAATGGAGAGGATGTGAGCAAGGCGGGCAGCCATGGAAGTAAAAGGGCTCACTTCCAAGTGAGCCTATGCAGCGTACACCTCGCACGCTTCCTGATGAGCCTGCGCACTTGAGGAGAGCTTGCACGCCTCTCGGTCAGCCTGCGCAGCGGACGACACTCGCACGCCTCCCGTTCAGTCAAGGTCAAGCAGCTGTCCGCACCACACCTCCTACAACCATTAAAACCAAGACACGTGGCGTCACGTGAATGGTTAACAGAAATTAGGATTTACTAGAATTTAAAAACCACACATATCAATGTTTTGCCGGCAATCAACTGTGCCCTGGTGTTTGAAATTCATTCCCATTTCTTGCATGGGACCTAAGAATGCACACAGATTTGATTTTTCAACCAATTTATATGCACTGGAGCATGTGCATGTAGTTCAAATTTGAATTATGCACATAAATGCATTGAAAACTCAGTTAATGCATAAAAATGTCCAACCAAACCCCAAAAAATCACAAAAATTCACACAACATTCATGTTGTTTTATGTTGACATGAGAAAAAAAATTGAAAGCAATAAGAGGCAATGGATATCGTTTCATCCCCAAAGGTGGCACGTTCCCTATCGAAAACCATCATGCTTGTTGTGAGAAGCTCCAGTTTGTGAGAAGCATATACCCTAACCTGCCCCAAATGGGATAAAATTTGTACCACGGCATGGTGATGCCGCTCCATGATAGCATGCCAAGTTTCATTAATTTCAGACGAGTTTTGGATTTACTAGAATTTAAAATCCAGGCATCTCAATGTTTTGCCGGCAATCAACGGTGCCCTGGTGTTTGAAATTCATTCCCATTTCCTGCATGCGACCAAAGCAGGCACCCAAGGACACAGATTTGATTTTTCAACCAATTTATATGCACTAGAGAATGTGCATGTAGTTCAAATTTGAATTATGCACAAAAATGCATTGAAAACTTAGTTAATGCATAAAAATGTCCAAACGAACCCCAAAAAATCACAAGAAATCACACAACACTCCTGTTGTTCTATGTTGACATGAGGAAAAAATTTGAAAGCAACACTACAAAAAAAAAGACACATCCGTGACATTTTGGGTCGAACGAATTTTTTTCCAGTCATACATATGACACTACTGTGACGATAATTGCGACAAAACCCGGTATCATCATATATATGTGGTGGGCTCCTACTTCTATGACAAAAAATCATGACAGAAAATGGGCTTTTCGTCCTGGGCGGGCTGGAGACGCAGCTGCATGACATTCTTTGGGCCGTCCATGACGGAAAAAACCGTGGTAGAAGCGAGGGGGAGGAAAATTTTGGGGAGTTCCCGGTTACGGTGGGAGGTCGGGGGCCGAGCGATGCACGTTTCTCTCGTACACGTACGCGCGTGTGTGCGAGGCGTTGGCTCTAACTGAACCCGAGCGAGGCGTTGGGCTCTAACTGAACCCGAGCAATTGCACTGCAGACTACGCGTTACTGAACCTGAGCGATCGATCGATGGCTGTTAGCTGAACCCGATCGAGCGATTCCTTCGCTACTGCTGCTAACTGAAGCCGATCGATTGGATGAACAGTGAGCATTGCGGGGGGTGGATGAACAGTGAGCGGTGGCGTTGCCTACGGATGAACAGGACCCCGTGGTGTGGAGGGCTGGATGAACAATAGACGGTGGAGGGGTGCCCGTGGAGGGGTGGTTGAACAGGACCCCGTGGTGTGGAGGGCTGGATGAACAGTAGACGGTGGAGGGGTCCCCGTGGAGGGTGGTTGAACAGTAGCCAGTGGAGTAGCGCACGGTGGAGGCTGGATGAATAGGAGCCCATGGAGGCTGGAGGAGGTCGACGGTAGCCCGTGGAGGCTAGAGGAGGTCGACGGCGGAGATGAACAATATCCCGTGGAGTCCCGTTTTGCGGTACGCCACACCCCTCCCGATGAACAGGACCCCCGTTTCGACCGTAGGAGGTCCGTTTTGCGGTACGCCACACCCCTCCCGATGAACAGGACCCCCGTTTTGACTATAGGAGGTCCGCTTCGTCCGTTTTGCAGTACGCCACACCCCTCCCGATCAACAGGACCCCCGTTTCGACCGTAGGAGGTCCGTTTCCTTCGTTTTGCGGTACGCCACACCCCTCCCGATCAACAGGACCCCGTTGCGAATGTAGGAGGTCCGTTTCCTCTGTTTTGCGGTACGCCAGGCCTCATTGCCATCGCGTGTTCCGTGCAAGCCCTCCCGATGAACACGACCACGCATTCCGTTCCGACCCAGCCGGTTGGCTCCCATGCGTTCCGTTGCCTCCCGATGAACACGACGCGTTCCGTTGCCTCCCCATGAACACGACGCATTCCGTTGCCTCCCCATGAACACGGCGCATTCCGTTACCTCCCCATGAACACAAGACGATGTTGTTTCTCTGTTCCAACCCAGCCATGTACACGAGCCCTGGCCGTACGTATGCGCGAGTAGGCGTTCGAGACCCCACCCGTATGTACGCATACGTGGCCATATTTTCTTTCTTGCACCCTGGCCGATGTACGTACGTGTACATGCTACGTGCGCGCCTCTACTATGACACGTGCGCGCCTCTACATCGACCAATATGTACGTACACGTTCGCGACCAACATCAACGCTACGTACGCTTCGACCAGGTGGGTCCCGACTGTCAGGCACTTCCTTGCCTGCGAAGATGTAGCTGGTGGGTCCCAGCAGTCAGGGGGCGAATCATTTTTTTGCCCGGACGCACTTCCTTGTGTGCGAAGATGTAGCCGGTGGGTCCCAACAGTCAGGGGGGCTAATCGTTTTTTTTTGCCCGGATGCACTTCCTTGGGTGCTAAGATGTAGCTGGTGGGTCCCAGCAGTCAGGGGGGCGAATCTTTTTTTTTTTGCCCAGATGCACTTCCTTGCATGCAAAGATGAAGCTGGTGGGTCCCAGTAGTTAGGGGGAAACGCTTTTTCCACGAAATACAGTGGCCCGTCCGGTGGGTCCCAGCTGTCAGGTGGAGGAATCATTATTTTCCGCGTAATAAGGAGGCACTTCCTTGCTCCGGCCGTGGACCCAGTTGTCAGCCTCTCCACGTACAGTCCACGTCCGATGGAAGCCGTTCCTTGACCAGGTTGACCAGGCCGCGCCGAGAGCACCCCGGCGGTGGACGACGGTGAAGCCTAGGAAGGACAACGCGGAGCCGGGGAAGACGCGACAGTGGAAGCCTGCACGGAGAGGAGTACGAGGGTTCACTGGTTCGGCTGCGGTGTGAGGCTGCCATCGCCGCAGGGCCTGGCCAGCGGTGGTAATAGTAGGGGGTGGTGAGGCCTCCGCGGCAGCATAGCTGACCACGGGAGGCAGGAGCATGCGGCACAACCGGCGCTGCTTTGGGTGGCTGGAGCAAGAAGTCCAGAGGTTGAAGAAGCACTATGGCCGTTGGATGGACATCGTACGGCCACTGGAGCTAGAATCGTTCATATTGACTAAGTTCACAAAGCCCTCCATCCCCGTAACCTTAGTTGGCCCACAAGTCATCCTCCCACTATAGTGGGTCCCAGCTAGCAGGGGGTATTCATTTTTTGTGCGTAATAAGGAGGCACTTCCTTGCGTGCGAAGATATAGCTGGTGGGTCCGACATGTCAGCGGGGGGAACGTTTTTTTTTTGCGAAATACAGAGGCCCTTCCGGTGGGTCCCAGCTGTCAGGTGGAGGAATCATTATTTTGCGCGTACAGTCCACGGCCGATGGATGCCGTTCGTTGACCATGTTGACCAGGCCGCGCCGAGAGCACCATGGCGGTGGACGACGGCGAGGCCTAGGAAGGGAACGACACGGAGCTGGGGAAGACTCGACAATGGTTGCCCACACGGTGGGGAGTACGAGGGTTTAATGGTCTGGCTGCCGTCGCCGGAAAATAACAGGAGGTGTGGGTGAGTAGAGGAATGGCCTGGCCAGCAACAAAGTAGGGTGGGGCGGTGCGGCCTGTGCGGCAGCACAGCCGGCCACGGGAGGCAGGAGCAGGCAGTCCCACCGGAGCTGGTTTGGGCGGCTGGAGCAAGAAGATGAGATATTGAAGAAGCAGCATGGCCGTTGGATTAACATCCAACAGTCACTGCTGCTAGAATCGTTTGTGGACTAAGTTGACAAAGCCAAAGTACACGTCAACCTACTAGACCCACAAGTCAGCCTTCAAATCTGTCCCAAACAGCATACAGCCCAAAATTTCTAGCCAGATTCAAATTAATTTTAAATCTAAATATACCTTAATTTAAATTCAATGAAATTTTACCCGCACAAAAACAATGAAATTTAAAATATCAAAATCCGAAAGAAAACAGTATTTTGGAACTAATTGCCTGTTTGCTGTATTTTTTGATTTTACAACCCATTTATTATTACTTATAGCGCATTTCTTATTACTTATAGCCCATTTTCTGGGCAAAATGCATCCCTCCTCGTCTTGAAAGATTTTCGGCCCAGCAGGGCATAGAAAAGCAAGTAGGCCTACGTTGGTTATTCTGCAAAAAACAAAATAGCTGGCTAGCCATTTTCAGAAAAAAAAAACAAACTGGGCTGATCATGTGCTAAACCTATGAAATAAAAGCTAGATGGGCCACGGGTCCCGCACAACCCAGTTGATACCCTTCTCCGTCCCAAAAAAAATAAAATTACTGCGCGCGCTGCTGGGTCCCTACTATCATCCTCACCATGTATAGTCATCTCCTTATTCCTCTCGGTAGTTGACCATGTTGACAACACCGGATGGCGGCGCCGCGGTGAGCGAACCAAGGCGGAGGACGATGGTGAGGCCTCAAACGGGAACGAACAGGAGCCGGGGAAGATCACAGCCAGCCGTGAGGCGGGAGCAGGCGGTCCCGCCGGCGCTGGTTTGGCTTTGGAGGCTCGAGGAAGAAGATATTGAAGAAACGCAACAGACGTTGAATGTCAATCCTATGGCCAAGGTTGGCACAATCGTTTGTTGACTAAGCGGACACCAAGTATCATACTTTTTTATATATAGGAAGAAAACTGCGAGGAAAATGCGTTCATCTACCGTCCTCCTCACAGGGAACGTTCGCCACATAAGTGACTAGCACCCTTGGTTTTCAACCGAGAGGTCTTGGGTTCGAGTCCCAGGAACTCTCAATTTTGTCCTCCTTCCTTCCTCGCAAAAAAATGGAAAGACAGTCAAAGACTTGGGAAGGCGTACGGAACAAGCTAGTGTACCAGTAAAGAGACGTCGCCGAGTTTTAGAAAAAAGAAAGACGTGCTCCTGTAGCCGGTTTGAATCCAAACCTAGACTATGACTATATATGGTGCTATGCTACTCTGCAAGTAATGAAACTGACATATCCAACGTTCACTTCTCCTCTTCTCTACTTACTCTGCCTAGCATCAGAAGCTCTGTCCGTAGCAACCATGTCCGCTGGCTGCTCGTCCACCTGCTCTTCAGCAGGCAACAACCAGATATGCGCCAAGTCGCCACCCGTACCATCGCCTGTGGTTCTCATCACACCCCCGTCGGCACGCGCACCGCAGCCGATTGCTCATCACAACCCGCTGCCGTTGGTGTTGTGCCACTGCTGCAAATCACGCAGAGTCATCCGTCGCGTCTCAACCACAATCCGCAACCCTGGCCGAGTCTTCTACAAATGCCCGAATCATGGGGTAATAATATGTTTAAGTGTTGTTCTGCTACTTTCAGTTGCTGATTTTTTTAATAGTTTGGTTGATGATCTTCCAATTTGATTCGTGCAGAAAAGGGAAGATTCGTGTGATTTGTATTTCTGGGAAGTTGCTGATGTGGGGGAATGCAACTACGCTGATTATTTGGTTAGCCGAGGAATCCCAATACCAGCAGGTTGGGGTGTTGGACAAGTAACTGAAGGAACGACAGAAGAGGAAGATGCAGAGTAGAAGGTTAAAGATGCAGTTCCTCCGATCATGGCCAAGCAACAGCTGCTGAACGGCCTTGACAACAATGAGGAGATGAAAGAGCTTGTGAAGATAATGGGCAAAATTGATGTGCTCTGTGGGACGATTGTCTCTTTATTTACAGTGTATGTAGCACTCGTGATGTATTCAGTGGCTACGACATGAGCACTTTGCTGAAACTAGGAATGAATGAAACCTGTGTAGCAGGCTGGGCGTAGTGTTGTGAACATCTAATGATTTCTATTAACGGAAATCAGGGGGTATCCCCTTTTGCTCATATAAATAAATAATAGCAGAGGCCCTGTCGGGTCAGCTTTGTTCTTATTCGAAGACGTCGAGCAAATTGCAGTCCAACATCAAACTATGTCATCAAATTCTAGTTTCACAGCCAATTATGAGTACAACTAAACAACAATGTCATCATGTTTTAGTTGTCATATAATCACCAAACACAAATCAGCATACATAACAAGTGATGTTCTCACAGCAAAATACTAAACAACATGTTCATCAGGTTTTAGTTGTCATAGCAAACACAATTTCACATAGTAGATAAAAAACATCTTCTGACAGGCAAATACGACAAAAGCAATGTAATCATCATCCGCAGCAGCAGCGTCAACATCTTCGCCATGTGTATCAGTCTGAATCGTAATTCCCCACAGTGTCATCTTCTTCTTTGTCCTCAATGTTATCGAACGTTGGCTTCTTCTTGATCAACTCTTGTATGTCCATAGCACGACAGGCAATCTTTTCGCCGGCGTCATTGATGTGATGGTTCTCAAAGATATTAGGAACATCTGTGTTATATTGTACATCAGGAGCAGTGTAAGCATCATCTTGTTGTGCAACTTCCTTAAACGAATTCCTCTGCTCAAACCTTTGCAATACTCTCCAGTCATCGCTACGTGCAAATGTGTCTTCCAAGAAAAATATCTGTGTTGCTTGATTTGCCAAAATAAAAGGCTCGTTGGTCTGGTACGCCGCCTTGACATTGATAGATTTGAAATAATCATCAGCTCTGGGTTTTGCGATCCTGGAAAACAGGTTATACCAACGACAGCACAACAGAACCACACACCGACGATCCTGGAAACTAGAGATATACTGCAACTGAACAATGTCTGTTATGTTAGCACACATTTCAGTTGTCTCTTTGTCATACGTATCCGTGCTCATGATGGCACTGTTTTGTGTCTTCCTGCCTTCGTCTCGTGCAAGGGTGTTGTAGCGCACAAATCCAACAACGCAAGATTCATAATGTCTTACCCGAGTATCAGGACCCATTGCTAGTGAGTAAAGGGCATCATCAACTGCCTGCCCATCCTCCCGCATCTTCTTAACCTATGGTTAGAAAATTGACAAGTTGATCATCTTATGTACTCAATATATTAAAAAAAACTGACAGTGCACTTCAAAAGCTTACATGGTTCTTGAACCATTTCGCAAATCCTGCCATAACCAGTTTGTCAATGTTTCTTGGATTTTGCGGCAGTAACTCCTCTTTGTATATGCTGCACAACATAGTGATCGCGTCAAACATCTAAATATATAAGAATGTGCTGCAAGTTTAGTAGATTATGATGTATAAGCTGCAGTATTGCACTTACTTGATATAAGGTAGTATCTCACGGCAGTTATTCAACACATACCAAACCATTTTGTCCAAATCTTTAGGTTTGTCCTCTTGTCGACTCTTCCCTGTAACTCGAACAGAATAATCGAAAACATTGAGCCCGAGATTGTCTTCACCCACCTCTTTGCTAAGCTGATCGGCTGTTTCAATGTATTTTGAGAAGAATGTCAACGCTTCTATAGCAATGTAGGCCTTTGCAATGGAACCCTCGGGTCTAGCTCTGTTCCTAACATAGCCCTTGAAAGTGCCTAGCCGCCTTTCAATAGGGTACATCCAGCCATACTGTACTGGACCTCTAAGTTGTGCCTCATCAGGTAGATGAACAACCAAATGCACCATCACATCAAAGAAGGTTGGAGGATATATCTTCTCAAGGTCGCATAGGATAGTTGGTATCTTGTCGCTAAGACGCTGCAAATCATCTATCCTGATATTCCTACTACAGAGTTCCCTGAAGAATTGTCCCAACTCTGCAACTACTCTGTATAAGTCAGGGCGGCCCAATCCTCTAAGGATAACAGGTAAAACCCTTTGAAGTAGGACGTGGCAGTCATGAGTTTTCAACCCTTGTACCTTGTTTCCATCTGCACTGACTCTCCTTTCAGGGTTGGAAGCAAATCCATGTGGGAATCTCACACATGACAGGACCTCGCAGAATTCTTTTCTTTTTACCTTGTCCAAGACATACACAGCTGGTGCCATATCCCGTGGTTTACGTTCATCTTGCACCTGCAAATCCTTTCGGATACCCAGGTGTGTCAAATCAATCCTAGATTTTAAGGTATCTTTTGTCTTGCCTTCAATATTAAGAAGTGTGCTGATAATTCTGTCACATATATTTTTCTCGATGTGCATCACATCAAGATTATGCCGTAGATCCAAATCTTTCCAATACTCCAAGTCCCACCAAGTGGACCTACGGGTAAACAATAATCTCTCTTCTACCCTGCCACGCTTCCTTTTCCCGCTACCATTTCCAGGATGGTTTCCTGGTGTAATATGCCTGACCTTCTCTACTTCCACTTAAAACTCATCGGCGGTGAGCCTCTTTGGCGCATCACGGTTTTCATGCTTTGCATTGAACACATGTCTTCGGCATTTTCTAGGATGCGGCTTGTCCTTGGCAAGGAAACGACGGTGTCCAATGTAACAGATCTTGCTAAGTATTGCGTATGACAGCGGATTCCGGTCACAGCGAACACATGCATTGTAACCTTGAAAGTATTTCCTAGGGTGACAGCAACATTGCATTGTTCCAACATGCGGGCCCACAGTTTTCCTTCTGCAGGTGAAAGTTCACGGAATGCATGAGCATTTCGTAGCATTGTTTCAATGTTGGTCAAACTCACTGGCTCCACCACCACCACCACCTCCTCCTCTTCTTCCACCTGAGCATCAGGCAGATCAAGATGGTGATCTGCTGCTTCCACATAGTCAATAACATTGACGTTCACAGCTTCACCATGATGAACCCACCTAGTATATGTGATCGACATCCCATACAAGTGTAGATGATTTTGCACAGTTGACTTGGGTCTTGTAACTGAATTCATACAACTACTACACGGGCAGAGCACATCTGACTTCGGACCACCGTACTCAGCTCTGATAAAGTTCATGAAGTTTTCAACCCCCTCGACATACGCAGCGGAGAATCTTCGAGCAGAAGTTATCCAAGTCCTGTCCATCTATTAGACATACAAATTAGTTCTTATACTAGATATTACAGGAAAAACATATATGCTTTTTTATGAAGTCCAGAAAAAATACCTAGGTCGATGTCTAAAGCTATGGCAAGATATTTGGACGAGCAGATCTAAGTAACAAAGTATATGTAAAGCTAATTCAGCAAACAAATTTGAATGCCAAATTATGGCAGGCTGTTTCAGCAGTCAATGAGGCCGCGCACACAGCCATCGAACTATCGAAGGCCATCGCAGCAACAAAGATCAAGTATAAAACAGTGTAGAGCTATTTCACCTAACAGATTGGCTACTAGACCATGGCAATCTACGTCACAATAAATATATGGCAGGATATTTTAGCAACTAATCGGCCCTGGCATGCCATCTCAGCTAAGCAGATTGAGTGCAGAATAGGGCAAGGAAGCTTCTTAAGCAGAGCATATTGACAGTAAACTACTTCGACAAACAGGGAGATTAACAGCGTCTATCAGCTAACATTCAGCGCTACACCGACATGAACGGGGCCTTAGTCTAGAATGCGCGTATCGTGGGAGAAGCTGACCGCCGTGCGTCTCCACACGAACGTCGCCAGCGGTGGCGGCGCTGACCGCCGTGCGCCTCCACAAGAACGTAGCCAGAGGTGGCGGCGCGGCTAGTGGACGGCAGTCTACGAGAGCGTACTGTGGGAGCGAGAGGATCGCCGAACCGCGGCGCCGATGTATCGACGCGGCGGGGAGGGCGGCTTTGGCGGAGCAAATGGAGTGGAGGGGACAGGGGGGAGGGGGGTTGGGGAATATTATTGGCTAGTAGGCCGAAGCGTGGTTGAACCGGATTTGGGGGGAATTTTTGGGTGTGTGGGGGGGGAGGATTTTTGCGCGGTGGGCGGGGGGAGTTTAGCGCATGGTCGGTTTCTCCAAATGCAGTCCCACGTGTAAGTGAAGAGGCAAGCCGAAGTGCGTTCCGTTTGCGTGAGCCGTGTGCAGGACCGAACGTGTGTGGGGTGCAATGCAACCGTGATAGGAGTGCTGTGAGTGTACCGCCTTTTTTCTTTTAAACTAGGTGCTTCTCCCCCTCAAAAAAAATTTGTTGCTTCGCACGATCCATCGATACTACTACTAGTAATCCGGTAAGCCCGACTAAAATGGCCTGGCCGGGTATTTTCCCGCGCAATATGCTGGGAGGTTGGCTTAGTTGGGCTTTTTAGGACGAGTAATGCTACACATACGTAATCCCAGTTACGTAATTAACGTACTGTGAAACGTGTGAGCTTTTGATTGTAGATTGGGGGAGGGAGGGCCCACCACCATGAAAATCAGGGGAGGAGAGAGAGGCAATATACGTTAACCCTTTCGTAGGTTCCCGTAGATGTAGAAAGATGTGAAATGCGTGGATGTGTAGTGGACGTACTATTGGAGTGCCTAAGATAATTTGTGTATGTGTAGACCCTATGTGTTTATTTTACTTCGCATGTTAGATTTGTCTCGGTTCAATAAAAGCAGAGTTGGTGATGATGGTGTGCCTGTCATCCTGCAATATAGGCCGTCCGATCTATATCTAACGGATAGAAAGGAAACTATGACAATTTACCCGCACTCCTCTCCACATTTGCAGATAAGGCTTTCCCTCGTTCATCCTTTTCTCCCACAAGATCTTGATCTTCCGTGCAACACACGGGCATCTTGCTAGTACTCCTATAATATGTATATTATTGTGAAAGTTCATATACACCGGCCGAGATTAATGCAAACACGGTAGATTTTCATTACATTTCGAACTTTTATAGGACATAAAAATAAAAGAAACCCGACCCTAAACCTATTCTACGGCAGCAACCGACGTCCTCCATCTGTGATCTCTATATACGGGGGCGGGGTTCAAGACCCGTGAAGTGAAGGTGCGGTCTCCGGTGAGGAAGAGTAGAACACGGGATACAGACCGGCCAGTTGGCACACCATGCCCTTCCACCTCCCATGCCCTACTCATCCTCGGAGGAGTCCCCAACCTCGGCGGTGCCGGACGTTGGACGGCGGCAAGTAGGACGCATGGCTGACGGTGCTCCCATCGTCGGCCGCCAACGTGGCCACTGCTTGTGCGGTCGCGTCCGTGTCCGGCTACGTCGCTATTGCGTCGCGAGAGGCGACTTGAGCGAGGGCGGCGACCTCGAGCTTCATCCCCGAAGACAAGCTCTCCCGCAGAGTGTTCACACTTGCGGTCATGGCGGATGTGGTGCCAGGTAGGAGGACGATGCACTATGGTGTGGAGGTTAGCTGGGCGTTGCCGCTTTAAGTAGCGCATTCCGGTGAGACCAAGCGTCCGGGTGCGTCATTAAGTCACCGGAGTTGGTTCCTCGGGCACCGAGCCTCTTAACGACGACATACGAACGGACGGCATGAATGCAGGCAGCTGGGTTGCCGGGGAAAAGCTGGCTCCACGAGCACCTATGGGGACGGAGCCCCTTTTCGGTTCGGCGGGGGGGGGGGGGGGGGGGGCGGAGGCCGCGCGAAGAGCAGATCGAGGCGGGGCACGCGAGCGGTTTTTACCCAGCTTCGGAGCTCTCCGGAGAGATAATACTCCTACTGCTGCTTTGTGGTTTGTATTGAGTTCTTGCTCGGGAGCGCTGAGTGCTACAGTACACTCCAGCAGCTAACGAGACCGAGCATTCTTCTGTTCGTCCTCCCCCTTCCACGTTGTGCATGCGCCTCCTTTTATATGCTCAAGGGGTCTCCAACAGGTGGCAACGTGGGCAGGGGCAAAAATGGAAAGGTGTTGCGGTAGGTACAGCTACCTACACAGTGTATCATACCTAACCCTGACGGCAGGGGACGAGGGCATTAAATGCCTATCTACATCACCCAAACAGTGCAAAAGAGGGACCGTTAGGGACGCCACCGTTCGCCACGATGGCGATCTTGTCAGCGTTGTTTGCCACGGTGCACCCCTGGCTGCACAGCCTCCTGCCACGTGCGCCTGGAAGGGTCCCAGAGCGACACGTTGATGGATGTGCTGGAGCGCGGGTACAGAGTGGCTACTTGCCGCGGCAAGCGCCTTGCCGCGGTCGTTGTCTTGTCGCGTCCGGAAGCATGTCGCTCGCCGGGTCCTGCCGGGACGCGTGGCGCGTCGCGGCAAGTTCCTTGAGATGCCTTGGTTGGCCTTCCCGGCAAGCTCCTCTTGCCGGGGCTCGGTGCCTTGAGTGACCTCCCCGGCAAGCTCCTCTTGCCGGGGCCTTGTCTCCTTGGCTTAAATACTTTGTTCTTGAATGGCTCGAAAGGAACCAAGTAGGTCCTTGGCGGTAACCTGGTAGGCCTTGCCGCGGGACGCTACGACTGCCCGTGCACAAGTTCGGGATACTAGGGTACGCCTACTCTAGTACACCGACAGGAGCCCCCGGGCCTGGGCCATACACGGTGCCGAGCGCTATTGGGCCAGGCCCAAAACAGGGCACGGGCACGCGCGGCCAGGGTCACGTTGCATCTGACTCCATATCCACCGCGTCCTCCCCGAACGGCACGCGTCAATCGCGGCGTCGTGGGAGTAATCGTGGGTGGCTTCTTCGTCTGGAAAGGCGGAACGTCCGCCCCCTCCTTCCTTATAAGTAGGGGAAACAGGGGCAGACCGCCCATCCGCCCGTTGCTAATCCAGACTCGAAAATCTTCGCCGCTCCCCTTCTTCTCAAAGCCGAAAGAGAGCAGCGCTCCGCCCCCATCGCCACCAGCACCATCAACACCGTCGCCCTCCCTCACCACTCTCGCCATGGATCCGAAAGCCGAGAAGGTGAAGTAGGCCGAGGCGCAGCGGCTCGCGGCGCTGCGAAAGGAGCGGGCAGTCTTCCCTCCTAGGCTTGCCGCGGCGGAGCTGAAGGAGTTCTACTACCTCTTCTGGTCGACGGGGATGCGAGCGCACCCGCGCACGAAGGTATTCCCAGCCACCGCTCGGGAAAAGGCTCCCACGGGGTACCCTTTCTTTGCCTTGTTCTTCTACTGCGGGCTCTGCCCGCCCTTTTCTGAATTCTTCTGTGACATCATGAACACCTACGGGCTCCGCCTCCTTGACTTCACCCCCAATGCTGTCCTGACCATGGCAGTTTTCGCACATCTCTGCGAAAACTTTATCGGAGTCCACCCAAATGTAGCCCTCTTCCGCCACTTCTTTTCGCCTTGAGTTGAGAAAGGAGAGCCTCTATCCGGCGGAATTGCCTGGATTTCAAAGGCCGGCAAGAAGGATGCTTATCTGGATGGAGAGTTCCGCAGTAAGTGGGAAGAGTGGAGGGCGGACTGGTGCTTGATTGTCGAGGAGAACCCGCAGCCGTTTACCGCCCAGCGCGAAACTCCAGTAGTGCGCGGCAGTGATTGGAGTAGCCTGGCCCCGGAAGGCGACAGACTGAAGATTGCCGTCGCCAGTATCGTACGCCTCAGGATTGCCGGGCTTACTATAGGAGCGGTTGGCGCAGATTTCCTTCGCCGCCGCATCGCCCCCTGCAGGAGAGGGGAGTTCCAGAACGCGGCGGATATCATGAGGTTGCGGCCGGGCCTCACACTACAGGAATCAGCCATTTTGCCGTCTGCCACGGTGGACGGCAAAGGCATGAATGGCGGACGGCAAAGGCCTTTGCCGTCAGCCGTGGACGGCAAAAGGCTCCGGCAACGTAGGCTATGGTAAACAACTACTTTGCCGTCTGCTTTCTGGCGGCTGACGGCAAAGGCCCTTTGCCGTCCGCGACGGACGGCAAAGAGAGCGGACGGCAGTAATTGCACTGTCAGTCCGTTAAGTGGCTAACGGCAGGCCTTTGCCGTCCGCCGCCGACGGCAAAATTTCTAGTGTCTTTGCCGTCCGCCATATGATGTCATCTACACGTCACTGCATGGCAGGTTCTTTGCCGTCTGTCACTGATGGCAAAGTCTTTGCCGTCTGCCACTATAGGCAAACTGGCCAAATGGGTCAGCTCCCAGGAAGCACAGCTGGATGCCACGTGTCTTCTTTGCCGTCCGCGGCAGACGGCAAAGAGGCCGTTGCCGTCGGTGGCAGACGACAAAGAGCCTGCATATTGGCTCTTTTATCTGTTTTGTATTAAATCCAACAATTTTCATCACAAATATATATGACATATATAGATATATTTCAAAAGGCCATTATAGAGCAAACATATAAGATATCCAACACATAACTTCATCATCCAACCATATATATTACATGCATAGTTCCATCATACATAACAAGTTCAACATAGAGGCATCCAACCATATATATTACAATAGTTTCATCCAACAATACATGCATAGTTCAATGATACAAAATAAACAGAGAAAGGGATAAGGAGCACTCCATCTATGCAAGCTTTCGTCAAGTGAATGAAATCTGCAAAGTGAAAAATAAGAAAGTTAGAACAAGAAGAGTAGAACAAGAAGAAGACTAGAACAAGAAGAAGACTAGAACAAGAAGAGTAGAACAAGAAGAAGACTAGAACAAGAAGAGTATGTCATTTATGAGCTAACTTACATGAAATGGATCATATATGAGCTAACTAAGTTGAAATGGGTCGTTTATGAGCTAGCTAAGGTGAAATGGATCATTTATGAGCTAACTTAGTTGAAATGGGTCGTTTATGAGCTAACTAAGGTCAAATGGATCGTTTTTGAGGTAACTAAGGTGAAATGGATCGTTTTTTAGCTAACTTAGGTGAAATGGATCGTTTTTAGCTAACTTAGGTGAAATGGATCATTTATGAGCTAACTTAGTTGAAATGGATCGTTTTTTTAGCTAACTTAGGTGAAATGGATCATTTATGAGCTAATTTAGTTGAAATGGATCTTTTTTAGCTAACTTAGGTGAAATGGATCGTTTTTTAGCTAACTTGGTGAAATGGATCGTTTATGAGCTAAATTAGTTGAAATGGATCGTTTATGAGATAACCTAGGTAAGATGGGTAATTTTGGAGTTAACCTAGGTGAAATGGGTCATTTTAAAGCTAACGTAGGTAAAATGGATCATTTAGGAGCTAATCTAGGTAAAATGGGTCATTTTTGAGCTAACTTGGATGAACTGGATCATTTATAAGCTAACCTAGGTAAAATGGGTCATTTTAGAGCTAACTTAGGTAAAATGGATCGTCTATGAGCTAACTAAGCTAATTATGCAATTTTTGACATAAGTAAGCTAAGTACAGATCGTTTTAGAGCTAACTTAGGTAAAATGGATGGTTTTGGAGGTCAGTAAGCTTATTAAGTCATTTTGGAGGAGAAGAAGCTAAGTCTAGGTCATTATGGTAAGCATTGGAGGAAATAAAGCTAAGTCTAGGTCTTTATGGATGTGTTAAGAAAAACACTAGATAAACTGACCAAGATCCAGGAGGTGTAGGAGCGGGGTGGCTCATGTCGGTAGCTGGAGAAGGATCGTGCGATGCTTGTCTGGAGTTACCCTGCACCAAAGATCATTTCCAATGTCCTGTTAGCATGATGACACTCAAATGTTAAGACTAGCAAGTAATGTCCATTCAAATAAAACTCACCGTGGTCCCAGGAGCAATCACTGGCATCGGCGGAGTGGTCTGACCTGTCTTCTCGCACACAGACTGCACATTTGGTTTTGACGACTCAGTCATACTAGTTAGTAATGAGACAAACACTACATGAATGTTTTGGCTAATCTGCAGAAGAAACTTACCACAAGGAGCTCGTACATGCCCCTTGCCTGCATGTCATTCCGTGCCCTCTCCTCCTCCATCATCTTTGCCATCCTCTCCTCCAACTCCCGCTGCCTCTCCGCCGCCTCTGCCAGAAGTTTCTCCGTTCTATCTCTCTCACTCTGTATAGCAGCCTGCAACACCACTCACATGACCATTTGTAATCATTGATGGAAGCGCACACAATGTAATGGAGAAAGATAACGGAGTACGTATCACTAACCTTGATGGCGAGTTGCATTGGCCGTTCACGAGGCCTTATCTCAGGAGCGGAGCTCGACTGGCGCGCCTTGATCTCCGGGAGAGTGCTAGGACAACGGGTAAGTCCATCTCCAATGGCTATGGAGCCATGGGACCTCCCGCCACCAGATATCATCACCAGCTCTGGATCAATGGGACCCTGGTGCGGGTTAAAGTCCTCCCCTTTCCTCGCCTTCCCCTCATCTCTATATCTCACGAGCTTGTTGTGGGAGGAGATTTTGGTGAAGTTGTTTGCATCATCGAGGTCAGACTGAGAGAAAGCCTTGACTTTCTTGAGAGAGGTAGTGTGGGCCATGGCATACAGGTCGTACACCTCTGGCACCTTATCCGCCTTATTGTAGCATGCCTGAAAGAGAGAAACAATGAAAATTAGTAATTAAAGGGCTCAAGCTAGCATGATGAATGAATTGCATGAATCATGAAGCAAACCACATATCCAGTTGCGCCCGAACTGATATAAGTTGGAGCTGCCTTGATGGTGTGGCACACCTTCCATTTGGGCACGTTTGTCCTTGGCCTCTTTGTGGAGGGCTAGCCATTGTTGTGAGCACCACTCATCGACCAACACCTCCCAACAATCCATCCGATCCGCACACCATCTCGGAGGCGCCTAAGTTAGCAAATAGAAACTTGAGCGCTACGGCTAAGAATTACTAAATGAAGGAACTTAAGTAGAGAAGCCCTTAAGAATTACCTTCATGTACTGCTCTTACTCAGGAACTTATCGCGGCACACCGGCTTGTTCTTCTTGATACCACGCAAGGCGTAGTAGTCTCGAACAGCCTGCACCCGAGCCTCGTGCCGTAAGTTCTGGAGTAGGCGCTTGCAGACTTTCTCGATAACATGTGTCGCGTCCTCCTCGTATCCCTCCTCACACCTGTAGAATGTCTGCAATCAAATGATACAATATTGATTAGTACAATTAATAACTAGCTAGTTGAAGATTTTTAAATGTGTAAAGGAGAAATTACCCAGAACTTTCTGATCACCATGTCTGCCCTCGTGTGGCACACGACACCGTCGATAATCTCATCCGGCGGGGCCGGGGCAGCCACGTAGTGCTCCCAGCTCAATCCAAGCTCTGGAAGCCGACCCTCACCAGGCAACATGACAAACCCCGAGAAGTTTTGCCGGCAAAGAACTCCAAGGACGGAGTTGGGCCGGCGGACACTATGATGGTGGTCCCAACCCCTGCAGCATGACAAGGCCAACGCATTAGTTATTTGAAGAAACGTGAATGCAGAAGGTACAAAAATATTAAATGCACTTACGTACCTCTCCCCATCAGGGAAAATCGACCACCTCTGCTCGCGGGTCACCGGCACGGACGGGAGCCGTGTAGCACCACGCTGGTAGACGTTGCCCCCCTCCTCCCCCTCCTCATCAGTCGGATCCCCACCACCATCAGCATGGCCACTCGGCTCCCCGCCATGCTCAGGCTGACCCGACCAGGTACCCCATCCAGACGTGTGCTCCTCCGGGGTCTCGTGGGCCCAAGTCTCGTGGGCCGAAGGCCCGTCGACCCGAGGCTCGTGGGCCGAAGACTCGTGGATCGGAGGCTCGTGGATCGCAGTCCGTGCAGCCTCCTCCTCAGACGAGTCCACCCTAGCAGTCACGTGCTCGGGTGAAACAGCTGGGGGCGGTGGCGAGGAAGGCGCCGTCAGAGTCACCCTACCTCCTCCTTTCCCGCAACCACGTGCTCCACCTCCTTTCTTCTTCTTACCTCGTCCCCTGCTGGGCACCGCAGTCGATGAAGAAGGCCCCGACGGTGTCGCCATACTGTCCAGCAACGCTCGACGGAGAGGTGCGTGTGGAATGGAAGACCTCACACCACGCGCCGACGAAGAAGGGGCCTCGGCGCGTTCCCGACCAGCGCCCACCATCTTTCAACACCTGCCATGACAAAGAATGAACGAAATTAGTACAACATAAAAAAAAAGTACCGGCATGAATAATAATATGCATATCACTTAAGTGTATCATCATCAAGTACAACATAAAAAAATTGAATACCTGACACTACTAATAATCTCGATCAGTATCATCAATAAATGCATAATCATCGTCATCACTATAATCAATGATGGACTCATAGGGTTCATTGGCATCAACATGTGCAAGGCCACCTTGACGTAATCGGTCAAGCATTGACAGGTCATCCGCAGCAGTAACCTCTTCTTGTTCCGGCTCTTCTTGTTCCTCCTCTGGGGTGATGTCTGATTCATTGTCGCTGACTACTTCAATGTTTTGGGGTGAAGTATAGCGGTTCTTGAAACGCTTTTTGGAAAGACGTGTCTCTTGGAAGAATTCTCCTTCATATGTGTCTGGGTTAATGTGAGGTTCATAATCCTCTTCCTTTGGGGGAGAAAGTCTAGCACGTGGCGGAACTTCATAAACGACATCCCAACCTTTCAGATTTGGATTAGTTTGGCAGGCCCACCGTAGATAGAATACTTGGGTCGCCTGTTGAGCCATAATATAGACATCAGGAACATCTAAATGAGTGCTTTGGTTGATTTCAACTAGCCCTATATGTTCATGAGTCCTTCTAGTCTCCTTCGGCTGAAACCAATAACATTTGAAGACTACGACATTCAGTGGGTTTTCACCATAGAACAGAAGTTCATAAATTGCTTCAACTCTCCCATAATACTCGGTACCTCCTTCGCCGATAGCAGATACACAACAATTTGTAGACTTTCGGTCGGCCATAGATAGCTCTTTGCCATAGGTACGAAAGCGATACCCGTTGATGTCGTACTTGTCAAATGAACGGACCTTATAGTCAAAACCATTAGTGACTTGTCTCAATTCGGCGTCCATAGACTCTAAATTAGCCTACAAGTTTAACATATGAAAGGATTGTTGCATTATGCACAAATTAGCGAATGAAATGAAATTGTCTAATAGAAATTACCGTTTGTTTGAACCAAGAGATGAAACCGGGATAGCCACCTCCTTGCTTTGCGAGAAGCTCATACTCGTCGACGGAATCCTTTTGGATCTCCGCTCCATACGAGAATATGGCGACGTATCGACTGTATGACATATCCAGGAATAAGAGTAGTTCAAAGGAAATAGAAGTTGCGAAACAATGTACCTAGAACTTACTCGATGTACGGCCGCACTTCTATCAGGTTGTTGAAGATATACAACGAAATGGTCCGCCATTCTTCGTTATCCAAAGATACTGGATGTGAAACACTAGCTAGTGCGAGATTCCCTTTGAATAGGCTGAGGTTGGGTCCACCCTTTTTAGGCTCGTCAGCATTGTACCGAGGCTTCGGATTATGCAAATGACGATTTTTGGCTTCGTAGTGCGCTGTTACGTAGTTTGCCGCCTCCTCTGTGATGAATGCCTCAGCCATCGATGCTTCAATTCTACGTTTATTTTTACATTTTTCTCGAAGCGTCTTCTGCATCCTCTCAGTTGGGTAGCACCAACGATTTTGCACGGGCCCCCCCAATCTTGCCTCGGTCGGGAGATGCAAAATCAAATGTTGCATTGGATTAAAGAAGCCTGGTGGAAAGATCTTCTCTAACTTGCAGATCAACTCCGGCGCCAACTCTTCCATTTCTTCTAGCACGCCAGGCGATAGTTCTTTCGCACAAAGAACACAGAAGAAATAGTTGAGTTCTGCCAGTACTAGCCATTCATCCTCAGGGATGAAGCCACGCAACATCACCGGCATTACCCGCTCAATCCATATGTGCCAATCATGACTCTTGAGACCAAATATCTTCAGTTTATCAAGATTCGCTCCCCTCTTTAGATTCGTTGCATACCCATCGGGGAACATCAACTGTTGTTGCACCCACAAGAGAATTTCCCTCATAGCTGGCCTTCCAAGATTGAACCATGCCTTTGGCTTCGTCCAGTTCTGTTTTCCTTTCGGTTCTTTCATGTTTTGTAACGGCCTATCACATAGCGCCTCCAGATCGACTCTAGCCTTAGTATTATCCTTTGACTTCCCATCTATGCCGAACAATGTACCAAAAAGTGCCTCGGCGATATTCTTCTCAGTGTGCATCACGTCGATGTTGTGTGGGCAAAGGAGGTCTTTGAAGTAAGGCAGATCCCATAAGCATGTTTTGTGAGTCCACGCGTGCTTAGTATTATACCCCTTGAAGTACCTCGAACGTTGTGGATCTGGCTCGAGAGCGTTTAACTGATCCAGGGTCTGTTGGCCTGTCAATGCAGGTGGTGCAGAGTTTTTGACAACTCTACCCCTGATGAAGTTCTTCTTGTCTTTCCTGAACTTATGCCGAGGATCCAGGAACTGTCTATGCATGTAGAAGCAAGAAAACTTGCGCCCGGCCTGAAGCCAACGAAACTCAAGGGCTCCCTTGCATGTGGGGCACGGGAACCTTCCATGCACACACCAGCCAACGAATAGCGCATACGCCGGCAAGTCATGCGTCGAGTACATGTACCAGACACGCATTATGAAGTTCCGTTTGCTAAAGGCGTCGTATGTCTTGAACCCATTATCCGAGGCTTCTTGCAATTCGTCCTTAAGCGGTTGCATGTACACATTCATATTTTTCCCGGATAGTTGGGTCCTGGAATTATCAACGTCAGGAAAATGTTCTTTCTTTGCATAATCTGTCCGGGGGGGAGATTGAGTGGAAAGACAAATACGGGCCAACAACTGTATTGGACTGCCGTCATACCAAACACACTGAACCCATCCGTGTTGACGCCGACTCGAGGATGCCTCGGATCTGCCGCTTTGTCAGCATGTAATTCATCAAACTTTTTCCACGCAACACCATCCGATGTGTGTACCATCATCAGATTCCCATTTGCATCTAGTTCGGTTCTTTTGCCTGTTTTGTGCCATGTCATCTGTTTGGCCGTCTCTTCGACCATGAAAAGACGTTGAAGTCTTGGTACAATTGGCATATACCGAAGAACACTAACGGGGATTTTGGTCTGTGTCTTCTCACCCATACCATTGTCTACCACAATATACCTGGAAGACTTGCAAATGGGACAATAGTTCAAGTCCGCATAGTCAAGCCTAAATAAGGCACATCCTTTCTCACAGGCATGTATCTTCTCATAGGGCATCTTCAGTGCACGGAGGATTTTGTCCGACTGGTACAGGTTTGCAGGCATTCCATGGCCTTTGGGTAGAAAGCGTCCAAATACTGTCATAATTGCGTCATAGCATTATCTGCCCAAGTTGAACTGAGCCTTCAGAGCCATTACTTGTGAGATGGCATCCAACTGACAAAGCTCAGTGTGCTCGTGGAGCGGACGTTTTGAAGACTCCAACATTTCATTGAAGGCCTTTGCAGATTCCTCCATCTCCTCGTCCGAATCCCGAGCATCATCATAGCCTTGCACCATGTTTTCCATCCCGGTACCATGCTCGTCGGTGCGACGACGATCCACCTCAGCTCGGTCACGTTGGGCAGACTCACCATGAAATGTCCACAACGTATAATCGGGCGTAAAACCACTCTTCTGCAGGTGTTTGCCCATTTCAGCCTCTGTCTTCTTTTCCCAATTGCTGCACCGGAAACAGGGGCACCAGGTTTTCTTTTCGCCATTTGCAAATGCGGCTTGCACAAACCCCTTAGTTTTTGTGAACCATTCAGCACTCCATTTGTTCTGACCAGTGTGACCGGTATACATCCACGCACGGTCACTCATCTTGACTTTCAGAGCTACTGGGCACACACCAATTATATATGTAATTCATCATGTATATATTCATCAGTTGATCTACTTTGTCAATTTTATTACGTCCATGCAACCTACACTCTAATAGGTAATGATAGGTCCTAATCCCACCCGTGTATGTGTAGATTGGGTTCATTTTCCCATGCTATGCTCCGGATCCGACGCAAAATTTCGGCAGCACCTCCCCGCTGTTCTCCTGATACACGTCTCTGCAATAAACAGAGAGGATGTGTACCCGGAGAACAACAGGGGAGGCACTGATGAAATATATGCGTCGGATCCGGAGCAAAGCATATGGGAAAACGAACCCAATCTACACATACTCGGGCTGTCCATGGATAGCGTTGGACAATTCGAAAGAATCAAGGTTATAAATATGCAAATGCATGCATATTTATAACTATGACGTTTTCGAACGGGAGACACATATTGGTTACGCATACTGATGATTCAAGACACATATATAGCTAGCTATCAAGTTTCATCGGAATAGATCAAATAATTAATGGGGGAGGAGGACTTGTCATTTGTGCTCACCCACGAACGAAGGGGCAGAGCTCGTCAAACGCACGGCGAGGTCGTCGAACACCAAACCTCGCAGCGATGAAACAAGTGCACATTTAAAACTACACGATCAACACAATTATATATGATGTTTTTCATAAAAAAATCGAAAAATATATGACCTAACTAATAATTCACAAATATATGACCCCGTCGGCCTCTGGAAGGCCAAAGAACACCTTTTCGGGAGGTGTCGGTGGTCGGGTGTCCTGTCGGTGTCGGGGTGCCGTGTCGGGGTCGGGGTGCTGTTTCGGGGTCGGGGTGTCGTGTCGATGTCGGGGTAGTGCCGTGTCGGTGTCGGGGTGTTGTTTCGGGGTCGGGGTGTGGTGTCGGGGTCAGAGAGTCGGGTCAGGCTCGGGGTCGAGGTGTCGGGTCAGGCTCGGGGTCGGGGTGACGGGTCAGGCTCGGGGGTCGGGGTGTTGGGGTCGGGCTGTCGGGATCGGGGTGTCGGGGTCGGGGTCGGAGTCGGGGTGTCGGGGTCGGGGTCTCGGGGTCGGGGTGTGGTGTCGGGGTCTTTTATCCTTTTCTTCTTCCTCCTCTTCTTCCTTTTCTTCCTTTTCTTTCTTTTTTCCTTCTTCTTCTTCTTCTTCTTCCTCCTTTCCTTTTTCCTCTTCTTCTTCTCCTCCTCTCCTGTTTTCTTCTTCTTCTTCTTCCTCTTCTTCTTTTTTCTTCTCCTCCTCCTCCTCTTCTTCTTCCTTTCCTTTTTCCTCTTCTTCTTCTCCTCCTCTCCTGTTTTTTCTTCTTCTTCTTTTTCTTTCCTAAAACTGAACTAAATCTAGAACTAAACCTAAATCTAATCTAAACATAAACCTAGAACTAAAAAAACAGAAGAAAAAAAAGGAAAAAATTAAATCTAAACCTAAAACTAAACTAAAACTAAAACTAAACCTAAAACTAAACCTAAACCTAAAACTAAATCTAGACTAAACATAAACCTAAAACTAAAAAAAACAGAAAAAAAAGGAGAGGTAGAGCTCACCTGGGCCGGTGGAGGAGGTGGCCGGTGGAGGAGGGGGGCGGGGCGGCCTGGAGCGGCGGCGCCGGTCCCAGGGCCGTGGGGCGCAGGGGGGCCGGGGCGCCGGGGGGCCGGGTAGCGGCGGGGGCGACGGGGCGGGCGGCCGGTGGAGCGACGGCGCCCGGGGCGGTGGGGCGCGGGGGGGCCGGGTCGCCGGGGGGCCTGGGCGCGGCGGCGCCGAGACGGGGCGGGGGGCCGGGGCGATGGGGCGGTGGGGCGATGGGGCGGGGGGACGGTGGGGCGGCGGGGCGGTGATGCGACCGGGCGGCGGCGAGTGGTGTGGGGGCGGCGACGCGCGTGTGTGGGAGGGAAACAGAGAGATAGAGGGGGGTGGGGCGCGCCGGCCGTTAGATACGTTCCGTTAATCTTTGCCGTCCGCCACCTTTGCCGTCCGCTATTGTGCGCTTTGCCGTCCGCTAGAGGACGGCAAAGAGGGGGGCCGTTAAGTATTTTTTAACCCGCTCCTCAGTGGGGCCCCCTCCCTCTTTGCCGTCTGCTAGCGGACGGCAAAGAACAGGCTGATGGCAAAGGCTTTCTTTGCCATCAGCCTGTTCTTTGCCATCCGCTTTCAGGTAGCTGATGGCAAAGAGCTTCTTTGTCGTCTGCTAGCAGACGGCAAAGAGCTGGCAGATGGCAAAGTAGCTGATTCCAGTAGTGTCAACTTCAACTTCACTGTCCTGGAGCTCACCGTGATGCTCCAGGAGCTGTTCAAGTACGACCCTCAGCATCCCGAAGTGTTCAGGTTGCCAAGGGCCGTCGTTCCGCTGTGTAACAACTCCTCGCTCGACCGCATCCGTGCAATGATGCCGCTGTGCGACTCGCATGGAATTGACCCAGCCTGGATAGAGCCTGCAGACGATGTCGTGCGGGCGTTCTTTGATAACTTGGTAGAAGTGCCGGTCGACGCCGATGAGCAGAGGGGCCTCACCTGGGACACCACCGACGACGAGCTCAAGCGCATCGCCACCAGGCTGGAAGAGGCGGCGGCAGCCGCAGCTGCGGGCGAGTTTGGGTTCACCGTGGAGGAGGCGGAGGCAGCGGAGGCGGCAAGTCTTGCCGAGCGAGAGGAACTCGCCGGCGAGGAGAGGTCCGCCAGGCATGACATCGGGCCGAGCGGGCCCGCCGAGGATTCGAGCGGCTCATTGGAGATTGGCTCCTCCTCTTCTTCGTCTTCGGGCATCTTGCCGCAAGCAAATCCCCTGGCTCCATAAGCAGAACCCCTGGCTCCACCAAGAAGGCGTCTTCGCAAGGCCGGGGACGTAGCGGAGCGGCGAACAGGTCAACCCCCGCCGCGCCGCACGACGCGCTCCACCGCGGCAAGTTCTGTTGCCGCAGAAGCGCCTCCCGCTGCAGCGTCAACTGGAGCGGGGTCCTCCCGGTCCGCCGCTCCAGCTCCCGCCAAGCGGCCACGGGATCCTACTCCTCCGCCTCCTCACGCCGGAGGTGGGCCAGGCTTTGACTTCTCCACGCTCAGCTCCGACGAGGAAGACGAAGAGTAAGATTCTTGTTGTACTTGTATGTCCTGTCCTATATCTCATTTGCTTTACTCTGAACTTATCCCTTTTTGTAGGACTCTGGCCCAGAGAGCGGCAAAGAAAGCCAAGGTCCCGATGATTGTCACCGAGGACGATCCCACCGTGTCAGCAGGGGATGTGCCCGAGACAAACTTGCCGGACCCGGCAGCTGCTCTTCAGAGCAGCCCCCAACGTAAGTATACGGTTTGCTTCCCGCTGTTGGTCGCGCATGGATATTCTTTGTTTGCTGATATCTGACTGTTTGCTTGTGCAGGAGCAGAGCAGCCCCACCAGGAGCGCCCGGAGGCCACCCCTGACGTGCCACCTGCTTCGACTACGCCACCAAGGGAGAGTTCTCCGGCAAGGGAGGATCCTCCGACAAAGGAGAGCTCTCCGGCAAGGGGGAGCTCTCCGACAAGGGAGGAGTCTCCGGCAAGGCACAGCACTAGCGGTCCTCCGGTGGTGGAGACTACAACTGCAGAGCCCGATGCAGGTAAACCTCTTGCTTCGAACTTCCCTTCGGTTTTCTTCTTTTTGGATATTAGCTTGACTTTTCTTCCTTTTCCGGCCGTCAGATCCACCTACTGCGGAGCCGATGGAGACCGAGGTTGTTTTTTATGATGCCGCCGCCACCGAAGAAGCGGCCAGCGCTGATGATCCCGCTGGCGAAGAGGCCGCCAAGGCTGCCGCCGCAGCAGCTGACGAGGGGTCTGGCGATCGCACTGACGACCCTGAGGCCGCAGGAGCGACAGGCGCTACACCGACCGCCGATCCTCCCACCGTTGCCGCAGCACCAGGCTCCGAAGAGCCCCAGCCAGGCGTCTACTTGAAGGCCGGCGAGGGCGTCTTCATCAACCTCCCCTGGGCGTCAACGTCCAGGGCGCCAGTCGAAGGAGAAAGCTTTGACGTGGAGGTGCTTGCCTCCGCTGGGCTGACGCTGGTCGACGCGCCAAGCAGCAGTAGTGACGAGCCTGAGGAGGAGCGACTGCTGCGGAAGATGCTGTCGCTTTACCGCGCTCGACAAGCCAAACTGGAGTCCAGCGAAGCACTTGTCGCGAAGGCGGGGGTGGACATGGAGAAGCGTGCGGAGGAGCTCCGGGTCTCAACCAGGCAGCTCTCCGATCGCTGGCGGCGGAGCGTGAGCAGCTCGATGAGGCGCAGAAGGCCTTCATCCTCGAGAAGGTAGAAGTTGCAGAGCAACAGCGGCTTGCCGCCGAGGAGCTATCTGCGCGGGAGGGCGAGTTGGTGCAGCTGAAGGCCAGCCTGGACAGCCACGAAGAGGAGCTTGCTGAGCGCGAGCAAACACTCAGCAGAGCCCTCAAGGAAGCAAAGGACGCTGCCGCAGCTGCCGAGGCCGCCAAGAAGGAGCTGGAGACGAAGGTGGCGCAGCTGGAGGCTGATCTCAAGGCGAGCGGTGAAGGGCTTGCCGCGCTCAAGCATGAGCGTGAGAAGGACGCCTACACCTTCGGTGAGCTGCAGGGTCATCTCGCCGAGAAGATCAAGGAGCTTGTCGCCGCCAAGGACTCCAACGCCGATCTTGAGCTGAAGCTGGCTGCTCTGACCAAGACGCTGGACGGCGCCAGGGAGCAGGAGGCGGCCTTGAAGAAAGAGATCAAGGCCGACAAGGCGCTGCTGGAGAACATTGCCGCCACCCAGAACGATTTTAGAGGAACTGTGGAGCGGTGGACGGAGGGTCTCGTGAATGCTGCCGCAGACATCGACAAGGAGCTGGCGCAGCTGGGGATGGAGGATCTCGGGTATCCCTCCGATGAGACCCTCCCATCCAGCGCCAAGCTCACCCTGTTCTTCAAAAGCGTGGCGACGGCCCTCCAGTGACTCCAGGAGAGGATCCCAAGGCAGCTGGCCGACGAGTCGCGCAAGATCTGCGCAGGAGCTCTTCAGAAGATGTTGGTGAAGGTGGCCTTCCGCAACCCGGGTCTCAACCTCACCAACGTCCTCAGATCCCTTCCCGCGGAAGCTGATCTGGAGGCGCTCAAGGACCTTGTCGCACCCATTGTGGACAAGGTGAGCGGGATCAAGAGGGTTGAGGGCGACCGCGTGGACTAGGCCGCCCGTTTTCTTCTTTTCTTGTCGCCGCTGATTTTGTTATGAAAATAGTATATTAGAGCCGCGACAAGTTATCTTGTAATATAACTCTATTTCGGGTCATGATTGCAATGTTATTCCCTTTGCTTGATTCCTTCCTTTGTATGTTTTTGCCCTGCGCTTTTAGGGAACTTTCCAGCGTAGGCACCTTTGCCGCGAGCGTTGAGTGCGGGACGTCAGCAGCCTGCTGGCGGTGCCGTTACTGACAAGAAACCTTGTCGCGGCTAGTCGCAGCTCGCTTAAGTTGCTGAGCGAACTCGAAACAAAGTAAGGGTGCGACTCTAGTCGCAACACACTTAAACTGTTGAGCGAACTCGAAACAAAGTAAGGGCGCAACTAGCCACGAGCTGGTTCCTCCGTGCACAGGTTTTCCATACAACGCATGTTCGTTCAAGGGAGATAACTTAAAAAAATCTGATTGCTCAAACTTTGGCAACTTAGCTTTTCTGTTGTTTGCTCTCCGGCAAGGTGAAACTTTCTTGAACGACGCCTGGTCCACACCATTATCTTCTCCTTCCCCCCTGGCAAACTTGTGGGCGAGAGGAACCTTCCTTTCCTTGAAAAAGGAGAGAAGAGAAAACAATGATATGGAGCCTTATGGCTCGTTATTGCTTACCGGGGTTTGGCGCTGCACAAAGTGTCAGATAACTCATGCAAAAAATAAAAAGCATGAAACTGACAAGATGTGCGGAGCACATGAGCTTTATTTATGCACAGGGTCTGCGCCTGGCTTTGTACAAAGGATCACATGCAACAGCGGCAAGACTTGTACAAAAGGTGGTTGCCGGAACGGGGTCCTACAACCGCGCCTTACGGGTAAAACTTGCGAAGATGCTCGATGTTCCAGGAGTTGCTCACCGGAATGCCATCTTTGGTCTCAAGGAGGACAGCGCCAGGCCTAGTGACTCGTTTCACCCGATAAGGGCCTTCCCACTTCGGCGTCAACTTGTTGGAATTCTTGGCGGAATGAACGCGCCAAAGAACAAGGTCGCCTTCCTCGAGACTTCTGGCGTTAACTTTGCGGCTATGGTAGCGGCGCAAAGCTTGCTGGTAGCAAGCAGCTCGCACAGCAGCCTGAAGACAGTCTTCCTCAAGGAGCAGCGCGTCATCTTCCCGTAGCTGCTCTTGCTCGAGCTCATCATAAGTGAGCACTCGAGGTGACCCGTATATGAGTTCCGTGGGCATAACTGCCTCTGCTCCATAGACTAGAGTGAAAGGTGTCTGGCCAGTGGCTCGATTTGGCGTCGTCCTGATCGACCAAAGAACCATCGGCAGCTCCTCAATCCAGTTTCTTCCGCACTTGTGCAGCCTGTCGAAAGTCCTGGTCTTGAGTCCATGCAGCACTTTAGCATTTGCCCTCTCCGCTTGACCGTTGCTCCTGGGGTGAGCAACAGAAGCGAAGCAGACCTTGGCGCCAAGGTCTTGGACGTACTGCATGAAGGTGCGACTCGTGAATTGCGTACCGTTCTCGGTGATGATCCTGTTAGGGATCCCGAAGCGGCAAACAATCGACCTGAAGAACTTGACTGCTGACTGTGCTGTCACCTTCCTCACTGCTTCCACTTCCGGCCACTTTGTGAACTTGTCAATTGCAACGTACAAGAACTCAAAGCCCCCAACTGCTCGGGGGAAGGGGCCGAGGATGTCGAGCCCCCAGACCGAAAATGGCCAGGATAAAGGGATCGTCTGGAGAGCTTGAGCTGGCTGGTGTATCTGCTTGGAATGGAACTGGCACGCTTCACACTTGGTTACTTGTGCAGTTGCATCCTGGAGGGCTGTCGGCCAAAAGAAACCTTGCCGGAACGCTTTGCCGGCAAGTGCTCTGGCGCCAATGTGGTGACCACATATGCCTCCATGTATCTCCGCCAACAGCTTCTGTCCATCTTCCCGGTGAATACACTTCAATTTCACACCGTTGAGTCTTCTTCTGTACAGTTCGTTGTCGACGAACTGGTACATACTAGACTGTCGGGCTACTCTTTCCGCTTCTTCTTGCACTTCGGGAAGTTCTCCTGTTTGAAGGAAACGGACGATCTGATGTGCCCATGCTGGAGCTTGTGGCTCGACAACAAGGACTAAAGGCATATCTGCTGCTGCGGGAACGTCCGCTTCTACGGCGAGAACCTGCGGCTCAGCCGGAGCTTGACGTTCCCCGGCAAGCTTGCCGGTGCAAAACTTGTCGGGAGCGTCTGCTTCAACGAAACAAATCCTGGGACTTGTCGGAGCAGACTGCTCCACAGCACTCTTGGTGTTGATCTTGGGGACCTTTTTGGCGGCGGCTTCGGGAAGCTCTGCCGGAAGATAGTCACCAGAAATCAACTTCCTCTTTTTGCACTGTCCAGTTGATGGCGTAACAGACGGTTGAGTCAGCTTGAGCAGAAAGATCCCTGGTTCCACAGGTAACTTAAATGCTGCGCACTTTGACAGGCCGTCGGCGATGTCGTTCTGAGCTCTTGGAACATGTTCCATCTGTAGGCCGGCAAAGCGCTCTTCTAGCTTCCTCACCTCATCAACATAAGCTTCCATCAATGGACTCTGATAATTCTTGTTCACTTGGCGGACGACGAGCTGCGAGTCACCCCTGACAATGAGCTTCTTGATCCCAAGGTCTGCCGCGATCCTGAGGCCGGCAAGCAATCCTTCATATTCTGCGGTATTATTTATTGCTTGCTCCTTGGGAAAGTGCATCTGGACTACGTACTTGAGGTGCTCTCCGGTGGGTGCGACAAGCAGCACGCCAGCACCGGCGCCTTGCAGCGAGAAGGCACCATCAAAGAACATCAGCCACTCTTTGCTTGCTTCTTCGACGGGGATGCTCGTCTCTGGAATTTCTTCATCTGGTGTTGGCGTCCACTCTGCTATGAATTCCGCCAATGCTCTGCTTTGGATAGTTGAAGTGCTCTCAAACTTGAGGCCAAAGCTTGACAGTTCCAGTGCCCACTCAACAATCCTGCCTGTTGCTTCTGGATTCTGCAGTATCCTCTTTAGCGGAAAGCGAGTGACAGCTGTGATCTCATGTGCTTGGAAGTAATGGCGCAGCTTTCTCGAGGCCATGAGAAGGCCGAAAAGCAATTTCTGCACACCAGAGTACCTTGACCTAGCCCCCTGCAGAAGGGAACTGACAAAGTAGACTGGGCGCTGCACCATTTTCTTCTGTATCTCCTCGGGCGCTTGCGCAAATCCATCTTTGCCGGGACCAGAGCTTGTCGGGGAAGCCCCCTGCTTGTCGCTGGATGCGCTTGCCGTGGTTGCTGGCTCATCATCTTCCTTCCTCTCCGCTACTAACGCAGCACTAACCACTTGATTGGTTGCCGCCAGATATAGCAGCAACTTCTCTTGTGGCTTAGGTGCGACAAGTATTGGAGTGGAGGACAGGTATCTCTTCAAGTCCTGCAGCGCATCCTCCGCTTCCGGAGTCCATTTCATTGGACCTGCCTTTTTCAAAATTTTGAAAAACGGTAGGGCGCGCTCAGCTGACTTAGAGATAAACCTGTTGAGAGCCGCCACGCAGCCGGCAAGTCTTCGTACATCCTTGACGCGCTTCGGTGCTTCAATCTGCTCAATGGCCTTGATCTTGTCGGGATTGGCTTCAATCCCCCGCTGAGACACGAAGAACCCGAGAAGCTTGCTGGAAGGGACTCCAAACACGCACTTCTCGGGGTTGAGCTTGAGGCTGATCTTGCGCAGATTTGCAAAAGTCTCTTCTAAATCTTGGATCAGGGTTGCTTTGTCCCTGCTCTTGACCACTATATCATCCATGTAGGCTTCCACATTTCTGTGTATTTGTGGCTCAAAAGCAGTGTGGACTACCCTTGCAAATGTTGAACCAGCATTCTTCAAACCAAAAGGCATCCGTACGAAACAGTATGAGCCACATGGAGTGATGAACGCGGTTTTCTCCTCATCCTCTTCTGCCATGAAGATCTGTTGATATCCTGAGTATGCGTCAAGAAATGAAAGCAAGTCACATCCGGCCGTGGAGTCAACAATCTGGTCAATGCGTGGCAAGGGAAATGGGTCTTTGGGACAAGCTTTATTGACATCGGTGAAGTCGGTACAAAGCCTCCATTTCCCGTTCGCCTTGCGCACGACTACATGATTGGCCAACCACGTAGGATGGAGCACTCCTCTGACGAGGCCTGTTGCTTCCAACTTCTTGATTTCTTCTGCGATGAACTCTTGGCGCTCCATTGCTTGCTTCCTGACTTTCTGCTTGACGGGCCGCGCATGAGGACAGACGGCAAGGTGGTGCTCAATTACTTTCCTGGGAACACCGGGGATGTCAGATGGTTGCCATGCAAACACAGCGATGTTCGCCCGCAGGAAAGCAACGAGCGCGCTTTCCTATTTAGGGTCAAGGGTGGCACTGATGGTGAAAGTACCACCAGTGTCGTCCTCCTTGGCGGACACCTTCTTGGTCGCTGGCGGAGTTGCCATCGTCTTCTTACACTTGCCGGTGGAGCTCGATGGTGCGTCCTCGACGGTAGCGCAGCACTCCGAAGAGGTGCGCTTGCCGGAGTGGGCATCAGAGCTCTTGCCGGGCTTGGTCTTCTTCTTCCCCCCGGGAGCTTCAGCGGCAAGTGTCTCGCGATCTGTTGCGGCTGCTGCTTCCTGGTAGATCTTGTCGGCGCAGATAAGAGCGTCTTTCTTGTCGCTAGGGACAGTGATGACACTTATCGGGCCTGGCATCTTCAGCATATTGTACGCGTAGTGAGAGGCCGCCATGAACTTGGCGAGCGCTGGACGGCCAAGAATTCCGTTGTAAGGCAACGGAAAATCGGCAACGTCAAAAGTGATCCTCTCAGTCCTGAAGTTCAACTCGCTGCCAAATGTCACTGGCAGCGTGATCTTCCCCTTCGGCTTGCTCCTTCCCGGGTTGATTCCTTGGAATGTGCCGGTCTCTTCGAGCTCGCTGTCAGGGACTTGAAGTTTTCGGAGCACAGCGGAGGAGATCAGGTTCAAGCCGGCCCCGCCGTCAACTAGCATCTTAGTGACCTTGAGGTTGCAGATAGTTGGTGAGACCAACATCGGCAAACACCCGACAGCAGTTGTGCGATTAGGGTGGTCCTCAATATCAAAGATGATAGGCGTGCTGGACCATTTCAGAAGCTTGCGTGATTCGACGGGTGGTTCTGCCGCATTGACTTCCCGCACCCACTGCTTGAGTTGGCGGTGCGAAGTATGCAAAGAAGCACCGCCGTCAACGCACAAGACCTCTGTGGCTTTCTGGAACTCCTGCTCGCTGGTCTCGGCATCATCCATGTCTTTGTCGTCATCGTCATTTTCATCCTTGTCGCGGCCGCGGGGAGGTCTGTCGCCTTGCCGCTGCTTGGCGTTGCCGCGGCGTCCTCCCCGGCCGATGCGCTTCGTACCGGATCCCCCAACACCTCCTCGGGCTTTCTCCTTGTCGCGTCGCTCGTATTCGGCCTTTTGCAGCTCGACAAGCTGCTCGACCTTCTTGCAGCTTTGGAGGTCATGGCCCTTGGTGCGGTGGATCTTGCAGTACTGTTTGTTGGTGTTGTCCTGCTTGTCGGCGGCCGTCACAGCCTGGCAGTTGGCGCATGCGGCAACCTCCTTGCCGGAGCTATCAGTCTTGGCTGCCTTGGCGCCACCTTCGTTGCCGGACTGCTCAACAACTAGCACATCTTTGCCTTTCCTCTTGTTGTTGTTCCGCCGCCGGTTTTTGTTTGTCGGGGCAGCATCATCACTGTCAGATCCTCCTGTTCCTGTATTCTCTCCGGGGAGTTTCCTCCCTTCCTCAGCACGTGCACATCTGTCGGCCAGGGCATACAGCTCACTGACGTCCCTGATCTTGCACATCGCCATCTCCTCCCGCATCCTGCGGTTACGCACGTTCTGGTGGAATGCACTGATGACTGCGGCAGGGTGGACGTCTGGGATGTTGCGTTGCACTTGGCTGAATCTCTGGATGTAGCTCTCCTTCCTTCTGGGCAAGTAGATGAAGATCACTCTCCTGGCCATGAGGTTTGTGGCCGCCTGTAAAGGCGCTGACAAACTGATGGCACAGGTCTGCCCAGGAAGATATGGAGTTTTCCGGCAAGTGCATGAGCCAGGACCTGACGTTGGGCTTGAGCACCAGCGGGAAGTAGTTGGCAAGGATCTTGTCGTCGCGCCCCCCAGCAGCTTGCACCGCGATGGTGTATATGCTGAGGAACTCCGACGGATGCAACTTGCCGTCATACTTCTCGGGTACGTCTGGCTTGAAGTTCTTCGTGCTGGGCCACTGGACTTGCCGCAGCTCACGGGTGAACGCAGGGCAACCTACCGCGTACGGCAGGTCGCCTGGTTCCCCTGGCGCATGCATGTCGACAGTGGGCCCAGCGCGCTTGTCTGACTGACGACGCGCTTCTCTTCGGTGCTCGATGCGAGTACGAGCGTCTTCTTGCTGTCGTTCGTGAAGAACTTGGCATTGATCGCGGCGAGCTCGCGCATCTGATGAAGCAGTGGAGTCGCTGTCGTGGCGTACCCGGCGAGTCGGAGATCTTGGCCTTCGGGGCGGAGAGTGCACGGTGGTTGCACCCCCACCGGTCTTGTCGCCATCGGCTCGCACCTGGCTGGCTTGCCGTGGCTGCGATGTGGTCGCCTGCCATGGAGTGTCGCCGTTGGCGAAGCCGATGAGACTCTGAATGGTGGCCCTCCAGTCGTCGATCTTGTCTGGCGTTGGAGGGAAGTCTAGGAGCAGTTGAGCTCGCGCCAAAGCTTCCGCTGGAGTGGCGGGTAGCGGTGGCAAACGGTGCGAGGAGCGGGATATGCTCGGACTTCCAACTACGTTAGAAGGAGCAGTATTCCGTCCAGACGACCGTGCCTCGCTCGCGCCAGCACGTTGGCGCGTATGCTGGCCCGGAGCGTCCCGAGATCCGCCAGCTTGATCTGGGTCCAGCGAGCGTATGGTACCGTGAGTACCACGACGCTGCCGGTCCTGCGCCTCCTGAGATGGGCGCGGTGCGTCTACGGACGCCCGGTCGTCGTGGGAGCCGGCTACGCCGCCGACGGGCAGCGCAGTCTTGTCCTTGGACTCGGTGACACCGTGGGCTCCCTCGTCAACGCCCGTTCTTCCGCCGGCGTCTTCCCCACCAGCCGTTTGCTCCGGCGGCGGTGGATTCAACGCGGACGGAGCAGCCGCTTCCGAAGCCTTCTTCTTAGGCGGCATGTCTTTGAAGTCGATGAATATCTAGCTCACGTGAACATCGGATCAGGTTCGCACAACCTCGACGCCCCCTACCTGGCGCGCCAAAGATGCCGGGGAAAAGCTGGCTCCACGAGCACCTATGGGGACGGAGCCCCTTTTCGGTTCGGCGGGGGGCGGAGGCCGCGCGAAGAGCAGATCGAGGCGGGGCATGTGAGCGGTTTTTACCCAGCTTCAGAGCTCTCCGGAGAGATAATACTCCTACTGCTGCTTTGTGGTTTGTATTGAGTTCTTGCTCGGGAGCGCTGATTTCTACAGTACACTCCAGCAGCTAACGATACCGAGCGTTCTTCTGTTCGTCCTCCCCCTTCCACGTTGTGCATGGACCTCCTTTTATATGCTCAAGGGGTCTCCAACAGGTGGCAACGTGGGCAGGGGCAAAAATGGAAAGGTGTTGCGGTAGGTACAGCTACCTACACAGTGTATCATACCTAACCCTGACGGCAGTGGACGAGGGCATTAAATGCATATCTATGTCGCCCAAACAGTGCAGAAAAGGGACCGTTAGGGACGCCACCGTTCGCCACGATGGCGATCTTGTCAGCGTTGTTTGCCACGGTGCGCCCCTGGCTGCACAGCCTCCTGCCACGTGCGCCTGGAAGGGTCCCAGAGCGACATGTTGATGGATGTGCTGGAGCGCGGGTACAGAGTGGTTGCTTGCCGCGGCAAGCGCCTTGCCGCGGTCGTTGTCTTGTCGCGTCCGGAAGCTTGTCGCTCGCCGGGTCCTGCCGGGACGCGTGGCGCGTCGTGGCTAGTTCCTTGAGATGCCTTGGTTGGCCTTCCCGGCAAGCTCCTCTTGCGGGGGCTCGGTGCCTTGAGTGACCTCCCTGGCAAGCTCCTCTTGCCGAGGCCTTGTCTCCTTGGCTTAAATACTTTGTTCTTGAATGGCTCGAAAGGAACCAAGTAGGTCCTTGGCGGTAACCTGGCAGGCCTTGCCACGGGACGCTGCGACTGCCCGTGCACAAGTTCGGGATACTAGGGTACCCCTACTCTAGTACACCGACATGGCGCCGGCTGGGAACGCGCCGCACGACGGCGCGAGGGACGAGGGTTTTAGTGTGCCACGGTAGTCAGCTGCGGTCGTGGCAACGTTGGAGATGCCCTTTGCTCACATGCGATCCCCGCATGTCAGTGGAAAAGCAAGACTACCCGGCATGGTCTCAGGTCCAGAGGATGCAGTTGGCCGCGCTACAAAACTCCGCGGACGCGTCGCGGCGCCCCGTGCATCTTTGACGAGCCGGGTGTTGGGGTGTGTTTGGATTGTGGCCAAAGTGCACCTTACCAAAATTTTGGTCATGACCCAAAGATTGGTCTTTGTTTGGATGGTTGCCATTTTTTGGCATGCCAATGAACTCTAGCCAACTCTAGTTCATTTTGCTTGCCAATGTCGGCCAAATCATGGGCAACCAATACCTCAACCAAAATTTTGGTCATGACCCAAAGATTGGTCTTTGTTTGGATGGTTTCCATTTGTTTGGCATGCCAATGAACTCTAGCCAACTCTAGTTCATTTTTCTTGCCAATGTCGGCCAAATCATGGGCAACCAATACCTCAACCAAAATTTTGGCTACCCAATGCTTTGATGGGGCAACCTTGGGCACAAACCAAACATACCGTTGGTCGTGCCACAGCACTAACGCCACCCTCGGCACACTGAAACCGACTGTGTCTAGCGATGATATGAGCGTGTCGCTCACCGCGGTCGCCGTGTCCAAAGGCGGTGTTGGAGCTGCGCCCCATTGTTGGCCCCAACGACCCACGTGAACGGTTGTCGGTGGCGAGGAGGTCGTGGGTGAGCTCCTCCATTGGACTAGTCTGCGCTACGTCGGTGTGCCCCACATGTCGGTTTCCCTGTTTTCCCGGCCATATTCGAGCGTCAATGCTCCGCGTCCGCATTAGGCCTTTCACTGTGTAGGCCAAGAGAGACAACTTATTGTTTATTTGAGCCGTTCAAGTATAATCATGTGGCGTTTGCTTATTTCTCATTCCTCTCCAACCCTCTTCTCCATCGATCATGTCGCCCTCCAGTCGAGTCCATCCTCCCGCATGCCTCATTTGAACATTCCGCCAAGTATCATTCGCATGTACCCACCCTAGTCCTCTTTCAATAGATCTCCGGACCCCGAGATGAAATCGAGAGGGAACGAGTGGGGGCACGTGATACCTAAGGCGGATTCAAAATTTTGAACCGGTGATCATAGCATCCGCAAATCATATATAAAGGGTATTCAATGTTCGTTTCGTTTTTGAACGTACAATATACTCCCTCCTATCCTTTCTAGTTTACATATAACTTTTATGTGTAGTCAAAGTATCTCTACTATGATCAAAAAGGTATCAACATTCAACAACGCCCAATCAATATTGTTAGATCGTACGTACTCCTATATTTGTACTCGAGATGGTTTCCAATTTGACTATTGACAAGATTAATAGTATATCAGATGTATAATGTGAAAATTGTATCATTGGAAACTCCTTTCACATAAGAATTTGACCGTATGCTTTGTGTAAGTTGCATGTCATATATTATTACTCTAACATTTGGTCAAAATTAGCCTCGAAAAACGCATTAGACCCTGTATGCTTTGTGTAAGTTGCATGTCATATATTATTACTCTAACATTTGTGTAAGTTGCATGTCATATATTATTACTCTAACATTTGGTCAAAGTAGTATAGTGGAAGTGGATCCTCTGACGTAGGTATCCCTGCCTTACCCTCCCTTTCAGTCACTTACTGGCGGACCCCATGCTTGCTAGGCCCCGCATGTCAGTTACACAATGGGTTCGGCCACGTCAGGGGATCCTCATCCGTAGTATACTCCCTCTGTTTTTATTTACTCTGCATAAAATGGAGGGAGTGGTGGTATAATAAATGACGCGGGCGGGGGAGGGGGAGGGACGTCGGTTTGCTCTCAACTGCGGTCCCACAAGCGAGCGACAACGCAAGACAAAGCGTGTTCCATTCGGTGAGCGACGTGGAGGGTCCAGCGTGCCGGGCTGCAACGCGAACGCGACAAGAGCGATGTACAGTCAAAACCGATTGACCAGTCATCACCGGAACCACTATTCACACTAGAACCTTCACTGCTCGGCCTATGCTAGCAACTGCCCTAAAACCACACCAAATCTCCAGCCCATTCCCCCACCTTTCAATCCCCTAGCCCGCATCAAGCGTCCCCTAGTTCGCCGGAAAGCCATGGTGCGCCGCAAGATCACTTACTACAAGATGCTGACTCCGGAGCGCCGCGCAGAAATCACGGCGGCGGTCGGCGCCACAGACCTCCGTTCCCAAGCTCGCTTTGCGGCGGGCCAATCCCCGAGTTCTCTGGAGCCAAGCTACGCAGAGGAGGAAGCCGATCCAATGTTCATGGCGGAGGTCGCAGAAAAGAAGGCCCCCGATGGGTATGAGATGATGGACGTCGACTTCGTGCTGGCGTCCGAGTCCCCCATGGTGCAGGCGGACCAGCGGTTCAACATGGCCATACTAAAGGAGGACCGGGAGGCAGAGGCTCAACTCGACGTGGAGCGCGCGCATGCCGCTGCCATCGAGGCTCTCCTGCAGGCGGAACTGGATGTCGTGGATGTGAACCGGCCGGCGGAGGCTCAACTTGAGGCGGAGCGCGCGGATGCCGCTGCCATCGAGGCCCTCCTGTAGGCGAAACTGGACGTCCTGGACTTGAACCGAGCGGCAGAGGCTCGACTCGACGCAGAGCACTCGGATGCCGCTCTCATCAACGCCCTCCTGCAGGCGGAACCGGACGTCCTGGACTTGAACCGGGCGGCGGAGGCTCGACTCGACGCGGAGCGCGCGGATGCCGCTGCCATCGAGGCCCTCCTGCAGGCGGAACCGGACGTCCTAGACTTGAACCGGGCTATGCTCTCGTCCGTGCAGACTGCCCACACGCTCCGCTTGAACGAGTAGCTGGAGGCCGAGGACAACCACGGTGCGGAGACACATGTCGTCAGCGCCGGCTGGTTCGCGCCGGCAGCCAAAGACGACGAGGCCGTCTCTTTCCTCGAGCAGTGATAGTTTTTCTTTATGTTGTTGTTTTTATGGATCTTTTGTTGTGTAACAACATATATTTGTTATGCAAGTCGCCTGACTTGGGTCAGTCTACCATTTCAGGCGGTTGGATGAATAACCTACGTCTCCTAGCCCTTCTTTCCTTCTTCCTCACGTCTTCTTCTTCCCCAACAGACCACCGCACGGGTCGTACGGATACTCCCCAACATGCAGTTGGATAAACATACTCTATGAACGAATATTATGTGCCAGCGATAGGATGGCTGAATTTGGTTTGTTCACATGCGACAGCACGTGTCAGTGAGGGTGCGTTCCCTTGGTTGGGTTTGCGGCGTGCAGGAGCGAGTTTGTGAGGGTGCGGTGCGACCGCGGCGTGCAGGACCGACGGTGTGAGGGTGCAGTGCGACCCTGACAGCCGTGCGCAAGTGTACCTCCTTCTCAATTTGAAAACTTTAGGCAAGCTTGGCAAAAATGTGTGCCGAAGTTTGGCAATGCAAGGCCTAGACCCAAGCAGGATAATTATGTACGTACTAGGAGTACTAGTGTTAAAAAAGAAAGGCGGGGTTTTCCTTCGCGGGATTTAATCGATACAAATCCTCATTTCACGTGTCAATTAATGCGTATTTTTTGCTCCAAAGACCAAAGAGCTAACCATCTCACTCCTCATCGCTTGATTAATGCAGCGCCATGCAAACCAACCTTCTCACTTCCGCATGCATGTAGGGGATATTAATGTCCTTGGTTGCTAACCCCATCAATTTTTCCTCGATTAGTGTTAGTGGCCCTTTGCAAATTGTAATTTTGATATACTGGCCTTGTGTACAAAAAAATGGAGGTAGTAACTATATTTGACTTCCTTCCTCATTGCGGTGACGTCGATGATATCTTTTTTTGGTGGTTTGGCGAAGTGCGTTTGACAGAGAACACCATTGAGGGAGACCACGGTAAGTCGTCCGCAAGTGCCGCCTGCAAGCCGAGACAACCGCCTTATTTGCATCCAGGAAGTCCTTTACTAGTACTACTAGGAGTACTAGTGCGGTGAGATGGTTTCTCGAAGAAGGCGATGGAGAAGCGGAGTCAGCGAAGAGTGAAACGATGGTTGCTTCGTCCGTGTTTTTGTGATTTGACGCCTCACAGCTTTGTGATTTGTGATAGAAGGGACTGGGGAGTAGACTCTATGCTCTATACTGTACTACATGCGTCCAAGCATGGGAGAAAGACGAGAGACGTTGCATTTTTCTATTCCTTCAATCAATCAATCAGGGAGCTTCGGTTCCATCTTTTTGGCTTTGGCAACACCGTCCACAATGGTTCCCACGATGCCAAATGCTATTTTCACATTTGGCTACATATTGTGGATGCCCTTAACCGTACCACTTGGTTTTGCTCCTGTGTGCTATCTATACAAATCTCAATTAAATTGATCTAAAAAATTATAGAATCAAGATTAGTAAAAAGGAGGTGATTTTGCCGCGTGGATGGCGGGGGAGGTTTCTTATTTGAGCAATGCTACATTCACATAATGGTTTACGTAAAGTTACGAACTGATGTGATGTGGGACTATTTGATTGGATTAAAGGAGAGGATTATGCCCACCCCACCTGAAAATCAGGGGGGCATATATAGATTAGATGGAAAGTATACGTAGCAGCTACGTAGCCCTTTGTAAGTCTAGGATTAGGCTTCTTATTTTCGGAGGACGTTGTCCTGGCGGTTTGCTAACATGCGGTCCCACGTGTCAGTGCTTTACCAAGCCGACCCGCATCCCACATGAGGCAGAACAACGGCAGAAGCAGCACGTGGTTAAGTTGAAGAAGATGAGGGAGAAGCGGATTCAACAACGAGTGAAATGATGGTTGCTTCATCCCTCCAACTTAACTGCGGGAAAGGTGCACCTTTGTGATTTGACGCCTCATTGCTCATTACTATGCCGGTGCCATGACTGGGGTGCTTCACCCCGGCTACTCTGCACTGTATTCTGGTATGGCACATGGACCCGGTAGCTTGATGTCCCACATGTCGGCGAAAGGTACTAGAAGATTTATGAAAGCGAGCGCTCCACTCTTACGACGGAGGAGTAGACGACTCGACGGCCCAATGAACTGTCACTTGTACTGTATAGTACTATAGTTTTGCTGTTTCGCACGATCCATCGATACAAACCCGATTAAACAGGAAAGGGCGGGATTTTTCCTGCGCGGTAAATGATACTGGCCATACATTTCAAAGGCAATTTGAATGTATGCAAACTGAATAATTATAAGTAACAATATGATATCTAGTAAAACTAAAAACACATATGATTTATTGTGTTACAGTGTAGTAGTAGTGCTGTATTGCATAGTTGTTAGATGTAACATGCGAGAACGTGTAGAGATGTAGTTTTGGAGGGCCTACAGAGAGAAAAGCGTAATACAGTCACCGAACTTCAGAATAAGCTGATTACGGTCACTATATACGTTTTGTGGTGATTATACGATCACTTGCTCACAGTTCAGCATCGGATTGCACTCTGCTGACCGGCCAAATAGTCTGCGTGGCGCCATGTTGACTAGTTAAATTGACCACGTTCCTTGTGGGTCCCACCTGTCAGTTCGCATAGCCAAAAGGTCATATAAACAAAAATTTATGCAGGCGCGACAAGGCTCCAACCCGTACGCAGGAATCACCTGGTTGTGTATGTGTCTGTCAGGGCCTGATGTGTGCGCATGCACATGTAGGTTGAGCACTTGAGCGTGAGAGTGTGTGTTGGTCGTGTGGTGTACCAGTGTGTGCATGCATGCGTGTGTGTGTGCGTGTGAGTGTTGCGTGCGTGCGTGTGAATGTTGCGTGCGTGTGTGGCTGCGTGTGTACGTGTGAGTGTTGCGTGCGTGCGTGGGTGCATGTGTTTGTGTGAGTGTTGCGTGGATGCAGCTCGTGTGCATGCGTGCATGTGTGTATAATCACCACACCAGCTCCTGTGTGTTAAAACAGACGACTCAGCGTACCAATACAGGGCCACCTTGTCCGCTGTGCCCGCGGTCATGACTTCGAACCACCGTCCATATATTTTTTTTGTCGTTTGTTTTCATTCTTACTAGCAAGATGCCCGTGCGTTGCACGTAACATCAAGATGCATTTGTATGACTTGTTTATCTTGTGAGAGAAAAGGATGAACGAGGGAAGGCCTTATTTGCAAATGTGGAGAGGTGTGTGGGTACCTTTTTGCAAAATTGCCATAGTTTCTTTCCTATCCGTCGGATATAAATCGGACGACCTATATTGCAGGATGGCAGACACACCATCATCACCAACTCTGTTTTTTATAAGAGTGTATTTTATGTATTTTCTAAGCGTGTAGATGTAGAGTAGATACAAGTCGACAGGTGGGCACAATGGTAGTGACATAATGTGATGCAACACTAGAGGTGCCACGTGGAGCGTTTAACTGGTCAACTAGTCATGTCATGTGCAAATACAGAGCTGTATGGTGAGCCCGTGACTGTATAATAACCACTAAATGTAAATGGTTACCATAATGAGTGGATTTTGAAGTCCAATGTACGTATCGTGCTTTCGCTTCAAATACAATGATCGTCATTGCATATATCGCGAGAGAAAGATGAAACATGAGTGAATTTTCTGGGGGCTTACTTTTAGAGGACCTGGAGATAGTTTTGTGTGCATACGTGAAAGGGGCGTACAGGGGGGTATGCGATGGAGAGAGAGATGCTCTTCGTTTCTCTTTATTATGACTAACTTTGTATATAGTATATAAATATACAAATTCACAGTGCAGAATAAATATCATTGTGGGCACCATGCAATGCAAATTAGCGTTTGTACTCCTCCATATAACTTTGTAATGTTGTATATATGTAGAAACTCTAAAATAATTTTTTGGCCACACTTTATTCAAAAGGAATGTTGTATGCGAAATAAACATGAAGAGAGGGCTTTTTAGATCAATGGGGTACATGATGTAACATGTGTGAATTTCTAGTTGATGCATTTGGCGGGGCCTAGAGAGGTATGTGTGTGTATTACGTATTCGAGAGAGGCATGGATAGAGGGGCCGACGGGGGTGGGGCATGGGAGAGATAGCACGAGAAATGAGAGTGGTCTAGAGAGAGAGACGAATATGACGTCACGACAAGAGATTCCATTCCCTTGAGTGTGTATATGCAAGGGGGGAGGGAATAGAGGCACCAGGAGAAATTTTCTGTGTGTGTGGTGTTTGTGTTGGTATGTGTGGTTGTGAGAAGATAATGAGACGTGGGGGCAGAGGGTGTGTCACCACGTGAAGTCCAGTGGGTCGAGGTGAGGCCCTTGGTTCGGTTCCGTCCTGCGCCACATTGGTCAGCCCATGACGAATTTAGGAAGACCCATGGATGACTAGTCGTACAAGACAAAGATAGCAGAATTGTGAAGGACTTTGTGTCCACTTACAAAGCCGGCTAGGATTTGTAACCCTAGGTTCTCGGACTATGGTAACCCCTTTATCTCTGATATTACTATTCATCCAACCTAACTTTAAGGGGCATCCTACAGAATGCTCTGCTAGAATCATACTCGTCGATTAGGAAGAGAGGTGTGAGACAATGCATGAGAGACAGGCGTAAAGATAATGTGCGTACATGAGACACGTAGGCATGTCCATCTATATACAAAGGGTCGATGAGGATTGTGCGTGTGTATGTTTGTGAGAGGAAGAGTGCTTCTGATAAAGGTTAGTGAACAGTTGTAAATGGTTACGAGAGGGAGGGAGGGTTATATCTAGAGCATGTGTGCGAGAAATACACCTCGGGAGAGATTGTGTGAGCATGTGTGAGAGACCACCGATGGAGAGTGAAACTAGATGTAAAAGACTGCTCTACACATTGATTGAAGATATAAATTGTATCCAAATATTAGGATGGGATCATGATATTTGCAATTCGCGTAAGGAGCGGTCATTGATCCATCAGACATCTAGATTCTATTGAATTTGAGCATGTCTATGTTATTATTCGACACAATTGATCCACATAGTTAGTATTTTGAACACCAGACAATGCATCACTTTAGCAATCGAATATAAACGTGAGTATAGTTCATGTTGTGTGTGTAAAGCACATTATACATACGAAAGTTACACAATGGACATTATAAATAGCTACCTGTGAACTAGCATACATTTGAATTCAACTTAAGGTGGTAAAAAATCGAATTCAACATGAAGTCCATTCAATTATTTGAATTTGATATCATGGCATTTGTAAACCATACCTAAATTATGGGGGCACCAATCTTTGCTCTGATTTTGTACATAATAGCATATGTAGTCGTGTACAAAATAGATTCAAATTTAGCTCCTCCATTCCAAAATAATCGTAGTTATAGGATTTTCAAGTGTCAAAATTTCAAAAATAAGCGAATAATTTAATGAGGTTTTCAAACATACAAGGTCAAATATAACGTTGTCTATTTAGGTCAATCCTCATAGTTCAAGAGTACTCTAAACGTGAATGCTTGTGTTTCAAAATTTCGAACGAAGCACCAAAAGAGCCTTTACTCGCCCGAAACCGTGTGAGACCAATGTTTGGTAGTACAAGGAAATTACTTTTATAATAACTCCGACCCGTGAAACCTACCTGCCCGACGTCCAAAGGTCCAAATCGGGATAGGTTTGTAGCTTCATCTAGACGCCACGCAACCGCATCCGAAAAACATTCATACACAATGGCCGCCTAAGAACACATCCGCGCGGCCGAAATCGCTCCCGCCCACTATTTGGGACACCTGGGATTACCATCCTACCTCCGCCCCGCAGTAGGTCTAAAATTTAAGAGGGGGGCAAAGATTCTACTTTCCCCAAATTTCAAACAAGCGCGTCCCATCTTCTGTTCAAAAAATCCAAAAACAAGCGTGTCCCAGACTGAAACATGGTTCCCCCCCACCCATCTGATTCCCCATTCGTACTTCGTGGGCGCCAAAACTACCTCTCCACCAGCCGCGAAACCCCGGCGTCCTCCATCAGCCACCCCATCCCACACATCAACCGCCGCCCTCCTCCATCACGCCGGAGCCGATACCCCGACATCGTCGTCCACCGCAACCTCAACCGCAATGCCCTCCACGGCTAGTAGTTGAAGCCGAGGCCGAGCCGTCCATACCCGAGCCAGTTCAACCACACTGTCATGCGCCTCACCGCTGCCGCTCCAACTTCGCCACCCTCCACCGTACCGGAGCTGTTCCTGCTATGTTGTCCTTCGCCGCCTCGGATCTGCTTCTCCTCCGCCGACATACGGCCACGGCAACACAGTCAACAATTTGGCCATGGGCTCGTCCAAGCCTGCACCCTCCAGAACATCGGTTTCCCCGGTAAAAAGAAGAAGATCGGCGCGACATGTGGAGGTGACCACACCGGCAACCTAAAAAGGTACTCCTCTTCCCTTATTCGTGCAAATCTTATGTCTCTGCTTGCACGGTATTCATCCCACAGAAGACACTAGTTGACTGCTTCTTCTTGATACTAGATGTTCCTAGTAACTCGCGATGCACAAGGTTTCTCCTCATATACTATCTCACCTTAGCTAGAGGTCCGTCGCCCCCCTGAATTTCAATTTTTGGCCAGTTGATTCCCAATTAATAGAAGCATTCCCCAGCGTAATAGGCGCTAGTACGCCTATTACGCCAGGGAAGCAGCGCCTTGGTGTTTATCTTAGGGGTGTGTGCGGCCTAGAGCTACTGGCTCCCGATCTGGAGGTCGGTCGGGATTAAAGGGATGGCATGGGGGCGCTGCCAAGCACGACGGTGGTGTGAGGTCGATGGGAGGGGCGGAGGCAGGGGTCTGGGCCGGTGGTTGCTGGCGGTTCGAGAAAGATCATCAACAGTGACTGGCGGGAGGTAGACGAAGGCCATCTGCCCATTCCTTATAGATCGGGCGGTTCATTAAAAAAATCGACTGGCCTATTTATTTTCAGTCGACTGTTATCTTAGATATGACCACATGTGGTGGTGTGCTAGAGGAGTACCTGCATTTCCTGTACTCATATATTACAAAATCATACGGAGTAGAATCTAATTTTGTTTCCCATGCAATGTTGTAGAGCTATCATATGTCTCCTGTCATTTATTTTTCAGCCACCTGCTATCTACTACTTTTACAGTGCACTAGTTCTGCACACACTTCACCCTTACTCTCACTATTGTGTTTTTATGCAAGGGTATTTCAGACTCTGCTGCCATGAGAGAAGCCAAAAAGAAAAGAGAGAAGTCGCTCCAGCTTCATATGCGGGTAGGCAAGACACGTTACAGCGCTATAAAGGGTGCAGTGTCAGCAGATGGAGACGGTAAACGTAGCTCTGGAGTTAATGACCTCGCTCGCAATGAACCACCATCCCAGGTGCTTGCTTTAACTTCGCGGTGTCATATGTGGTTGTATGTTCCATATGGTGTCTAGCTTGTATTCAAAAGGCCGAAGTCAGTAAGATAAGGAAAGATATTTTTTACATGAACCACCATCCTGTGAGCACCAGAAGACAAATAGCTAGTCAGGGCACTGGCCGAGCCAGTGACAAGCCCAGCAAAGATAGGCATCACCTGGAAGCCAACTAAAAAGCTGCGATGGTGGCGAAGCAGCCCGCCTCCCACCAGGCTCTCAGGTCCTAGATGATCATGCTCACCACTCCAGCCGGATGTCTAGCTTGTATTGCTTCCAATTTGGTTAAATTGCATTTGCTTAGCTTACACATTATACCTTTGAATATGACATGCCTTTCTGTTTTTGGTACATACTAGTACATCTGTGTATAAACCATGTTCTTACATCAAACTAATGTTCTTGTGTATCCCTCATCAATCACTTATGACGAAGCAGGCAGGCAAGGGGACTACTCCTCATTTAAAGAATGCAGCGTCAGCCTCTCGACATGATTCTCAAGAAACATAAATGCTAGATGAAGATAGTGAACGTAGCTCTGTAGTTGATTACAACATTTCCCCTACACTAGCATTGTAGGTGCTTGCTCTAACTTGGCAGCGTGATATGTGGTTGCATGTTGCATATGGTGTCTAGATTGTAATTCTTCAAATCTGGTTAAACTGCATGTGCTAGTCTGCTTAGCTTATACATTATACCTGTTAATGTGACATGCCTTCCTGTATTTAGTACATAGTACATCTGTCTATTAAGCATGTTTTTACATAAAACTATTATTTTTTTGTATCCCGCATCAATCAACATGATGAGACACCTTTAGTATATGCAGTGCGATATTAGTTGCATCTTTCATATGGTTTATAGCATGCGTTGCTTCTAATTTGTTGAAATTCCATTTATGATGGGACGCTTTTAACTTGGCAGAGTCATATTGGTTGCATCTTTCATGTGGTGTCTAGCTTACATTGCTTCTTATTTGCTAGAATGGTTTCGGCTTAGTTTACATAAAGAGTTGTGAACATGCCATGTCGTGCTGTTTTTCATACATATTCCATACTGGTATCATGTGTTTTCCTTACATCAATGTAGTGATTGTCAGTATCATGCATGAATGAGTTCTGAAGAGAGAATTTTATTGCTTTTTCTTGTCGGTTTTACTTGACAATTCAAAATCAATAAAGCGGAAGGAAGTTAGCAAGGCAGCGGATAAAGGTGCTCCTTCCGAATAGAGGGACTCTACAGTTTCTACTCCTGCACACCCCCAAGATGATTTCCAAGACAACACATGCATAGACACTCAACAAAGCTGTGTTTATGATGAGAACGTCTCCCCTAGTGCAGCATCACCGGTGTTCCCTCTAACTTGGCACTGTTATATGTGGTTGCATGTTATGTGTGATGTCTAGCTTGTATTGCTTCTAATTTTGTTGAATTCCATCTGCTTACTTTACACATTATACTTGAATAAGACACGTGTTCCTGTTTCTAGAACATACAATATCTGTCTATCACACCATGTTCTTACATCAAATTACTACTATTGTGTAACCTGCAATAATCACTTATCATAAGACACGTTTGACTTCGGAGTGTGATATAGGTTACATCTCACATTCTTTTCTAGCTTGTACTACTATTTTGTTGAAATGTCACTTATGACGAGACAGTTTTAACTTGGTAGAGTGATATTCGTTGCATCTTTCATATGGTGTCTAGCTTTCATTGCTTCTAATTTGTTGAAATGCCTTCTAATTTGTTGAATATGCAATGATGTGAATATGCAATGGCACTAATGACGAGAGACCTCTAACATGGTAGTGTGATGTTGTCTGCATCTTGCATATGATTTATTTCTTGTACTGCTTCACATTTATTTAAACGCCATTTATGATGAGACACTGTTAACTTGGCAGAGCAATATTTGTAGCATCTTTCATATGGTGTCTACCTTCCATTGCATTGCTTCTAATTTGGTGAAATGTCTTCTTCTTAGTTTACACATCATAGTTCTGGTTATCTCTTCCATCCTGTTTTTCATACATATTACATCCTCCTATCATGTGGTTGTCTAAGATCAAAGTTCAGTTCGTCTGCATCACGCATCAATTTGTTCTGAAGAACTAAATTGTTATTTGTTTTTCTTGTCAGCTTGACTTAACATGGCACAGAGAAAGAGGAAGAAACACAGAATGGCAGGGAATGAGAAGCGGATGAATCCTGCAGATTCTGCTGGTAATGATGGTGCAATAGAAGGTCAAAGTCCAGTGGAAAATTCTACAAACACGGCATCCCATGCTACATGAGTTGCAAAAAAAGCCAAATAAAAACAAATAGCTGCCACCAAACAAACAGATACAACCCTAGTTCTTGCAACACCTACCACAGTACTACCAGCTGCACGACTTACTCGTGCATCAACTGAGCTAGCAGCATGTTCCCAAGCTCCCTTGCCACCTGACACTACTTCCCAAGCACTCTTGACACAAGACGAGTTGGCAATATCAGATGAACCTTGTGAGCTTCAACAGCAAGAAGGTAGTTGCTGGAGTTAAGTTACAGTTGCATGCTTCTTTATATGTAGTCTCATAGTTTGATGTACACTAACACTTCCTATGTTCGTTGTTGGACTAGCACCTAGGCGCAAGAGGAAACAAACATCAGGGATAATGCTCTATAGGTTAACTGAATCTAGAGGAGGAAGAATGGAGATCCGTTTTGAGGCAGGTTTAAAAAGGCCACGTGATGCCACAGAGTCAGCCAAGTTAGTATCAGAGGCAGCGGTTGCCGTTAGGTGTCATGTACGTATCCTCCCAACATGGATTTAGTACAGGAATGACAAAGACGAAACCTAGTTCAACACCTTCCTCGACAATTTATCTGTAAGTACGGTTATGTATGGAAACTAGTAATATCGTCTTGCTCTGTCCCATACTTTCTAGGTTGCTGATAATGAGACTCCCATAATTTTCAACAGATCAGGTTCAAGTTGGATAGCCAAGATGATGCAACCAGACAAGCTTGCACCCATGTTTTCAAGTCTGCTCTGTGACAGTATCGGTATAACTTGAGGAAAACTCACTTTGAAGGCAAGGCTAACAGTGAACTTTCCCAAACATCTCAAGTGGAAAATATATCGGATGAAGACTGGAGGGGCCTTGTTAAACACTGGTCTGATCCGAAGTATCAGGTACATTATATATATGTGATCAGATCACATGGTGAAGTCCTATTTACGCATGTGCCACACAAATCTATCTTATTGTAGGTGAACTGCTCAAAGAACAAGGCCAACCGTACGGAAGTGAAATTCCAACATACGACAGGATCTCGTAGCTATATTGCACACTGCAAGGCTCTTGTATTTAGCTGTTGTTTCACTCTTTTCACTGTACCATATTATCAGATCTATATTAACTTGTTCGAAATGCAGAGGAAAGCCCGCAAGGACCAAAAATTACCTGAACCAAATCCCGTGGAAATCTTCAAGGACTGTCACACCAGCAAGAAGAAGGGCGTGACTACACTAGTCAAAGCCGCTATTGTAAGTCCTTAATCCTCATGCCTTTTAACTACTACTTACTCTGACTTGTTCCTTGAACAGCATGGTTTGCAGCCAATGTCTATTACTCTTTTCAATTTTATACACAATTGACTTAGCGTATCATTGCACCTTACAAGGTTTGAAAGAAAGGAGTGATGTTCCTTTGATCTTGACCCGTAATCTAGTTCCGTGCTGGACTTGCCCACACAATGTTACAATTGCTTGTTTGTCTATTCTCAGTTGTTTTGTGATATGAATAATGTCATACTATGCTTACCATATTATAAAATTCGTCTCTTTATCCTTAGCCCTCAATACAATGTGAAGAAATAGACAATACATTAGCGATGGTACATGGTCATATGTTTGGAACCTGGTTTTATTATGTACTTTGCAATAAAATACAACTAATATTTTACATGGGTTTACCAGAATAAGTTCTGTATATAGACCAAAGCTATTTTGTTTGGTCTTGCTGCCTCCTCAATATCTTCTAGTACTACTAATGTAAAACCTCAACTTTTCAGCGAGCTATGGAAAAAATGGTGGAACCGCCACCTTCTGAAGGTGGTGAGGCAACTATAACTGCAATGTCAGCTCTTGCTGCAGCGGGTCAGTACCTGTCCACTAACAGTGCCAAAAGCATGTTCATGCGTAATACTGGGTTGGTTGTTAAGGCAATATCATCCAAACTGCCTCATGGTCAAGATATGCAAGCTCAAAGCAATGTTGTATCTGCGCTCCAAACACAAGTCCATTCCCTAACAGAGACCCTTTGTGAAACAAGGAGAAACATTGCTCAATGTCGTGAAGATATGCATGGTTTTGAAACTAGACTATCAGACACTTGCTATGTTGTTGAGGAGCCTAGGGGAAATGAAGGCGAGGGTTATGGTGCTCCATCAGACAATACAGCATGAAAACGTAACAGTCACGTCAAAAGAACTGAGCTTCTGAACTTCTGGTGGTGCATTTATCTGCTAGACTGTTAAGTTTTATGCCAACCTTCCTTTTTTATATAGTTGTAATTGGTTTGGTGCGATACAAAATTTATTCTTAACGTGCAGCCACCAGCTGAAGAAAACAGCAATCCATTTTTGTATAGTGTAGGGTGTTCCCTATATTTGCACTGGTGGCGATCTTTGATGCTGAGTGGATGTAATCTGTGCAATCGCTTTAATAGCCTAGCGTTAGTTTCGGCCTTATTTATTTCCTAGTCTTCTTTTTCCCTGGTTTGCTAGTGGTCGCAACTACCATGGGCCATATACGGGCCGTAGGATCCATGGGTCTCCTACGGGCCGTCGATAAATGGGCCTGTAATCGGTGGGCGTAATCGGGCGTGATAAATCGGGCGGTCGGATAAGTGGGTCTACATGGGCCGTAATCGGGCGTAATTGGTATCAGCCCAGCACGATAACAGGCCGTCGGACAGAAAGGCTTAATTCTATCACAGGCATAACGGGTCGTTAATGGGCTAGAATATAGGACGGGCTGGAAACGGCGCAACGGGTTAACAGGCCAGAAACGGGCCGACTCTTGCCATGGGCCGAATTTGTCCCATTAGAGTAACAGGCCAGTAACGGGCCGACTCTTGCCACGGGCCGAATTTGGCCCATTAGGGGAATAGGCTAGTAATGGGCCGACTCTTGCCATGGGCCGAATTTGGCCCATTAGGGGAACAAGCCAGTAACGGGCCAGAAGTAATCGAGGGCCGAAAAGGAGACCAAGAACATATGGGCCGTCAATAGGCCGAAAGCTAATAGGGGCTGGAAACGACCCATGTAAATCACAGGCCGTTAACGGGTATAAATAAAATTACTCCTCATTATGGGCTAGAGTCACCGTGGGCCTGTAAAGGGCCGAAAGATACGAAGGCCTCATATGGGTCGAAAGACGTCGTGGGCCATACATGGGATGAAAGTGAAATGGGCTGGTGTTATATTCGACGGCCCACATGACGTTGTTGGGCCGATTTCCTTAGGGCCTAACGGGCCGTGAGTTAACGGGCCGTAAAATGGGCTATTTGCAAAGAGACCGTTAAGAGGCTTTTCATGGGCCAGTGTAGGATCGGAAGTATGTCTAGAGGGGGGTGATTAGACTACTTGACCAAATAAAAATCTATCCTTTTCCCAATTTTAGTTCTTGGGAGATTTTAGCTATCTTAGCACAAGTCAAGCAATCTTCACAGAATTCAAGCAAGCATGCAAAGAGTATATGAGCAGCGGAAAGTAAAGCATGCAACTTGCAAGAATTTAAAGGGAAGGGTTTGGAGGATTCAAATGCAATTGGAGACACGGATGTTTTTGTCGTGGTTCTGATAGGTGGTGCTATCGTACATCCACGTTGATGGAGACTTCAACCCATGGAGGGTAACGGTCGCGCGAGTCCACGGAGGGCTCTACCCACGAAGGGTCCACGAAGAAGCAACCTTGTCTATTCCATCATGGCCGTCTCCCACGAAGGACTTGCCTCACTAGCGGTAGATCTTCACGAAGTAGCCGATCTCCTTGCCCTTACAAACTCCTTGGTTCAACTCCACAATCTTGTCGGAGGCTCCCAAGTGACACCTGGCCAATCTAGGAGACACCACTCTCCAAGAAGTAACAAATGGTGTGTTGATGATGAACTCCTTGCTCTTGTGCTTCAAATGATAGTCTCCCCAACACTCAACTCTCTCTCATAGGATTTGGATTTGGTGGAAAGAAGATTTGAGTGGAAAGCAACTTGGGGAAGGCTAGAGATCAAGATTCATATGGTAGGAATGGAATATCTTGAGCTCAACACAAGGGTAGGTGGTTCTCTCTCATAAAATGTGTATTGGAAGTGAAGATATGTTCTGATGGCTCTCTCCACGAATGAAGAGTGGGTGGAGGGGTATATATAGCCTCCACACAAAATCTAACCGTTACACACAATCTGCCAAACTCGGTGGGACCGAGTTGTTAAACTCGGTCGGACCGATTCAGCAAACCTAGTGACCGTTAGGATTTTCGGTGGGACTGAGATGCAACTCGGTAGGACTGATATGGTTAGGGTTAGGGCATAACGTAATCTCGGTGTGACCGATTACACAAACTCGGTGGGACCGACTTTGGTAATAAGCTAACCAGAGAGTTGGTCAGGTAAACTCGGTGGGACCGATTCGCTCTTTTCGGTGAGATCGAAATGTTACGAAAGGGAAACAGTGAGTTTACATTGCAATCTCGGTGGGACCGATCACTCACTTCGGTTGGACCGAAACATTACGAAGGGAAACAGAGAAATTGCAATCCCATCTCGGTGAGACCGAGATCCCTATCGGTTAAACCAATTTGCTAGGGTTTGTGGCAGTGGCTATGACATGTGAAACTCGGTGGCTCCGGATAGGAAGAATCGGTGGGGACGAGTTTGACTTTAGGTTTGGGTCATATGTGGATATGGAAAGGTAGTTGACGATTTTGGAGCTTATCTCTAAGCACATGAAGCAAGAGGCTCATTAAGCAACACCTCATCCCTCCTTAATAGTATTGGCTTTTCCTATGGACTCAATGTGATCTTGGATCACTAAAATAGAAGATGTAGACTCTTGTTCTTGAATCTTGAGCCAATCCTTTGTCCTTGTAATTTGGAGGGATCCACTTTCCTCATCCATGCCATGCCATCCATTAAGCTTTTCTGAAATATTCATCTTGGAATGATGTTAGCTCAATGAGCTATATGTTGTTAGGAATTACCAAAACCACCCAGGGATAATTGCACTTTCAATCTCCCCCTTTTTGGTAATTGATGACAACATATAGATCAAAGCTTCGACAAATGATAATAAGATTGGAATATATCGTCGCTTTGAGAAGTATGTGATAAGTAAGAGCTCCCCCTAAATTTGTGCATATTTAAGATTTGCTTTGGACTGCAAATGCACAATGAGTTAGGATCATGGGTTACTCTTCCATGTCACATACATCTTGGTGGAGCGCTCAAAATGATAAGAGTTAAATGCATGCACTCATCACCAAGCAAAGTGAATGATCAACATAAGGATAAATTGATAGTAACATCCAACAAGCATTAAGTGTAGCTTATGATCAAACACATGATCATCAATGTCTCACAGATAAAAGCATAGTATCTCAAGCACTCAAAAGCAATCAAAAAAATTCAACCAAGAAGACAAGAGAGAACAAATGCAAACCCTCTCTTTCTCTCAGCCTATGATCTATACATTTTTCTCCCCCTTTGGCAACAAGTTACCAAAAAGTTCATAGAAAATGCATAGCACTAAGCGACTCTCAGGCTTGGTCTTCAGGTGGTGGAGTCCGGATGACGCCAAGGACGAAGGCTTCGGTTGAAGTAGTTGGAGCTGCTGGGGTAGGAGCTGGAGCTGGTGGAACAGAAGTTGTAGCTGGTGCAGAAGTGGTGGCTCTGGTGTCAGGAACTGGTACTGCAGATGATCTCTGAGCTCTGGGCACCCTGGCAAATGCGTCAGTTGTGGTCTTGCCCTTCCTCTCCTGCATATCTTCTTGTAGTTGTTCCACAGCAGACTGGATCTCTGTCACCTTCACATCTAGGTCATAGAACTTTTGTTCCATGATTCTTTCCAAACTCTCTTGGTTTTGAGTTAGGGTGGCCAGTCCTTTCTCAATCCTCAGAGTGGATGCTATCAGGTAACTTAGCTGCTCCTGCTTGTTCTTCAAGAAATACTCAGATGCCTCCTCTTGAGTTGGCATCCTGGCAGCTTTCTCCATCTTGGCCTTCTCCTTCTGTGCTTGAGCATGTGCAGATGATGGTTCATCCTTGTTCATGACAACCTGATTGTCTTCAAAGTCTGGATGGATGGGCAGGTGTTCCTTGTCCAGCAGGTATGTGCCTGTGCCCATCTTTGAGTTTATCAGCTCTTGAATTTGTGGGGCATATCCACAGCTCCTCTTCTGATCAGCTGCTGTTCTCTTAATGGTCTCTACCATGAGGCTCATCACCTTGAACTTCTGTGGCACATCAAATACATGGATCATGTTTATTGCATGGCCTCGGATCATCTTGTGATCACCTGACTTGGGCAATAGAGTGTGCCTCAGAATCCAATTAATAGTGGGCAGCCCTGACAGAAGATAATGCACTGAGCCAAACTTGAAAGTATCAAGTGCCTTGTTTGGGATCTCCTTGTACATGTTGGACATGGAATTGTGATCCATCTTCTTCTTGGCATATATGTCCAAGTCATCTTCATGCTCTTCTGGGGCATTAATGAGCTGTGCCCACTCAGCAACTGTTGACTGATATCTGGTTCCTTCTGACATCCACACAATCCTGCCATCTGGATAGAAGTGTGTTGTGGAGTAGAATTGCATGATCAGCTCTTCATTCCACTTTGTGAGCTTCTGCCCAACAAAGTCTGCAACTCCACAACCCTTGAAGCTGTCATACACTCCAGGATAGTGCTCTTCATTATCCTTGATGTACTCCCAATCAACCCATCTCATGTCACAAACTATGGGCTTCTTATCAAGCAGCACTGTCTCATAGAAATCCTGTTGTTCCGGTATGAAACCTGTAATCCACAGCAGTTCTTCTCCTTGAAGCATATGGATCTGCTTCTCTCCACTTCTTCAGCCCTGAATCTCGTCTAATCTTCATGTCCTCAGCCACAGTATGAGCATCATTGTGGTCTGGGATCTTGGGCTTAAGCTTTCTGAGCACTTGACCTTCTTCTTCTTCAGCAATGTCAGGCACTGGGGCCTTGTTCTTTTCAGCAGCAAATATGTTTCTGGTGTTTCTCTTTGGTGCATTCTTGGGCTTAGACGCAGCTTTGGGTGCTTCCTTGGGCTTGGATGCAGTAGCCCCTGACCTTATGTCATCTCCCATGAGTTTCTATGCCATAGGTGCTGGTGCAACAACCTCTTCTTCCTCTTCTTCATCTGATGAATGTTTTTCAAACTCAGCCATTGGATCAACCTTCTTGCACCATCTGCCCCTTTTTCTTTCCTTCTTTTCGTTCACAGCCTCATCTTCTGCAGTTGACTTGGAAGATTTCCGAGAGGATGCCCTGGCTTTGGACATTGGTTGTCTCCCTGCTGTCCTTTTGATTTTCAGTCCTCGCTTTGTGGCTGCAGCTGAGCCATACTCTTTCTTGAGTACCTTCTTCTTGGATGTGGCTTCCTCTTCTGCCACATAGTCCTCATCCTCTGACTCAGAGGTTCTCTTCTTGCTTTCTCTAGTGGCAGCTTTGGGCAGATTGCTTGGGGTGCTCCTGCTACCCTCATCAGAACTGCTAGAGGGACTAGTGCCCTCACTCAAATGAGCCTGCTCCTCAGATCTGTTCTGGCTATCACTCTGATCAGACATGTTGAAGTTTAGACTGCTGACCCTGTGAATAGTTTATAGATGAGATAGAGTGGATGAGCATCACAAAATGCAGAGATTTTTTGCAAAAGAAAGAATCAAAAACTTAGTTTTAGTTTTCCACAGAAAGCATTTCGGATCAACCGATTTGCAAACTCGGTGATACCGAAGCAGCTTTTGGAACCAAAACTAGTGAACTCGGTCAGACCGAGTGACAGTTCGGTGGCACCGAGACTGCTAGGGTTTCACAAAGTCCTGAACTCGGTCTCACCGATTTGTAATTCTCGGTCACACCAAGAACCACATGTGCAATGGCCGTGGCCGAATCGGTGGAACCGAGTTCCGCAACCCGGTGGGTCCGAGATGATTTCGGCGGAAACCCAAACCTAAATTTTCAAATCTCAACTATTCTAAGGATTGTTTTGACTGGATAGGAGTGTTTCAATCGTGGCAAGATTCATTAAGAACACAATGTGCTAAGATTTGGATGGGGAATAGCACTGTGATCGAGTCCATACCCTAGTTCGGCGGCGGACTCGCTACGGCGGCAACGGCGGAGACGAATTCCGTTGACGGCGGCGGAGACCAGCGACTGGAGGTGGCTGGCGACGAGGAGGACGATCCGGAGACCTAGGAGGCAGAGCGAGCTATGCGCGGGCGAAGAGGTTTCGGAGAAATTTCCAAAATTTTGCCCGTGAGTATATATAGCCCGACCCTGTCGGTGTGACCGAGTGGAACAACTCGGTGGCACCGAGATGCATAACTGTTGACAGTTATAGCAACTCGGTGTGACCGAAAAGTTCAAATCGGTTGCACCGAGGTGAAAACCTAGATCGACTTAGTGATCTCGGTGTGACCGAAATGGAGGAATCGGTCAGACCGAAAAGCACAAAAAAGTTTTGGAAGTTTAAGTCTATGACAAATCGGGGACTCCGAGTGCTCCTCACACAGAGTGGTTTGAATCTGACTTGATCAAATTTTGTGATGTAGCATGAATAGAGTTTGAGACGAGAAAAGCATAGATAGCTAGAGAAGGTTCTTAGGCATTCTTGTCCATCCACTTGGCAAGAAAAAGAGAAACCAATCAATCAAAACAACAAGTGGGTGTCCTTGAATGAGTAAAATATGCTCTCAACATGATCACACAATAAAATGGCAATTGAAATATGTGGCAAAGCATGCACAACCAATTCTAGCATCTATCAAGCAATTGGCGATGACTAGGTCATCTATATATGAGTATATTGACTTAGGAGTCAAATGACAACATTTGATCATAGGCCATACTCATCGTTTAAGCACAAGTGGGGTTACCACTTTTACATAAAGCATTGTTGTGTTCACATCATTAGAGTTGCTTTAGCTCAATTCTTAGAGTAAAGCTCCCCCTAGATGTGATATCCCCCCTAAGAGGGATGAACTAACCTTGGGTTTTGTCGATGATGACTTCATGTAGATGTTGAAGATGTGGATGCTCAATGTTGATGTAGATCACTTGGAGCTATCCATTGGAGTGAGTTGCACTTTCAATACCTACATGGGTTAGTCCCACAAGGAACAAACAAGGATATCCATAGACATAGAGTGATGCACACACAAGATGATGTATATGAAAGCTTTTAGGTTACCTTGTTCCTTGACTTACCAACAAGAGGGTTTGTGACTCCTTGAACTTGTGCAAGATGTGGAAGTTGGTTGCACTTGTTCTTGCCAAAATGATAAGAGTGAAGTATGTTGGCGGAGTCACCCTCAAGAACTCTCTAGTTCTTCTTCTTTTGGATCCACACCATCTTGATGGGAATCCTTGGAGTTGTAGTCGTACTTGATGAAGTGGAACTTGACGTAGTCTTGGGAATCCACTTGACTAAGGTCTTAGGAGCTTCTTCAAATGCATCAATTTCCTCTTGAAGCTTGTCCTTGCCTTTTTGCTTGTAGTCTTGTGGTAGAAGATCATCTTGAGCTTGTGTCCCTTTGAAAGAAGTAGGATTATACTTCTCGTGTTGAGGAACAAACTTTGTCTTGGGGTATTGATCTTCTTCCCACTCAACTCCATTGGCATTGAACTTTCGTTCAAAACCAACACCTTGATTCTTCCGGTGCCTTCCTTGCTTGCGTACAATTTCCTCGAATTGCTTACTCCCGGCAAGGCTCTTATACACTCCTTTCTCTATAATTCCCTTCAATAGGATATTTTCTTGCTCAAGTGTAACTTGGCTAAGAGAATTATTATTGGAATCAAGAGAACTACTAGAAGCAACAATATTGGATTTAACATGATCACTGTTACTACTATAGGAAGAATCTTTCTTGTTCTTGTTACTAGACTTGACTTGAGGCATGTAAGTGGATAAGAGTAAATGCTTGGCAATGTAACAAGAACTTTTCTTACGAAGATCATCATTGATTGCTTTTAAGAACCCATGCTCTTGCTCAAGGTTGAGCTTTTCAAAGCGTAATTTCTCATGTGTTCTTAAAAGTTCTTGATGATCTCCTAAGATAGTTTCATGAGCTAACTTAAGAGTGTTTAGTTCTTTAGTTAGAGCTTCAATCTTCTCCTTATCATTGTCATTTGTTTTATCTTGATTAGCATGATTAATTGACGTTTCATCATAGTATTCATCACTAGAGTTGTCAACAAGTAAATCATCATCACCTAACAAGTCATCTTCATCACTATTGAAATCAACATACTCGGGGTTTGATACCTTTGGGCCTTTAGCCATGAATCATGTTCCAACTCCTTCATTTGGTGAGTCAAATATGTCATAGGAGTTGGTTGACACAAGTGCTAGACCGGCAACACCTTCATCTTGAGTATATTCGGAATCAGAGTGATAACTTCTCTCGGAGTGGTTGTCAGAGTCGGAGCCGGATACCCATTCACCAACATGAGCTTGATGTCTTCGTTTTGTGTAGCTCCTTGATGACTTGTCCTTTCTTTCCGAATCCTTGCTTCTCCGTGAGTATCTTCGTTCATAACGATCATCTCTACTCCTTCTTTCTCTAGATCGTGATTCCTCTCTTCTGCTTCTTCTTTTGGGAGAGTCTTCTCTTTTCTTGTAGGGAGCCGTACACTCATTGGAATAGTGTCCGGGTCTTCCACAATTGTAGCAGTTTCACTCTCGACTAGAAGATCTTTTGTCATTGTAGGACCTTGACTTGGAGCTTCTATCTTTGCTTGTACTCTTGTAGAACTTGTTGAAATTCTTCACCATTAAGCTTAATTCTTCATTGAAGATTTGCTTCTCACTTTATGATGTGGGAGCTTCACATGAGGCTTTGTAAGCACCACTTGATTTGTTGTGAAGTTTCTCTTTATCCTTGAGTGACATCTCATGAGCAACAATTCTTCAAATGACTTCTGTTGGCCTGAGATCTTTGTAATTGGGCATCATTTGGATCCATGTGCACATGGTATCATATTTTCCATCCAAGGCTCTTAGGATCTTCTTGATGATGAATCTATCGGTCATCTCTTCACTCCCTAAGCCGGCAATCTCATTTGTGATAAGAGCAAGCCTAGAGTACATTTCAGCGACACCTTCACCATCCTTCATTTTGAACTTGTCAAGTTGACTTTGAAGCACATCCAATTTGGATTCCTTGACGGAGTCGGTACCTTCGTGCATATCGATCAAAGTATCCCAAATTTCCTTTGCATTCTCAAGACGGCTGATTTTGTTGAATTCTTCGGGGCACAATCCGTTGAAGAGAATATCACAAGCTTGAGCGTTGTATTGCAGAATCTTTAACTCTTCTGCGGTTGCTTCACGACTTGGTTCTTTCCCATCGAAGAAGTCACCTTGCAAACCAACACACACAATATCCCAAACGGCGGGGTTATGTCCAAGAATATGCATTTTCATTTTAGCTTCCAACTAGCAAAATTAGTACCATCAAAGTAAGGACCTCTACGGTGATAATTTCCCTCACTAGACGCCATACTCTCCTAGGTTGTGAAACCAAGGCTATGACCACCAAAAGCTATGGAAATCAAAGCAAATGGAGACCAAAGCTCTGATGCCACTTGTAGGATCGGAAGTATGTCTAGAGGGGGGTGATTAGACTACTTGACCAAATAAAAATCTATCCTTTTCCCAATTTTAGTTCTTGGCAGATTTTAGCTATCTTAGCACAAGTCAAGCAATCTTCACACAATTCAAGCAAGCATGCAAAGAGTATATGAGCAGCGGAAAGTAAAGCATGCAACTTGCAAGAATGTAATGGGAAGGGTTTGGAGGATTCAAACGCAATTGGAGACACGGATGTTTTTGTCGTGGTTCTGATAGGTGGTGCTATCGTACATCCACATTGATGGAGATTTCAACCCACGGAGGGAAACGGTCGCGCGAGTCCATGGAGGGCTCTACCCACGAAGGGTCCACGAAGAAGCAACCTTGTCTATTCCATCATGGCCGTCGCCCATGAAGGACTTGCCTCACTAGCGGTAGATCTTCACGAAGTAGGCGATCTCCTTGCCCTTACAAACTCCTTGGTTCAACTCCACATTCTTGTCGGAGGCTCCCAAGTGACACCTAGCCAATCTAGGAGACACCACTCTCCATGAAGTAACAAATGGTGTGTTGATGATGAACTCCTTGCTCTTGTGCTTCAAATGATAGTCTCCCCAACACTCAACTCTCTCTCACAGGATTTGGATTTGGTGGAAAGAAGATTTGAGTGGAAAGCAACTTGGGGAAGTCTAGAGATCAAGATTCATATGGTAGGAATGGAATATCTCGAGCTCAACACAAGGGTAGGTGGTTCTCTCTCAGAAAATGTGTATTGGAAGTGAAGATCTGTTCTGATGGCTCTCTCCACGAATGAAGAGTGGGTGGAGGGGTATATATAGCCTTCACACAAAATCTAACCGTTACACACAATCTGCCAAACTCGGTGGGACCGAGTTGTTAAACTCGGTAGGACCGATTCAGCAAACCTAGTGACCGTTAGGATTTTCGGTGGGACTAAGATGCAACTTGGTAGGACCGATATGGTTAGGGTTAGGGCATAACGTAATCTCAGTGTGACCGATTACACAAACTCGGTGGGAACGATTTTGGTAATAAGCTAACCAGAGAGTTGGTCAGGTAAACTCGGTCGGACCGATTCGCTCTTTTCGGTGAGACCAAAATGTTACGAAAGGGAAACAGTGAGTTTACATTGCAATCTCGGTGAGACCGATCGCTCACTTCGGTTGGACCAAAACGTTATGAAGGGAAACAGAGAAATTGCAATCCCATCTCGGTGAGACCGAGATCCCTATCGGTGAAACCGATTTGCTAGGGTTTGTGGCAGTGGCTATGACATGTGAAACTCGGTGGCTCCGGATAGGAAGAATCGGTGGGGCCGAGTTTGACTTTAGGTTTGGGTCATATGTGGATATGGAAAGGTTGTTGAGGATTTTGGAGCATATCACTAAGCACATGAAGCAAGAGGCTCATTAAGCAACACATCATCCCTCCTTAATAGTATTGGCTTTTCCTACGGACTCAATGTGATCTTGGATCACTAAAATAGAAAATGTAGACTCTTGTTCTTGAAGCTTGGGCCAATGCTTTGTCATTGTAATTTTGAGGGATCCACTTTCCTCATCCATGCCATGCCATCCATTGAGCTTTTCTGAAATATTCATCTTGGAATGATGTTAGCTCAATGAGCTATATGTTGTTAGGAATTACCAAAACCACCCAGGGATAGTTGCACTTTCAGCCAGCCCGTAAACTTTTGACCAAGTCAAACAGGCCGGCTTTGTAAGCTACATGGGCCAGTGGTGGGCCGTGCCACGTGTCGACATATCATAGGCGCCTATCTGACCCACTCATGAGCTAACACGTGTTTCGTCCAGCCAATAAGAATTTTACACGTGGAAATTTCCCATTGGTCGGGGCTGTTAACGGGTTATCAGATCCAAAACCCAACCCGATAGCTTAGCGGCATTCCGTTACGGTGGATGCCATGTGTCAGTCACCCTTGACGAAAGCACTTGTGTGACGCGTGATTTATCGTCATGGAAGTGGACACTTCCGTGATGATAATTTTGGTAATGTCATGGAACACTTCTACGACAACACAGGTATGACTATCTTGATTCTGTCATAAAATCGTCATGGATGTACATGCATGACAAAAAACACGACCTACTGTGACAAACACATATCATCACGGAAGTGTATTCTTTTGTAGTGCAATTAGAGGCAATGGATATCGTTTCGTCCCCAAAGGTGGGACGTTCCCAACCAAAAACCATCATGCTTGTTGTGAGAAGCTCTTGTTTGTGAGAAGCATATACCCAAACCAGCCCCAAATGGGACAAAATCTGTACCACGGCATGTTGATGCCGCTCCATGATAGCATGCCAAGTTTCATAAATTTTAGACGAGTTTTGGATTTACTAGAATTTAAAAACCATGCATCTCAATATTTTGCCGGCAATGAATGGTGCCCTGGTGTTTTAAATTCATTCCCATTTCTTGCATGGGACTTAAGAATGCACCCAAGGACACAGATTTGATTTTTCAAGCAATTTATATGCACTGGAGCATGTGCATGTAGTTTAATTTTGAATTGTTCACCTGAAATGGCTAGAAAACCAATTTAATGTATAAAATGTTCAAACGAACCCTAAATAATTACAATTCTTTTACGACACACATATAGTTGCATGTTTACTTCAGATAAAATGTCTAGCAATTCAAACACCGTGCATTGCTGCTGTGACCCCATTATGTAATTCAAATCAAGATGAAAAATCAAGTAGATCGCACACAATTTATTATCAGCAACCGTGTGAGATGCAACACAAAATATCCTAGAGCACCATCGGTTTATAGTACGCCTATGGCTTACGCGAGAAGGTGCGTCGGCTACAGTCCACAGCCGACATCTCAAGCACACTAGCTCGCTCCCCAAATATCATTTCACTATTCAATCGTCGCCGGTAAAAGATGGGCACGTGGACCCGCGTTCTGAGGGCAACTTTGGCGGCCCACTCCACCGAGAGCATGGCCGCAGCCGCCATGCGCATGCTAACAAGGTGCATGAGCGTGGCCCCAATCTGTGAACGGGCGGCAAAGGCAGCCCAAACGGCCGATGTTGCTTCTCAGGTGGCGGCAGCATCATCTGCCTTAGGGATAACAACTGGCGAGAGCGGCATAGCAGCTTTTCGTTCCGCAGCGGTGGCCTTAGCCCTGATGGAGGCCACCCATGACCATGTCGAGGCCGCCCACGCCCAGCTCCTGGCGGTCATCGCACAAATCGAACGAAGCTTCTCCGACAACGGTCGGTAACCCACGACCGAAGAGTTGGCAATCGCCGAGAGCGTTCAGGCGGCCATCCGTTCCCCCGCCGCATACCTTGCGACGACGGAGCTCGTCCAAGCCTAGATCGCGTCAGCCCACGCCTAGCTCGTGGCGGCCTTTTCCAAAGAGATGGCGGACGCGGATGGCGAGATGCTTGCCGAGTATGGTGTGATGGATGCCATGGAGCCCATTCCCCAGGAGACCATCGGGTGCGAGCTGGTGATACGTCCATTTTGCATCATGCTTTTATATCGATATTTATTGCATTATGGGTTGTTATTACACGTTATGTTACAATACTTATGCCTATTCCCTCTTATTTTACAAGGTTTACATAAGGAGGGAGAATGCCGGCAGCTGGAATTCCGGGCTAGAAAAGAAGCAAATATTAGAGACCTATTCTGCACAACCCCAAAAGTCCTGAAAATCCACGAAAGTCATTTTTGGAAATAATAAAAAATATTGAGCGGAAGAAGTACACCAGAGGGGGACCCACCTGGGCACGAGGGTGGGGGCGCTCCCTACCCCCCAGGGCGCGCCCCCTGCCTTGTGGGCCCCCTGTTGGCTCTCCAATGGCCATCTTCTGCTATATGAGGTCTTTCGTCGAGGAAAAAATCATAAGCAACCTTTCAGTATGAAACTCCGCCGCCACGAGGCGGAACCTTGGTGGAACCAATCTAGGGCTCCGGCAGAGTTGTTTTGCCGGGGACACTTCCCTCCGGGAGGGGGAAATCATCACCATCGTCATCACCAACGCTCCTCTCATTGGGAGAGGGCAATCTCCATCAACATTTTCACCAGCACCATGTCCTCTCAAAACCCTAGTTCATCTATTGTATCCAATTCTTGTCTCCAAGTCCGGGATTGGTACTAGTAGGTTGCTAGTAGTGTTGATTACTCCTTGTAGTTGATGCTAGTTGGTTTATTTGGTGGAAGATCATATGTTCAGATCCTTTATGCATATTAATACCCCTCTGATTATGAACATGAATATGCTTTGTGAGTAGTTACTTTTGTTCCTGAAGACATGGGAGAAGTCTTGCTATTAGTAGTCATGTGAATTTGGTAGTCGTTCGATATTTTGATGAGATGTATGTTGTCTAGCCTCTAGTGGTCTTATGTGAACGTCGACTACATAACACTTCACCATTATTTGGGCCTAGAGGAAGGCATTGGGAAGTAATAAGTAGATGATGGGTTGCTAGAGTGACAGAAGCTTAAACCCTAGTTTATACATTGCTTCGTAAGGGGCTGATTTGGATCCATATGTTTCATGCTATGGTTAGGTCTACCTTAATACTTTTGTTGTAGTTGCAGATGCTTGCAATAGAGGTTAATCATCAGTGGGATGCTTGTTCAAGTAAGAACAGCACCCAAGCACCGGTCCACCCACATATCAAATTATCAAAGTACCGAACGCGAATCATATGAACATGATGAAAACTAGCTTGACAATATTCCCATGTGTCCTCGGGAGCGCTATTCTCTATATAAGAGTTTGTCCAGGCTTGTCCTTTGCTACAAAAAGGATTGGGCCACCTTTCTGCACTTTATTTACTTTTGTTACTTGTTGCTCGTTACAAATTATCTTATCACAAAACTATCTGTTACCACTTATTTCAGTACTTGCAGAGAATACCTTGCTGAAAACCGCTTATCATTTCCTTCTGCTCCTCATTGGGTTCGACACTCTTACTTATCGAAAGGACTACGATAGATCCCCTATACTTGTGGGTCATCAGCTAGACATGGAGGCGGCGGCGGAGATGGACGAGCACCATCCATAGTAGTACTCTTTGTTTTGTTTAATTAAGAGCGTCGGTCTTTAATTTGTTAGAGTAATGTTTAGGTCAGGTAGCTCTATTCAATTGTTGAACTTGCTCGATTAAGAAGTGTGGGTGTGATGTAGTCTCCTTTGTGTACCCAAATTATGCAATGATGTGGATGACCACTGTAACCATGGAAATTTGAACCAAAACTTTTGACGTTCAAACTCATCACACACGGGTTAAGCAATCTGACTCATTTGTGATGTCCACATATTGTACACAGTTCTGAATAAGGGACCATGTCTGATGACACTTTGCACGCCAGTTTTTTTGCTGAAGCACTTCCAAATTTTTGGCTTCCGCACAAATATCTACCTCCCCGCCCCCTCGCCCTTACCAAAAGCCACATTTCCCCTCTTTCCGCCTTCCTTTCCAAGTTGAAACCTTCACTCCTTGCTTGCAGCACTGCCTCCTCGTCGGTGACCCTCCTTCACGCTGCTCGACATTGTCTATCCAGGCAGGGAATCCACACCCGAACCCCATCCTCCTCCTCCTTCCACATCCCACATGCCCCGACCGCCGGCGCGAGCGCGACACCTTCCACCAAAATCACCGACCCCTCCACCAAATAGGCATTGCCATTTGTGCCAACCCCAGATCTTGGAGGAGCACCTTTCCATTTGCTAGCTACGCTGGTTAAGCATGCTTGGTTTACCCATTGCATGTGCTGCTCCGGCCTTTCCTTCGAAAATTCTATTTCTCTAGTGTATATGTTCTATATGTCGTGCAGTGTGGTGCTGACTTATTAAATTTTTTGTTAATTAGTTGTCGTCTTCAGTTAACTTTTTGGTTCAATTCTGCAAATGTGATGTTCAATTCTTCAGGATGTAATTTTGTATTGTCTTCCATGTGACAAATAAATCGAATTTATCTTTACAAAATTGTGGGTGCATTCTGTTATTGTATACCATGTGAGGAATAAATTGAATTTGGTCATAGTAAATACATGAGAAATAAATACAATTGCTATAATTGGCTGTAGCTAACTGTTTGGTTAACTTTATGGTCTTCTATTAGGAGTATATTTCTGTGCAATGTGGTGCTCAGTTAATGTTTGGTTCATTTGTTGTGGTTTTTAGTTAACTACTTGGTTCAATTCTGCAATGCGATGTCCAATTGTCGTGGGTAGAATTTTGTACTATTATGCATGTGAGGAATAAATCGAATTTGGTTGCACTTAATACATGAGAAACATATACAAGTACTATGTTTCCTAGTTCTTAATCATGCTTGGTTTGGGTAAAAGGGTTTTCCATGTGGCTTGAATTAATCTGATGAATCTGCAATGTGCTTATTTGTCATCAACATATTTTACTGATAGCATGCAAACCCTTACTTAACCTGATGACTAACTACCTTATATGTGTTGCAGGGAAACAATGGGAAGCACTGAGGTTTACAATCGAGGTTAGCACGTGCATGGTCCGTTGTCTAATAGCACATTATTGTGCAATTGCAGGAACCATTCTAATATTTTGGTTTTTAAGAATTTGGTCTTGCACATGCAGGTCCTGCTGTCAAAGGTTTTGACCCACTATTCGACCCTTTTTGCATATGGGGAAATGAGTTGTCCATGAATATCAATCAAATCAAGAAACTCAGAAAGATTGTTAGGATAAAGAAATTAGCGTCAAAAAACAACAAGATCTTTGTCTGCACAATGAAGAAGACATCAGTTCACTACAAGATGGTACTAAGTATTATACCTTTCCTTTTTTTGTTCCTTTACCCCCATTTCCAATATAGAGAAGACATTTATGCACATCCTTGTTTTCAGGCCTTTCCAAAGCAGTTCACTAATCATTAACTCTCAAACCACCTCTATCATCAGGAGGCGAGGAAGGTTTTCATACAACACCCACGGTTTAATATTAAAGTGTTCCTGAAGAGGACGAAGGACGGACGGTCAATCATCCACAGGCACTGGCCTAAAGTTGCAAAGACCTTCAACATGAATGAAGGCTCAATATTCGCCTTCCGCTTCAGCAGTTTTCCAGATGAGATGCATCCGTCGATATACCGTCTATGATGCTAATTTCGAAAGGTTCTACATGTTGCATGTGGAACTTGCTGCTAGTGCAGTTGTGTAATGGGGTAGCTGAGTGCTGAAGCTATATCATGTTGTACTCTGATGTATTTCAATTACGAAATTCTGCTTCCTTAATATGGAAATGAAATATATTGAGTGCTTAATATGAAATGTCAATTAGATTAATAAATGGATTATGAATAACCAGATAATTAGCCTGCTAATAGAGAATTAGCTTGCTAATTGGGTTTTGCTATTGCAAACGGTTGTTGAAAAAATACCGTGGGCGATGATCTCAGGCAACGCACACAGTTTAGGAATAAACCGTGTTGGATCAATGAAAAATCACACACAACTTTCTCTTGAAAACTGTTTGCATTAGGCCACCTTGCGCAAACGTTTACCACATAAAAACTGTGTGTGATGGACAACCTTTGCCACACAGTTTCTTCTACGGACCGTATGTGATACATTCAATAACGCAAATGATTTAACAGGAAAAATTGTGTGTGATGTACCTGTGAACAGAAACGTTTTCCTTGGAACAACTGTGTGGGATGTACATTGTCGGTGTACAAAAGTAGGGGCTCTCCTTTTGACCCCTTTACTTGTGCACGGGCAGTCAGAGCCACGTGCCACGGCCACACTTAGCAGGGCAGGGGGGAGAAGCCGGAGAGAAGCCAAAGCACACGACAACCAAAGCAGCGCCAAGACCGGAAACACAAAAGGACAAGAGGGCGAAGTAGACTCCCTCGGCAAGATCCTTGCCGAGGCAGCCTCCGCAGCCCCGGCAAGAGCCTTGCCGGGGCAACCAGCTCGATGCCAGTGGAGCAAGCCACCCTTGAGCCCACGGTTTCCAACACCACCAATCTACATTGGAACCAAGGCTCGGGAGGCACCTCTGTGGTGGCATGCAGATCTTTGTCAAGATCATAAACATGTGATATCAGATGAGGACCAGAAGACGGCGACCCTCGGCGCGATCCTGGTTGAGGAAATCCATGAGACCCCCGGCAAGTGCCTTGCCGGGGACGACTGCAACGCCAACGGCAAGACCCTTGCCAGGCCCCCGGCAAGACCCTTGCCGAAGGCGTCAGCAGGGCCACTGCCAGGCCCGTGCCAGCCATGACTCCACCGCCGTCCCCAAGCAGCTGCTAGCTCAACCAGCTGGGCAGGCACCTGCGTGGTGACGGGCGGCCTCTACACCGACTCAGCAAGCACCTGCGTGGTGGCCTGAAATCCTTCGTGAAGGCTCCACCACCGCGCCAGCCCAGCAGCCAGCCAACGTGGCGCCACGATGCCTCGTCAGCTCGGACGCGTGTCAAGGCCAGGCCAAGCGGCGACAGCTGGGACGTGCTTCCTTGTCGTCCCCGATAAAGCAAGGGAGACACATCGGCAGCGCATTAAATGCGTTTGTCCGATGGTCCCAAAGGATAGGCTTGTCAACTATAGACCTTCCCACCTCCTGTGTGCCACTGTGGCAACCCCTTTTTCCTATAAAAGGAGGCCCGAGGTGACTAGGAGAGGGATTCGACTCTTTTGGGCAAGATACACCCTGTAGCAAGAACAGTTAATACATCCACCAAAGCAGGACTAGGTTATTACGCATCTTCACGGCCCAAACCTGGGTAAACCACCCATGTGCTTCCTGTCAGACCTGCTCTTTGCACAACCTCGCGCCCGCTGACCGTACAAGGGATCCCAGTGACCCCATAGGTGTCGTTCCCACTGACATCTTTGGGCGCCAGGTAGGGAGAGCAGTTGTGGAAATCCGCTCTGGCAGTTAGCCTACCAATTCTTCATCGTCATGGCTCCCAAGAAGAAGGCGGCCACGACAGTTGGTTCGTCGGGAGCCGGACGGCCCGTACCGGTGCGGGCGGTCAGCGGGCCGGTCGCGGACAGGACCCGAGGCGCGACCCGCGAGCACCGACATCGCTCTAGCAGTCAGAGCCTGGCGAGCGGCATCGTTTGTGCGCAAGGCGATGGGCCGCACGCCGCGAAATCCAGAGACGGGGTTGGGGCCCCTGCAGGCGGCGCGGGGCCCTCTGAGGGCATTGCCGTACCACCCACGGGCGGCACCGCGACCTCCAAGACGCCCACCGCGGCGCCCATAGCGCGCTCTTCCCAGGGCGTGCGCGACGAGCAGTGTCACACGTCGGTGACCCTGGACACCGCCGGGACGAAGGAGGCCAGCATGCCCGCCGAAGTGCTGGCAAAAATGGCACGCAGCCGCTGGGCCGTGATAAAGCTCCTTCTAACGTGGTTAGTATTCGAAGCGCGCCACGGTACACGCAGCTTTCGCCACCACCCACGCCAGCAGAAGCTTTGGCGCGCGCGTTGCTACTCCTCGACTTCCCTCCTACCGCGGAGAAGCTCGACGAATGGAGGGCCACCATCCGGAGCCTCGTCGCCAACAAATTTGATCCGCGACAAGCGGGTCCTCGGGCCGACGCTCCGTCGAGCCACCACATGCCAGCGGTGGAAGGACCGGGGGAGCTGCAGCCACAGTGCACTCCCCTCCCCCGCGCCAGTTGCCGCCGGTGCCGGTCCGTCGTGATGACGCCTATGATAACATTTCCATAGCGTCGTCCAACCCACGGACCCACCGCGATCAGTGCCAAGTTCTTCGGGAGCGAGCCTATGAAGACACTCGAACCACCATTGAGTGCCGGCACGATACACGCCACCAGTCGGATAAGTAGGCGGGGCCCGCTATGGACCACCCAGCACCGGGGGACTCCAGCGGCCTACCTTACGAGGTGGGTTGCCCAGCCTTTACCCATGAGTTGCGGCAGTTCCAGTGGTCGTCCTACCGCATGTTCAAGCCCGATGTCGGCGAGAAGTACAATGGCAGGACCCATCCATCAGAGTTCCTTAGCATCTACACCATCGCGATGCAAGCTGCTGGAGCTCGCGACGACAAGGTGCTTGCCAATTACTTCCCATTGGCGCTAAAGCCCAACGTCATGTCTTGGTTGATGCACTTGCCGGCGGATTCCATTTCTTCTTGGTTGGATCTGTGCCATGAGTTTGTTGGTGCCTTCACCGGAGGCCACCAAGCTCATGGCCAGGCCACTGATTTGCATATCAACCCCCAGAAGGAAGGGGAAACCCTACGCAAGTACATACAGAGGTTCATCCGGGTGCAGTACAACATCCCCGATGTTCATCCCGCCGTCGTGATGGAATGCGCACAATCGCAAGATGCGTTAAGAGCTGGCGATGAACAAGCTTAGGGATGTGGCCGAACTTTATGTTTTGGCCGATAGGTGCGCCCGGGATAAAGAGGGAAGGAAGTACCCTTGCGAGGACGCCAGTGTGGAAACCGACTCTATTGATGAAGACACCGCCGCCCCGACGAAGAAGGGTCGGCATTGCAACAGGAAACGCAAGGGCAAGGTCGTGCTTGCCGTCGAGGGATCCGACGACACCGACGCTGCCAAGAAGGCCAAGGCAGACGACCCCGGCAAGGAGATTGCCGAGTGCACCGCCTGCCGGGCCTTGGCAGCTGCCGACAAGCTAGGAGGCTCCGACAAGTAGTATTGCAAGATCCACCGCACGAAGGGCCACGACCTCTAGAACTGCCGACAGGTCGAGCTTCTTGCCGAAAAGCAAAAGGCCGAGTATGAGAGGCGGGACAAGGAGAAGGGTCAGGGTGGTGCCGAAGGATCCGGCAAGAAGCATGGCGGCCAAGGAGGCCGCCGCGGCAAGGATAACCAGCAAGAGAGGCCCGCTAGGGGCCGTGACAAGAAGCAGGAAGACGATGATCATGATGAGGACGACGAGTCCGGCGAGCAGGAGTTTCAGAAGGCTACGGAGTCCATGTGCGTCGATGGTGGCGCCTTGCTGCACACGTCTCACCGCCAGCTCAAGCAGTGGGCGCGTGAGATCACAGTAGCGGAGCCATCGTTCGACGCTCAGAAGCCGCTGAAGTGGTCCAGCAGGCCCATCATCATTGACTACGAGGACCACCCTGATCGCACCACTGCGGTCAGGTGTTTGCCGTTGTTTGTCTCACCAACGATAAGCAACCTCAAGGTGAACAAGATGCTGGTTGAGGGCGGGGCTGGTCTGAACTTAATCTCGCCCGTTGTGATCAAGAGGCTGCAAATTCTTGACGGAGACCTCGAGGAGATGGGCACATTTCAAGGGGCCAACCTGGGAAGGAGTCAGCCGAAGGGGAAGGTCACGTTGCCTGTGACGTTTGGAGGCGAGCTGAACTACAGGACGGAGAGGATCGTCTTCGATGTAGCCGAGATCCCCTTGCCCTACAATGGGATCCTCGGCCGCCCGGCACTAGCCAAGTTCATGGCAGCGTCGCATTACGCCTAAAACACGCTGAAGATGCCTGGGCCGATGACCGTCACTACCGTCCCCTGTGACAAGAAGGATGCGCTGATCTGCGCCGACCTACTCTACATGGAAGTAGTTGCAGCAGCTGCCGCCAAGGCACTTGCTCCTGCCGCTGAAGCCCCGGGAGGGAAGAAGAAGACCTGCAAGACCTCTCGCACCCACTCCGGCGAGTGCACCTCTTCGGAGTGTTGCGCTACCATCGAGGATGTGCGAGAGAGCTCACCGGCAAGAGCAAGAAGTCCAGAGTTGCACCGCCACATACCAAGAAGGTGTCCCTCAGGGAGGATGGCACGGGAGGGGCTTTCACCATAATCTCCACCCTCGACAGCAAATAGGAAGGCGCGCTCTCACCTTCCTGCGGGCGAATGTCGATGTGTTTGCATGGCAAGCATCCGACATCCCCGGTGTTCCCAGGGAGGTGATTGAGCACCACCTTGTTGTTTGTCCTCATGCGCAGCCCGTCAAGCAGAAGGTCAGGAAGCAGGCTCTGGTAAGGCAAGAGTTCATACAGAGGAGATCAGGAAGTTGGAAGCGGCAGGCTTGGTGAGAGGAGTGCTCCATCCGACGTGGTTGGCCAATCCGGTGGTGGTACGTAAGGCAAACGGGAAGTGAAGGTTGTGTATTGATTACACAGATATCAATAAGGTTTATCCCAAGGACCCTTTCCCGTTGCCGCGTATCGACCAGATTGTTGACTCCATGGCCGGGTGTGATCTGTTGTCATTCATTGACGCCTACTCAGGATATCATCAGATCTTCATGACCAGAGAAGACGAAGAGAAGATAGCATTCATCACCCCATGTGGTACGTAATGCTTTTTACGGATGCCTTTCGGGTTGAAGAGTGTTGGATCAACGTTTGCAAGAGCAGTCCAAATTGGTTTTGAGCCCCAGCTGCATAGAGATATGGAAGCATACATGGATGACATAGTGGTCAAGACCAAGGACAGGTAAACACTTGTCCAAGACTTAGGAGAGACGTTTGCCAACCTACGCAAGATCAACCTCAAGTTGAACCCTGAGAAGTGTGTCTTTGGCATTCCGTCCGGCAAGCTTCTCGGGTTCTTTGTGTCGCAGCATGGGATCGAGGCAAACCCAGACAAGATTAAGGCTATCGAACAGATTGAGGCACCCAAGCGGATAAAGGATGTGCGTCGGCTCATTGGCTGCGTTGCCGCCATGAACCGATTCATCTCCAAGTTTGCCGAGCGCGCCCTTCCCTTTTACAAGATTTTGAAAAAGGCAGGCCCAATGGAGTGGACCCCGGAGGCCGAAGCAGCACTGCAGGACCTGAAGAAATACCTCTCCTCTACGCCAGTACTGGTTGCACCCAAACCACAAGATTCATTGCTGCTGTATCTGGCGGCGACGAATCAAGTGGTTAGCATCGTGCCGGTGGCGCAGAGGGAGGTCGACGAGGAGGCAGTGACAACGGCAGGACCGGCGGATGGCACATCAGAGATTCCCTCGGCAGGGCCTGGTGTCGGCAAGGCAAGGCCCCCGGCAGAGTCTGACGCCATCGGGACAGGGCCCGTGCAGCCAAGTGAAGTGGTGCAGAAGAAGAAGATGATGCAGCACCCGGTTTACTTTGTCAGCTCCCTCTTGCAGGGGGCTAGGTCAAGGTACTCCGGTGTGCAGAAATTGCTCTTCAGCCTCCTTATGGCCTCGAGGAAGCCGCGTCATTACTTCCAAGCCCACGAGATCACTGTCGTCACCCGCCTCCCGTTGCAACGGATACTGCACAACCCAGACGCGGTCGGGAGGATTATGGAGTGGGAGCTGGAGTTGTCGAGATTTGGGTTGAAATTTGAAAGTACATCGACAATCCAGAGCAGAGTCTTGGCGGAGTTCATTGCAGAATGGACCTCAACGCCTGATGAGGAAATCCAGAAGACCACTCTCCCCGGCAAGGAAGCAAATCACGACTGGATCATGTACTTGGATGGGGCTTTCTCGCTGCAAGGCGCCGGTGCCGGTGTCCTACTTGTCGCACCCACCGGAGAGCACCTCAAGTATGTAATCCAGATGCACTTTCCCAGGGAGATGTCCACGAACAACACTGCTGAGTACGAGGGGCTGCTTGCCGGTCTTAGGATCGCGGCAGACCTCGGGGTTAAGAAGCTCATCGTCAGGGGTGATTCGCAGCTTGTTGTCAGACAAGTCAACAAAGATTATCATAGCCCGTTGATGGAGGCCTACATAGATGAGGTGAGGAAGCTAGAGGAGCGCTTTGACTATATACAAGCGGAGCATGTTGGACATCGCCGATTACCTGTCGAAGCGTGCTGCATTCAAGCTACCTGTGGAACCAGGTACCTTTTTTCTTCGGTTAACTCAACCATCCGTTGAACCATCAACGAAGCAGAACAAACGGAGGAAATCAGGCACCGGCAAGTACTTTCCCGCTGAGCCCCCAGGGGCCGCCGACAAGGGTGTTTCCGCCGGTTCTGAGCCTTCCGAGGAGTTACTGACTCCGGCAGACCATCAAGCCCTGACCGTGGAGACGGCCGCTCCCATGGCGGAAGAAATGCCTTTGGTCCTTGACGTCTAGCCCCAGGCTCCGGCATGGGCACATCATATCGTCAGTTTCCTCCAGACAGGAGAACTTCCTGAGGAGCAGGAAGAAGCGGAAAAACTAGCCCGTCGGTCTGCCTTGTACCATTTCATCGACGGCGTCCTCTAAGAAAAAGACCGAACGGTGTGAAATTGAAGTGCATCCCCCGGGAGGAAGGACTGGAGCTATTGGCGGAGATACATGGAGCCATATGTGGCTCCCACATAGGGTCGAGGGCCCTTGCCGGCAAGAAATTCCGGCAAGGCTTCTTCTAGTCCACCCCCCTCCAGGATGCGATGGCACTAGTAACCAGGTGTGAAGCGTGCCAGTTCCATTCGAAGAAGCTTCATCAACCAGCTCAAGCCCTTCAAACAATCCCTCTCTCTTGGCCATTTTCGGTCTGGGGCTCGACATACTGGGCCCTTTCCCTCACGCTGTCGGGGGCTTTGAGTACTTGTACGTTGCAATCGACAAGTTCACAAAGTGGCCGGAGGTGGAGGCAGTGAGGAATGTTACTGCACAGTCAGTCGTCAAGTTCTTCAAAGGGCTAGTCTGCCATTTTGGTGTGCCCAACAGAGTCATCACCGACAACGGCACGCAGTTCACAAGCCACACCTTCTTGCAATACATCCAAGACCTCGGCAGCAAGGTCTGTTTTGTTTCCGTGGAAGATCCATGGAGCAACGGCCAGGCAGAGAGGGCAAATGCTGAAGTGTTGCGAGGCCTGAGGACAAAGACTTTTGACAGGCTACACAAGAGTGGAAGGCATTGGATTGATGACCTGTCGGTGGTTCTTTGGTCGATCAGAACGACGCCAAATCAAGCCACTGGCTAGACACCCTTGGCCCTGGTATACGGGGCAGAAGCGGTTCTCCCCAGGGAACTCACATATGGGTCACCTTGAGTGCTCGCTTATGACGAGCCTGAGCAAGAGCAATTGCGGCAACATGACGCAAAGCTCCTTGAGGAAGATCATCTTCGGGCGGCTATGCGAGCAGCACGCTACCAGCAAGCCTTGCCCCGCTACCATAGCTGCAAGGTTCATGCCCGAAGCTTTGAGGAAGGCGACCTTGTTCTTCGACGCGTTCAGTCGGCCAAGAATTCCAACAAGTTGACACCGAAGTGGGAAGGCCCTTATCGGGTAATACGAGTCACTAGGCCCGGCGCAGTCCTCCTGGAGACCGAAGATGCTGTCCCATGAGCAACTCATGGAACATCGAGCATCTTTGCAAGTTTTACCCGTAAGGCGCGGCTGCCGGGCCTCCCGGCAAGCCACCTTTTGTACAAGCTTTGCCGGCAAGGCATGTAACCCTCTGTACAAAGCCAGGCATGGGCCCTAAGCATAAATAAACGAAGCGCTGGTGCCCTAAGTTTTAGCATGCATGCTAAGTTAAGTCTCTCCCTCGGTTAGGGTTGCTAGTGCTTAGCGGCGGCTAACCCCTAGCCTAGAGTTCGAGTATGCGTCTTTCTGTCCTCTTTAGTTCGCAGGGCACATGGACACTTCTGCCGAGCCGCTTGGGAAAAAGAGGACGAACCGGCACTCCGGACCCGGCAAGCCAGGACTGCCGGGGGCTGAAGACACAAGGATCTAACCACGGCAAGCCAAGGTTGCCGGGGGCTACGGATTCAGATAAGTCCTTCATCCCCTGTTATTCATTTCCGTATAGAACTAGGACAAATGAAACCTCGTTTTACTCCAAGACCACTGTGCTCCCCATTTTTCTTGTACCCAAGTCCCTGGGACAGAACCGGATCGTAGACGTGGTGGCAAGGAAATGAACTAGGGGCCTAACTCTACTTCGCCCATGCCTCTGCCAAAAGCGTGAGAATGGTCGACTGAAGTCAGGGGATGGCAAGGCCTGTTGTCGGGCGACAATGTTTATCCTAAAAATAACGAGGATTCATTCCTTGGCATGGGCCTCGCTCACGCACAAAGAACCCAGCAAACACCCTTTTTTATTAAAAACATCCAATATAGGTACAGTTCATATGGAATTAAAAACATGAGCAAGGGGATTACAAGTCTTAAAATTAACAAGTGCCCGCAGGTTTACAAACTAAAAAGAGATAAGGTGCCCGTAGTCCCTTTCTTGTCCCTCTCCTCAGAAAGTGGAACAAGACAGCAGGAGGGCAAAAAGAGTTCCTAGGTGAGGTGCGAGGAGCAGAAGGCGCCAAGAGAGCATCTCGGTACCGACAGGAGAGCTGGAAGACGAGGCAGCGGGCTGACAATACGCGACAAAGGGGTTGGTGCCTGTGTACTCCGACTTGACGGCCGCCACCTGCCTTCTTCGCCTTCTCCGGCCCTCCTACTCCAGCCGCCCAAGGAGATGACGGGGAGCGCCCCGATGGAGAGCTTGACGAGGAAGGCCCTGGCAGGGCGCATGGCCGAGGGAAGGACGACGCGGTCAGTCCAAGTCGGAGTCGGTGTCCTGCAGCTCGAATCCCTCGTCGCCGTTGTCGCTGTCCTCCTCGTCATTCCCGCTTGAGGAGGGATCTTCGTCGTCGGAGGAGCTCTCCACGCAGCACTTTAGGCGAGTTCCAAGATCTCCGAAGACCTTGACGGAGAGCATGCCGCCCTCCATTAACTTGAAGTAGAGGACGAGCCCCGCCGTCAGGCTATGGATGCGAGAAAATGTCTTCCATCCGCGGCGGAGGTACATAACATGAGGAGCGGGGAAGTCGACGTCGACCCGTGTGCCACCGTTCCCGCAGCCCCTCATGTGCAATCTGAGGGTCTGGGGCGGATCGAGCTCCATTTCCCGAGCAAACGGGGTAGGGAGACCGAGACGACGACACGGTGGCCGGCGCAGCCTGATGAAGAACTCCCGAGGCTGGTCCTCGAAGTGGCCCTCCATCACGGGTGGCATCGCTGGAGGAGGCACGGCCAACGCGCCGCCTCGTCCCCCTCTCCCTCGACCGCCACAGCGACCTCGGCCTCGCCCCCTCCCCCTTCCTCTCGTGGCCGGCTCCGCCGCAGCGAGCTCGTGGGAAGGAGCAACGCGCTGTCGAGCGGCAACCCTCGCCCCCGCCGTTGAAGGGCCTGCGCCCCCTCTCGCCATGACGGGTGGAAGGAAGGAGCCGAAGTGGAAGAACATGGATGCTGGGAGAATGTGGCATGACATCCCCTCTCCTTATAAATGGGCGGGGTCGAGACTCGGCCGCCCCAATCGACCAATCCAGCCATCGGAGGCACAGGGAATCAGGACCAACCCGCTGCCCCAATCAGCGACGGCCCGATTTCCCGCCTCCACCGCCTGCCACCTGCATAAAGGACGCATGGCGAGCGAACATGATCGAGGGGACGGGTGAGGCGACCGTTCCCCGCCCCGTGATCGTGGAGTGTGGGCACCTTGAAGACTGCGACCCGAGTCCACCCAGTAAATGACCCGCGCCTCCACGCCTCCCTTTTTTATGGGGAAGGCGCGAGCCACCTCTTTACCATGATGTGACGCATGCATGTGGGAATCGCCCCACGCATGACCCCCACGTCACACACGACCCTCCACGTCGTGTGTTCAACGTAGGTCGCGGGGAAGCGCAGCGGACGAAACAGTTACTACAGTGAAAGTCCGTCCCACCTGCCCGCGCACCGTTCTGGGCCTGGCCAAACAACGCGTCGTGCTTATGTGTGGCCCAGACCCGGGGGCTCCTTTCGGTGTACTAAAGTAGGGGTTCTCCTTTTGACCCCTTTACTTGTGCACGGGCAGTGAGAGCCGCGTGCCACGGCCACACTTAACAGGGCAGGGAAGAGAAGCCAAAGCACAAGACAACCAAAGCAACGCCAAGACCAGAAACATAGAAGGACAAGAGGGCGAAGTAGACTCCCTCGGCAAGATCCTTGCCGAGGCAGCCCGCCCGATGCCAGCAGAGCAAGCCACCCTTGAGCCCACAATTTCCAACACCACCAATCTACATTGTAACCAGGGCTCGGAAGGCACCTCTGTGGTGGCATGCAGATCTTCGTCAAGATCATAAACATGTGAGATCAGATGAGGACCAGAAGACGGCGACCCTCGGCGGGATCCTGGCTGAGGAAATCCACAAGACCCCCGGCAAGCGCCTTGTCGGGGACGACTGCAACACCAACGGCAAGACCCTTGTCGGGCCCCCGGCAAGACCCTTGCCGATGGCGTCAGTAGGGCCACTACCAGGACCCCTCCAACCAAGACTCCACCGCCGTCCCCATGCAGCTGCTAGCTCAACCAGCTGGGCAGGCACCTGAGTGGCGACGGGCGGCCTCTACACCGACTCAGCAAGCACCTGCGTGGTGGCATGCAATCCTTTGTGAAGGCTCCACCACCGCGCCAGCCCAGCAGCTAGCCAACATGGCGCCACGACGCCTCGTCAGCTCGGACGCATGTCAAGGCCAGGCAAGGCGGCGACAGCTGGGACGTGCTTCCTTGTCGTCCCGATAAAGCAAGGGAGACACGTCGGCAGCGCATTAAATGCATTTGTCTGACGGTCCCAAAGTATAGGATTGTCAACTGTAGACCTTTCCACCTCCTGTGTGCCACTGTGGCAACCCCTTTTGCCTATAAAAGGAGGCTCGAGGCGACCAGGAGAGGGATTCGGCTCTTTTGGGCAAGTTACACCCCGTAGCTAGCTCAAGAACACTCAATACATCCACCAAAGCAGGACTTGGGTATTAGGCATCTTCGCGGCCCGAACCTGGGTAAGCGATCATGTGCTTCCTGTCAGACCTGCTCTTTGCACAACCTCGCGCCCGCTGACCGTAGAAGGGATCCCAGTGACCCCATAGGTGTCGTTCCCACCGACATATAGACGAACGAAAACGTTTAGCGGGGACTGACTGTGTGGGATGTACTTGCGACTGGAAACAATTTCACCGTATAATTGTATTTTTTTCTCTACTGTACGTATTTCCATATTTGAGCGCTCGTCGGTCGCACACGACCTTATTTTGCCGAACGTGTGTGCCAGGAGGGCATATCCCCGATGGTTTTCTGGGTCGTGTGGGAAGGACCCCCCTATCGCCCACACTCACTTGGCAGCGGTTCCAAATGTCGTCGCAGAAATGGGTTAAAAACCGTTTGTTTAGGACCAACGCGTACCAGTGGCTGCTCTGTTTGAGATTTCTGAGAAGATTGATTTGAGCACCTCTCTCTGAGTGATTGGAGTTTAAGATCCACCGAGAGAAAACCAAGAGCCCAAACTTAGACAGTGGTTTAGCATCACAGCAGTTCTGAGTGAGAGTTCTTGTACCTGTTACTCTTGAGAGCAGTGCACTCTCTAGACGGATAGGTTTGGCTTCTAGTGTTGAAGAGTTGTTGTCTTCACCGAGCCTAATCTTCAGCAACCAAGAGTGATTGTAGTTCACAAAGGTCGGTCGAAGGTTTGGAGATCACCGACAAGGATCTACCACGAGAGAAATCAACCTGAGTCTGATCAGCTCTGTGTTGAAGGAGAATAGGGTGAAGAGAGTTTATCTTCCATGTTAAGTCACAACCCCTCCAACCAGATGTCGCCCTTTGGCAGAAGGGTGAGCTGGTCTACCAAATCTCTTGTCGCCTTCGAGCACCACTGGTTATATCTACTCTATTGTATTTCATTCAGTAGTTTTCATTCATGCTCTATGCCGTTAGATTCTCTGATCATTGTTTTGTTCTGTGTCTTTCATCCTGTGTTGTAATATCAAATCCTTTCGTTTCCCTTGTTTCAATCCCTTTGTTATTAGTCTGTAGCATTGTTATCATGTGTAACCCTTCAATTGCATTTCCTTTAGTTTCTGTAATTTTGTGTTTCATTCTGTTACTCATGTATGCTTGTCGCATAACTCTCATTGTTGTTAAACCCATTATTTATCATGATCGCTCTATTGTAAATGTTTTTCTCGATTAATATGCCTCTGATGAAGAAATCCGATTCAGTGCATTCCTCTCAATACTCTATTCCGTTCCAGTGTTTGGAATAAGTTTCAAAGCTTTCGAAAGAAAATTTGAATCTCCCATTCACCCCCTCTGGTCGATATACTCTCAATCCTAACAAGTACAACCTTGATGGTCTCTGTAGTTCAAATGGCCCACATGTCATGCACACAAAGGCAGAGGAGCAGTGGGGCTGAGAGGGGTGAGGCTCACGTCGGGGGACGTGGTGCCGTGGGTGGGAGCGGCGTCGTGGGAATAGCGTGTGAAGTGGTAGAACGTGATGGACGCCATAGTTCAACTTCCATCGACAAGCTGTCATGTCTACTGACACATGCATTGCATACCGATCACTACAAGGATTAGTAGAGAAAACTAGGCTGATAAATAGGTAATTGTAGTCAACTGGACCTACGCTAATACACTTGTTCCAAAGACATGCACACCAATGAAATAGTTCATCTATATCTTTGTACACATAGTGGAATTTTTTTTACAAGAGAGGAAATAGTTCATCCATCTATAATGCCCTGCTGCTGGTGCACCTTCTTCTTCTTCTTCTTCTCATTTTCTATAGGAGACGGCTTCGCAACAAGCACTTTCGACCTTGCAGCTTTCTCAAAACTCACACACGCATGGAGGGCAGCATAATTTATCCGCTCATAGGTCAAGGGATAATTCTCCCATCAAGGCGACCTTAATCCCAGCATCTCATCGCCCCTCTCAGGATTTGTCCGAGCACATAATTTTCTACGACGAATAGGGATGGTGTTTCTTTATCACAATCATCTACATGAAATCTGGTTTGTAGGCCAGCGATGTTTTTCAAGTCAAGGTTGTACAGCGTGAGCTTCTGTTTGTCCCCTTCGATGTCTGCCCCACAGAAGTATATGTCCTCCCGAGACATGAAATCGTGGAGCTCACCTAGTATGGAGGGTGCGTGTATGATGTGATACACCAAAATGTCATATTTGAGGCACAGCTGAAGGACGGCGGCGCGGTTGATCATCCCAGTGGCACGCTCTGTGTACTCTGCCTCGAGCCCGATGACCTTCATCTCTACTTTTTTTAAGGAGTTGGATACATTGTTGATCCACTCCCGAACAACCCTTGGGTGGTCGGTGACGGTGGCAACTATGCTCGATGAGCCTTCAACGAGGACATGTTTGACCCTAAAATCCTGCATAGGGATCTCTTTCGCCATTTGGAACCGCTAGACCGGAGGGCTATGGTTTGGAGAATTAGGATTAAGAAGGCTAGTCTAACTGAAGAAGATGATTATTTATAGGGGCTTTGGAATTACAAATGAAGGAGAAGTGAGGATGCCGAGGAAATCAGTTCCTAGTGGAGAAGTAAATGGGAAAAGTAGCATGCAGGCAGTTGATTAGATGCTAGGTAGACCAACCCGCAAAACGAAATGGCTATGCGGCTAGCGTAGTGAGGAGTGGTACGTGTCTGTGTATGTGCCCATCTTTCTATCGCTACATGTGCCACTGGTTAGTTGAGGTCACTCTTACGAATCACCATGGCGAAACATTTTATGATTCCTTTTTATTTCTGCACCCCTCCTAATAAGTGGGACCTACGCATAACCCACTTGGGTGGACGAACAGATATACAGACGTATCCATCTCTTTGCACACAAAAATGTGCCGTAGCTGGTTCAGATGGATATTGGCGCATGCTTGCGAGACACAACCTTTTCTGGTTAAGGAATATGCAGTTATCCTAAAAAAGAAAAAGTCCTTCTTCGCACTTCCGCATGCACGAGAATTTGGTTCTGCTCGCAATATGGATGCTACATGGAGGATGAAGTGAACCCAGAGGCATGCTAGCACGGGAGACCTATTTCCGCTATACAGGACTACTCTGTATGTTACTACTAGTAGTAGTAGTACAACTATAGTACACATGATGGTCAAAAAATTATTCATCGGTCCTCACAGTGAAGTAACAAGACCCTACGCCAGAGGTGACACTAGTCCAGGCGGCATGTTCGGATTACCAAAGTTAGCCTCACCTTGTGCACTATGTAGTCACTGTTACCGCCGCTGTATAGCATGCCTCGCCTCATATCGCTCTCCCCTAGCACCACTCCATCTCCATCTCCATCTCGCCGGAGATCCCGAGGCCACTCTTCATCATCTCACTGTGCCCCCGTGTACCCTCGCCTTGCTCGCCTCCCCCCAGTACCAATATTCCCTCGCTAGCCGCTCCAGTACCGAGAGCCTTCTCCCCCGTAAATCAAGCCCCAAAAAACCCCACCTTCCAAACTCCACCATGGCCGAACGTGAAGCGTGCATCATCCATATGAGCCGTGACTAGAGCAATCTCCCCAGTGACATCCTCGACCTCTGTTGTTTGCGTATGGATATGTTGAGCATCAAGAGACTGGCTGCATGCTCAAGGGACATGCACACGACCATCATCGAACAGAGGCCTGAGCTTTTCAAGACACCCTCTTATTTCTATCTGCTCTTGCGAGATGCACTCACCATGATACGGAGGCGAACATTATTCCCCTTGACATCATTATGACCTCCATTAGCGGAAACTTCTTTGTAGGTATGTACTAGGTTGTCGTACATCATGCCCCTCGACTTCAATCCGATCACCATCGCTCGAAACTTCTTGGAAGGTATGTACTGGGTCGGCATGAACTCCCACTGGATGGCTGCCGTCAAAGAAGACCGGAAAAGTTGGTGCTCGTGAACTTCCACACCTCCCATGAGGTTATCCTTCCTACATCGGATTATATAGGGTTTTACCGTCGCAGTCGAAGTCATCTAGATTACCTCATTAGTTGGACGCACCTTGTTTTGCAGAACATTGTAATCTGCCAAGTACCCACATGAAATGCAGATTATGCAGACTTCAAGCTAATTACCTTGTTCAATCGTGGACTCGCCTATCTTACTGTCGTTGCCTTCTTTAGCTGGAGACAACTCACCTCGCAGTGGATCGTCAATTCTGCTACGCACTTCTGTGATGCTATTAAACACAATGGCATCGTCTACATGATCGGCAAAGCATATGGCACCACATATTGCTGGGACGATGCATGTAAGATGTTTTCGTCTGATTTTAATGATAACACCATGACACTATTTGAACGTTTTGTGATGATTGGCATATCCCTGTTTGAGGAGAATTTGAGTAGAACTATGGCAATGTATTAGAGATGTTGTAAATCAGCTATATTTGGACTGAGTTACTTCATGCCATTGTAACGATGTCGATACAACTAATTTGTACCCTTGAATACTCAAACGTTTAAGAAGATATGGATATTCTCCTTACTTTATAGTAATCTATATACTACCAAATATGTGTGTGTACCAATAGCCATGTTAGTTCCCTCATTTTCATGATGTAGAAACATGCATCATACTGTTGGTTTCATCTAAACATACATTAGGGAAGTAATGTGCATATGGAGAACTCTATATTTGGAAGTAGTGAAATCATGTAATGCTTACCATGTGTGTATACCTATATCGCCCTTCAGCAATCAATGGCTAGAATAATATCCTCACAAGAATTTTGCCCATAGAACATGAGTATATAATAATGCATGGTGTGTTAGTTTCCTTGAAGAATTTCTTTGTGAGGACAGAACATGATTACATAACATGCATGGCATGGTAGTTTCCTGTGAAGAATCGATTGCGAGATAACATGAATATAACCATGCATGGTACTTCTATATTTTCGAACCCAATATACATTTCCCTACATTTTCCTCTCGGTTCCAACAGGGACAGATCAATGTTGTTCTTGCATTATCATACTCATACTCTGAACGATGCTGATATTACATTAACAATGCCTATCCTTTTTGATATAATGCATTGTCCCTACAGTTACTTCCCTTTGTAATCATACCACCTTTGCCAAAAACAGGGAAGTACAACTGGTTCATCGCTCGATCAGACGACGACAAAGGACTGATGATCATTTGCACACATGAGCCGGCAAAGTTATATTGCAAAAAAACCATTGTGTACAAGCACCATAAAGTATGTGAGTATCCGGAGAGTGGCTGTTACGTCTATGAGCAGAATACCAGCTTGTTGGGGCCTTTAGGATTTTTGAGCTGGAGGCGGGTAAACAGCCTTGGTTCACACTCCCTGTTTCTTGGACTCAATTATCCAATTAACCAGGAGATCACCGTTGGCAAAGACCTTGATGGAAGAGAGGCTCTGTTTGCTAGGGAAAATTGTGTCTACACGGCGAGCCCTAGGACTTCCAGAGCAAACTCCCCTATTGTCAATGATACAGCCTGCAGCTAAAAGAAGGTGAGAATGATAAAGGCATCTGGATTAACTTTGATCCTTGGATGTCTCAACTCCGACAGGGAGGAATGTGGTTCAAGCCTTCAGGTTGATAGGTAATTGGGCTGTTGCGTCGAAAGTGTGGAGTCTTGGTGTCTCGGAATCACTTGTGGTTGAAGCGAGGCTGGAAATTATGATGGTGTTGGATCATCCCTCTTGGAATGACTTGTTGTCTTTGCTTCTTGTTCTGGATGGGTAGTTCTCTCTTTTGTTATGCAGACTCCTTGTCATTTGCTCATCCTTGTGCATGTCACACTTACTATATAATAGTTACCTCTCTTTAAAATGTCATTCTCGTCTGGATCACGAGAGTCTAAGCGCTGCAGATGGGTGCTTTTTGGTGGTGTAGCAAGACTTCTTATGAACTATCATGTCTTGCTGTTTATGTCAGTAGTAGTCACTAGTCAGTGTTTGTTTGAATGTCGTATATATCATTGTTTTGAACTGTTTATTGTCTCGAACTGCTGGTGGGCTAAATGAGGGCATCACCATTCTCTAGTGTTTAGTGTATATATATATCCTTTTTCAAGTTGTAATTTGAGCTCAGTGTCTTTTCGATGATGTACGCTTGTTTGGGCGAATATGAGATGTCTTTGAATATGGGCCGAGTAGTAACGCAGTGCCAAATAGGTCAATTATGACCCTTAGGCCAGGCTCTCAAAAAAAGAAATAAATAGGACTCTTAGGCTGACATGTGGGCCCCACCAATGTTTTCGTGCGCTTGCGCCCCGAGAGTGTATTAGCGCGTGTTCGAAATTCATGCTATCTTTTTATCCCCATTCTGCCGCCCCTCCCCCACCTTTGGAATCTCGATTCATAGTCCAGTGTCCAGTTCCCCCAAATCCCCCTCATGTACTCTATGTACTCCAGCGCACTATCATATCGCCGGTCAATACGAATCTCCGAGCCGGAGATCCTGAGGTCCGTCCTGCCTTCGGGCACTACGTATTGTCGCTCAATAATGGCATGGCGGCGCTTGACGACCAGTTCGCCGGCAAAGTGCCGATGGTAACCATCAACGATGACCGGCCTCCCATCTCGCCGGACAACCTTGTCAAAGCTCTTGGAGTTGCGCATGACATCGAAATAAGCGACTTTCTCGTCGAAGTATGTCTGCCACCGGCTGATTTCTTTGTTAGGTTCCGAACAACTTTCGACTGCACTCGTGTGTTCAAATCTTCCCGGCGTTTGTTCTGCGATGGTGCACTGGTGAACTTTGTTCGGTGGCACTCAGGATGGGGCTCTCTGCCCTCTGAGCTTGAGTTTTTAACAAAGCTTACCTTCCATGGCATGCCTCGGCTTGCTTGGAATAGCGAGTCCATGAATGAGCTTATCAACGATCTAGGAGGTGAGCTCGTAAGTATGTTTGTTCCTCCAGGCTGCTGGGCTCTGACGGTTATGGCATGGATGAATAAGTCGTCCACCATACCGCAGGTGATTGGTATTGAGATACCGGTACATGAACCAGGGTTGCACTATTGGTCTCCACCAAGGCCGCCGCGGACCACGTTAGCGATGTACCTGTACCGAGTGCTCGTGCATGTCGAAGAAGTGGTCGATCCATTAATTGAAGTCCTGCCGCAGCCGCTGTTGCCAGGGTCCGTCGACGATGTCCATTACAGGAGTCAACATCAGATTTTCCCCGTGTTGCTTAGAACAATGGATGGCACAAGGCCTACTCCATCGCGCGGCGGAGGCCACTGCTTCTTTGCGAGAAGAGGCAGGGGTGGCTGCCTAGATGTGCCCTAATTTGACCAACTGGATCTTCTCAGATACTAGTTAAATCCGAGCTATCAGTGTGAAGCATTGATGTGCTAGTACATTTGATTGTGACTTTTTGTACCTGAACTTTTTTTAGAAAGGGGTGTATGTCAACTTAATGTGCTAGCAGAACTTATTGTGTTGTTTGTCTGTTTTCTTTGCACAACATTCAAGATATTTCTCCGTCATTAATAAAGACGATGAATGATTATGTACGAGTTTGTTGGTTTCAACATATCCCTAGTCGTAGCGATCCACTGCTTCCACCCTGATTGTGCCGCCTGTGTGAAATTTTTGTATACAAATTCAATGTGTTATGATGTTGTATATGATTCTGTCAACTATATAAGTTTTTACTGAGCATCACCAATGCATATGGCTGAAACATGTATTCATGAGCATCGACCGACTGGTCTCTCTCTCTCTCTCTCACACACACACACACACATAAGTGGGACCCGTTGAATTATTTCTTCGCTCATGAAAGCTTTTAATTAGGTTCCACTATACTCTAACTTTTTCCTTAAGTTATAAATTGAGCTCAGTGACTTCAAAAAGTTTTACACAAACCTTGTTTGGGCCTTTTCATGTGTCGTTAAATATGGGCTGAGTAGCTATGTAAAGTTGTACTGGACTACTACCCAGGCCTTTTTGTTGAATACTAGCAATGCAAATGGGCCGACAATTGTACAAAAGATCCTAAATTAAGCATAGCCTAGCCTATGTTTCTTTGAATAAAATGCACAAGTCAGTTCTTTTTTATATAATAAGATTACCAAGCCCAACTTAATTTTTTTTAATAATATTCCTATCTCGATATTATTACTTTTATACAAAATGCTCAGTCCAGACCATCATTGCTTTTTCACTGATCCCAGAAAATGGGTCCATTTCTAGTAAAATCAAATTGGATGTAAATTATCAGAAATAATAAATGGGCCGCATGCATGTAATATTATTTTTTCACCCAGCCCAGTAAATAGTGTATTCAAATAAATAATCAAACGCACTATAAATTATCATAAATAGTAAATCGTCTATTATTATTTTTACCTAGCCCAGGAAATATATTATTATTTTAGTTAAAGCCCAGGAAATAGATGTATTGGCCAACAATATGAAATGGGTTGTAAAACCTAAATAAATGGGTTGCATTCCGCCACAGCTTTCGAAGCTGACTTTGTTGGACCAATAGGACGAAGCCTGCGCAAGGTGTTGTCCATTTAGTGAACAAAATGATTTAATGGTCTAAAACAAAAGGTCAACAAATTATTCTGACAACTGTATTCTTTGTATTGACATCCAACGACGATCTTGCTTCTTCAATCTCTGATCTAGTTGCTCTTGCTCCAGCCGCAAAAACAATCGCCAGCTGGAGTGCCTGCATCTGCCTCCTGTGGTCGTCTGTGCTGCCGCGTAGGCCTCGTCGCCCCAACCTAATTCCACTGATGGCCAAGTCATACAAGTACTCACCCACACCTTCTGTTATTCTCCGGTGACGGCAGCCTCTCCCCGCAGCCGAACCAGTCCCTCGTACACCCCTCCACCAGGGACTCCAGTGCCCCATGTTCCACGACTCCAGATCATTCCCATCTTAGGCCTCACCGTCGTCCACCGCCGTGGTCCGCTCGACTATGCGTGGTAAACAACGAGAGCCAACATGGAGTACATCGAGTGTCTGACAGCGGGGAACCACCAGCAACATCTTCGCATGCAAGCTAGTGCCTCCTTATTAGCAGGAATAAATGATTCCTCCCCATAACAGGTTGGACCAACCAACTGCAATCTTCGCACGCAAGGATGTTCCTTCTTATTACGCGAAAAAAAGTCCCCCCGATGACAGCTAGGACCCACGAGCTACATCTTCGCACGGAAGGAAGTGCCCCCTTATTACGTGCAAGAAAAATGAGTCCCCCCTTGCTAGCTCGGACCCACTTGATTTAGAGGATGACTTGTGGGCCTACTAAGTTGACACATATGCAAGGATTTTATTATTTTGCTAACCTAGTCAACAAACGATTCTAGTAGCAAGGACCGTTGGATTAACATCCAACAGTCGCGCTCCTTCTTCAATCTCGAATCTTCTTGCTCTAGCCGCCGAAACCAGCGCCGTCGGGACCGCCTGCTCCTGCCTCCCATGGCCGGCTGTGCTGGCACCGCTAGCCATACCATCCCTCTACTCACCCACACCTCTTGTTTTTCTCCGGCGAGGGTAGCCTCACACCGCAGCCGAACAAGTCAACCCTTGTACTCCCTACTTCATAGGCATCCACTGTCGCGTCTTCTCGGGCTCCATGATGTTCCCTTCCTAGGCCTCCCCATCGTCCACTGCCTTGGTGCTCTTAGCGCGGTTTGGTCAACATGGTAAACGAATGCATGACAGCTATCGAAAGACGATTGTACACGATGATGATGACAGCTGGGACCCACCAGCCATATCTTCCCACACAAGGAACTACCTCCTTATCATACCTGACAGCTGGGACCCACCCGGTCTAGGCATACATAGTGTTGTCTGTGTGGTCGCAGACGTGTACATACATACTGGTCGAACAGTCTCTCTGCAACGATGAACCGTGGCCGAGCAAGCAGCGGCACGTGTAGTAGTAGAGCTCCCAACGTAGTAGTTCAGGCAGTCCCTTCTAAACAGTGTACACGTACGTACATCCAGATGCCAAAAAATATGGCCATGTACGTACATACGGGCGGGGGCCTCGAACGCGTACTCGCGCATATGTACAGCTAGGGCTCGTGTACATGGAAAGGCAACGGATGGCAGCAACGGCGTCCTGTTCATCGGAAGTCAACCGGATGGGTCGGAACGGAGAAACTACATCGTGTTCATCGGGAAGCAACGAAATGCGTCATGTTCATCGGGAGCCAACCGGCTTGGATGGAACAACCAAAACGGGGTCTGGCGTATCGTAGAATGGAGGAAACAGCCTTCTGTTGGAGCACCTATGATCGAAACGGGGTCCTATTGATCGGGAGGGGTGTGGCATACTACAAAACGGAGGAAACAGACTTGTGTTGGAGAGCCTACAGTCGAAACGGGGTCCTGTTCGTCAGGAGGGATGTGGCGTACCGCAAAACGGGACTCCACGGGGCTACTGTTCATCCACCGTCTAATGCCTCGCTCCAACCTCCATGGGCTACTGTTCATCCATCGTAGACTTCCTCCAACCTCCACCTGCTATTGTTCATCCACCATCGACTTCCTCCAGCCTCCACCAGCTACTGTTCATCCACAGGCTATTGTTCATCCAGCCTCCACCGGCTACTGTTCAACCAGCCCTCCACGGGGTCCTGTTCATCCCACCTCCACCGGCTACTGTACAACTAGCCCTCCACGGGGTCCTGTTCATCCACCCCTAACTGGCTCGAGTGTGTGGTGGCCTCCTCGATCGGGGTCATGTTCATCTAGCGGCAACGGCCTCTACAACCACGGGGTCCTGTTCATCCAACCCCCACCGGGAACTGTTCATCCAACCCCCAACAACGACCATTGTTCATCAAGAGGCAGCAGGTCGATCGGCTTCTGTTAGCAGCAGTAGTGAAGGAATCGCTTGGGTTCAGCTAACAGCCAAGGGATCGATCGCTCGGGTTCAGTAACGTAGCTAGTGCAATCGCTCGGGTTCAGTAAGCGCAGAATGTTTTATGAGAGATGCCTTCACTTTGGGAATGCGAAGCACACAACTGAGTGAAAGTTTGAACAATGACCTCAAGAATCATCTCAAGTCAGATTTAGATATCAACCGCTTTTTTCATCATTTTGAAAGAGTCGTGAAAGTGAAAAGAGACACTGAGATAAATTCAGAGTACGAGTCTAGGAAGAGTCTACCTATAATCAAAATCCCCACACCAATGTTGCAACAAGTCAGTAGTCTTTATACTCCTGCTATATTTGAAGCTTTTCAAACCGAATATGGGAGGTCAATGGCAGCAAGTGCTCATATACTACCTGGAGACAATGAATACATGGTTAAGATTGGAAGGCTTGTTGATGGGCAATATGAAACATTTGAAGAAGAATACAAAGTTGTTGGAGACAATCACCAACAAACAGCTTCATGTAGTTGTGGGCAGTTTGAGAGAGTAGGAATTTTGTGTGCTCATGCTTTGAAAGTTCTTGATTTAATGAATATCAAGTTGTTGCCGGCACACTACATTTTGAAGCGATGGACAAGAGAAGCACGGTCAGGATCCATCAAAGATTGTTGTGGACAGACTGTAGTTGAAAATCCAAAGTTGGATCCCATCACCCGATACAATTTTTTTATACACATGTGTTGTGAGTTGGCAACTCTAGCAACCAACTCTGAAGAATGTTGTATTGTCATCGAGAATGCACTTATTAGTGCTACTAAGCAAGTGAAGGAACTATTGGGTGCACACACAACTAATGTTGAAGACAAATGCCATGTCCAGGCGGCTCAATCATCAAATGAATCGTTGAGTGGTACACAAGTGACTCAAACATCTAATGAATTGTTGAGTGCTGCACGTCTGAAGAAAAAAGAGGTTGAGAAGAAAGGCTCTAAAGGAAAATTAGGTTTCCTTGAGAGGCAACACAAGAGGAGGAAGAAAACACCATCTGCGATCACAGCGAAAAAAGAAAGAGAAGATTGTCCCATCAGCCAGCAGGGAGAAAAGGAGAACATACCATCACAGACTAGTTCAGTAAAGAAGGTTGTCTCAAAAAAATCTGCAAAAAAGACCAAACCAATACCAAAACCGAAGGAAGCAAGCACTACAAAATATGAGTTCATGGAAAGTTTCACCAATCTGTTGACAGCTCCTATTGTTAATGACATAGATGTTGACACATTCTGAATGGTGGAGTCCTGGTAGCTAGTAAGGTAGGAATTATTTTGGCTGCTACACTTTGTACTCTATGTTCTGAATGTTCCAATTGTTCTGAATGGTGGAGTACTGGTAGCTAGTAAGGTAGGAATCATTTTGGCAATGTAAGGATTTACTAAGTTCTCTTATGTTGCTACCTGGTGGGTTTTATGATTCGCAATTTGTATCCTTTCATATCACCAATCACAAGACAAATCAGTGCCAATTGGTCTCCGGTTCAAAGATGCAGTGGCTACTAAGCACTTCCCACGCACCAAGTATTCAGAAGCTATAAGCAATTCAGTTGATCCACGCATTACTGACCTGCGATGGAAGAAGTCAGAGGCGCAGGCGGCGCGGATGGAGGTGCCTCCGACGATTGGAGGACGCGGACGGGCGGCGCAGACGGAGGGGCGACACGGGTGGACGGCGTGGACGGAGGTGTCGCCGACGACTGGAGGACGCGGGCGGGCGGTGCAGACGGAGAGCACGCGGGCGGACGGCTGGCGTGGACGGAGGAGCGGCGCTGGCGGGCGGCGCGGACTGGCGAGTTCGGCGAATCGCGGCGGCGCGAGCGAGGACTGGGCGGTGCCAGCGCCAGCGGTGGCAGAGGAGTCGGGAGAATTTCTTTTCTTTTTTCTTTTTTTAGCGATGCCCGCGTCCGTTTCGTGAAGGGATGTCAAGCCCTGACTTCGCTCTATAATGTTAGAGGATCCGGCTCCTCGGCATAGGGGGCGATTCTGGTAGTGACACACGCTTAACACACATGGATGAAGACTCGGCTAGTTAATTAAGAAGCTAGAAATAAACTATTCATCATCAGGCCACACCGCTAGATGTCAGCATGCTAAAGAAATGGAAAAATATTCCGTCTTGTAGTACATCCATCTAGTACAGAGTCCAAAGTTGGACCCTGTACACACACCGTTGACAGCTCACCTTACCCCGCACCACACCCGGGGTTATGTTATGTACGCTGGCCTTCTCAACCTACATGAAACGCAGATGCTTTCCCCTTAGAACATTCTCCTCCTCCCATAATGTCGGCCGCGGTGCTGCGCAACTTCAAAAGAGAGGAGAAGGTATGAGAGGATGGTGACGTTCCTCCGGCCGCTCCCTCACGCCCATGGACCGACCGCCGTCAACGTTCGCCTCCGGAGAAGCCACCGCCTCCATTCGCCGTCGTCGTTGCTCCCCTGCCGCTGCAGCTGCCTCACGCCCATGGCGGAGGACCCCCCGCACCCCTACCAGCCAACAAAGGAGGACGACACTGTCCCGATCTCACAACAGAAACCAGAGCAGCAGCTGCCGCCAGCGGCATCTCCGCCGCCGCCCGACGTCCAGGAACCAAGTACGAGCAGTAGCAGCTGCGGCGACACCAGTTCCTGGCTGCAGCTCGGTACCGGACAGTCGGCTTCGTCGTCTTTGCGCGGGAAACGGACAAGAAACGACTATGAAGCTGGACTCTCGTCGTCCATACAACCGGACGCTCCGCCGCCGCTGTCAGAGCTAGGGCTGTCTCTGTTCCCAGCTGGTTCTTCGTCGCTGTCGGCGGCGGGTTCAGTGGTGGCGGCGGCGCCTCCTCCAGCGCACCAGGCCGGCACATGGTTCGTGCTCCAGGCGGCGCATAACCAGTGAGTACACCACGTGCTGCGATGTTGTGCATTTGCCATTGTGGGTAGTTAGCTCATGTACTGGTTGCCGTTGATCCAATGCAGGAGAAGGGAGCCGCCATTGCCGCAGGTGCACAGGAGCTACTTGAGGGTCAGGTAGGTTAGCTCCTAAACTTGCCTTAATGTTTTTACTAATACAAATTACCATGCATGCATGGTACATCAGCATCGATCTTTTAACTTGGATCGAAGTCATTAACGACAAATAAATGGATTAATGATGGATTCTTGGTTGGGTTAATTAGGAAAAATTATTGGTACATTTGACCGATTAGATATTGACTTCCTTTGGTGTGTGCTATTGTTGCACGGCCAGTAGAGACGGGCGGATGACAGTTAGAGTAGTGATGGGGTACCTGGTTAGCAAGCTGGGTCTTGAGGACAACTCACAGGTATGCCATATAGCATCCGTCTCCTTTCCTTGAAATTTGTCTGAACTCTTTCTTTATGCTTAATTTCTACTCCCTCCGTAAACTAATATAAAAGTGTAGTGATCTAAACACTCTTATATTACTTTACAGAGGGAGTATTTTATATGTGCCCTTTATGTGCAGAACAGTGATTATTTCATAGTTTCTACTCGGATTTTCGTTTGGATATGATTCACTGAAGTTTGCTTTATTAATTGAGCTGACTAGTCCCATGAGCTCCCAAACAAACGAAATGGTTCTAATTGTTCAGCTATTAAAGGATCCGAAAGAAACCATTTAGCCAAAACTAATACATATAACATACTCCTACATTCATTATTCAAGTACGAGTGTACCACATTCAAGTGACCGAAACGGGTGTCGGTGTATCCAAACAAGCCATCAAGAAAAAGAACTCCCTGCACTGGATATTTTGTCTCTTTTTTGGTACTACTCCGTATTATATTTATATGGTGTGTAAAATAGAGAGAACGCTAGAGAAAATGTTAGGAGGAAAGACTGGCAGGGGACGCTAGATAGTAGCTAGGGAAACCTAGCTAGGGAAACCTAGCAGTAGCTAGGGAAATCTTGCATGTTATGGTAGTTTAAAGTGGCAGCGCACAAATTGGTAGGTGAAAGGAGCTTTGGAGCTACGGACAGTAGTTTAGACGTCGGGATTCCCAAGGGTCTTTGTTGCTGTTGTAGGTGACGGGTGCCAGTCCATGCGTTACATCATGGCGCCACCCCATGATTAAGGTCTCTCTCTCTCTCTCGTGAATGCTTTTGTGACTGCTGGTAGCTGCATGCCTGCTTATGGCTTACTAATATATTTGGTGTACATGATCTCCTTAATTTAGCTGTGTCTACCCTGGACATGGACCTGAACAATAGGAAATGGAATACCCTGCAAAAAGAAAGAAGAAAAACAAAAAGCGGCACCACCGCCATAACTAGGTGTGTATTTTAGAGGCCTTCCGTGGGAGGGAAAAACTTTGGAGTGGTTGCCATGTGTCGTATTAGCAAAGATCTAGGGTTTATGTGTGTACTGTAAGTGGTGGTGAGTTTTAACTTCTCATCAATTTTGCCTAGAGCCGAATGACCGAAGAAGCCAATTATGTGGAATAAACTATTATTTACATGATCCACCTAATCACTAAAATAACTTTTAATTTCAAATAATACGGTTATAACAAATTTTGGCTTGAACTCTATATATTTGTGCTGAGCTTCCTCTACCGTTCTGCGATTACAAGTTAGGGGCACACGTGCATGCGCCACGCAGGCGCAAACCGACCACACACACTCATGATGCATAACTTTTTTTTGTGGGTGGACGGAATGCATGCTACACCTCATGCAGAAATTTAAATAGAAGGAAGTTTGTGAGGGGTATTGAGTTTACTTCAAGATATTACTGACCCAAAAAGGAGGGTATGTCTCACCTAATTCGATGGAAGTAATGCATCATCCGGCACAGTGGCGGAGGATGAATTTTTTTTTAAGGTGGGGCGAAGTCTTAGGCAAAGATTATTTTTGTGAAAAACCAAAAGAGTCAATACACGATGACAATGCACACTAAAAACGAATGACCAAATACAGTGAAAATGCCAACATATTTTAATAGAGAAACAACCTAAAACACACCAACAACGGTCGATGCCGCCCCTCATCGGACTCCGCGCCATTGCGCCATTGCTCGCTTTCGCCGCTAGTTGTGCCTCGGCGCAGCACTGCAGTCTACATCCTTAGTGGCAGTTCCCAGCCGCCACACTTTCTCGACCCTCACTGGTTGCTGTCGACCATTGTCTGTCTCGTCGTGGTCAGCCGCCACCGTGCTAACCAGTGTTGTGTCTGCGTGCGTGTGTTTTCTTCTTCTTCTTTTGTGAGCAAAGTGTGTGTGTTTTCTGTTTCTTTCTTTTTGTGAGCAAAGTGGGCAAGTGGCATATCGGTCTGGGCTGGGCGCTGGTCGTTCGTGCCGTGCGTGTGCGTCAAAGACGAGTTTGGTCGCTGCCTGCTGGATCGGTTGTGCTTCGTGGCCCAACTGTGTGTGCATGGCCCATTTGCGACCTCTCTTGATATTTCCAGCTGGGCAGCAGCGACAAGACCTAGCCTAGGCTGTGTAGCTAGTCGAGAGAGCACGTATATACGCGTAGGTATAAAAGGAAAACTGGACCAAATCAAGGTGTGGCGGCTGCCAGACCTTGCCCACCAGAGTCCTCCGCCACTGAGCAGATCACGACACTATACTTGTGCTTGCAACATGCCTGCCTGGCCAGTAAAGTTTTCTTTTCTTTTCTGCGTCAACTAGTATTTCTTTTTAGAAATATGTGTGTAACTTTTTTCAAACAGATAACCATTACAAATAGAATGCTCTGGATCCAAGATCCAGGAAACTGCAAAGTAATTCCTAAAACTAAGAAGACAGAGTTGTCCCAAGCCTTCAACAAAAACACCACAATTAAACCGGAGTAGCTACACTGCCATTTGTACACCTGCACAAATTTGATTATATATAAATGTTTCAGATAGGCCCTTGATTTGCCCATCCAAAGAGAAACGACGGGCGGACTTCGGCCTGGATGGTCCCGTAGATCTGCAGGCTGTCGAAATGCAAGATCTTCACCATAATTCGAAGCAAAGAGTACTCTAGCTTCACAAAAAAGGTGAACCAGTAAAAGCACCCAAACCACATTGATAAAAACTCAACCGACCGGTCCTTTGTGGACATATGCCTAAACCTTGCAAGAGCGGTTGCACTGAACCCATAGCAAGAACATCGCTACAGCTCCATGCACTCGCCCGAAAAAGCAACGCGACAGCAGGGGAAGAACCTGATAACCTTTATTTTCACTAACGTCACGTCCAACGCTCGCATGTTTTCATTAAGACCACACAACTCATCATCAGAATATTGCTAAAACACACATACCAGCAACCGAGCTTCCCCTCAGCTCACAACTCCAAAGCAGTGGTCGGGGCGAGGGGGTCTGGGTAGATTTAGCAATTGCTGGGCTTATTTTCTCCTAGAAGCCCTAATGGTCTCTAGAGCCAGCTCACTCCAGTCAGTCGTCAAGTTGAGCTGACGTGCATCTAGGTTACAACAAGCAAATAAAAATAGTACCTCTATTTGTTCATTTTGACCTTGTTGTTTGTACTCAATGTGTGTGGGTGTGTTTAGTTGCGATCATCATAGCCACGCAAAAATTCAGGTGTGTATTCATTTGCCTATATCCCTTCATACGACATTATGAATTAATAAATCACCTTTTGTTGGGAGAAAAGGTGATTATGGCATCTCTAATTGGACTGGGTAAATTTAGCCGCCAACTTGTTCACGGATATGTCCAGACACATCCGTGTATAGTGTAGCACCCCCGGATCGGCACTATGTAGATCTAACATCCTTCCGCAGACTTTGCATAATCATGATTCTAAGGTTCCACCTTCACAAATGGACACGTCGAAACGTGCACGCCATGTGTTGGAACAGTCGGTATCACAACACGAATAATCAAAATAGTCTGCAACAATGACAACATACACACACAACAACTCTGGAGAGTCAAACTGAACGAATGAATACAATATGAGCTTTTGGACCAAGATACAACCTATACAACAGAAGCCAATATAACGTAGACAGCTAAAGAATAAACTTGCCTTAAAAAGAATACAATAAAAGCGATGAGCACCCATATTCCTACACATACCATTGTCTATGGGATAACCAGCTAACGAAGGCCATCAACAAATCCGCTTCCTGAATTGTTGTCGGCTGGATGATGGTCATCTCCAAGGAAAAAAATATATTAAGAAAAGTGAGTACTCACTTGTACTTAAAAGACTTTTGCAAACCTAACTTAAACAAGGTGAGTGCAAGTTTCTACTTTCAAGACTTATGTAGACCTACCCTATTGTATGAGCATGTTTCAAAGGAAGGGGTAAAGGGGTTTAGCAGCAAGCACTAAGCATTTTATAGAGACACGCTACAACTTGCGTCTATTAAAAATAAGATGAGAGAGCGCATAAAAAGTAAAGGAATGTGCCACCACTACTCTATTTACATACGTACTGCAAACATACACTACCTTGTCTTCCCCCTCGCATCTCCCACGAGTAAAAATGCAAGGCACTCACATGGTTTGCAAAATTTAATTAATAAGGTTGAAGTTGGCTCGACCCTGACTATTATCCCGAGTGGGAGAGCCCCCGTGTGACGAGGAAACTTGGTCCCTAAGTGAGTTTGTCCGTTATGATGAGGAAATACTAAATGAGTCTCTAGGAGGCCCTAGATACGACGATGCTCATCTGAGGCTTCTTAGGTCATCACGTAAGGTGACCACGGACAACAATTGGTTTCCTGGGAGAATTCAGGACCCCGAATATCACTAGAATCAAGTCCTCCAATATGAGGAGAACCTGAAGGATGATCACGAGTGGAGAGCGGCCCAGAAGGCACTAGTCGGGCATGATCGAAACCTAATGAAGGATATGGATGTTGTTGCGAACCACAACGCAGTTTTTAAAATGTTTGTGGGCATAGAATCTGCACCCTGGTGCAGGAGATCAACAGGCCTATCATGTCGACAGGCGGGCTGACAAAAGCAAGCATGCTCCAGAAGCGGTGGGCCATCACACTAAGATCCACACCGAGACATCTCATCACGTCGGCAGCTCGGCCTCCCGGTGTAGGGAAAAGTCAAGCTCATGTACAAAGGAGAAGATCCCAAGATCACTCTAGTATGAGGTTCCGCGGACAATCTACCAGTCCAAGCGCTATGCACCTCGTCCCCCCGCCACTATGAGACGTCAGCCGAGCAAGTAGTTCGACTTCGTGGGGAGGCCAACAAACATGATAAATCAATAAGCATAAACGATGCGCGTCACACCATTGACACCCTTCGAGGATCTGGAGGCCCGTCTGCGCTATTCCCTTCATGTTTCCCGGATTGAATAGTTTCCCATCCCTTCTCGCCGAACTTTAAAATAAAAAAGCATGACAAATATGACGACACCTTGGGTCCCGCGGTTAGGATTGTTGACTATATCCTAGTGGTAACAATGGCGAATGGTAATGACTACCAACACTGAAGCACATGTCCCTCATGCTCAAAGGGTTAGCTCCTTCTTGGTTGCACACTCTCTAGACGGCTCAATTGATAGTCAGGCAGACCTTCAGGCTGTATTCATGGAAAAATTCTGGGGTACGTATGTTCGACCTGCGGATGCCAGTGACCTAGGTAGCATGAGGCAAGAAAAAATGAATCAGTACTAGACCCGGGTTGTCAAGAATCGAAGAACGAAATCGTTGCGTGCAAGGACGCCGAGGCCATCCCGCATTCAAGCATGGTGTCGATGACAAGTTCCTCGCAAGGGGCCTCAGTCACTACAAGCCCAAGATCATGCATGAACTCATGGAAATGAAGACCGTATTTTACTCCGGTGAAGACACATGGCTAGTGAAGAAGAAGGACCAAGGTAACAATCCCAAGCTGTTTGAGGTAAAGGATGGGAACGGAAGGTCACGCCGGAACCATCGGAACAAGCACCAAGGTGGCAGCAATGTTGAGGTTGGCGAGGTTAACGTTGAATTCAACAACCAAGTAAGAAGTGGCAAGAAGAAGACACTCCAAGGAAGGAAAGGTGGCAGAGGCCCCTTTGCCGGGATAAGATCCTGGACTAGCCTTGTGCTATCCACCCAGGAATGATAGACTGGCCCGCCACCCACATTACCCAGAATGGATGGGTCCATAGGCAGGCCATACAAATTGGAAGCAGCAAGCCCGACAGGCCTGGCCCCATGGTGACAACGGGGCACGCGGCAGCCCGAGTAGGGCAATGGCGGCCGGAGTCAATTCCCACCGGAGGTAAAGAATGTGATCATGATGTACGCATCCCCTGTCTCCAAAAAGGATCAGAAGCATGCTCTTCCTGAGATCTATACTATGGAGTGAGGAGAACCAAAATATACGCCATGTAGAGATGGCAATGGGGACAATCCCCTATGGGGATACCTACAACATCCCCGTCCCCATCTATTCCCTATCATGCCATCCCCATCCCCGTTTACATGACTGGGGATGAAATTTCCCCATACCCATGCCCCACTGGGGAACGGGGCCCCATTAGGGTCCCCATCCCCATAAACAAATACTCATATACATAATATGACACCCTATAATCAACAAACATAAATGGTGTTGTCCTTGTCATGCTAATGACTATCTAGGTCGTACTTACTTCTTGGTCATGGTGGCAGTTGAGGTGAGGATGTGAGATAGGTTTAAGGTTTTTTCAGAGCTTTTTTTTTGTTTTCGCAAGTTTGTTTGTGAATATTTTAAGGTTGACCACTGTGTCATAGTTACTAACCGAGTCCCCGATGGGTATTGGGTCTGGGGAATAGGATATCGTCCCCATCCCCGTTGTACCCTATGGGGAATAAATTAGTTTTTTAAATATCCCCATGGGGATGTTTTTCGCCCATCCCCACCCCCTAATAGATGAAATCCCCATGGGTTTGGCGGGTATGGGGCCCGCTTCCAAGGTGTTTGCCAGCTTCTTCTGAGGTTTTTGGAAGGAGGAAAAAGTTTTCCGACCTTGGTTAGTGGGGTCACTCCTTGGACAGAAGACGGGCGTCCAAGCCGGTTGCCTGATCCTAGTGCACCTTTTGGCGCTTCTCGCATCCTCATTCCTCAGGATTCCTCGGGCAGGTCCGGCTTGGCGGTGCCCATGGCCAAGGTTCCCGCCTCCATAGATTGTTTGCGGGTCTCATAGTGATGCAACTCAGCTTCATCGATCTCTCTATTGGACTCCTCCACAACCTCATCGATGTGATCATTGAGTTCCATCATGGGCACCTTGTTACATTTTGTCGCACTGGGTTTGGGGTGGTGTTCTCGGCCCATAACCAGTTTAGCTCTTCTGGCTAGGCGCCATCCAGTGTGTGTCTCGTAAAAGGATGTCCCGTATCGGCTGCCCATCTGCCCCATGGATGTTGCAACAAGTAAATAATCAACCATGGCTTGTGGGAATTGACAAAGATTACGATTGTGGGAGCAAATGCTTTATAGCTTTCTTTTGGGTCTCAAAGCAGGCGCAAATGCGTCACTGGGGAATTCCTTTACCTTTCCCTTGAACATACGAGATATCCTTTCCTTCATGGACTTCCTTTTGAAGAAGGCACCTCAAATGACACGGGTTGGGTGGTCTTCGCCAGTGAACTCAAACACTGGATGGGCCCGAGCTTGCAGTAATTGGAATCATCTTCTGAGGGCCACGTGCATGATGTGTTCGTGTGTCATCCCTTGGTCATGTAGCTCAGCCACCTTGCGCGCTAGCTTCCCAACCGTCATGTACTCCTGTGGATAGTTATTTGGGGTCCAGGAGTTGCACCTGAGTGGTGGGGTCGGGCTTAGTGGCGTGATGATGCTAGCCTGAGGTGGGTCTGGCAGCTGTACATCTAGGACGTAGAGACACTCCTCCCGCCACCTTATGTTTGTCTCCACAAACTCCCTGGATTGTACTTGGATTCGCCAACCCGACCGATGGTAGTCTCGCCGCATTCAGGTGACGTTTGTGTGTAGCTTGATGCATTTTTTTGCCTGAAGTCGAAGTGTGGCTCGTGACAAAGGAAAGCCCCCAACTATGTGATGTAGGATAGAACTCTAGATGCCCGATCTTCCACAAAAGGAGCGGATTCCGCGAGGAACACAAAGAACACAAAGGGAAAGCTCAAGGGAAACACGGGATAAATAACTCAAACCAACAAGATTTGGCCACACATATGCTAGATCCTCGAAACGCAAAAGAGATACAAGATCCACGATCAACAAGGGATGATACAAGTGGCACGATCTTCTCTGTGAGGAGGTCTTGAGGGGTCTTCCCGTTAGGGGTCTTGAATCCACTTGGGGGATCTTCTTCGTAGAGGCCATAAACTCCTAAGGAGAAGGGGATCAAGTGGATAGCAAAGCTTCTCAATGAGCTACTACTTTGCTAACCCTAAAACATAGGTAGGAGAAGAGTATATATAGTCTCGGGGCAAATGGGTACACGGGCCTCGACCCAAGTCAATGCGCACAGGTAGGGCCGGAAGTTCTGGGCGAGGCCGGAAGGTCCGGGCGCCGGAGGTTCCGGGGAGGATCCGGCCTAACCAGATTGGCACGGGAGAAGCTGGGCTGGCATCTGGGGGCCGGAAGGTCTGGGCGGGACGAGGTTCCAGGGGCCGGAGGGTTTGGGTCTTTTTCCGGGCTAACCAGAGAGTTGGCACGCCCTGGCTGTTCTGCGTCGTCGGAGGCTGAAAGCTCCGGGTTGGCCAAAAGTTCTGGGCTGGACAGGGAGTTGATGCATGTCTCTTCTTCTTCAGCTCTTGACTCCGTGGCTTGTGCGTTGTACCTGATCACACATAGCGTGTCGGACTTAGGTTGTAGCCATGTCTCAGTCGAAGGAAAGGGGAACTCAAGTAGGAGTGATGTCACCTCGGATTGAATAGCATGAGCTCTTGCTCTTGTCACGGGTCCACTTTGAACTTGGATAGTCGAGGTAGTGTCCATGGGATGACCGTGGGATGCTTCATCATCTCCCCCCCTTGGGAAAGATCCGACCTCGGATCGAAATCCTGATCACCATGGTACGGGTAGAGATCTTTACGTTGAATATGTCACTCATGGAGTACTTGTCGCATGTCGATCTTGTAGGCGTTTTTGTTGTAGAATTCAAGCACCTTGAAGGGTCCATCAGCTCGTGGTAGAAGTTTGGACTTGCGTTCGTTGGGGAAGCGTTCCTTTTTAAGCTGTAGACACACAAGATCTCCAATGTTCAATATCACGGGTTGCCTGTTGACATTGAGCTTGGTCGCGAGTCGCTGTACTTGGCGCTCGATAGTGTGCCTTGTATCTTCATGCATCTTCTTGAGGTAGTTCACTCGGGCACTTGTGTCCATGTTGATGCGCTCTTGTAGTGGTAGAGGAAGAATGTCCAATGGGGACAACGGGTTGAAACCGTAGACGACCTCGAAGGGGGACTTGCCGATAGTCGAATGTCTTGCGCGGTTGTAGGCGTACTTGGCGATGGGTAGACACTCCTCTCACTCCTCGATGTTCTTCTTGATCAAGACGCGAAGTAGAGTGGAGAGTGTTCGGTTTGTCACCTCCGTTTGGCCGCCGGTTTGAGGATGGTATGCCGATGAGAACAAAACCTTGATTCTGAGCTTGGCGCATAGAGTCTTCCAAAAGTAGCTTAAAAACTTGACGTCACGGTCCAAGACAATAGTCTTTGGGACTCCATGGAGGCGCAAGATTTCTCTACAAAACATATTTGCAACATGTGAGGCATCGTGTATGTTGTTGCAAGGAATGAAATGAGCCATCTTAGAGAATCGGTCCACAACAACAAACACAGAATCTTTGTCGTTTCTAGTTCTAGGCAAACCAAGCACAAAATTCATGCTAATATCTTCCCATGGGTGATATGTAATAGGAAGTGGCATATAGAGACAATGGGATTGGGCTTTAGACTTAGCTTTGTGGCATGTAGAGCATCGGTTGGTGAAGCGTGAGACGTCGCGGAACATCTTGGGCCAAAAATAGTTCTTGGAGAGCGTAGCGAATGTCTTGTCGCGTGCAAAGTGTCCCATTAGTCCTCCTCCATGAGATTCTTGCAAAAATAACAAACAAAGGGAAGATTCAGGAATACATAGTTTGTTAGCTCTCATAAGATAATCATCTTTTATGTAATATCTCTCCCAATATGTATGCGTCAAACATTTAGCATATGGGATATCAAAAGTAGGATCATGTGCATACAAGTCTTTTATGTTCTCAAAGCCAATTATATTCAATTCAAGTTTGGTAACGAGCATGCATATGCGGGAAAGTGCATCCGCCACAACATTTTCCTCACCTTTGATGTACTTGATGACATAAGGAAATGACTCAATGAACTCACTCCACTTAGCATGACGCTTATTCAACTTAGTTTGACCCAAACATGCAAGACTCTAGCGGAGGTAATGCTCCCAAACATGCAAGACTCTCACTAAAGCATATAGCTCTTTTGTCATATATGGGATAATTGAGTTGCACTCTGGAAAGTTTTTCGCTAAAGTAAGCTATGGGGCGCCTCTCTTGCATTGACACACCTCCAATGCCATAACCGCTAGCATCGCAATGGATCCCAAAAGGTTTATCAAAGTTGGGCAAAGCAAGCAAAGGAGCATGTGTGATAGAGGAAAAGGTGTCCCGTCTTTCGATGAGATGGTGGCCATCGTTTTGGAGGAAGTCGACTTTGATGATCCGACTACGAACATGCGAGGACGACGCGCCTTAGCAATCGCTAAACCAACTCCGAGAGGTTATTGACCACGCCGGAGCACGATCAACCTGACCACGAAGGTCTATTTCCTGCAGGCAAACGAAGAACAAGCAAGAAACTAAGATTGCAATCTGGATATTGCGAATATAAGAGGGAAGCTTTATTGATCAAGGTGGGGTTCTGTGAAACCTTTGTCTGGTCGTTGAACACAAATGAAGTACGTGAAGTTGCAGCTATGGCGAACTTTTAATCTAAACAAAACCCAAAGTCTAAACGGCGCCCTAAGGGTTGTATATATGGAAGAAGAGGAGGGAATTTCGTGGCCCTTGAGGGTGGGGTCCGAAACCAACCCTAACTCTTGTTTCCCCACACATATTGACTCTAAAAACAGCCTATACTTATGTATTTCGAAATTACATGGGCCTGGCCCAATAATAAGGTGACGCAGCACCTAGAATAGCCTATACTTATGGCATATTGTATATTTCGTCCAAGGCTTCATGCACTCATTATGGGGGCCTCAAAGTCCTGAAATCATCACTTGTAACTCCGTTCTTGTTCCCCTCGCGCATGCCATCATCTCCATGCTTGGTCTTGCTCCAGTGTTCATCCCTCTTATCCATGACAGGCCGTTCATTTGTAAGCAAAACAAATGTATCCAATTTAGGTAGCATCATATTCTCATGAACATTAGAATCATTACCAAGAAACGAAAGTACCTGATAATTTAATGGGCGTGTGCGAGCTCTAGTAATTGGTCTAGTATGTATAGCAGCAGGGGCTGTGGGTGTAACAATGGTATTGATGTCCTCATCATCCTCCCTTTCTTGAAATGAAGTCGTCCTCGACGGAATCTCATCTTCCTCACCCAAATAAGGCTTCAAATCTGCAATGTTAAAAGTGGGACTAACCCCAAAATCAGCAGGCAACTCAAGTTTATATGCATTATCATTTATTTTCTCTAACACCTTAAAAGGACCATCAGCACGTGGCATTAGCTTTGATTTGTGCAAATTAGGAAATCTATCCTTATGCAAATGTAACCAAACAAGATCTCCAGGTGCAAACACAACATGTTTTCTACCCTTATCTCCAGCAAGTTTATATTTAGCATTCATACACTCAATGTTTTCCTTAGTTAACTCATGCATTTTAAAAATCAATTCAGCACGTTCTTTTGCATCAAAATTAACCTTCTCCGAAGATGGAAGAGGCAACAAATCAATAGGTGCACGAGGTAGGAAACCATACACAATTTCAAAAGGGCACATCTTAGTAGCAGAATGCAATGAAGGATTATAAGCAAATTCAATATGAGGCAAGAATTCTTCCCACATTTTCTTATTATTCTTCAAAACAGCCCTAAGCATAGTAGACAATGTTCTATTGACTACTTCAGTTTGTCCATCAGTTTGGGGGTGACAAGTAGTACTAAAAAGCAGTTTAGTCCCCAACTTAGCCCATAAACATCTCCAAAAGTGGCTAAGAAATTTAGTATCACGATCTGAAACAAATAGTATTTGGCACACCATGCAAGCGAATAATTTCACGAAAGAACAAATCAGCAACATTAACAGCATCATCGCTTTTATGACATGGTACAAAGTGTGCCATTTTCGAGAATCTATCCACGACAACAAATATGATATCCCTCCCCATCTTTGTTCGAGGTAAACGTAAAACAAAGTCCATAGATATGTCCTCCCAAGGAACACTAGGTACAGGCAGAGGCATATATAAACCATGAGGATTGAGTCGTGACGTAGCTTTTTGACATGTAGTGCAGCAAGCAACAAAACGCTCAACATCCCGTCTCATCTTTGGCCAAAAGAAATGTGTAGCAAGTATATCCTCCGTCTTCTTCACGCCAAAGTGTCCCATTAGTCCTCCTCCATGCGCCTCCTGCAACAACAAAAGACGAATGGAGCTAGCTGGAATGCATAGCTTATTAGCACGAAACACAAATCCATCGTTAACGACGAACTTGTTCCATGTTCTACCTTCTTTACAATTCTGCAATACATCTTTAAATTCAGCATGATGCACATATTGATCTATGATGGTCTCCAAACCAAATATATTAAAGTCAAGTTGTGAAAGCATAGTATAACGACGAGACAATGCATCAGCTATAACATTTTCTTTACCCTTCTTGTGTTTAATGACATAAGGGAAAGTCTCAATGAATTCAACCCATTTAGCATGTCTACGGTTCAGTTTTGCTTGACTTTTAATGTGTTTCAAAGATTCATGATCAGAATGTATAACAAATTCTTTGGTCCATAAATAATGTTGCCATGTTTCTAAAGTCCAAACAAGAGCATATAATTCTTTATCATAAGTAGAATAGTTCAGACTAGGCCCACTCAATTTTTCAGAAAAGTATGCAACATATTTGCCATCTTGTAATAACACACGTCCTAATCCAATTCCACTAGCATCACATTCAAGATCAAAAGTCTTATTAAAATCAGGAAGTTGGAGTAAAGGAGCATGTGTCAACTTATCTTTCAATACCGTGAAGGCTTCTTCCTGTGCGGTACCCCATACAAAAGGCACATCCTTCTTTGTAAGCTCGTTGAGAGGTGTAGCAATGGTGCTAAAATCTCTCACAAAATGCCTATAGAAACCAGCGAGTCCAAGAAAACTCCGCACTTGTGTGACCGTTTTGGGCTGCGGCCAACTCTCAATAGCTTCAATCTTGGCTTTATCAACTTCAATTCCCTATGGAGTAACAACATAGCCAAGAAAAGATACTCGGTCGGTGCAAAAGGTGCACTTCCCAAGTTTACCAAACAAACGTGCATCACGTAGAGCAATAAAAACAGTGTGTAAATGTTCCAAATGTTCTTCCAAAGATTTGCTATAAATCAGTATATCGTCAAAATAGACTACCACAAATCGTCCAATGAAAGCACGTAAAACTTCGTTGAAAGCACGTAGAACTTCATTCATTAGTCTCATGAAAGTACTAGGTGCATTAGTTAACCCAAAAGGCATGACTAACCACTCATATAAATCAAACTTAGTTTTAAATGATGTTTTCCATTCATCTCCCAATTTCATACGAATTTTATGGTATCCACTATGCAAATCAACTTTGGAGAATATTGTAGAGCCACTCAATTCATCAAGCATATCATCTAGCCTAGGAATAGGATGACGATAATGAATAGTAATATTATTAATGCCTCTACAATCAACACACATACGCAATGTACCATCCTTTTTAGGCACTAGTATAATAGGAACAAGACAAGGACTAAGAGATTCGCGTATATAACCTTTGTCGAGCAGCTCATGTACTTGATGCATAATCTTCTTCGTCTCCTATGGATTGGTACGGTATGGTGCACGGTTGGGTAGCGATGCACCGGGAATTAAATCAGTTTGATGCTCAATCCCTCGAATAGGTGGTAATCCCGGTGGCACGTCTTGTGGGAAGACGTCAGCGAACTCCTGCAAAATGTTAGTGACAGCAGGGGGCAAAGAGGAAGGCACGTCCCCGAATGAAAATAATGCCTCTTGGCACACAAAATCATAGCAAACAGATTTGCTAAAATCTAGCTCATCAATATCAGATTTGGTGGCCAGTAAACATGCACTTTTCAATTTAATTTCAGAAGCAACACTAGATGGTTTATTATTAGGCTTCATTTGTTGCTCAAATTCTTTTGCCACAATCTGATTTTCACTCTTATTTTCTCCTGTTTTGCTTTATTAGCTCTATTAATATCATCTTTCAAAATGGAATCAGGAGTCATAGGGAGCAAAGTAATATTTTTATCCTTATGAACAAGAGTATACTGATTGTTTCTACCATGGTGTACAGAATTTTTATCAAATTGCCATGGTCTACCAAGTAATAAGGAACATGCTTGCATAGGTACCACATCACAATTAACATAATCAGCATATGTAGAGATACTACAATGCACACGAATAGTACGTGTTACCTTAACCTTGCCGCTGTTGTTGAACCATTGGATGTAGTAAGGATGTGGATGTGGTCTTGTGGTGAGAGATAGCTTCTCCACCATCTCCATGCTAGCCAAGTTGTTGCAGCTCCCTCCATCTATGATGACGCGAATAGAACGTTCCTTCACAACTCCCTTTGTATGGAACAAATTATGCCTCTGATTTTGCTCAACTTGTGTAACCTGCACACTCAAAACATGTTGAGCAACTAAACATTCATACCTGTCAGCATCTTCAGCAGCCATGTATTGCGTCTCATGATCAGAATCATCTCCACCGTGTTCTTCATGTGTAAGAAGAGCCAAAGTCTCCTCATCATAGTCACTAGCGGACTCATACCCACCATCCTCGGTAGCAATCATCACACGCTGAGATTGGCATTCTCTCGCAAAATGTCCTCTTCCCTTACAACGACGACAAATAATATCACTTGTGTGCTCTGTTGACGCCATGGAAGAAGAAGAGCTCTGTGCAGGCCCAGCAGGTGTGCTCTTGGCAGATAGTGGTGGTTGTGCCTGCTTTCTTGTCTCACGGTTGGAGGTGCCACCTGAAGGAGGTAATGGTGCAGTGGAAGTAGATGATGCACGTGGTGTCCATGATGAAGGTCAACCTGCAGAAAAGTTAGTTCGCGCCAATGCCTGTCGATCCTGCACTTCACGTTCAGCTTTACAAGCAAGATGGAATAAACGAGTGATATTATTATAATCCTTATAGTCTAGAATGCTCTGAATCTCTCTATTTAATCCACCCAGAAAACATGCAAGCATAGCTTCATTCTCCTCAACAACACCACCTCTAATCAAGCCAGTTTGTAATTCCTGATAATATTCTTCTACCGAATTTTTTCCTTGTCTTAAGCGCTGCAATTTTTGAAGTAATTCACGTTGATAATATGGTGGAACCCAACGAGTACGCATAGCAGTTTTCAGACCACCAAACACATGCAAAGCTAGTGAAAGCACAAACAACAGCAGGAACACGTCTCTCCTCAGGATATTGTAAACATGTAATCGTTGTTCAGTTTCTAACTCCCAAGTAAGATATATATCAGGAACATATCTACCCTCAAATGGTGGAATATTCAATTTCAGTTTAGGGAGATGGTCATGATCTCGTACCTGAGGGGGAGCCCTAACATTGCCATTATTTGCATGTGGAGGACCTGGTGGTTATGGTGCTGGTGGTTGCACGTAGTTCTGATTTTCATCAACCTCATCCTCGTAATCTCCCGCATAATCATCCTCCTCCACATCAGCAGCAGGAGCCAAGGAAGTATCAACAACAGCACCAGCAGTTTGGCCAGGCTGAAGAGGGACACGGCTCGCTCGGCGGAGGGCTGTTTCTCGACGTGGAGGTAGTCGTTGTTGTTGTTGTTGCAGAGGTGCGGCAGGTGCAGCCGGTGGTGGTGGTGGAAAACGTGAAAGCAATTCAGCAAACTTGTTATCGATCTTTGTTTCAAACGTCTTCTCCATGCCATCTATCTTCTCCATGGCCTCGTCAAATCTGTTTAGCACATCTTGCACCTGTCCACTCATCATTTGCTGAAACTTATCATGAAGCTCCTTGTTCGTCAAGTTCTCCCAGTGAGTCTCGTCGGCTTGTGATCCTGGCATGGTTAGCAGCAATAGAAACACACAAGAATATGATCCTACAGACTACTAACAAGTGATGGTGGTGGCGGGTGTGACAAATCCATCAAGCAAATCTCAAATTCTTACCAGTTCTTACCCAGCAGCAGGCGGTGATCGGCAACTGATGTAGTCAAAACTCTCAAAGCTTGGATAGAGCAATTACCAGGGAGAGTTAAATGCACGATGTAGATGTATGTGGAGCTGGGAAGGCTTATAATATGGTAGCAAAAAAGGTCAGCAATAATCAATTCAGAGATGCAAAGTTGAATAAACGCTCAACGACGGTACTGTGCTGGTCCTAGGCTAAACCGTACTAGAGACGCGAGCCTAGAACACTAACAAAATCATGGCGCTGCACGTAAACAAGGGAGGAGCACACTCTGAATTTTGTTTCTTTTTTTTCACTTTTTTTTGCACTTTTTTTTGCTCCGCAACATTTTTTTTTTGAAAAAAGTATACAAATGTCCTAAAAACTGCCTAGCCAGAATTTTCCACACTTAGTTTTTTTTAAACTGGAACAATTTTTCTTCTGCGGGTAGCACGAAAGTTGGGGAGTCCTTCTCTGTCACAACTCGGAGTATGGCGTGATCTGGAAATCCAAAACAGAGTAACAAAATAGTGGACTCGGAATAGGACTGGTGCCGGAGATGAATCTGGTGGAACTCGGACTGGTGGCGGATATATGTTGCAGGTGGACTAGGATTGGCGTGATGGCGGCGGGTATGTGGTGGCGTATATGGACTCGGATTGGTGGTGAATATGTGGTGGTGGTATATGGCAGCGGTGATGAAGTTGGTGCGGTGGTGGTATATGGCAGCAGCGATGATGATGATGTGATGGTGATATATGGCAGTGGCGACGTGACAACCTGTGAACAGAACTCGAAACTCTAAAGGACTAGACGCTAAGACCAGCAACTTGACACGACGATGCAACCGCAAATTCAACAAAGCAAATACAGAAAAGATTATGCCAAGGCTCAGATTGGTTCGGATGGGATGAACTAACCCTATTTTTTTGGCTTTTTCGTGGACTATAGGTATGAAGAACAGACTCGATCTAAACTACGAAAAACTGTAAAATCTCACCGAGCAACCTGGAAATCTGATACCACTTGATAGAGGCAAAGGTGTCCCGTCTTTCGATGAGATGGTGACTATCGTTTTGGAGGAAGTCGACTTTGACGATCCGACTACGAACGTGCGAGGACGTCGCGCCTTAGAAATCGCTAAACCAACTCCGAGAGGTTATTGACCATGCCAGAGCACGATCAACCTGACCACGAAGGTCTATTTCCTGCAGGTAAACGAAGAGCAAGCAAGAAACTAAGATTGCAATCTGGATATTGCGAATATAAGAGGGAAGCTTTATTGATCAAGGTGGGGTTCCGTGACGCCTTTGTCTGGTCGTTGAACACAAACGAAGTACGCGAAGTTGCAGCTATGGTGAACTTTTAATCTAAACAAAACCCAAAGTCTAAACGACGCCCTAAGGGTTGTATATATGGAGGAAGAGGAGGAAATTTCGTGGCCCTTGAGGGTGGGGTCCGAAACCAACCCTAACTCTTGTTCCCCCACACATACGGACTCTAAAAACAACCTATACTTATGAATTTCGAAATTACATGGGCCTGGCCCAATAATAAGGTGACACAGCACCAAGAATAGCCTATGGACGAATATTATGTAGGGCATCTTGTATATTTCGACCAAGGCTTCATGCACTCATTATGGGGGCCTCAAAGTCCTGAAATCATCACTTGTAACTCCGTTCTTGTTCCCCTCGCGCATGCCATCATCTCCATGCTTGGTCTTGCTCCAGTGTTCATCCCTCTTATCCATGACAGGCCCTTCATTTGTAAGCAAAACAAATGTATCCAATTCAGGCAGCATCATATTCCCATGAACATTAGAATCATTACCAAGAAACGAAAGTACCTGATAATTTAATTGGCGTGCGCGAGCTCTAGTAATTGGTCCAGTATGTATAGCAGCAGGGGCTATGGGTGTAACAATCGTATTGATGTCCTCATCAATGTGTTAGCAAATTCTTAAGCTCATTGAATGTGGCATCTTGAGATGGTCCACCATCAAAGGGAGCATTCTTCTTACTCAAAGCATGTAAAGGTAAAGCAAAGGTGTTGTAGCGACCAGACCTCAAACAGTCTGATCTCTGTGCTCAGGTGTCATCCTTGGATCAGTAATGCTGACACCACACAGTACTTAAAGGATTTATAACAGAGTAGCAATCACACACTTATTACATCAAATGCCTCAAAGAGAACTTACTACAATAAATATGGCTTAAGGCCATCTAATAACGATAATAGTGGAAGACTTGGAAGATAAGCGAGTCCATCAACTCCAACGGCATCACTGAGTATAGAACCACGACCTAAAGCACCTTACTCGTCATCTGGAAAGTCCGCAACATGAAACGTTGCAGCCCGAAAACGGGTCATCACATGGAATATGCTAGCAATGTAACACATAGAGAGTAATGAAAGATTAAGCCTATACTACATGCATATATGGCTGGTGGAAAGCTCTATGGTTTCAATTTTTGCGTAAAGCCAGTTTTTCCCTACTGCAAAGGAATAAATTTTATTTAACTATCATGGTGGTTGTTAAACATCGAGAATGGTTGACAGCATCCTCAATCCCAATTAAGCATCATCATTAAAACCCAACAAAATTAATTTAAAGTAACATGATGAGATTCACATGAAAATCCAAGTACTAGATACTCAAAACGTCCATAACCGGGGACACGGCTAATCACGATTAGTTTGTACACTCTGCACAGGTTTGCGCACTTTTCCCCACAAGACTCGATCGCCTCCGTTGGATTTCTCACACTACATGGTGTTTGAGAAACAGATGGCCGAGACATAGTCTTTCAGAAGTGCTTACACCTTACGATGGATAGACCGATACACCTACTTTCCCCTACATCTGCTAGTCTACCCTGTAAGAGTTCGCACGACTTAATCAACTATGCTAGATCCCATAATAGCTTGTGGCTGCACACGGAAGTTTCTAGTATGAAAAATCTCATGATCCCTTTGGGCCTGGGTGGCGGTCCATAAAGAAAAACAACAGGCAATCCTGAAATACTCAGGAACCTCAATCCACCCAGATGTGTGTTTAAGTTGCCACCTTAGATAAACCATTAATTAACAAACTCACATCTATCATGGATATCACTCACTCAATCCACGTCTACTAGCATAGCATGGCATAATAAGCAAACGTAGAAGCAACTCCCAAAGGTTTGATAATAATACAGGTAATATGTACTACCTCAACTACTTCTAATCCCACAATTTAATTAGATCCTAATTATGCAATGTTTGAGGATTGATCTAATGCAATAAAACTGGGTAGTAAGGAGGTATGATCAAAGTGTTACTTGCCTTGCTGATGATCCGCGAAACCTAGAGATTCGAAGTAACAGGCGGCGCACTCCGGGTATTCTATCGCAGACAAACAAACAAGCATACAATAAGTATTCATCTAATGCACAGGTAAAACTCAAATAGGAGATCTAACCAGAAAGTTCAACTTAGGAACTCCGGTTTGCAAAAAGAATCAAATCAAACGAAGCAACGAAAGTCAAACGGCAAAAGAAACAAACTTCGTTTTACTAATCTGGATCTAAGTCAAATTTTACAGAAGCAAAAACTTGTTTAAGTTGGTTAAACGAAAACAGAGTTTCGAGACATAACTCTAGGCGCTTGAATCGCCTGATTCCAATAAACGAGCGAAAAGTTATACTAAAACAAAAATCAGATCAGAAATCGCGATTAGAAATAATCGCGGAAAAATCCGAGAAAAAGAAAAACGACGAACAGATTAACAAACGAATGTTCGTTATCTGGATCTAAATGATGAACTCGTTCGTTAAAACGAAGGAACGAGCGAACCTCGCTAAATAAATAAACCGGGAATAAAAATCGATCTATTAAGAAAAAACAAATCTAAAAAAATAAACCGCGGCTTCTTAAGAAAAAAACCGTGCGATTTTCTAAGGAAAACCACCGGCGACGGCGGCTACCTCGGGCAGCGGGGCGGCTCCGGCGAGCGGCGGGCGACGGCTCCGGCGAGTGGCGCGGCGGGGCGACGGCGTGGCGGCGGCGGCAGCGCGGGCGGCGGGCGGCGCGGGGCTCGAGGCGGTGGCGCTAGGGTTAGGGCGCGGGTGGCTGGTGTTTCGGCTGGGCCTCCCCGGCTTATAAAGCCGGCCGGGCCAGGTGTCCGGGTCGGACACGGCCCGTTAGGTCGGTTCGTTTTTTCTTTTAAATAATAATGCGCAGAAAAACGAATAAAAGTAATACTAAACGGACTCCAAAAATCCCAAAATAAATTTTCCCCGACTTCTAAAATCAATTTGGACAAACTGAACATTTATTTGGGGCCTAAATGCTATTTTAAAAAACGCATATTTTTCCTAAATTCAAATAAAATATCGAAAAACTCCGAAATAAAATCTTGTTTGATTTTATTATTAAATCCTCATTATTTCTTTATTTTGGGAAAGTCATTTTATTCCCTCTCTCATATTTTTGTAATAGAAATAAATGATGATAAAATAATTAAAATCAAATGATCCTATTCTCAAAATTTGAGAAAACTCAAATATGAAAATAACGAAATCCCCAACTCTCTCCGTGGGTCCTTGAGTTGCATAGAATTTCTAGGATCAAAACCAAAAGTAAATAAAATATGATATGCATTGATGATCTAATGTATAACATTCCAAATTGAAAATTTGGGATGTTACAAACCTACCCCCCTTAAGATGAATCTCGCCCTCGAGATTCGGGTTGGCTAGAAAATAGGTGAGGGTGGTCCTTGAGCAAATCTTCCTCTCGTTCCCAGGTGGCTTCATCCTCCGTGTGATGGCTCCACTGAACCTTACAAAACTTGATAACCTTGCTACGGGTGACTCGGCCGGCAAACTCGAGAATCTTAACTGGTTTCTCCTCATAGGTCAAATTGTTATCCAACTGGATTGATTCCAATGGCACTGTGTCTCTCAAAGGTATCTCAGCCATCTCCGCGTGGCACTTCTTCAACTGCGAAACGTGGAACACATGATGAACTCCTGACAATCCTTCGGGCAATTCCAACTTGTAGGCCACTTCTCCCATACGTTCCAAAACTCGATATGGTCCTACAAAACGTGGCGCTAACTTTCCCTTAACTCCAAAGCGTTTTATTCCCCGAAGTGGAGATACTCGAAGATAAACTCGGTCTCCGACTTCGTAAACTGCCTCCTTGCGTTTAGAATCTGCGTAGCTCTTCTGCCCAGACTGGGCTACCTTAAGCCTATCGCGAATCAACTTCACCTTCTGTTCAGACTCCTTAATCAAATCAGGTCCAAACAACTGGCGGTCTCCAACTTCGTACCATCACAACGGTGTCCTGCACCTCCTTCCGTACAAGGCTTTGAAAGGGGCCATCTTTAAACTGGATTGATAGCTGTTGTTGTAAGAGAATTCTGCATATGGCAAATTGTCGTCCCAACTAGATCCATAATCTAGCGCACAAGCTCTTAGCATATCCTCCAAAATCTGATTGACTCTCTCGGTCTGTCCATCTGTCTGTGGATGAAAAGCTGTGCTGAACTCTAGCCTGGTACCCAAAGTTTCGCGCAACTGATTCCAGAACTTTGAGGTAAACTAGGTTCCTTTATCTGATACTATACTCCTCGGAACTCCATGTAAGCATACAATCCTTGTCATGTATATCTTTGCCAACTTAGCACTGGTGTAGGTGGTCTTTACCGGGATGAAATGAGCTACTTTCGTCAACCGATCAACTACAACCCAAATTGAGTCATAGCCTGAACGAGTCTTGGGTAATCCCGTGATAAAATCCATGCCTAGCTTATCCCACTTCCATTCGGGTATCGGCAATGGCTGTAACAATCCTGCTGGCTTCTGATGCTCTGCCTTTACTCTCTGACATACATCACAAACTGCTACATACTCCGCAATATCCTTCTTCATTCCGGTCCACCAGAAAGTACCCTTCAAATCCAAATACATTTTGGTATTTCTTGGGTGAATCGAATAGGGTGAATCATGTGCCTCTTGCAGAATTAACTTCCTGATCTCCGGGTCGTTGGGAACATAAACACGGTCTTCAAACCATAGGGTGTCGTGCTCATCCTCACGAAATCCTTTAGCTTTTCCTTCGATCATTTTCCCCTTTATAGAGGCAATCTCCTTGTTAGTCTTCTGAGCTTCTCTGATTCTATCCATCAAAGTTGACTGAATCTCCAATGCTGCTACATAGCCTCTCGGAACTATTTCCAAACATAGCTCACGAAGATCCTCGGCTAACTCCTTTGGTATTTCTCCCGTCATTAGTGTATTGACATGGCTCTTACGGCTCAATGCGTCAGCTACGACATTAGCCTTTCCGGGATGGTAATGCAATCTCATATCATAATCCTTGATGAGCTCCAACCATCTCCTTTGTCTGGGGTTTAACTCTTTCTGCGTGAAAATGTATTTCAAACTCTTGTGATCTGTGTACACCTCACAATGGTTTCCAATGAGGAAATGTCTCCATGTTTTCAATGCATGCACTACGGCTGCTAACTCCAAATCATGCGTAGCATAATTCAATTCATGGGGTTTCAGTTGTCGTGAAGCGTACGAAACAACTCTTCCCTCCTGCATAAGCACTGCTCCAAGTCCTTGACATGAAGCGTCGCAATACACCTCATAATCCTTGGTCTGATCTGGCAGAATTAACACTGGTGAGGTAACCAAACGTTTCTTGAACTCCTGGAAACTAGCCTCACACTCCTCAGTCCATATGAACTTGGTATCCTTCTTCAACAACTTCATCATAGGTTTTGCAATCTTGGAGAAATTCTCAATAAGTCTTCTGTAGTATCCTGCGAGTCCAAGGAAACTCCGAATCTCTCCAACCGTTGTTGGTGCTTCCCAATTGGTCACAGTGATAACCATTGTGGGATCAACTGCTATTCCTTCTCCGGATATAACGTGTCCGAGGAATCCTACTTCCTTCAACCAAAACTCATATTTGCTGAACTTGGCATATAGCTGATGTTCTCTGAGCTTCTCAAGTACCAATCGCAAATGTTCCTTATGTTCCTCTTCATTCTTCGAGTAAACCAGAATATCATCAGTGACACCACGACGAGCTTATCCAAAAACTCCATAAACACTTTGTTCATCATGTTCATAAAATAGGCAGGTGCGTTAGTCAGACCAAATGACATAACGGTATACTCATACAACCCATATCTTGTGGTGAAAGCTATCTTAGGTATATCTTGCTCTCGAATCTTCAATTGATGGTACCCCGATCGCAAATCAATCTTGGAAAACACCTTAGCTCCTTGCAATCGATCAAACAGATCATTGATCATTGGTAGTGGGTACTTGTTCTTGATCGTTACTTCATTCAACCCACGATAATCAACAACCATCCTTAACGATCCATCCTTTTTCTCCACTAGAAGTACTGGTGATCCCCAAGGCGAAGAACTTGGGCGAATGTAACCTTTATCCAGTAACTCCTTAATCTGCTTCTTAATCTCCACCAAATCCTTTGTGGGCATCCTGTATGGTCGCTTCGATATTGGCCCTGTGCCTGGCAAAAGCTCAATCAAAAACTCAATATCTCTATCGGGTGGCATGCCTGGCAACTCTTCCGGAAATACGTCAGGGAAATCCTTTACCACTGGTACTTCCTCCTGCACAACTCCTGATAAGGAATTTACTTGTGTCCTATTTGGCGCATGCCGGGATACATACTTGATCCTTCTTCCTTTTGGCGTCGTAAGCAAAATTGTCTTACTGGCGCAATTGATGTTTTCCCCATACATCGACAGCCAATCCATACCGAGAATTACATCCAAACCTTGGGATTCCAGAACAATTAAATCCGTTGGAAAAACATGCCTTCCTATACTTAATGGCACTTGGAAACATCCTTGACTGGCCATATACTCCGCTCCTGGTGAGCTTACTAGCATAGGTGTTTTAAGAACCTTAGTGGGCAGGTTATACTTATCCACAAATCCCCTTGATATGTATGAATGTGATGCACCAGTATCAAAAAGAACGAGTGCAGTAAATGACTTAACCAAAAACTTACCGATTACTGCATCAGGCTGGGCTTCAACCTCCTCCACATTAACGTGGTTCACTTGTCCCCTGCTGAAAGGGTTCGGCTTCTTCCCAGAGCTTCCATTTCCATTCTGGCCTTCAGGACATTCATTGGCATAATGTCCGGTCTTCTGACACTTAAAGCAGGTGATTTCACTCAGGTCTCTCTTGTCTGGGGTTGATGGGGTGGTACGGTTCTGGCCGTTGCTTCCTCCATTCCCATTACCATTCTTCGGGCCATTATGGTTGTGCGAGCTACCTCCTGCATGGGTATGCTGAAAATGAACTCCCGGTTTAGGGGTAAGACGGGGCTTCTGCTGAGCTCCAGAGTTGTACTTCCCCTGTCCATACTTCCTCTTGCGGTTTTCAATCTGCTGCTGCTTCCCCTCAATCATAAGAGCACGATCTACCAACTCCTGGTAGTTGTTGAAGCTTGCTACCATCAACTGCATACTCAGCTCGTCATTCAGTCCTTCTAGAAACTTCTCTTGTTTAGCTGCATCCGTAGCAACGTCATCTGGGGCATAACGTGCTAGCTTACTAAAGTCATCCACATACTGGCCAACTATCTGTCCTCCTTGGCGCAAGTTACGAAACTCACGCTTCTTCATGGCCATAGCTCCTGCTGAAACATGGGCAGTACGGAAAGCTTGCTGAAACTGATCCCATGTGACAATGTCTACAGGGTAAGTGGCTGTAAATATCTCCCACCATGCTGCTGCGGGTCCTTCAAGCTGATGTGCGGCAAATTTCACCTTTTCCCCATCTGTACATCCTGCAGTGGTCAACTCCCTCCCTGTCTTATGGAGCCAATCATCTGCCACTATCGGCTCGGTGCTACTGGAGAACACCGGTGGATTTAGCCTAAGAAAACGGGTTAAGTGATCAATAGGTGGTGGCGGTGGTGGGTTGTTGTTGTTGTTGTCGTTGTTGTTCTTGTTCTGGACTAGCAACTGCATCAAAGCATTCTGCTGCTGGATCAACTGAGGGAGCTCCGGTGGAAAAGCAAATCCATTGTCACGTCTCGGAGGCATTTGAGGGTTTTAGAAAAGACGAGAGTTAAGAGTAGAATGAGGTCTAAAGAGAAAACATTACCCAAATGCACATGAGACAAATGCACACAAAATCACTTCATTCAATCAAACAAGGGCATACAATCGGTCTAGAACTATCGCAAAAAAGTGCGTGGACTATACTATGTACATGGTGGAACACTACTACTATTATGGTAGTCTACTAGAAAAACTGCTCCGATGAAGACTCCATGATATCTGCTCTAGCTTCGTCTTCGAAATCATCATCACTAGGAACAGAATCGGTGTCGTCGATAATGATGTAGTTCTCTAGACAGGTGCAATCTTCATCTTCTTCTCCGGGTGCTGAATTTCCCATGAGTTCTTCAATCTTCTTCTTAAGGTCGCCGTTTTGTCTCACTAGAGCTACAATTTCCTCCATGTAGTCCTTGCGAGTGGCCTTTAGTTGTCCTTCTAGTTTGATAATCTTGGCTTTTGCTTTCTTCAACTCCATCATGTCTGCGCACATCTGGTTCTCCTCGTGTCGAATGTGCTGGTTTAACTCTTGGATGAAAGCTGCAATGGATCTATCCTTCTTGGTGCTAACTATCTCCCATTGTTCGTCTCGGCGCCCACAAATCTGGTAGATAGTATCCTTAAGGTCATCTTGGTAAACTTCTCCAATGCGTCCCATGGTTATGTGAGCTGCCATGCTCTTTCCCAGACTCCAGGTTGGTGCATTAAAAACACACTCGATGGGCTCCGTGACTGGCGCGAACGTTCTTCCAGGAACTTGAGCTTGAAATCTTCCAGCGCTCCTCTTTGGGTAAAGTGGAATTTCAGGTCCCGGTGAAGCTTGGTATTCCGATGTTCAGGTACTTAGTGACTTCCTTCAGGTGTCGTCCAAAGGGTGTTTCTTCATCCGGCTGGGTGAACTTGATCCTCGCTTCCGTCATCCTAAAAGAGTAGAAAAGATGAGGAGTCAGAAAATGAGAAGAGAGTAGTGATCTAGGGCCTTAGCTTAGTGGTCGTGTCCTAAAGTCAGCATGTGCTCTGATACCATCTTTGTAGCGACCAGACCTCAAACCGTCTGATCTCTATGCTCAGGTGTCATCCCTGGATCAGTAATCCTGACACCACACAATACATGAAGGATTTATAACAGAGTAGCAATCACACACTTATTACATCGAATGCCTCAAAGAGAACTTACTACAATAAATATGGCTTAAGGCCATCTAATAACGATAACAACGGAAGACTTGGAAGATAAGCGAGTCCATCAACTCCAACGGCATCACTGAGTATAGAACCACGACCTAAACCACCTTACTCGTCGTCTGAAAAGTTTGCAACATGAAACGTTAAACGGGTCAGCACATGGAGTATGCTGGCAATGTAACACATAGAGAGTACTGAAAGATTAAGCCTATACTACATGCATATATGGCTGGTGAAAAGCTCTATGGTTTCAGTTTTTGCGTAAAGCTAGTTTTTCCCTACTGAAAGGAATAAATTTTATTTAACTATCATGGTGGTTGTTAAACATCGAGAATGGTTGACAGCATCCTCAATCCCAATTAAGCATCATCATTAAAACCCAACAAAATTAATTTAAAGTAATATGATGAGATTCACATGATAATCCAAGTACTAGATACTCAAAACGCCCATAACCGGGGACACGGCTAATCATGATTAGTTTGTACACTCTGCAGAGGTTTGCACACTTTTCCCCACAAGACTCAATCGCCTCCGTTGGATTTCTCGCACTACATGGTGTTTGAGAAACGGATGACCGAGACATAGTCTTTCAGAAGCGCTTACACCTTACGATGGATAGACCGATACACCTACTTTCCCCTACATCTGCTAGTCTACCCTGTAAGAGTTTGCACGACTTAATCAACTATGCTAGAGCCCATAATAGCTTGTGCCTGCACACAGAAGTTTCTAGTATGAAAAATCTCATGATCCCTTTGGGCCTGGGTGGCGGTCCATAAAGAAAAACAATAGGCAATCCTGGAATACCCAGGTACCTCAATCCACCCAGATGTGTGTTTAAGTTGCCACCTTAGATAAACCATTAATTAACAAACTCACATCTGTCATGGATATCACTCACCCAATCCACGTCTACTAGCATAGCATGGCATAATAAGCAAACGTAGAAGTAACTCCCAAAGGTTTGATAATAAAACAGGTAATAGGTACTACCTCAACTACTTCCAATCCCACAATTTAATTAGATCCTAATTATGCAATGTTTGAGGATGGATCTAATACAATAAAACTGGGTAGTAAGGAGGTATGATCAAAGTGTTACTTGCCTTGCTGATGATCTGCGAAACCTAGAGATTCGAAGTAACAAGCGGCGCCCTCCGGGTATTCTATCGCAGACAAACAAACAAGCATACAATAGTATTCATCTAATGCACAGGTAAAACTCAAATAAGATATCTAACCATAAAGTTCAACTTAGGAACTCCGGTTTGCAAAAAGAATCAAATCAAACGAAGAAACGAAAGTCAGACGGCGAAAGAAACGAACTTTGTTTTACTAATATGGATCTAAGTCAAATTTTACAGAAGCAAAAACTTGTTTAAGTTGGTTAAACGGAAAGAGAGTTTCGAGACGAAACTCCAGGCGCTTGAGTCGCCTGATTTCGATAAACGAGCGAAAAGTTATACTAAAACGAAAATCGGATCAGAAATCGCGATCAGAAATAATCGTGGAAAAATGCGAGAAAAAGAAAAACGACGAACAGATTAATGAACGAACGTTCATTATCTGGATCTAAAGGATGAACACGTTCGTTAAAACGAACGAACAAGCGAACGCTCGCTAAATAAATAAACCGGGAATAATAACCGATCTATTAAAAAAACAAATCTAAAAAAAATAAACCGCGGCTTCTTAAGAAAAAAATCGGGTGGTTTTCTAAGGAAAACCGCCAGCGACGGCGGCTACCTCGGGCGGCGGGGCGGCTCCGGCGAGCGGCGCGGCGGGGCGGCGAGGCAGCGGGGCGGGGCGGCGAGGCAGCGGGGCGGGGCGGCGGAGCGACGACGCGGCGGCGGCGGTGCGGCGAGGCGGCGGCGGCGCGGCGGCGGGCGGCGCGGGGATCGAGGCGGCGGCGCTAGGGTTAGGGCGCGGGTGGCCGGGCCAGGTGTCCGGGTCGTACACGGCCCGTTAGGTCGGTTCGGTTTTTTTAAAAATAATAACGCGCGGAAAAACGAACAAAAGAAATACTAAACAGACTCCAAAAATCCCGAAATAAATTTTCTCCGACTTCTAAAATCAAGTCGGACAAAGTGAACATTTATTTGGGGCCTAAATGCAATTTTGAAAAATGCATATTTTTTCCTAAATTTAAATAAAATATCGAAAAACTCCCAAATAAAATCTTGTTTGATTTTATTATTAAATCCTCATTATTTCTTTTTTTTGGGAAAGTCATTTTATTCCCTCTCTCATGATTTTGTAATAGAAATAATTGATGATAAAATAATTAAAATCAAATGATCCTATTCTCAAAACTTGAGAAAACTCAAATATGAAAATAACAAAATCCCCAACTCTCTCCGTGGGTCCTTGAGTTGCGTAGAATTTCTAGGATCAAAACCAAAAGCAAATAAAATATGATATGCATTGATGATATAATGTATAACATTCCAAATTGAAAATTTGGGATGTTACAGGTGCTAAAATCCTTCACAAATCCACGGTACAAACCGGCTAAACCAAGGAAACTTTGCACTTGTTGCAAATTTGTTGGTTGGGGCCAAGTTTTAATAGCATTAATCTTAGATTCATCTACATGAACACCCTTATAAGACACAATGAAACCAAGGAAAACAAGCTTGTCAACACTAAAAAGGCATTTGTCCATATTAGCATAAGGCGCTCTTTCCTAAGGGTTTGCAACACGGTTCTAGGATGGGTGACGTGATCTTTAAGAGATTTGATAAAGACAAGGATATCGTCAAAATAGACCACAACAAATACGCCAATATAGGGTCGAAGAACAAAATGCATGAGTCGCATGAAAGTACCGGGTTCTTCGAATAAACCCATAGGCATAACAAGCCATTCATATAAGCCAAATTTGGTCTTAAATGCGGTTTTGCATTCATCACCTTCTTGGATGCGTATTTGATAGTAGCCACTTTTAAGATCAATTTTAGAGAAAATTGTGGCTCCGCTAAGTTCATCCCGCATATCATCTAGGTGTGGAATGGTGTAACAATAATGCAGGTAATAGCATTGATAGGAAGGCATTCGGAACACATGCGATACGTACCATATTTCTTGGGAACAAGGATTACCGAGACGGCACAAGGGCTCAAGCTTTCACGTACATGACCGTTGTCGATGAGTTGTTGTACTTGCCGTTGGATCTCCTTGGTTTTCTCGGGATTGACGCGGTAGGGAGCCTTGTTAGGAAGGGGTGCTCCAGGGATGAGGTCGATGCGTTGTCCGATGCCTCGTAGTGGAGGTAGACCCGGAGGTAGCTCGTCGTGGAAAACATCTTGGAATTCCTGCAATGGAGAAGATAACACTAGAGGGAGATTGTGAGAGTTGTTAGTTTTGGGTGCCTTGTCCTTGCACAAAAGGACATAGTGCATGACACTTGATTGGTTCTCACACACTTCTCTCATCTCACTTTTGGTGGCAAATAGGACTAAGTTTTTCTTATCGCTCATCGTGGAGGCACTCAATTTGGGCTTATGGCGCTCACTCTCTTTTTGGTGGTTCGCACTCTCACTATTTTCTCCATGATGGGTGGCTTTCTTGTCAGCGATTACTTGGCTAGGAGACATAGGTCGTAGCACGCACTCCTTTCCCTTCATCTTGAAGCTATAGTGATTTGTACGCCCATTGTGGATGACGCCTCGGTCAAATTGCCATGGCCGTCCAAGAAGGAGGTGGCAAACGAACATCGGCACGACATCACACTCCAAAGTCTCTTTGTATTCTCCGATCTTGAAGGAAACTTGCACCATATGCTCGACTTGGATAGTGCCGGAGTCACTTAGACATTGTACCTTGTAGGGATGCGGGTGCTTCATCTTGACTAATTGGAGCTTGGAGCATATCTCTTCACTCGCCAAATTATGGCAACTCCCTCCATCGATGATGACCTTCACGGACCTTCCATTGATGCCGGCCTTGGTGTGGAAGATATGTCATCTTTGGTGTTCGTCTTGTTGATGTTGAAGTGTCAAGATGTTGGATACAATGAGAGCGGGGCTCGAATCTTCGTCCCAAAAGACTTGATCATCTTCATCTTTGTTCACGCGCCGGTGCATGGCCACTTGCTCAAGGGCTTCCAGCTCTCCTTCACTCATGGAGTCATATGTTTCTTCGTCATTGAGGATCATGGTGCGCTTGTTGGTACACTCAAAGGACGTGTGGCCTCGGCCGTCGCATGTGAAGCACTTGATGGAACTTGTCTTGACGGTGTCATCGGTTGGAGTAGATGATAATGAAGCTCTCGGTTTGAAGTTGCTTGTAGTAGGAGGACGACTTGAGGTTGTCGAAGTTTTCTTGGAACTTGACTTGTCGTCGTTGCTTTTATAGGGTGTTGGAGTCGTTGAAGCTTGGTTGTTGGAGAAGCTATAGGACTTGGAAGAGAACTTGGCATACCTGAAGTCATCTTGCACTTGCCGCTCCGCCTTGGTGGCTTGGTGCACTAGCTCGATGAGGTTGGAGTAAGGTTGAAAGTCGGTGATCTTCTTGATAGGATGATTGAGTCCATTCAATAAACGTGCCATGGTTTGCTCATCATCTTCCATGGAATTGGCTTGTATCATGGAAATCTCCATTTCCTTATAGTAATCTTCAACACTCTTTGTTCCTTGCTTGAGGAGTTGGAGTTTCTCGAATAGGTCGTGGTTGTAGTAGGTTGGCACGAAATGTGCTCTCATGACATCCTTCATTTGTGCCCAAGTAGTGATGGGTGGTTCACCCCTTGCCACGGCGCTCAATGACTTGGTCCTACCATATGAGGACATAATCTTGGGAATCAAGGGATGCCATAGCAATCTTCTTGTCTTCCTCATAGTTGTGCAAATGGAAGATTTTGTTAACCTTCAATGCCCATGAAAGGTACTCTTCGGGATCATTGCTTCCGGTGAACTTGGGCATGGTGAACTTTAGCTTGCTGTAGCGTTGCTCTTCATTGTGTTGGGGACGGGATGATGATGACGCCCTTGACGTGGAGTGTAATCAGCCTCATGTTGCTCTTGGAGTAGAGGATTCCCATTGTCTTGTTGCTCATGGCGAACTTGTGGTACTTGTCAAGCTTGTGGAACTTGTGGAGGAGCTTGAGGAACTTGATGCTGCAATCATGCTTGATAGTTCCTCTCTTGAATTTCCTCGCGAAGCGCTTCTTCTTGCTCATGAGTTTGTCGGTTTGTGCGTGGCTACGTTGCGGCTTGTGTCTTGAAGGGCATGTTGCGCCTCAAGTGCTTGAGCTTCACACCTTTGTGGTTGAAGATGTTGTGCCTCGGCATCTTGCTCGTCTTGGTGTTGCCGCGCTCATTCTTCCTCTTGCTAGCGTAGACATTGTCGTTCTTGTGCTTGTGCAAGAGTAGCTTGATTTTGATGATGTCAATGTTCTTGCACTTGAAGTTGCTCTTGATGAACGGTGTCGTGTAGAGGATTGCGGTTTGCTTGACGATCTTGACGTGCGGCTCGTCGAAGAGTGTTTGATGTAGGAGTACTTGAGCCGGACATGGTGTCATCGGAGTGTCTAATGGAGCGGCTCCATCTTGAGTAGGACGAATAGGTAGAAGAGCAGTTGACCAACAAGGCACGAATCTCGTCCATTCTTGCATTTCTCTCTTGTTTTTGTTTGTTGAGCTTGTTGTCAAAGTAGTCTCTTGTACGTTGCTCCAATAGGCGCAAGTCAGTGGCGAGATGGTCGATGCGGTCGCTCCTTGCTTATTATTCTTGATGCAAAGCTCATTGTGCACCAAAGAGGTGGCTCTTTGTGACGTAGGAAGACATCTCGTCGTCTTTCTCAATGAAGAGTGGGTTGGTAGAAGAACTTGGGCTATCCATCATTGCCAGCAAATATGTGAGTGGGAGAAGGGGAAGAACTTATACCAAATGTACCTTGACCAATGTTGAGGGTGGATGAAAGATCACTTAATGATATAACATGGAAATAGCACAATTGGTACCAATTCTTGTCGGTTCTCACACCTACACAAATAAAGCTTATAGTGGAGTTCAGTTAGGATGGTGGCACAAAATTGATGCAATTGTTAGTGAGACTCAATAATGTTGGAGAACATTCGCAAATTTGCAATGCAACAAGTATACTGATAGCAAGATATGGTACACGGAAAAACACACACGGATAGATAAATGGGGTCGTGCAACCAAGGAATGAGCCAAAATGTGGAATCCACGAAAATGCTCTTGTTGCACAACACTAGAGAGACGCTAGCACGATTGCATGATAGGTGGATACGAAACTTGTGCACAACCTATAAAGCAAAAATGCAATGACTTCTATCCCAAGTATGCTATATGTATGGTATTTCTATGATATGATCCAAGATGATCAAGTATGACAATCTTAATGTAGTATGATGCTATGGTTCTTGCTTAAAATATCTTTGCTTATCTTTTGTTTTTCTTAAAAGCTTGTTTGGCTTTTTTTCTCTTTTGAGCTCTTTTCCATGCAAAATTTATGAACCAAGGTAGCAATTGTGTATATGCTATGACAACCTTGTGGCACAAGAGATGATATCAAGATATGGATACCAATGATGATATGATATATGCAACGAGAAGATGATCACTAATGTGCACAAGTGACGTTGCCGGCAATACTCAAAGGCTACTCTCGATGGTTAAGCGACACAAAAGGAAGGGTAAGGGGTTATTAAGGTAATGGAAAGAAGTACATGAAGTGTCGTCGAGGTTACCGTTCTTGCTTACGGTTTAGAGTGTAAAAATGATGTGATTGTTGTCGATGTCGTAGTGCACGGTCTTCAGTACGTTGGCGAAGATGCCGTTGCATGGTAGTCGGAGTTGTCGAAGTAGCGAAAGTCATCGAAGATGCGCAGATTTTCTCTCTAGGCCAGAAGTTCCGGGCAAGACAGAAGGTCTGGGGTCCGGAGGTTCACGGTGTGGCCGGAAGGTCCGGGGGTCACGATTCTGCAAGAACAGGGAATTGGGGATCGTGGATTCGGGCGGAAAAACTTCAGGAAAAACCCAAATCCGAGGGGGAAAAGAAAATTTTTAGGTGGATAGAAGGGTGGGGAAGCTAGATCTACGTGCCACACATGAAATCCACGAAGCAAATCCAAGAAAACTTCATCACACCAACAAATCACAAAAAGATTGGGAGGGCTATGTTTGTGTGTATAACCCTAGATGCCCGGTCTTTCATGAAAAGAGTGGATTCCATGAGGAACACGAAGAACACAAAGGGAAATCTCAAGGGAAACATGGGAGAAATCACTCAAACCAACACGATTCGGTCACACATATGCTAGATCCTCGAAACACAAAAGAGATACAAGATCCACGATCAATAAGGGACGATACAAGTGGCACGATCTTCTCCGTGAGGAGGTCTTGAGGGGTCTTCCCGTTAGGGGTCTTGAATCCACTTGGGGGATCTTCTCCGTAGAGGCTGTGAACTCCATGGAGAAGGGGATCAAGTGGAGAGCAAAGCTTCTCAATGAGATACTACTTTGTTTGCCCTAAAACGTAGGTAGGAGAAGAGTATATATATTCTCGGGGCGAAAGGGTACACGGGCCTCGGCCCAAGTCACTATGCGCAGTAGGGCCGGAAGTTTCGCGCGAGGCCAGAATGTCCGGGCGCTAGAGGTTCCGAGCCAGGTTCTAGGGAGGGTCCAGAGAGTTGGCACGGGAGAAGCTGGGCTGGCGTCTGGGGGCCGGAAGGTCTGGGCCAGGTTCCGGGCTGGTTCTGGGCTAACCAGAGAGTTGGCACACCTGGGCTGGTCCGGGTCGTCGAGGCCGGAAGCTCTGGGTCGGCCGGAGGTTCTGGGGGCCGGAAGTTCTGGGCTCTGGCCGGAAGTTCCGGGCTGGACAGAGAGTTGACGCCTGTCTCTTCTTCTTCAGCTCTCGGCTCTGTGGCTTGTGTGCTATACCTGATCACACATAGCGTCTCGGACTTAGGAAGTACCCATGTCTCAGTCAAAGAAAAGGGGAACTCAAGTAGGAGTGATGTCATCTCAGATTGAATAGTACGAGCTCCTGCTCTTGTCATGGGTCCACTTGGAGCTTGGATAGTCGAGGTAGTGTCCATGGGGATGACCATGGGATGCTCCGCGTCACTATGGGGGAAGGTGGTGGAGTTAAAGACCATTGAAATGAACAAGACGCTTGAAGAAGGGGTGGATGGGAAATGCTAGCCCACGGAGCAGGAAGAGGACGAAGCATACCCGCTCGCTAGCCTCCGAGTTGGGCTGGGGCACTGTGTTGGACCAAGCATTGCCTTCCTTGGCGGTCAGCGGGGCACGAGAAAAAGCTACTTCTGACACTGACAAACATCCTGTATCGGAGAGCCGGTCCAGTTGCTCCTGCACAATGTTGAAGGGCTTCTACTTCCCTTTGGTCAAGTAAGCGACTCTCTCCTTTGCAAGATCCACGGCAGAGGCTTTGCCGATGTTGGCTGGCTAGCCTTCCGTAGGCGGCATTCCCTGGCCATGAATCCATCGGTGGTAGTTGTGTGAATGGAGAGCAACTCAAAAGTTGAGGAGAAATGGAATGATTGGTTGTTTGACAGTAAGAGCGTGAGGAAGAAGATTCCAAGGGGGAATGGTGCAAAACTTTTATCCCAGTATGCCCCTGCCCTTATATAGTGAGTGAGGAAGATGAAATAGTGGCAGGCTATCCTACTGCATGGCGCATAATCCCCATGTGTCCCTCTCCCCCATGACGACATTAATTATGACGAGGATCAAGGCATTGTCAATAAGACTTGAGAATCAGAGCGCTGATGGGACATGACGTGGGTGGGGGCCATGCTTGTTCCTGCACACCACCTTGATCGTCAAAAGAGTGATGACATGTGATCTTGTGGGGCTGCTCAATAAGAGCAGTATGGCATGTCATAACTATTTGGTTAGTTGTTGAGCGAACGGCACAGGAACATGGCCCACCAAGCGGTAGGGTGCGCAGGAAACCTTTCTTGTTCACATATTGGTCAGCACCTTACACATTTTCAAGACCAAAGTGGTTTTCATCACCTCGGGAGAAGCTTGGCAGGAGGCCGACTATGTGAAAATACTGATTGGGGATGTTCCATCGAACCTGTTTTAAGACGATGATCGAAGATGACGTACAAGGTGAATGACCGGAAGTGCAGCCAGGCTTGAAGACCTGTTCATGGGCTATCGTTGGTGTCCTGGGCAAAGGAGTATTCGCCACATCGGTTCCTGACCTGGTGAGCCAAGCTATGCCACCCTAGGTCGGTTCTTTCCTGGGTCACTTTTCGCAACCTATAGCCGATTACGTGGAGATTCCAGAAGACATGGAGTACAATCCTACGATGGAGCCATGGAGACTCTACCTCCACCAACATAGCCGACCTAGTTTTGTAAACCCTAGGACCGTGCATTGTGTATATAAGAGGGTGGTCAGGATCAATGTAGATCAGATTTAATCCCTTAGTACTTTACATGTACTTGTATACACTCCAACACAACAAAACTGAATTAGAAAGTTGGATATTATCTCCTTTGGAGAGCTTGAACCTGGGTAAATCTTGCCTCTTATTACCATCGTGACAAATCGCCTAGCTAGGACACCCTACCAAAGGGAGTTGCCGAATTTAGCTCCTACACACCCGACTGCCTCTACTACTCAAAGATGTCACAAGATTCCACATTATCTACCATATTGGTTAGGACATCCATGACCAGTTGGTCAAAAGGTGTCAAGAGAGGGCCACCTTGCCATAATTCCCGAACCTACCATATGCACCTATCGGAATGCCCATTTATCAGGACTAGTTCTCACTGATGATAGAGATAGAGCAGCCCACACATGCCATTGACAGACAAATCCTATTTTCTCTAGAACTTGAAGAAAAATGGCATAGAAACCGATAGCTATATGTAGTTCTAGGAATATCAAAGACGTTTTGCGGTTGTGGAAAGATCTGCAGATTGACTAGCGAGCATGAAGTAGTATTTAATTGCCCCACCCTAGATGAATACTCTTTGATATTTAGCAACTAATTGGTCAAGGTTGAGGGTCATGAACACCAAAATCCTTCATAAATATTTTTCCAACCTAAGAACTAGTAGGCCTAGAATCACAATAGTCCACTACCCCATCTTGGTTTGGCTATAGGGATGTCAAATCTTGGTTGAGCACATGGAAATTTCCATCATACATACACGTAATATCATTAATTGCCACCATTATATCCATTTTGACGATCAACCAGTAGGTATGAAAAAAATGAGTAGAGAAAGCCGTTTGGTACTAGAACTTTGTCGGGGGCTCTTGATCAAGCGCCAAATTTCATCTTCTTTAAATCCCATTTCAAGTGAAGAGAGATCAACGACCGGCAAATAAAACACATAAAATTAATGGTCTTCAACTTCTCCCTGGGCCTACCAACAAGATTCATAAAGCACATGTCTGTGTGCCCCTCTATGTAACATTATCTTCGTCACCAAGTGGTGGCAGCAACACCAGGTTACTTCACGAAATCAAAACATAATTGCTATCAACATGGTATAGATTATTGTCGAAGTCTGCAATGGCACAATATCTATACATTGTCCATACAGTAAGGATGCACATAGCCAAAAATTGATAAAAATAAGAATAGAACAAGAAAATAATCCGGCAGGAGCAATGACACAAAACAACCAAACCATCAGCAACACCTCCCATCACAATTAACAACACATAAACTATAAAAGAATTCTCAGACAACAACACCTTCAGGAAAGGTATGCCTAGTAATCCCTAAGTGCAACGAATCATCATAGCAATTTCCAACGGTGGAAGTGATAAGTATGGAGTGTCGAACCTACAAGGAGCTAAAGGTAAGATCAATATTCTCTCAAGTCCTATCTGCAACTGATACGACTCTACGTACACCGAATGTTTGCTTCCTTCTAGAAACAAGAAATACAACTACGTTGTGGATATGAAGAGGATAGCTGTGCATGATAACGAAGAACTAAAATATAAAATAGTTGTTATTAACATAAAATTAGAATACATTACTATATATTATAAATAGCGAGTGTGGAATAATGATGGATCGATGTGCAGAATTATTGTAGGCAATTTTTAACAAGATCGATAATCATTATTGCAATTTTATATGAGGGAGAGGCATAAGCTAACATACTTTCTCTACTTGGATCATATGCACTTATGAATGGAACTCTAGCAAGCATCCGCAACTATTAAAGATCATTAAGGTAAAGCCCAACCATAGCATTAAAGTATGAAGTCCCCTTTATCACATACGCAACAACCCCCTTACTCGGGTTTAAGCTTCTGTCACTCTAGCAACCCACTATAAGCGAATCATGAACGTATGGCAACACCCTACAGCAGGAATCCTTCATGTGTGCGCGGAACGGAAGGCACCATAGCACAACACCAATATAAAACATACAACTCAAACAAATCTAGATCATCCATCAACTGAAAAGGCAAAAGAAATATACTAAAAAATCATAGGATGGCAACACATCATTGGATCATAATATGTGGCATAAAGCAGCATGTTCAAGTAGGGGATTACATCGTGTGCGTGAGAGTGGACCGTTTAAAAGAGAGGAGGAAGGTGATGAAGATGGTGATGTTGATGAAGACGATCACCACGGCGATGGTTCCCCCGGCGGCACTACGGCGACACCGAGAGAGAGGGGGAGAGAGTCTCCCCCTTGTGCTTCCTCCTTCAAGGCATCCCCCCTAGATGGGGATAGGTTCTCCATCTGGTCCTTGGCCTCCATGGTGATGATGGCCCCCTCCAGCTTGCTCCTCCATGGCCTCCAATGATGATGGCCCCTCCGGCAGGGTGCCCGAGAGGGGCTAGATTGATTTTGCGTGGCTATAGAGGCTTGCAGCGGCGGAACTTCTGATCTAGGGTTCTTTTCGAAGGTTTGGGTATTTATAGGAATTTTTGGCGTCGGTCTCACGTCAAGGGCGTGCCTGAGGGCCCCACAAGCCCAGAGCACCCCCTAGGGGGTAGGGCACGCCTAGAGGGCTTGTGGACTCCATGTCCACTTCCTGGGCTAGCTCTTGTGCTTCGGGGGTCTCTTTTTCCGTAAAAAATCACCGTAAATTTGCAGCCCATTCCGAGAACTTTTATTTCTGCAAAAAAAATGACACCACGGTAGTTCCGCTGAAAACAACGTCAGTCCGGGTTAGTTCTAATTAAACCATACAAAAACCATATATAATTGTTGTAAACATGGCATGAATACTTCATAAATTATAGATATGTTGGAGACATATCATCATCCCCAAGCTTAATTCCTGCTCGTCCTCGAGTAGGTAAATGATAAAAGAAATAATTTATGAAGTGTGAATGCTAGCATAGTGCATAAATTTGATCAATGATAGTTCCAAACACTTTTTCTAGCATCATTATATATCATAAACAGTAGCTGATCTCATAAAACTTCTCATGATCAAGTAACAAGCTATTCACATGTTAAAGTATAGACCATAAAGTTTCTTGAAAACTAACAAACTATGCTTTCAGTCACCAAACAATTGCAATTCATCTTATTTTCAGGAAGGGAATATGTAAGAAATTTGATTAAGCAGATTCCAAATACTCAACTATCATATATTCTTCCATGATTGCTAACACTCAAAGCATATTTTGAGAACAAACAGCATCCATCGAACACAGAGAAAGATATGGGCTTAATGTTTCGCCTCTGAACTTATTTATCATATAGGTAATTGTCAAAAATAATAATCCATGATGAAATATATTTTAATGGCCATATATGCTTGGATGTTTTCCCACCACATGATGCCTTCCAACTAAAAAATAAATGAGGTTGAACTAAAAGGAATACTATTGACTCTTGCATAAAAAGTAAATACATGAAAGTAAAAGATAGGCCCTTCACAGAGGGAAGCAGAGCTTGTCATGTGCTTTTTAATTTGGAATGAGCAAACCCTTAATGCAAAGGAATGTCATGTTGTATTGCCCTTTGTGATAGCAAACTTTATTATGCAGTCCATCGCTTTTATTTCTTTAACAACACAAGTTCGTACAACACTTATTTTCCCTTACGATAAAAGGTCATACATATTTAGGAGCAATATATATTGCTTTTTGCACTGATGATAACTTACTTGAAGGATCTTATTCACTCCATAGGTAGATATGGTGGACACTCATGGCAAGAAACTGGGTTTAAGGGTTTTGGATGCATAAGTATTATCTCCACTTAGTACAAATTTTTGGCTAGCAAAAGATCCTAAGCAAGCACCACATGTTGGAGGATCCATAACAATATAACTTCTATACAAATATACCCAAACATAACTCATTATGTTTTCTTCCTTGTCCAACTTCAACTGATTTGCTGAAGTTTGAAAATAATTAATGGGGCTCACAATCACAGAAGATGTCCAAGATAGTATAATTGTATATGAAATCTCTCTTCCTTCAATATTCTTTCATGAATTGTTCAAGTGACCAATGCGGTGTTTTCTAACTTTCAATAAATTTTACTACCAATACTTCTGATTTGTGAAGTCATTACTCCCCATGGGATAAGCATATACAACATATATAATTTCAGATTTATGATATTCAATTCATTCAACCATTTACTCATAGGATATAAGTGAACCACGAGAGTAAATGACAAAACTACTCCAAAAAGGTATAAGTGAAGATCAATGTGTAGTCAAGTAGTTAAATAGCCATGTGAGGACTCCCTCTCATTCAAGATTTCAGATCCAAATATTTTATTCAAACATCTAGTAAAATGAAAATACGCTCCAAGCAAAACACAAATCATGTGACGAATAAAAATATAGCTCCGAATAAGGTATACCGATAGTTTTGAAGACGAAAGACGAGATGCCTTCCGAGGCATCCCAAGCTTAGTTGATTTTATCTTCCTTGAATTTTATCTTGGGGTGCCTTGGGAATCCCCAAGCTTAGGTTCTTGTCACTCCTTATTCTCCTCATATCGACATCTCACCCAAAACTTGAAAACATCAATCGAAGAAAACTTAACGAAACTTTGTGAGATGGGTTAGTATGATAAAAAAATCATTCACTTGGGTAATGTCAAAGACAAGATTCATAATTGTTTCCACATAATTCCTACTATACTATATTATTTCCATAATTATATTAAGCAATATAAGCCTTAGAAACTATAAAACAAGCAAACTATGCATTAAGGGCAGAATCTGTCAAAAACAGAATAGTCTATATTGATCTGAATACTAGCCAAACTTCTGTTACTCCAAAAATTCTAAAAACTTAGGACAACCTAGGCAATTTGTATTTCAATCTTGTGTAAAAAATGCAGATCAGAAGCACACTTCTATGATTTTTAAAATTCTGACAATGAGCACAAAATTTTATGCTTTTGCACATAATCAAGTCAACTATCACCATAGATCATCCCAAAGGTCTTACTTGGCACTTTATTGAAAAAAGCTATAAAACATGATTACTACAGTAGAATAATCATTAGAACACACAAAAACAGTATGGATAAATATTGGGTTGTCTCCCAACAAGCACTTTTCTTTAATACCTTTTTAGATAGGCATGATATTTTAATGATACTCTTCCAAGACCAATTCCGATGATAATTCTATTCATACTCTAAAAGATATAAGTGAAGTTCATAGAGCATTCTACAGTAAATATAGATTAACCAATATCCAAGCTCAAAATATATAAGTGAAGTACACGAAGCATTTTACAAAACCATACTTAAAAGATTTAAGTGAAGCACAAAGAGCATTCTATAATGCCTTACTCAAAAATTTAAGTGAAGCACATGAAAAATTATATAAACCAATTAAGGACTATCTCATACTAGCATGGTGCATAAAGGAAAAGAAAAAAAACAAACACTAAAGATGCATATCGTGTGAACAAAACAAATACCGAGAGATACCAATAATTGTTGAAGAAGAAAGATGGGATGTCAACCGGGGCATCCCCAATCTTAGATGCTTGAGTATCCCTGAAATATTTACTTGGGGTGTGTTGGGAGTCCCCAAGCTTGAAGTCTTACCTCTCCTTATTCCTCTTATATCAACAACTCCTCGATCTTCGAACACTTCATCCACACAAAACTTAAGAAAAAACCCTCGTGAGATCCGTTAGTATAATAAAGCAAATCACTACCTTTAGGTACTGTTGTAAACTCATTCTAATCTCATATTAGAATTATATCTACTTTATTCCAACTTCAACATGGTTCATACCCCCCGATACAACCCATAGATTAATCAAAATAAGTGAACAACACATAGAAAACAGAATCTGTCAAAAATGGGACAGTCTATAGCAATCTGGAAACTTCGTAGACAGAAAAGTTAGGACAAAATAAAAAATTGTATAGCAGTACTGTGTAAAAATTTCAGAAACTATTGAGGTTCTAGTAAAAAAAAGTAAATTCACGCACTATAGCCAAAGTTTCTGTTTTTGCACCGCACATAGCAAACAAGCAATCTAATCATCCTAAAGCCGAAACTTGACACATTATTTTTATAATACAATGGATATATACAAGGGGATAATGATGTTTGAGAAAATTCCATGAAAAATTCTACATTGTTTCCATGAGCATGAACACAAGTGTTCATGGTCGACCCTAGCTTCTCCAATGCATAACCTTCCAATCACTTCTCTTTTTGAAAAAGTTTTTAGGCATAAGAGGTAAGTAATTTTTTTTGCATTTTACATTCTTGAAAAAAATTGTTTGTTTCACCCATAACTAAATAAAACAAAAACAAAATGGAAAAGAAAATCTACTTAGTGAAGAAAGCAAACAAGCACACACGAGAATATCGACCCCATGCTATTGTTCCCTGGCAACGACGCCAGAAAAGAGCTTGATAATCCCCAAGTGCAAGGAATCATCGTAGCAATTTCCAAAGGTGGAATTGACAAGTATGGAGTGTCGATCCCACAAGGAGCTAAAGGTAAGATCAGTATTCTCTCAAGTCCTATCTGCCACTGATACGACTCTACGTGCACCGCACGTTTGCTTCCATCTAGAAACGAGAAATAAAACTACGTTGTTGGTATGAAGAGGATAGCTTTGCATGATAACCAAGAACTAAAATATAAAAATAGGTGATGTTAACATAAAGTTAGAATATATTAATATATATTATAAATACTGAGTTTGGAATAATGATGGATCCGTGTGCGGAATTATCCTAGGCAATTGTTAACAAAATCGGTAATCTTTATTGCAATTTTAAATAAGGGAGAGGCATAAGCTAACATACTTTATCTACTTGGATCATATGCACTTATGATTGGGACTCTAGGAAGCATCCGCAACTACTAAAGATTATTAAGGTAAAACCCAACCATAGCATTAAAGTATCAAGTCCCCTTTATCCCATACGCAACAACCCCCTTACTCGTGTATAAGCTTCTGTCACTCTAGCAACCCACTATAAGCAAATCATAAACATATTGCAACACCCGACAGCGGGAATTCTTCATGTGTGCGTGGCACGGAAGGCACCATAGGAAAGCACCAAAATAAAACATACAACTCAAACCAATCTAGATCATCAATCAACCCAAAAGACAAAGAAATCTACTCAAAACATCATAGGATGGCAACAAATCATTGGATCATAATATGTTGGATAAAGCACCATGTTCAAGTAGGGGATTACAACGGGGTGCAGGAGAGTGGACCGCTTAAAAGAGATGAGGAAGGTGATGAATATGGTGATGTTGATGAAGACGATCACTGCAGCGATGGTTCCCCTAGCGGCACTCCAGCGACACCGAGAGAGCGCGGGAGAGAGTCTCCCCCTTGTGCTTCCTCCTTCATGGCCTCCCCCTAAATGGGGATAGGTTCTTCCTCTGGTCCTTGGCCTCCATGGTGATGATGGCACGCTCCGGCTTCCTCCTCCATGGCCTCCGGTGATGATGGCCCCCTCCGGCAGGGTGCTAGAGAGGGCCTAGATTGATTTTTCGTGGCTACAGAGGCTTGTAGCGGCGGAACTTTCGATCTAGGTTCTTTTCGAAGGTTTGGGTATTTATAATAATTCTTGGCATTGGTCTCACGTGAAAGGGGTGCTCGAGGGCCCCACAAGGGGGTAGGGCGCGCCTAGAGGGCTTGCGGACTCCTCGTCCACTTCCTAGCCTAGCTCTTGTGCTTCGGGGGTCTCTTTTAGTCCATCAAATATCACAGTAAATTTTCAGCCCATTCCGAGAACTTTTATTTCTGCACAAAAAACAACACCACGATAGTTCTGCTGAAAACAACGTCAGTCCAAAATCATATAAAATTGTTGTAAACACGGTATGAATACTTCATAAATTATAGATACGTTGGATACGTATCAATGACACGCAAGCGCCGCCGTTATTGGATCAATAGTGAACCATGGAAGAAATACAGAAGATTAGATGGATGTATTCGCCTTAACAAACACACGTCAATCACAAAATAGTATTGTCCTCATGCTTCTATCAATTATATGTTTCCACCTGGTTTGTTAAGATTTACCTTTTTTGCACGCTAACTCAAAAGAAAAGTGCATCTATAATTAAGCGCTTTCTGGGAACGCAATCACAACTGGAGGAAGCTATGAATGCATCACTACAAAATAATTATTGTAATTTATAATCATTACTCCCTTCTTCATTTATGCCAAACATTTGGTTGTGATGAACTTTGCTAGACATTGTTGTTTTTTCTTTATTGCACCTGTTTCTGGCTACTCTTTTAATCACATTTAGGGTATAACATCGAGGTTTATAAATCAGTTGTTGATTGTTCAACTTTGTACTCTAGTATTTGAGTCCATAAATTTAGAAACATGAAAATTCAAATGCATTAATACAACATACATATCGGTCGGCACATTATTAGTTCAAACTACAGTTAGAATATCAACAGAGTGCATTGGTACCTTCATTTTCAAGCAATAGAAAATCATTAGAAGTGTAATTAAATCGAACTACTTTTGATGGAAATAAAAAATTTATCACCATTTTCATCTTGGCATATTTTAAATTTTGGTTGGAAACATGTCAAGACATTTTTATTTGGAAACATAGTGAGACATAGACACAAACAACACACACATACACACACAAGCAAACAAACAAAAACACACATAGACCAACATACATGCTCATCCCTACGAACGCACAACACACCTCTATGAGAATATATGAAACACCGCATCAATAGATATTGAGATTGATGAAGGCACGGCATGCACCTCATTGTTGAGGGACTAGTCATACCATTGAAAGAAGAGCGTCAGAAAGTCTGAATAAATAAGGAAATATGCAAGTAGACAAACCAAGTCTAGAACATAAATAAGTGTAATGTGTGGCCAACCACACCAAGTCTAGAATATAAACAAGGGTAAGATGATTTTACCACAAGGAACCTAATCATTTAAATGTCCCAACCTTTTCAAGTTCTCTTACAAACATGGGGGGGGGGGAGGTAATCCAAATATGCATTATCACGTTCTCGATTAATGTGAAGGATCATTTTAAGAATTGGTGTCACATCTTTCAGGTATATGTTTGTTTTTTCAACCACTTGGACCAGTTAGTGGAAACTAATATCATGGCCGCTACTAGATAAAAATTTGTAGTGTAGGAAATAAATCAATCGCCCTTTCAGATTTTTGGCATCCCACCATCTAAGTAACTAAACTGGAAAGATTTGTTTGATCGAGATTTTGTGGCATCATAAGTAAACAGTTCATTCGTTAAAGAAAATCTCATGACTCATGATAAAAATTCAAATTTGTAAAATTTCTTGGGCGTAAATGATACTTTACCTTGTTGCTTAAACAAGTGTAACATAGTGGCATCCCCGCAAATCCACATTGACATGAACTATATCTATATCAAATGCAGTTAGAGATTACTTGTCGAGGTCACAACCTTCTCCCGGTGATGACATTGCGGCACGTGCGAGACACTATTTGGCGGTCCCCACCAGCAGAGGATGCAGAAATTTTGCGAGTCCCTGGCTCGCCCAGCACGAACCAGGTCATGACATTGCATTATGGCAGGAGATAACACTTGAAGAATGGAACACATATAGACACAACTAACTTTTTCATATTGTAATTACTTTTTCACTAACCGCAGCCACTGATACCCTCTTTTCCCCATTTCCTAACACCTAATCTTCACTAAGATTTTTAGCATCCCACTTTTTTCACTAACCCCCAATTGTAAGTGTACTTGAGAAATATGAGAAATGATTTATTTCTTATTTATTTAACTACAATATATTAAAAAAATTCCCATGCTCTACATTTTTTCAGAAAACGGAAGTTTCATAGCATCAGATGGTCTTTCAAGGTTTTAACAACATATTTTCAATAGAACACAAATAAAAGGAAAGATTGAAAGATAAGGAAGGCACAATATCCAACACGACTGCAATGTACCACAATGGAGAGATCATGAAGCAGCATCTTGTAGTATTCAAAATCAATGAAATATATTCAAAAGAGAAAGTAGGAAGTCAACATCATGGAGAAAGAAGTACCAACTATTACTACCAAGTGAATACACAGTTCAGAGCCATACAGCCAAGCATACAGAGTATGACATGTGCTTTAGTACACCCTCTTTTAAAAGGTTCAAAACTTTGATGCAGATGAGTGGTTGAGATTAAAACTTACCTCTTGACAAACATACTATGATACTCTTTTATAATGATAGCACTGTAGTGTTTATTCCATGGGTAAATCTATGGCCCAACTATATACGTTATCTTCCTCTCTTACATACATAATAACCTCCGCCTTAAAAATTGAGCCGTCCGGTCCGAACTCGCGCCACCATTGGATGCACCCTTCCCTGATTTTCCTTTAGTCATGTAGTCGCACACTCCCATTCCCTCCCATAACCGCATCTCTACTCCGCCTTGCACACAATGCACACGACTATGCGAGCTCGTCGCACCATGCGGTTTGCTCATATCATCACCCAAGGCCGCACTAGTAACACCACCCGACAGCGAGCTCACGCAGGTCCATCGCCCTAGTTGCAGCATGTTGTCCAACTTATCTTGTCCTCCCAATGATAGTCGCAACATGGGCCAACCCCGGTGGCAGTGTCCCCCGATGCTTGTTCCAGCACATAGAGAGGCCACTATCGCAGCATTATCGTCAGGCTGTTTCCTACATGTCATGACCTTAGTCAAAGCATCTCTGTACACTTGTTACATCACGTGGGTGACGTAATTGTAGCAACGTCGGGGGTCGGTTCTAGCATCTCGCGCCTTATCCTAGCAAGAGGTAACCGCCATTCCAGAACCACCCCTCATCAAATGCAATTCCAGGCATACCTAATTGCAGCCCGTGGCTAAGATAATTCCAATATCCCATGCCACCCATCGTAGCATAGTGTCATCACCGTTCGAGCACGATGGCATGGGCTTGCAGGAGCTCCTGAAAGTGCGCTATATCGACTAGAGGGGGGGTGAATAGGTGATTTTTATGAAATTCTTCACTGAGGAATTTGCTCGTGAGGAAATTCCTTAGCGAAGAAATACTAGCAGCGGAATAAGTACTCAGAAGTAAACATAACAGATTACATGCATGGTCATCATGATGAAATGAAGACAAACACAGAGTACAGAAAGCGTAGGCACAGGATAACTCTAGATGAAGACAGACAGACTGAAGAAATTGAACTGAGGAATTTGTGAAAGTCTTCAATCAAAGTCTTCAAACATAGATATGAACAAACAGACAACACAGTAATGAGGAAATGAAGGTGTTGAGGAAATGGAACCAGTAAGCTTGGTGAAGACAATGATTTGGTAGACCAGTTCCAACTGCTGTCTCAGTTGTACGTCTGGTTGGAGCGGCTGAGTATTTAAACTCGAGGACACACAGTCCCAGACACCCAGTCCTGAGCACGCAGCTCGGGACACCAAGTCCTCATCGTATTCTCCTTGAACTAAGGACACACAGTCCTCGTCCAATCACTCGTGGTAAGTCTTCAGGTGACTTCCAAACCTTCACAGACTTGGTCACTCGGCGATCAACAATTCCTCTTGGATGCTCTAGACCTTGACGCCTAACCATCTGGAAGAAGCACAGTCTTCAAAGGTAACAAGCGTCGGATCCACGCAGGATCAATTTCTTCAGTGATGCTCAATCACTTTGGGTTTGTAGGTGTTTTGGGTTTGGGTTTGGATTTTCCTCACTTGATGATTTTCGCTCAAAGTCCTCGGAGGATGGGTTGCTCTCAAATGACAAGTGTCAAGTTCACGCGGAGCAGCCAACCAGCTAGTGGTTGAAGGGGGGCGGCTATTTATAGCCTAGGGAGCAGCCCGACATGATAAGACATAAATGCCCTTCAATGATATGACCGTTAGGTGGACAAGATATTTTAGGACAGCTGGCGCGTGGCACAGCAACGGTCGGAAATTTGGAGTACAAATTCCTCAGGGCTATCATGTTCCTCACTGTGTAGGCAATTTGCACTGGCGAATTCCTAACTCCTCAGTCAGAGCAAAGTCCTCAGTGACCAGAAGAACTGCGTCTGTGTCACTGAAGATTTTGACTGAACTGTATGAGATTTCCAATGGCTTCACTCGAAGGGATTGGTAGGTGTAGGATTTGAGTTGAGCATCACATGGAAATTTTCTCCTTAGTATTTCCTCGACCCCCTTTAACAGTACGGTGTTTCCTATGACTCAAGAAAGAGAAAAATGAAACTACGAAAACAAAATTCTTCATGCTTCACGTTCCTCAAACGAATACCATGTCTTCAAGGTCACACCAATTTCTTCACTTTCAAAGTCTTCAGAAAGTCTTCAGAATATCAAAGTCTTTGGTCGAAGAACTTCATTTTTAGGGGTCGACTTTTACTGTAAATATCAAACTCCTCATAGACTTATAGACCTGTGTACACTCATAAACACATCAGATGCTTAACCTATAAGTCTTCAATACACCAAAATCACTAAGGGGCACTAGATGCACTTACAATCTCCCCCTTTTTGGTGATTGATGACAATATAGGTTAAGTTTTCAACGGGGATAAATATGTGAAGTGTAGAAACTAATATTGAGGAATGTGATTGCAAGATATAGAAGAACTCCCCCTGAAGTTGTGCATAGTGAGGAATTTGCTTTTGAAGCAATGCACACTTGAAGAGTTAAATCATGGAGATCTCCCCCTATATCTTGTAATTCATACACGCATTTGATACATGATATGAAGAATTTGAAATGCATGATGAAATATGGTGCCTGATGCAATTCAGTATGCGTGCGATAACATTAATGAGGAATAAGCATGCAGAATAGCGCATCAAAAGCATCAGAGCTCAAGCATGTATCGAAGTATCAGAGCATAGAGCGACAAAAGTATCAGAGCACCGAGCACCATAGGGTTTAAGATTACAACTCAATCCAATAAAAGTTTCGAAAGAACGAGAGTTGTAACTTAAAAAATGCCCGTATTATAGACCCGCTTGAAGACTAACTCAGATTTCTCCCCCTTTGTCATCAAATGACCAAAAGGCTAGAAACTGAGGACTAACGCCCCTGAAGATATTCAAGTCGATGGAGGAGCGCCAGTGTTGTTGGGGTCGGTTGTTGAAGTAGGGCCTGCTGCAGTGTCGTCCAAGTCTTCATTTTCATCAGTGTCGCGCGATGAAGAATATGAACTGGCCACCAGAGAAGGAACCTTGACCTTCTTGAATTTCTTCGGCGGAGGTGCCGACCAGGCAAATTCTTCTTTGAGGCCCATGTTCTCTAAATCTTCAGCACTATATACTTGAGACAGAACAGCCCAGGTGCGGTTGAAGGTTTCATGAAGGTAGTAATGGTTTTTCTTCACTGCATTATATGTGGCAGTCATGTTGTGAAGAATTGAACCAAACTGACGCTTGACCCATTTGTGATTGCGATCAACTTTTTGATGAAGACCGAGGAGTAACTCATGATCAGTCATCACCTTGGGTGCTGTGGCTTGAGGCAGTCCAGAAACGCCTCTTCCTTATGCGAGCAGAGTCATAAGGATTGTATTCAGTGAAGAATACGTGCTCGCCATAGAAGTCTTCAGCCTTGAATTTCTGTTTGCGTGAGAATGGATCCTTTGGCCTTGGCAGAGGAGTGTCAGTGAGTTGCATCACGACCTCAGGAATCACAAGCTCAGGTTCTTCAGGCTGAGGAATTTCAGTATATTCCTCAGGTGCAGTCACCTTGTCTGTTTCAGCAGCAGTTTCTTCAGCACTAGTGGTTGGAATTTCTTCATTCACAGAAGCAGTGGGATGAGTTGCATCAGAGCCCAATTTTATGGTTGGTGAAGAAGAGTGAGGAATTTGCTGCAGGGGAGTGAAGAGTGGGGAAATGGGATGCTGACTTTCGCAAAAGTCGTCATTCATTACTGGAGTTGTGCTTCCAACATCCACATCTTCATCATCAATTTCTTCAACACAAGCCTCTTCAGCATCAAACTGAGGCATTGGTGATGAGACTATTGGGGTTGAAGTGATCGTATCCACTTCAATTTCTTCATCAATCTGCTCTGAGGAAGCAGCAGACTGAGTTTCTTCATCTGATCCACTGGGGATCTCATAATCTTCACCAAAAGGAACAAGGTCCTTTGATGGCATGGAGGAGATAGGAACAGCATCAATTGGATTGGCAAATGAGCTGGTCATGGGCTTCATTTTCTTTGGGACTGAAGATTCTGAAGCACTTGATGCTTTCCTTTTCTTTACTGCAGCTCGCTCTGCAGCCTTGGTTTTCTTCACATCTAAAGCAGAGGGAAGAACTTGAGTTGGAGTTGGTGCAGGTGGAGCTGAGGAATCTGGTTCAGTTTCTTCAGGCACAACTGATGCAGTTGCCCTGGTCACTTCATTTTCTTCAGGCGCACCACTAGTGGATGCCCTGGCAATTTCATCAACGGCTGGAGCAGAGTCATCAGCCTTGGAACTAGCATTTTCTTCAGCAGCCTGAACTTCATCAGCGGTGCTGGCATGTTCTTCAGTTTGCTGAACTGATGCTTCAGCTTGAGGAATTTGTTGCTTTGAGGCAGTACCCTTGGTGAAGGTATCAGTCAGCCTCACAAATCTGACCTTGGCTCCTTGCCAATCAGCATAGTACGAGTCAAAGTTGTCGCTGAGGGCTTTGATCTCAGCCTGCATCTTGACAAGTTCCTCAGGCTTCATTTTGAGAACATTTTTCTTCAACAGCTTCTCTTTGCGGTACTGGGATTTCTTGATCTCTCTGGCCCTATCATATTTCCACTTCTCCTCTTGGATGAAGTGAGTCAACATGTGACTTTGGCCAGGTGTCAGCTTGAAATCAGGCATAGGAGTGTTGGGATCCTTGTGCCAGAGATCAATATAATCTAGGATCGCCCTTGGATCCAAAAGCAGGGGCACAGGTGTGCCTTTGGCTTTAGCAGCCCTTTCTTGGCGGTCTCTGATGATTTCAGCGAGTTCTTCTTCATCAGCTTCATCATCATCAGAGGGCATAGTGAAGACCACTTGCTTCTTTGGACTTGGGCGAGTGCCGCGTCCAGCGGTAGCCTTTTTCTTCAGTAACGAGGGTCCAGCTGAGGATTTTGGTGCAACTGAGGAACTAGCTGAGACACCAGAGGCAATAGAGATGCCAGTTGTCCTTTGGCATGAGGCCAGATGCACAGGAGCTGAGGATTTTGTGGGAGCAGGAGCAGCATGAGGAATTTGCTTTGAAGATTTTGAAGATTCTGGCCGTGAGGGCGCAGCTGAGGAACTTGGCCGTGAGGGCATTGAAGGTGAAGCACTTGGCTTATGAGCAGGCTTCTTCATCATTGATTTCCTCGGCTTGGTAGAAGCCTCAGTGGCAGCAGCAGCAGCAGATTCTTCATTGAATTTCCTCACTGCTTCTTTTGCTTGCTTTTGCAGTTTACGCTGGCGCTTAGCCCATTCTTGAGGAAAATCCTCTCCTCTTCTGATGCTTGTGGGATCAGCCACTTGGCCAGGTGCCAACGGAGGTCTTGGGCATGGAGGGTTTACTGCGAATTTCTTCATGTACTTGGGAGTGACGTATCTGTACTCCCTCCACTCACGTGCTCATCTCCTTTCAATCCTTTGGATGCGCACCTTGCGCTGATTTTTGTCTTCTTTACCAAATTTGGATTCATCAGGTGTGCAATACCCAGCATAAATGTCCTCAGGGATTTCAAATGCAGTCATGACCTCTGGTCTCTTTCCTCCTTTCTGCGGCCTTTTACCTTCAGCCATTTTCTTCAGATGAGGAATTTGAACAATGGATTCTCTGAAGATGTATGCAACTTTTCTTCGAGGAACGCTGCAAATGAGTTAAGTTGATGAGAACCTAAGGATTCAGCAGCGGACATGTGTACCTGTGAACAGAGTATAGTTGCGAGGAATTTGAAGAGGTCATATGCGTTCTCAGAGGGTTTTTCATAAAGAACAAGTTTTGAGGAATTTGACCAGATTCGTCTTGAGGAATTTCACTAAGCTCCATATATATCTTAGGTTCCAGAGTTGTATAGATTGAGAATCCACACAATTGAGGAATCTTGAAGAAATTTAGACTTAGGGAAATGAATCAAGAACAGAGAATGAGTGAGGTGTTTTGTGTGTGAGGATTTGAAGAATAAAACACCTTTGAAGATTTTGTAGAGAAACTTTGAATCAAGGAGGGCAGTAAAAATAGCTTTTAATTACCCTGAATGAAGAACACGACGAACTGTGAGTTGGAACAGAGAAGTTCGTCAATGCAGATCTTCCACGCCCTAACTTGGCGGAGGAAGACGTCTACGGCGGCGGCGGAGGTGAAGATTTCCGCAGTCGGCGCGAGTACGTCGGCGACGAGGTCAAGGCAGTGAAGCTCTTCCTCACCGGTGATGATGGAGTAGCGGCGGCGCTAGGGTTTGGAAGCTCGAGCGGGGGGGGGGGGGGGGGAAGTGAGATCGAGCGGAGTAAAGAAGTGAAGATGGCGACGGAGGGGTATTTATAGCCGCAGTAAAAACTGCTTGTCCGAAGATTTAGGACTAACATGCCCCTGGCCGTTCTCCTTCACTTGACATTTGTCACCCATGTACTGTGTAGTGGAGATCGTGTAAGATCGTGGGTGAGTAAAATAATCCATCATGGGAAGTGGAACGGATTGAGCGGCAAAACCGAAGGTTTGGATAAGATTAGTTTTAACGTTCCGTTCGCAATTTCTTCAGCTGACAAGGACACAGTGAAGAATTTGAACGAGTTTCAAATAGAACGCACATGAAGAATTTGTGAATAGACTGGGTTGAGTATAGCATAGAGGGGAAGGGTCCGATCACATTCACTTAGCAAAAAAATCCAACTTGAAGAAATAGCTATAAGTGAATGCTGTAGAGGACATAAACTCATATATATATATATATATATATATATATATATATATATATATATATATATATATATATATATATATATATATAGCCAATGAAGAAAAACGACGGCACAAGTGAAGACTTTGTAAAGTTTGAAGAATTTGAAAAACTGAAGAATTTCAAAAGTTGAGGAAAAACTCAAATTGAAGATTTTCAACTTTTGTGGTGGCGTGACCCACCGTGTAAGAATGATGATTTCAGACACCGCGTACAGTTGTCGTAGGGTTCTGAGAATCAAATTCTTCATTAATTTATTCACACTTAGAGTGTTATTCTTCATTGATTGAAGAAAAACGTTTCTTCATGTGTTGCACATCTAAGTCATCAATTTTGCATAAGTGTTAGGATGAGTGCATTTTCAAAGTACATTCGAAGATTCTAAGATATTTAGCTCACACCGCAACTTGCTAAATCTCTTCTCATCCAAGGGCTTAGTGAAGATATCGGCTAGCTGTTCTTCAGTCTTCACATGCTCAATAGAAATGTCGCCCTTCAACACATGATCACGAAGAAAATGATGACGAATCTGAATGTGCTTTGTCTTCGAGTGCTGAACTGGGTTGTGAGCAATCTTGATGGCACTCTCATTGTCACAGAGAAGAGGCACATTCTTCACGTTGACTCCATAGTCTTTGAGTGTTTGCTTCATCCATAGTAGTTGAGCACAGCAAGAACCAGCAGCAATGTACTCAGCTTCAACAGTAGACAGTGATACACAGTTCTGTTTCTTCGAGGACCAACAGACCAAGGATCGTCCGAGGAAATGACAAGTACCAGATGTTGACTTGCGATCCACACGGTCACCAGCATAGTCAGAATGAGAATATCCAATGAGGTCAAAGTCTGAGCCCTTGGGGTACCATAATCCTAGTGTTGGTGTATGAGCTAGATATCGAAGAATATGCTTCACAGCTGTATGGTGTGATTCCTTCGGTGCAGCTTGAAATCGTGCACACATGCAAACACTAAGCATAATATCTGGCCTAGATGCACATAAGTACAATAAAGAGCCAATCATGGAGCGATATACCTTGTGATCGAAGTCAGTACCATTTTCATCAGTGCATAGATGACCATTTGTGGGCATAGGAATTTTGAGACCTTTGCAGTCTTGCATGCCGAATTTCTTCAGGACATCCTTGAGGTATTTCTCCTGAGATATGAATATCCCATTGTGCTGTTGACGAATTTGTAGACCTAAGAAGAATTTCAATTCTCCCATCATAGACATTTGATATTCTTCACTCATCATATAGGCAAATTCATCACTATAACGTTGGTCAGTACAGCCAAAGATGATATCATCAACATATATTTGGCACACAAACAGTTCACCATCATATGATTTAGTAAAAAGAGTGGGATCGAGTGAACCGGGTGTGAAGCCTTTCTTCATGAAGAATTCCTTCAATGTGTCATACCACGCCCGTGGGGCCTGCTTAAGGCCATAGAGGGCCTTGTTAAGTCTGAAGACTTTGTCAGGATGTTTTGGATCTTCAAAACCTGGTGGTTGAGCAACATATAATTCTTCCTCAATCTTACCATTGAGGAATGCACTTTTCACATCCATTTGGTATAAGATGATATCATGATGGTTAGCATAAGCAAGTAATATGCGAATAGCTTCAAGTCTAGCAACAGGTGCAAAAGTTTCATCGAAATCAATTCCTTCAACCTGTGTGTAGCCTTGAGCTACTAGTCGTGCCTTATTCCTCACCACAACACCATTTTCATCTTGCTTGTTGCGGTAGATCCACTTTGTACCAATGATGTTATGCTTGCGAGGATCGGGACGATTGACCAGTTCCCATACGTTGTTGAGCTTGAACTGATGTAATTCTTCTTGCATGGCCTGAATCCACTCAGGCTCCAGAAATGCTTCATCTACCTTAGTGGGCTCTGTGATAGAGACAAAAGCAAAGTGCCCACAAAAGTTAGATAGATGTGAAGCTTTTGAGCGTGTGAGAGGACCTGGTGCTCTAATGTCATCGATGATCTTCTCCATTTGCACTTCTTTTGCAACGCGAGGGTGAGTTGGTTGCCGTTGAGGAATTTGATCAGCATTTTCTTCAGCATCAATTTCCTCAGCATTTTCTTCAGGTGCATCAGTTCGACGTTCTTCACGTTCTGGAATGAATTCTTCAGCAGATTCTTCAGTAGGAATGATATCTTCAGTAGCCTTGTGCTTGATCGATTCCTCAGGTGCTGGTTCATCTAACACAGAAGGTAGGTGCTCTCTTTGCGAGCCATTAGTTTCATCGAACCGCACATCTACAGTTTCAACAATCTTGTGAAGAACATTGTTGAAGACTCTGTAGGTGTGCGAGTCCTTTCCGTAACCAAGCATGAAACCTTCATGTGCTTTCGGTGCAAATTTAGAGTTGTGATGAGGATCTCTAATCCAGCATTTAGCACCGAAGACTTTGAAATAACTCACATTGGGTTTCTTGTCAGTGAGGAGTTCATAGGCAGTCTTCTTGAAGAATTTGTGAAGATATACTCTGTTGATGATATGGCACGCAGTATCAATTGCATCAACCCAGAAACGACGAGAAGTTTTGTACTCATCGAGCATAGTGCGAGCCATCTCAGCAAGAGTCCTGTTCTTGCGCTCCACGACGCCATTCTGTTGAGGAGTATAAGGAGCAGATAATTCATGAGTAATACCAAGTTCATCAAGATAGTCATCGAGACCCGAATTCTTGAACTCAGTGCCATTGTCACTTCTGATGTGCTTGATCTTCACACCAAAGTTAGTTGAAGCCCTCGAGGAAAATCGTTTGAAGACTTCCTGCACTTCAGTTTTGTAAGAGACAAGGTGCACCCATGTGTAACGAGAGTAATCATCAACAATAACAAAACCATATTGAGATGCCTCATTAGAGATAGAGGAATAATGGTTAGGACCGAAGAGATCCATGTGAAGCAATTCGAATGGACGAGTAGTGGTCATGATAGTCTTCGCTGGATGCTTGGCCTTGGTCATCTTTCCAGCTTCACAGGCACCGCATAAGTGATCCTTGAGGAATTTGACATTCTCAATGCCAATGACATGCTTCTTCTTCGCAAGCGTGTGCAGATTCCTCATGCCAGCATGACCAAGTCGTCGATGCCATAGCCATCCTTCTGAAGCTTTTGCAGGTAGGCACACGGCAGGTTGTGAATCTGCAGAGAAATCAACAATATACAAGTCTCCTTTCCTAAAGCCTTCGAAGACTTTGGATTTGTCAGATTCCATAATCACAACACAACGATACTTGCCGAAGACAACAACCATATCAAGATCACAAAGCATTGAGACAGACATAAGATTGTATCCTAAGGACTCAACAAGCATGACTTTGTCCATGTGTCGATCCTTTGTGATGGCAACCTTACCTAGACCCAATACCTGACTTTTGCTTTTATCAGCGAAGATGATATGCTTCATGTGTGATGCTGATAAGGGAGCATCCATCAACAGATTCTTGTCACCGGTCATGTGATTTGTACATCCACTATCAAGTACCCATTCAGTGGCTTTGGGTTGATCATCCTGCAGATGAATTAGTGCAACTTACGAACCTCATATGCTTCAGTAGTGAAGAATATGATATTACAATTCATCAGATCAATTTCATCAAGCAGTAGAACCGATAAAACAGAGGGAGGACGTGTGAAATGAAAGTTCATTTCATCATGGTTAGCCTGCGTCCTTTCAGGCATTTCTGTCAGGTCCCCAGCAAATTCTTCAGACGTTGCAGCACGTCTGGAGACCTGACCCTGCAGAAGAGATTAGTTCTTTTTCTTCACCACCCACATCTAAAGGGGTGGCAAAGAGTTCATCACTCTGCGAGCTCCATATGAGAATGGTGGCAAAGCAGCCAAAACTTTTCGTTTTACATAAGAGGGGTTAGGATAAGCATATGAATAAGCAGAGAAATTCTTCGAGGACTTATGAACATAATAATTTGAAGAATAATGCTCATATTCATAGCCCTTGGCTCTTTCCTGCGAAACAGAGTTGTTAGCGTGATGATGTTCATATGAGGACTTTGATTCATGTGAGGAATTTGATCTGTATAAGGACTTGGATCCATATGAAAAATTTGGTCCATATGAAGAATTAGATCTGGGGTTCCTTTTCTTCACAGGAGGTGTCATGAGGACATTCACCTGAAGACTTTCAAGGCAGCTTTTGGGAACCTAGATTTTCGTCATAGGGGAACCGTTCCTGCAGTTAGTGCCAATATATCTAGCAAATACTTCACCATTCTGATTTTTGAACAGTTTATAGTTGGAGTCAAATGACTCATCAGAAGAATGAGAAGATTCACATGTATAGCCAGATAAATCAGATGGATCAACTGGAGGTCCCTTTGCAGCAACCCATGAGGTTTTGGGGTACTGCTCAGGCTTCCAATAAGTACCGTCCGCATTGAGTTTCCTCTCAAAGGCAATACCCTCTTTCCTAGGGTTCCTGTTGAGGATCTGCTTTTTAAGCACATCACAAAGAGCCTGATGCCCTTTGAGGCTTTTGTACATGCCTGTCATGTACAATTCCTTCAGCCCTGCATCGTTAGTGATACTAGCAATGTCCTCAGATGAGGAATTAGTGATAGTAGAGACAGGTGAGGAATTTGTAATATTTGAAGCATTTGAACATTCAGGTGAAGAATTAGCTGATTCTCGTTCAATGCATTTTAAACATGGAGGAATAAATTCTTCCTGAGCAGCGCTGATTTGTTGAGCAAGTAATGAATCGCGCTCCTTCTGAAGATCTTCATAACTCGCTCTTAGCTTCTCAAGATCTTGCTTCTTTTGAAGATATTCATAAGAAAGCTTCTCATGATCAGATAAGAGAGTGTTGTGATGATTTTGAAGGTTGTCAAGCTTAGTCTGAAGTCTCTGAAGATTTTCAGTCAAGGCCTTAGTGCGATCCATTTCTTCACCCAACATATCATCACTTCTGTCTAGCATGTTTTGAACCTTTTCAAAAGCCTTGTGTTGTTGCACAGCAATCTTAGCAAGTTTAGAGTAGCTAGGCTTAAGATTTTCATCAGATTCATCATCACTAGATTCAGAGGAGGCGTATTTGAGTACCTTGGCACCCTTTGCCATGAAGCAATAGGTGGGAGCGTAGTCATCACTGCCTTCGTCAGCCTTGTTGGTGAGATCACTTTCTTCAGCGTTGAAGATGGATTTGCTGACGAATGCAGTAGCGAGGGCTAGGCTCGCCACACCAGACTCAGAGTCTTCAGATTGTTCCTCTTCCTCATTTTCTTCAGATTCAGCCTCAGAGTCCATTTCCTTGCCAATGAATGCCTGAGCCTTCTTGGAGCTGCTCTTCTTGTGAGACAAAGACTTCGAGGATTTTGATGATGAAGATTTTGAGGATTTCTTCTTTTTCTTCGCATCATCAGAACTGTAATCCTTGTATTTCTTCTTCTTTGATTCCTTTTCCCACTGAGGACCATCTTGAATGTAATGTCCTGGTTTCTTGCACTTGTGACAAAGCCTCTTCTTATAGTCACTGGTTGAGGAATCGTTGCTCCTTGAGGATTTTTCAAAACGACCACGTCTTGAGAACTTCTGGAATTTCTTCACAAGCAGCGCCAGATCATGACTCAGTTCTTCAGGATCACCAAGGCTACTATCAGAGTCTTCATCTTCGGACTCAGATACTACCTTGGCCTTCAGTGCACGTGATCTGCCATAGCTCGAGCCGTAGAGATCTCTCTTCTCAGCAAGCTGGAATTCATGAGTGTTTAGCCTCTCGAGGATATCAGCGGGGTCAAGTGACTTGTAATCAGCACGCTCTTGAATCATCAGTGCCAGAGTGTCAAATGAGGAATCAAGCGATCTCAGCAATTTCTTCACCACCTCATGGTCGGTGATGTCAGTGGCACCAAGTGCTTGAAGCTCATTTGAGATGTCAGTGAGGCGATCGAAGGTTTGCTGAACATTTTCATTGTCGAGTCTTTTGAAGCGGTTGAAGAGATTTCGAAGAACATCAACTCGAGAATCACGCTGAGTTGAAACTCCTTCATTGACTTTTGACAGCCTATCCCAGATAAGCTTAGCAGTTTCCAAATCACTCACTCTACCATACTGTCCTTTGCTCAGATGACCACATATGATATTCTTCGCTTGGGAATCAAGTTGCTTGAATCTCTTCACATCGGTAGCGTTCAGTGAGGGTGAGATGGAGGGAACACCATTTTCCACAACATACCAGAGATCGTTATCAATTGCCTCAAGATGCATGCGCATCTTGTTCTTCCAGTAGGGGTAGTCCATCCCATCAAAGGTAGGACACCCAGCAGAGACTTTGATCATACCCTGCGGTCGACATAACTAAAACTCCAGGCGGTTAAACCAAAATCACACAAAACAAGGGAGTACCTTGCTCTGATACCAATTGAAAGTGCGTTATATCGACTAGAGGGGGGTGAATAGGCGATTTTTATGAAATTCTTCACTGAGGAATTTGCTCGTGAGGAAATTCCTTAGCGAAGAAATACTAGCAGCGGAATAAGTACTCAGAAGTAAACATAACAGATTGCATGCATGGTCATCATGATGAAATGAAGACAAACACAGAGTACAGAAAGCGTAGGCACAGGATAACTCTAGATGAAGACAGACAGACTGAAGAAATTGAATTGAGGAATTTATGAAAGTCTTCAGTCAAAGTCTTCAAAAACAGATATGAACAAACAGACAACACAGTAATGAGGAAATGAAGGTGTTGAGGAAATGGAACCAGTAAGCTTGGTGAAGACAATGATTTGGTAGACCAGTTCCAACTGCTGTCTCAGTTGTACGTCTGGTTGGAGCGGCTGAGTATTTAAACTCGAGGACACACAGTCCCGGACACCCAGTCCTGAGCACGCAGCTCGGGACACCAAGTCCTCACCGTATTCTCCTTGAACTAAGGACACACAGTCCTCGTCCAATCACTCGTGGTAAGTCTTCAGGTGACTTCCAAACCTTCACAGACTTGGTCACTCGGCGATCCACAATTCCTCTTGGATGCTCTAGACCTTGACGCCTAACCCTCTGGAAGAAGCACAGTCTTCAAAGGTAACAAGCGTCGGATCCACGCAGGATCAATTTCTTCAGTGATGCTCAGTCACTTTGGGTTTGTAGGTGTTTTGGGTTTGGGTTTGGATTTTCCTCACTTGATGATTTTCGCTCAAAGTCCTCGGAGGATGGGTTGCTCTCAAATGACAAGTGTCAAGTTCACGCGGAGCAGCCAACCAGCTAGTGGTTGAAGGGGGGCGGCTATTTATAGCCTAGGGAGCAGCCCGACATGATAAGACATAAATGCCCTTCAATGATATGACTGTTAGGTGGACAAGATATTTTAGGACAGCTGGCGCGTGGCACAACAACGGTCGGAAATTTGGAGTACAAATTCCTCAGGGCTATCATGTTCCTCACTGTGTAGGCAATTCGCACTGGCGAATTCCTAACTCCTCAGTCAGAGCAAAGTCCTCAGTGACCAGAAGAACTGCGTCTGTGTCACTGAAGATTTTGACTGAACTGTATGAGATTTCCAATGGCTTCACTCGAAGGGATTGGTAGGTGTAGGATTTGAGTTAAGCATCACATGGAAATTTTCTCCTTAGTATTTCCTCGACCCCCTTTAACAGTACGGTGTTTCCTATGACTCAAGAAAGAGAAAAATGAAACTACGAAAACAAAAGTCTTCACGCTTCACGTTCCTCAAACGAATACCATGTCTTCAAGGTCACACCAATTTCTTCACTTTCAAAGTCTTCAGAAAGTCTTCAGAAAGTCTTCAGAATATCAAAGTCTTTGGTCGAAGAACTTCATTTTTAGGGGTCGACTTTTACTGTAAATATCAAACTCCTCATAGACTTATAGACCTGTGTACACTCATAAACACATCAGATGCTTAACCTATAAGTCTTCAATACACCAAAATCACTAAGGGGCACTAGATGCACTTACAGCTCCCCTCGCAGGTCCAGCTCCACATGCAGGTGGTTGGAGCAGGTAGCCTTGGCGATTTAAGCATGGTGCCTCCCTGGCATAGAGTGTGCAACAAGACATAGCGGTCGTCGCGCACACGGACATCAATGTCACGCCACTAGTTGAAGTTGTTGGTCGTAGGCCATCCTCGATGGTCACACCATGGTCGTCGGTGGGTCCCCATGGCAGCCCCCAAGAGTCCCCGTTGCAGCGCCAGATGTGGCAATAGTAAAGCATCGCGACTCGTAGAGGACTGATCTAGATTTGCGGCAGCGCACGTGTTTGTACAACCGAAAGTAACCCAAATTATTATAGTGGCTATTATTATTGTTTATGCATCATCGTGGCATCATCAACATTGCATCGGCAGCACATTGCCTTTATACCGTATTATGGGGTGTTTTTATTGAACTTATAACCCTATTTTATTTCATGGTTCTCCAGAAACGTGAATAGTACCCCTAGTCATCTGACCTTCTCCTCGCAGACCAACTAGACACTTCGCACATGGTGGTGCGATGCGATTCAAATTATTTTACAAATGGGAATTAAATGTTCTCAAAATGAGTCAAAAGTTTGTGTGTTATCTTGTTACAGTATATCAAGGCTGCATTCCAAATTTCATCTGAATAGGAGTCGATCTTATACCCGAAAGCTTGAATATATGAGGTGTAGTAGTGAATTAAATAAATAAACGATTTTTGCTAAATTAAATGGCATGGACTATTTTTCCTATTCCTAAATAGACCAACCATCTAGCACAACCTACTTAAGCCATCCCACCCTTTCGTATATGAATGATCATTCCCTAGCAAAAATGACAGCTTCCATAGATCAAATTAGGATTCCTAGTCCCCACTCTCAAAAGACCCTCTTATCCGATGAACATTCACTAGGAGGGGTGACAGTTATGAATGTTTTGATGGTAGTTTTAGTTATTTGAGGGTTACCGTTTTTTTTCAGAACAGCATGACAACTTTTGCAAAGAAGATATTTTTTAAAACAAAAACAAAGAGAAACTACCATCATTTGATCAGACGTCACAACTAAAAATATCAGCAAAATGATATTCATTTATCATCATTTTTCCAGAAAAGGTTAGCCAGATAACATTACAAATTCTAAAACCCTAGTCCTTCATTAGATCTGCACGGTCATATCATCCAAGGGCTCATAGCGCCTTGACCCCACACCAGACTTGCCCGTCGGCCCGTCGGCGGTAGCCAACGCCCTGCGGGCCTCGCTCGATCTCTCACGCCCAAGCCCGAGGTCCTCCCAAGGTGCACGTCACACTGCTCGCCTCCGCCGCGGATCTCCCTCGCCCTGCTGTAGTTATGCGTGCTGCCGCCTTTCCACCTCGTCGGTAAGCCGCGTCGTCACTCCAATCTTCTCTCTCATCTCATCTTTGATCTCTCTCTGGACAGGAGTGGGAGCTCGCAGCCACGCCATGGCGCCCAACCGCATCTGGGCTCCAGCCGCCATCCACGCTGCTCAGGCAATCTGCATCGACGCCTACGCCTCCCTTCCATCCACCGCCGTTGCATGCCGTCGTTCGAATATGCATCGCACTACCATCAACCTGCATCGGCCTCGCAGCCGCTCACCTGGCATGGTTGACCCACGCATCCGCTGAAACCTCGCCCAGTCACTTCTCATGAGCCGCATCCTACCAATCCGGCCGAGCTTCGCCAGCGCTGCAGCCTGTCCTAGCCTAGCCAACCTGCACCCATGGCCCGATAAACCACACGCACAAGAAAAGCCACGCACTTCCGCGGACGCCCCTATTCCTCGCATTAAGCCAGCCAAGAGGGTTGCTCACCGGGAATCGATCCTGGGATCGACTGGTTGCTTCCGAGAGCTGCTAGCCACTGCGACAAACTCGACTTGTTGTACACGATGGGGAGCACGGCCTATTAGAAGAAAGATGAGCCTCGTCTTACCATATTTACTTTCTTTCCTTTTTTTTTACTTTTTTTCTTCATTTTTACTCGTCTAATTCCACATGCCTTTCTGTGTGTTTTTTCTCGGTTCTCCCATGCTTTTCCCGAAATAATATCGGTTAACAAACACAAAAAATACCGAATAAGCATTAAAATGTTGAACGAGTATTGAAAAAACGTTGAATAACTATTAAAAAATGTTGAACAAGTATTTTAAAAATGGTGAATAAGTATTTGAAAATGTTGAATAACTATTGAAAAGTTGAACAAGTATTTGACAAATATTGAATAGGTATTAAGAATTTTTAACGTGTATTTAAAAAGTGTTGAACAACTTTTTCAAAAATATTGAATAACTATTAAAAATGTTGAATAACTATTAAAAATAGTGTATGAGTCATTGAAAATGTTGAATAAGTATTAAAAAATGTTGAACGACTACTTTAGAAACGTTGAACATGTATTTGAAAAATATTGAATAAGTATTGAAATGTTAAAAAAGTATTTAAAAAATGTTGAATAACTATACGGACAATATTGAACTCGTATACAAAAAGTGTTGATCACTTACTAATTTTTTTTGACATATACGAAAATGTAGAGTAAAAAATGATAGCTATTACCTACAAAAGAAAAACAAAAATCAAGAAGGAATGTTGGACGTGTATTTGAAAAATATTGTTGACATATGCAAAAAAATGTAGAATAATGACCAAAAGAACAAACAAAACCGAAAAAAGAAACAAAAGAAAAAATAAAATAATGCAATGAAAGAATGAAAAAATGGCAAAGAAAAAAGAAAATAAACAAAAGAAAACAAAGAAAACCGGCTCGAATCCTTAAGTAGGTGCGCCGCTTTTATCTACCGCAGGCGTGGCCTAGCGCAGGGCTAGCAGCGTCTAGTATTTGCTGGGAGGCCACAAATCAATTCCCACATATCCTATTTCGTCTCTATTTTTCTTTGTTCTGCGCGTGCGAATTAGTTGTCCCAATACAATGTGAGGAAGGAGAAACCTTCAGCGAGATCTGACGCATGCATCGCTTAATGTGATAAATAGTAGTTGCGGACTTTCACGAACCACGATTGAGGCGCTTCCTATTTGACGCTTCAGGCACCCATTACTATGTATTTTACAAACACCGCTAGCTGGGCTAACCATCCCACCATGGTCACCTAATGCATTGTATTACATCATCTTGCCTCGTTTCTTCTTTATTCCTTTGTTTTTCTTATTTTTCTTTCTCCTTCCTTTTCTTGTTCTATTAAATTATTTATTGGAACATTTTTTCTTCTTATTATTATTTTCTATTATTTCATTCTCTTTAAAGATTTGAGATTTTTTTTCAGTTGATGAACTTTTTTTCAAAATGGACGAACATTTTTCAAAATTGATGAAGCTTTTTGAAAATTGATGACCTTTTTCCAAAATCAATGATTTTGTTTTTCAAAATGGATGAACTTTTTTCAAATTTGTGTTTAAAAAAAATCATGAACTCTTTTAAAATTGATGAACTTCTTTTCAAAATCGACAAACTTTTTTCAACCTTAATAATTTGTTTTTTCAAAGTCGGTGAACTTTTTTTAAATTGATGAACTCTTTTTTTTTCAAAATCGATGAATGTTTCCAGAATTGGTGAACTTTCTCGAATTCGATGATTTTTCCAACTTTGAAGAATTTTTTTATATTTATTTAAAACATTCAAATTTTATGAACTATTTTTAAAATTCGTGAACTTTTCAAGTTCTAAACTTTTTTTAATTTGTGAAATTTTCTTGATTTGGCTAACATTTCTTTCATGTTCGTGATTATTTTAAATGTGTGAGCTTTCAAATTTATTCACATGTTTTTTAAGAAAATTATGTTTTTCAATAAAACCTCAAATAGTTCAAAATTATAACTCATACACCAAGAGCGCGGGAATTATTCTTATAACAATTGTGGTGCAAAGATTCACTATGATCGTGATACTCCAGTGGTTGGCCAAACTATTGAAGGAATGTAGCTCGCGAGTTTGAATCCTTGTTGCTGCAATATTTTGGGGGCATTATGGTGCTATAATACCAGTCTGCACGCTTGGCGTTTGTGGGCGGTCCAATACGCATTATAGTGAGCACCATTCCGTTTCCTCGGTGCTAAAGGCACCGATTAGGAGCACCCCACGCTGCAAGGCCTTCACTAATTGCCGCCTTACTTAATGAATTCTCAACCAATCAATCTTAACCACCCTGTAAACCCTCTTTAAACACCAAGTGGATCTAGCATTACTCCCCACGGCCCGTGTTAACCCACGGCCACTGTATCGCTATTTGAAAATATTTTGGAAAAACATAATTTTTTTGAAAAAATGTGAACAACATTTGAAAGTGAATGTAAGTGAGAAAAAGTTCATAGGGTCTTGAAAACAACTTTATCGATATGGCAAAAAAATCACATAACGAAAATGTTCATCAATTTGAAAATAAATTCAAGAATTTGACAAAAATGTTCACTTGTTTGGAAAAATCTCACAAAAATGAAAATTTCTTCCATTTGAAACAAAAAAATTCACGAATTAGCTAAAAAAGTTAGGAATTTAAAAAGGTTCAGAAAAATGGGAAAACAATTCAGTGATTGGAAAAAAGATCACCAATTTGACGAAAATGTTCAATAATTTGAAAAAAGCTCGTGAATTAAAATAAAATCAAAAGGTTCACGAATTTGAAAAGAGTTCTACGATTTGAAAAAGTTCACACATTCGAAATTTTTCACAATTTTTTTTAAAAAATGTCCATCGATTTTAAGAAAATGTTTATGAATTTGAAAAGGTTGACAATGTTTTTAAAAGATCACAAATTTAAGAAAATGGAATAGAAAAAGACAAAACAAAAAAGGAAAAGCAAATGAAACCGAAGAAAACTACACAGAGAAGACCCACGACAAGATGGAAAAAGAAAGTAACTAGGCACAAGTTTTCTTACCTAGTTATTTAAATCGGTTGAAAGTACACCAAGAAGCTAAGACTTTGAATCTGACTCACACATCTATTTTTTGAATGTTCAAATAAAGGAAAAAATGCTACTGGGTCAAGCCAAGGACCGAGGATTGTGCACCGGTTTGTGGGTTACATTGTAACCCGCGTTGAGGGCGCCCAATAGGAGTCGGGACTGAGTACCAGGGTGAATACTATTTGCCGCATGTGTGCCACAAATAGATGACCTTCGTTGTAGGCACGTCTTGGCGGGGCCAGCCCACTATTTCTGTTTCACTTTTATTTCTTCCATTGTTTCATCCAGTTTAATATATTTTCTTCCAGAAGTTACGAAAATAACATACATGTCATTTTTTTTTGTTTTTTCCATAGAATATGGTTTTCATTTTCCAAAAAGGGATCGTCATACATTTTAAAAAATTTCAATATGTATTATAAAAATGTTCATCATATATTCTAAAAATGATCAATAAGTATTTGAAAATTATGGATCTCACGTCTCCAACGTATCTATAATTTTTAATCGTTCCATGTTGTTATAATATCATTTTGGGTGTTTTACAATCATTTTATGATGAGGACATGGCTACCACAGTTACACCCATATCCCCTACTGTTTTACCTCTTGGAACAGTTGCTAGAGCTCAGATATACCAATCAAATTATCGGGTACTTTCGTTTCTTGGTAATGTTTCTAATGTTCATGAGAATATGATGTTGCCTAACTTAGATACATTTGTGTTGCTTGCAATTGAAGGGCCTAGCACGGACAAGAAGGTTGAACATTGGAGCATGGTCAAGCATGGAGATGAAGGTGCGTGCGAAGAAAACAAGATCGGAGATTCAAGTGGAGATTTCCGGACTTTGAAGCCACCATGATGACATACAAGATGGTGGACGAAATATACAAGATGACCTTTCATATATTTCGTCCATAGCTTAATTATTGGTGTTGCGCCACCTTATTTTGGGTCAGGCTCATGTAATCTATTTCTAGAGTCCATATTGTAGGGAAAACGACTTAGGAGGTGTTTTAGTCCCACCTTGCCAAGGGTGGACAAAATCCCCTCTCTTTTCCCTATAAATATAGCCCTTAAGGCATCGTTTAGACTTGGGTTTTATTTAGTTAAAAGTTAGCCATCGCTGCAACTTCGTGTACTTCATTTGTGTCCAACGACCAGAACAAGACCGCTTATGAAACCCCACTTTCATCAATACTTCATCCATATTCGCAGTATTCAGATTGCTTAATCATATTCTTGCTTGTTCTTCGATTGCTTGCAGGAATCGACCTTCGTGGTCAGGTTGATCGTGCTCCGGCGTGGTCAGTAACCTTTCGAAGTTGGTTTAGCGATTACTAAGGCGCAACGTCGTGCACGTTTGTAGTCGGATCGTCAAAGTCGTCTCCACCAAATCGATAGTTATCATCTCATCGAAAGATCGGGACCCTCGCCTCTATCAAGTGGTATCAGTTTTCAGGTTGCTCGGTGAGATTTTCCAGTTTTTCAGTCTTAGACTGCATCTGTTCTTCATACCTATAGTCCAATAAAAAGCCACAAAAAAGTTAGCTTAGTTCATCCGTGTCCTAAACAGTCTGAGCCTTTTCGCTATTATCAATTAGTTTTTGCATTGTTGAATTTTCAGTTGCATCGTGTGTCGAGTTGCTGGTTTTTAGTGTCTAGGTTTTTAGAGTTTCGAGTTCTAGTCACGTTTTTGTTCACACCGCATCCACGAACAACAACCACTGCCACTTATTTGTTTCCTCAGCATCACCATCATCCATCCGCTGCTGTGGTTTGTTGTTGTCTTTGAGCATCAGGAAAGATTGAGAACAGAGCCCAAGAAAAAAGAGTTTTGAGAGAGAGAGAATCGGCTGAGAAGTTTGGATCAAGGAGAGAGATCAGAATACAACAACGCAGCATTCCATGCTTCTTGGGATTAGGCGATACCAAAAACCAGCTGTCAAATCTAATTCACTTGTTAAAGTTGTTTACCGATTGGAAGGAGAGGAGGACGTGACTTGGAAGGACTTATTTTCGGTTTGGGTTACAAGAAAAGGTTCACGTGGGGTGGAGCTCTAGCCATCCACATTTGCTGGATTTTTTTTGGGACTGATCCACCATGAGATAAAGAAAGGCAAGTCCAATCAGCCTATTATAAAAAGAATTAAATGGTTCGGTTGGTCTGATTTGGATTGATCCCTTGGAATTCGTGAGTATATGTGCCTACTATAAAGGAAGGAAACGTGAGATCTGGAAGGAGTAGTTTGCTTTGGCAAGTTTGGATTCCCAACGGAAAAAAAACCTCCCGTTTGCACTCTCCACGCAAAGAGAGAACGAAAGTGCTGATTGGTTTGTTTATTGGAAAAAGCTAGCGTTCGGCCGGCGGATCACAAGAGAACCTCTGCCGTCTTGTACATGTGACGCGTGTCCTGTGTGGGGACAACTCAGCACTATCACTACAACAACTGATTGCTTCCTTCCCTCTTCAATCTCTCTCTCACGGATGGATAAAGAGGCATCCAGCCATGGGAATCCATGTCGTTGACCTGGGAATCGATGTCGTTGCAGCCGGGTCTGGTGCAGGCGCCGCTGGTATTGTCGTAGGGCTGTCGGCTGTCGTGGAGTGCTCGAGCTCCGCATGGTCTCTGCCAACCTCCTCGCACGGATCTGGCCGCCCAAGCTCCTGCAGCAATGCTCGCCTCACCAGATCTAGCAAATAAGCTCTTGCAGCCTGCAAAGTCGGCCGGCATGGCGCCAAGCTCCTGTGGCAAAGACGACGAGGAATCAGAGGCGGTTTTGTTTGCGCAGCAAAGGGCATGTTGCAATTGCAATTGGCCTCTTTATTGCAAAAGGGCCATGTTTCAGAAAATCCTCGAATTATTATTTTTGCAACAAGGCCTTTGTTGCGGAAATTTTCTGCAACAAGACCTCTGTTGCCGAAAGTTTCTAACAGGGCCTCTGTTGCAGATTTTTTTTGCAACAAGACCTTTGTTGCGGAAATTTTCTGCAACATCACTGTTGTTGCAAAAGTGGTGGTTGCTCACGTGGGCACATCGGGCGGCTATTGACGCGTCCATCCAATGGTTAGCGAGGTGGCGGATGCTTTTCCATTATCCGCCGGCGGACGCGTAGCGTTGCCCTTGTTTATTTGGCAAGGCTCCTTTCATCTCGTTTTGGAGATTGTGCTCTAAAAAAAGTTGCCTTGTTACGTTTGAGCCGGAAAAGGGGAGAGGAGCACGTTCAGATCTGTTGCCACGTATAAGGAAAGTAAATTTGCTTATTTGGAAGGGTCGGATTGGCGCAAAATAAAAAATCAGATCGAATCCTCCTAGTTTGGTAACTTTGGATCAGAAAAAAAAGAGATTGTCTCAGACCAAAAAAACTGAAAGAAGAACGTGGGAAATAAGAGAGATCCATACTTATTAGGAAAGAGAAGGAGAGCAGATTCGTTTGGGAGAAGTGGAAAAAAATCGTTTCCTTTTGAGTCCTTCTGGGCATTCACATTTAGGAAAGACAAGAAGAAAAAAAAGGCAACTGCAGATCTGCTTTTTGTTTGGGACGAAGTAAAAAAAAAGAGGAAAGTGGGACCAGTTCGGTTGCGTTTTTGGGGCGTGATCCCCTCCCACGTGGGTTGTGTTACTTTGTAAGGAACTTAAAGCGCGAAAGAAAAGGAAAGTCTGATCCGCAAAAAAAAGGGGCTGATTCGGTAGAGATTTTTGAGGAAAATAAAGAGGGCGTACATTTTTTTAAGGAGAATTAGAAGGAAGGAAAGTGTCACGTGGATTTTGTTGCCTTGGATCATTCCATTGGAGAGTTTAAAGGAAAGAGTAATTGTCCGGTTGCCAAAAAAAAGAGATAAAGGGCGATTCTGCATGGATAGAAGAGAGAGAGAGAAAAAGAGAGATAGAAGGATAGAAAAAAAGATTTGTTTCCACGCATAGGAGTACTATTTGATTCGGTTTCCAAGGCAACTATATTATTTGATTCTTTCTAGTCTGCCACGTTGGATATTGGATAGAAAAAAAAGAGCAGGTGTTTGGAAGGGAATATAGTGCTGATATTTTTGTGTCTTAGGCTCGCGTCTCTAATATAGTCTAGCCTAGAATTAGCACTCGACCACTTTGAACGAATTTTCAGCTTGCATTAATTAACGTGGTTGTAGCATTTTTCTCACATATAAAAAGCCAACCCAGCTCCACATATTTATACATCGTGCATACATACGTTCACCTGACAATCGCTTTACCCAACTCTTGGAGTTATTTGACACCGCTGGTTGCCGGTCACCACCTTCTGCATGGTAAGAACTTGTAAGACTTTGATTTGCTATACTGTGAGCATTTTACCATCATTTCCCAATAGTTCATAGGAACATTATTTTTGGATTTTGTTTCTTGTTTCTACTAATCATGACATGATCTAGAGTCAATTCATGGAGTTTGTCAATCGTGGGTGATGTGCCATCACCTATGCAAATAGCACAACCGTCACGAGAGGTGCACAAACATCCAAATGCATATGATCATGTTAATGTTTCTATACCACCATTTAATGGTCGTTTTAGACCTGCTTTATATATTGAATGGGAGTTTGATATAAATAATATATTTGGTTCCGATAATTTTGATGAACATAAAAAAGTTAAGGTTGCGGTTCGTTCTTTCACTGGTTATGCTATAGTTTGGTGGAGTGAATATTGTCGGTTACACCCTAATGATATACCTACTACTTGGGATGATTTGAAACTTGCCATGCGACATACGTTCGTTCCCGCTTATTATACTCGTGACATGATTAAAAAGTTGCAACATTTAAAACAAGGTAGTGACACCGTAATGACATATTATGATACATTACAAACTACCTTGCTGCATTCCTCTTTAGTAGAAACTGAAGAAGATTTTTTGGATAGATTTTGGGGAGGATTAAATCATGACATTCAGGAGATACTAATTCATGAAGAGTGTTAGCCTATGGTCCATTTGTTTCATCTTGCTTGCAAAGCTAAACACTAAGTTGCAATATTTTCATGCCTTTGACTTCTTGTGATAATATATTGGATTTATATTTCACGAATTTTGAAGGGTGCTATTGTATAACTGTGTTACATGTGCCCCAACTGAGATCAGTAAAAATGGATGATATATACATATACAACGTGTACACCTTGTCTCTTTTGTTAGCCAGATTTCAGATTAAGCAACGCCGAGGACGACTTTGTTTTCAAGAAGGGGAGGATGATGAGGACATGGCTACCACAGTTACACCCATATCCCCTACTGTTTTACCTCTTGGAACAGTTGCTAGAGCTCAGATACACCAGGTACTTTCGTTTCTTGGCAATGTTTCTAATGTTCATGAGAATATGATGCTGCCTAACTTAGATACATTTGTGTTGCATGCAATTGAAGGGCCTAGCACGGACAAGAAGGTTGAACATTGGAGCATGGTCAAGCATGGAGATGAAGGTGCGTGCGAAGAGAACAAGAACGGAGGTTCAAGTGTAGATTTCCGGACTTTGAAGCCACCATGATGACATACAAGATGGTGGACGAAATATACAAGATGGCCTTTCATATATTCCGTCCATAGCTTAATTATTGGTGTTGCGCCACCTTATTTTGGGCCAGGATCATGTAATCTATTTTTAGAGTCCATATTGTAGAACGACTTAGGAAGTGTTTTAGTCCCACTTTGCCAAGGGTGGACAAAATCCCCTCTCGTTTCCCTATAAATATAGCCCTTAAGGCATCGTTTAGACTTGGGTTTTATTTAGTTAAAAGTTAGCCATCGCTGCAACTTCGTGTACTTAGTTTGTGTCCAACGACCAGACCAAGACCGCTTATGAAACCCCACTTTCATCAATACTTCATCCATATTCGGAATATTCAGATTGCTTAATCATATTCTTGCTTGTTCTTCGATTGCTTGCAGGAATCGACCTTCGTGGTCAGGTTGATCGTGCTCCGGCGTGGTCAATAACCTTTCGGAGTTGGTTTAGCGATTGCTAAGGCGCAACCTCGTGCACGTTTGTAGTCGGATCGTCAAAGTCGTCTCCATCAAATCGATAGTTATCATCTCATCGAAAGATCGGGACCCTCGCCTCTATCATTTTATAATAATTTTATATAGTTTTTGGGGACTAACAAATTGACATAGTGTGCCCTGTGACAGTTGGTGTTTTTTGCTTGTTTTTTACTTCACCGAATATCCCTACCAAACGGAGTCCAAACGCAGCAAAACTTTTTGGAGATTTTTTTGGACCAGAAGACAACTTGGGGGCCAAGGAAGCACTTGGGGGAGGCCTATGGGGCCCACACCAGGGCGCACCAGAGGCCCCTGGCGTGCCCTGATGGATTGTGGGGCCCATGGGGGTCTCCTCCACCGCCTCTCAGCTCTATAAATACCCAAATATTCCAGAAACCCTAGGTGAGTCGACGAAACACAATTCCAGCCGCTGCAAGTTCCAGAACCACGGGATTCAATCTTGAGCCCTATGCCGGCACTCTGGCGAAGGGGAACACGATCACGAAGGGGTTCATCATCCTCACTGGTGCTCCTACGATGATGCATGAGTAGTTCACCATAGACCTACGAGTGCATAGCCACTAGCTAGGTGGCTTCTTCTATCTTTTTGATTCTCAATACAATGGTCTCTTGGAGATCTATTTGATGTAATGACATTTTGCGGTGTGTTCGTTGGTGTCGGGGCGGACGGGCGTCCCCCCGCGAGCACCTATGGGGCCGGAGCCCCTTTCGTTGTCCGGTGAGGGGGGCGGAGGGAGCACAGAGAGCAGATCGAGGCGGGCACACGAGCGGTTTACCCAGGTTCGGGCCGCGATGGACGCGTAAAACCCTACTCCTGCTTGGTTGTATTGAACTGGGGAGCTCGGGAGCTTGGGGAGCTAGCTGCACCGAGCGTATGGCTGTCTGGATGCCGAATCTCCGAACCCCGGAACCTCCTCTACGTTGCACACGGGCCTCCTTTTATAGCGCAAAGGGGTCACCGACAGGTGTCAACGTAAGAGAAAGGGGTAAAAGTGTAAAAGGGGTGGTAGCTGTAATAGTGTGGGAACGGTGGTGTTACAGTGCGGCACAGTGTTATCATACCTACTTCTGACGGTAGGGGACAAGGGCATTAAATGCCCGTCACGGTCGCCCGGACAGCACCGAGGCGGACCGTTAGGTGCGCCACCGTTCGCCACGATGGCGGCTGCATGCCACCGCATGCCCCAGGCTGCGCGGTGCCTCGCCACGTGCCCTCGGGGGAAGCCCCAGAGCGACGCGTGGGCGGGCGAGCTGGAGCGCAGTCTTGAGGTGGCGATCTTGCCGCGGCAAGTGGCTTGCCGCGGGGGTCGTCTTCCTGTGCCTGATAGCGTGCCAGCTATCAGGCCTTGCCGGGGCGCTTGGCGCGCCACGGCGGGCTTCTCTTGTGGTGCCTGGGTTCGGCCTTCCCGACAAGCTCCTCTTGTCGGGGGCTCGATCTTCTGTCTCTTATACTTTGTTCTTGGATGGCCTTACATGGGCTCAGTTGTCCCGGCAAGCTCCTCTTGCCGGGGTCTTGTCTTCCTGGCCCGGCAAGCTCCTCTTGCCGGGGGCCTTGTCTTCTTGGCCCGGCAAGCTCCTCTTGCCGGGGGCCTTGTCTTGAATGCTTGGTCTTCTCTTGGCGCTTCCGGGGCGGGCCTTGCCGCAGGGTGCTACGACTGCCCGTGCACAAGTCTGGGGTACTAAGGTACCCCTACTTTAGTACACCGACAGGAGCCCCCGGGCCTGGGCCACACATGGTGCCGAGCGTTGTTGGGCCAGGCCCTAACGGTGCACGGGCACGCATGGCCTTGGTCGCGCTGCTCCTTAACTCCGCATCCGCCGCGCCTTCCCCAGGCGGCGCGCGCTTACCGCGGCGTCGTGGGGGCGAAAACGCCCGTTCCCTCTTTAAGTGGAGGGAGGTGCGGAGGCGCGGCTCAAATAAATGAACGGGGGTGGGGCGCGGTTTTCGAGGCGTCCGTTCCCCATAGTCACGGGATGGGGAGAGGCCGTCCCACCCGTCGCCTCGGTTCTGCGCGCCCACCACGCGGTCCTCATGCGCTCGGAGTCGCGGCGGCGGAGGCAGGGAGTCGGGCCGGCGCGGGCCGATGCAGTGGGTCGGCCCAAGTCGCCTGCCCTTCCTCCGCTTCTATTGGAGGAGCGGGACGGCCACGGTCCCACTCCGCTCCTTTATAAGGAGCGAGAGGGGGCGACGGAAATACGCACTCCATCTCCTTCCTCCTTCTGCTTCTGGTTTCCTTCCCCCATCTGCGATGGAGGGGGGGAACCCTGGTTCTTCTTCGTTTGCCGCGAGGGTGTCTGCTCGGCAACGCGCCCCTCCTCCCCTTGCGCCCGCGGCGGCGGAGCCGATCGTCGGGGGAAGAGGGAGAGGGCGAGGTCGCGGACGAGGTCATGGACGGGGCCGAGGCGCTCGGGGCGGACGGATCGGTGCGCCGCCCTCGCCCCCGCCAGCGGCTCCGTTCCTTCCCGCGGTCCATCTCGGGGACGACCCCTGTGAGTTCATTATCAGGCTGCGCCGGGCGCCTCGTCGCCACCTCCGGCTTCCCGCTCCATTCGCGAACGTGTTGGAGGTGGAGCAGCCCGAGACGCTAAACCTGCGCATGAGGGGCTGCGGGATCAGCGGGACGCGAGTCCACGTCGAGTCCCGAGCCCCCGGCGTGGTGTGTCTGGGCCGCGGGTGGAAGACGTTCGCCCGGATACACAGCTTGACGGAGGGGTTCACCCTCCACTTTAAGCTAGTAAGGGAGGACCTCCTCTCCGTCAAGGCCTTCTGGGGCTTCGGTATCCGGGCCCGGTGCTGCGAAGATAGCTCCTCCGACAGCGAAGGCTCCTCCTCGAGCGAGAGTGACGAGGAGGGGAGCGACAGCGACGACGAGGGGAGCAGCCGCCGGGATGACGGGTACGACTAGGCATCGGCCGCAGCTCCGGGTGGCGCCGGCGGCCCCATCGACCGCGCCGGGCTCCGTGAACTCCCCGGGGTCGTCTCCTTGGGCGACTGGCGTAGGGGGGGCTGCTGAGGAGGACAGAGGGCGGACGTCGAAGGCCGCGAAGTCGGAGTACGGGCCGACTTCGACAGCTGGCTGACGCTCCGGCGCCTCGTGTTCCAGATGCGCCCCAGACGCCGTCATCACCCTTGCTCTCGGTGACGACCACCGGGGTTTTCTCTTCGGCCCGGCAAGCTCCTCTTGCCGGGGGGGGGGGGGGCTTGATCTCCTCGGGCGGCCGGAGTGGCGAGGCTGCGGAAGAGGAAGAGGCTGTCGGCAAGGCCGCTGCCTCATCTTCCAGCTCTGCCTCCGGCGCCTCCGTCTTCTTCAGCCTCCGGAGACCCCCGGATCTTCTCTTGGTGCCTTCTGCCACCCGTAGCTCATCTAGGCGCCCCTTTCGCCCTCTTCGCCTACTTGCCCTACCTCCTGAGGAGAGAGACAAGAAAGGGATTACGGGCACCTTATCTCTTTTCAGCTTGTAAGCCTTCGGGCCTTAGTTGCGTTTAAGCCTTGTAATCCCTCTTTTCATGTTTTTCATTCTCTCTGAACTGTACCTGAGTGGAATGTTTTTAATGAAAAGGGGATGTTTGCCGGATCATTTGTCTCGCGGGTGGAAACCGCAGTAAGGAACGAATCCTTTACATCGTTAAGATAGACAGTTCTCGCCCGGCAACAGGCCCAGCCGCTCCCCCGCACTGCTCGACCTTTCTCACGCCCTTGGCGGAGGCGGGGAGCAGGCGGGTCCTGGCCCCTCGCTTCCCTCCCTCTTGCTGCCGCGGCTGCTATCGAAACGGGCCCCAGGAACGCGCTCTGGGGCTTGCCGCTAAGAGAGCACGGTAGCTTTCCAGGAGGAAAGGAGGCTTTCAAATCCCACAGCCCATAAGAGAATGCATGATGAGGGATGCAAAAACTTATCTGAGGTTGTAGCCCCCGGCGACTCTGGCTCGCCGGGGCGTAGGTGTTGGCTCGTCCTTCTCCTCTTCCTTGTCCTCGAGCGGCCCGGCAAGGACATTCAATTCCTGCGAGCCAAAGGGAAAGGACGGGAAAAAGACGCGGACTCGACCTCTAAGTTAGGGGTTAGCGACAGTTAGGAACTGACAACCCTAACCAAGGACGAGACTCTGACTCAGCATGCATGCTAAAATCTAGGGCGCCAGCGCTTCTTTATCTTCGGCCAGGGGCTTCGCCTGGCTTTGTACGAGGGCTTAAATGCAGCATCGGCAAGGCCTGCACAAACCGGTGGTTGCCGGAGCGGATCACGGCAACCGCGCCTTATGGGCGAAACTTACGAAGATGCTCTATGTTCCCAGGAGTTGCTCACTGGTAGGCCCTCTTCGGTCTTGAGGCGGACAGCGCCGGGCCTCGCGACTTGTCTCACCCGATAAGGGCCTTCCTGCTTCGGCGTCGACTTGTTATAATTCTTGGCCGACTGAACGTGCCTAAGAACAAGGTCGCCTAACAGGGCAACTTTATCTGGTGCCAGGGGCTTCGCCTGGCTTTGTACAAGGGGTTACATGCAGCAGCGGCAAGGCCTGTACAAACCGATGGTTGCCGGAGCGGGTCACGGCAACCGCGCCTAGTGGGCGGAACTCGCGAAGATGCTCTATATTCCCAGGAGTTGCTCACTGGTAGGCCCTCTTCGGTCTTGAGGCGGACAGCGCCGGGCCTCGCGACTCGTTCCACCCGACAAGGGCCTTCCTGCTTCGGCGTCAACTTGTTATAATTCTTGGCCGACTGAACGTGCCTAAGAACAAGGTCGCCTAACAGGGCAACTTTATCTGGTGCCAGGGGCTTCGCCTGGCTTTGTACAAGGGGTTACATGCAACAGCGGCAAGGCCTGTACAAACCGATGGTTGCCGGAGCGGGTCACGGCAACCGCGCCTTACGGGTGAAACTTGCGAAGATGCTCTATGTTCCAGGAGTTGCTCACTGGTACGCCTTCTTCGGTCTCGAGGCGGACAGCGCCAGGCCTCGTGACTCGTCTCACCCGATAAGGTCCTTCCCACTTTGGCGTCAACTTGTTGGAATTCTTGGCCGACTGAGTGCGCCGAAGAACAAGGTCGCCCTCTTCGAGACTCCTGGCCTTGACCTTGCGGCTATGGTAGCGACGCAAGGCTTGCTGGTATCGAGCAGCTCGTACCGCAGCCTGGAGACGTCCTTCCTCGAGCTCGTCATAAGCGAGCACCCGAGGAGATCCGTATACGAGTTCCGTGGGGATAACTGCTTCCGCTCCATAAACTAGAGCAAAAGGTGTCTGTCCGGTGGCTCGACTTGGTGTCGTCCTGATTGACCAAAGAGCCGCCGGCAGCTCCTCAATCCAATTTCTTCCGCACTTGTGCAGCCTGTCGAAGGTCCTGGTCTTGAGTCCGCGCAGCACTTCAGCGTTGGCCCTTTCTGCTTGACCGTTGCTCCTGGGGTGAGCAACCGAAGCGAAACAGACCTTGGCGCCGAGATCCTGGGCGTATTGCATGAAGGCGCGACTTGTAAACTGTGTCCCGTTGTCGGTGATGACTCTGTTGGGGATTCCGAAACGGCAGACGATCGACCGGAAGAACTTGACTGCTGACTGCGCGGTCACCTTCCTCACTGGCTCCACTTCTGGCCACTTCATGAACTTGTCGATTGCAACGTACAAGTACTCGAAGCCCCCGACGGCTCGGGGAAAAGGGCCGAGGATATCGAGCCCCCAGACCGAGAAGGGCCAGGACAAAGGGATTGTTTGGAGAGCTTGAGCTGGCTGATGAATCTGTTTTGCATGGAACTGGCACGCTTCACACTTGGTTACTAGTGCAGTTGCATCTTGGAGGGCTTCTTGCCAGAAGAACCCTTGCCGGAAGGCTTTCCCGACAAGTGCTCTTGCGCCAATGTGATGGCCGCACATGCCTCCGTGTATCTCTGCCAACAGCTTCTGTCCGTCTTCCCTGGAGATGCACTTCAATCTGACACCGTTGAGTCTCCTTCTGTACAGCTCGTTGTCCACGAACTGGTACATACTTGACTGCCTGGTGATCTTCTCTACCTCTTCTGGGTCGTCGGGAAGTTCTCCAGTTTGCAGAAAACGGACGATCTGCCGTGCCCATGCCGGAGCCCGGGGCTCGACGGCAAGGACTAAAGGCATGAAGGCCGCTGCGGGGACCCCGGCTTCTACGGCAAGAACCCCTGGTTCAGCCGGAGCCGGTGATCCCCCGGCAAGCTTGCCGGGGCAAAGCTTGTCGGGAACCTCCGCTTCCACTGGACGGACCCTCGGACCCGCAGGAGCGGACTGTTCCTCAGCGTTCGGACTGCTGATCCGCTCGCCGGAGCAAGGCTTATCGGGGACACCTGCTTCGACTGGACGGATCCTTGGATCCGCAGGAGCGGGCTGTCCCTCGGCGTTCAGGCTGCTGATCAGCTCGCTGGGGCGAGGCTTACCGGGGACACCGGCTTCGACTGGACGGATCCTGGGATCCGCAGGAGCGGGCTGTCCCCCGGCGTTCTGGTTGTTGATCTTGGGGACCTTGGCGGCGGTCCCAGGGAGGTCCGCCTGCGAGTAGTCGCCGGAGACCAACTTCCTTTTCTTGGACTGCCCAACCGATGGTGTAACGGATGGTTGAGTCAGCTTGAGCAAGAAGGTCCCTGGTTCCACAGGTAACTTCAGCGAAGCACACTTCGAAAGGCCGTCCGCTATCTCATTCTGAGCTCTCGCGACGTGCTCCATTTGCAGCCCTTCAAAGTGTTCTTCCAGCTTCCTCACTTCATCTACGTAAGCTTCCATCAGAGGGCTCTGGTAGCTCTTGTTGACTTGCCGGACCACCAGTTGAGAATCTCCCCGCACGATCAGCTTTCTGATCCCAAGTTCGGCCGCAATCCTGAGGCCGGCGAGCAAGCCTTCATACTCAGCAGTATTGTTGGTAGCTTGCTCTCTTGGGAAGTGCATCTGGATAACATACTTGAGGTGCTCTCCGGTGGGCGCGATGAGTACCACGCCAGCACCGGCGCCTTGCAGCGAAAAGGCACCATCGAAGTACATTACCCACTCGCTTGTTGCTCCTTGTGCGGGCGCGCTTGTTTCTTGGCCTTCTCCATCTGGCGTCGGGGTCCACTCAGCTATGAATTCTGCCAAAGCTCGGCTCTGTATGGTTGAAGTACTTTCAAACTTGAGCCCGAAGCTCGACAGCTCCAGTGCCCACTCGACGATCCTGCCTGTTGCCTCTGGATTGTGCAATATCCTCCTCAGCGGAAAGCGAGTGACTACTGTTATCTCATGCGCTTGGAAGTAATGGCGCAGCTTTCTCGAGGCCATGAGGAGGCCGAAAAGCAATTTCTGCACCCCGGAGTATCTTGATCTAGCCCCCTGCAAGAGGGAACTTACAAAATACACCGGGCGCTGCACCATCTTCTTCCGCGCTCCATCCTGTTCCTGCGCAGGGTGGCCCTTGTCGGGGCCAGAGCTTGCTGGAGCAGCCCCCCGCTCGTCGCCGGACTTGCTTGTAGGTGGAATAGGCTCCTCGTCGGCCTCCCTCTCCGCCACTAACGCAGCACTAACCACCTGGTTGGTTGCCGCTAGGTATAGCAACAACTTCTCCTGTGGTCTAGGTGCGACAAGTATTGGAGTGGAGGATAGGTACCTTTTCAAATCTTGCAGCGCTGCCTCCGCTTCTGGAGTCCACTGCATGGGACCTGCCTTCTTCAAGATTTTAAAGAAGGGCAGGGCGCGTTCTGCAGACCTTGAAATGAACCGACTGAGGGCGGCCACACAACCTGCAAGCTTTCTGACGTCCTTGACGCGCTCTGGGGCTTCGATCTGCTCGATGGCTTTGATCTTGTCGGGATTAGCTTCAATCCCCCTCTGTGACACAAAGAACCCGAGAAGCTTGCCGGAGGGGACTCCGAAAACGCACTTCTCGGGGTTCAGCTTGAGCTGTATCTTGCGCAAGTTCTGAAATGTCTCTTCCAGATCTTGGACCAGGGTTTCCTTGCTCCTGCTCTTCACCACGATGTCATCCATGTAGGCCTCCACGTTCCTATGGATCTGCGGCTCGAAAGCAGAGTGCACTACCCTCGCAAACGTTGATCCCGCATTCTTTAGTCCAAACGGCATGCGTATGAAGCAATAGGTGCCGCACGGAGTGATAAATGCGGTCTTCTCTTCATCTTCCTTGGCCATAAAGACTTGGTGGTAGCCTGAATATGCATCAAGAAAAGAGAGTAGCTCACATCCGGCAGTGGAGTCAACAATCTGGTCAATGCGCGGCAAGGGAAATGGATCTTTGGGACATGCTTTATTCACGTCGGTGAAATCTATGCACAGTCTCCACTTCCCATTGGCTTTGCGCACGACGACCGGATTGGCCAGCCACGTTGGATGGATCACACCTCTCACTAGGCCTGCTGCCTCTAGCTTCTTGATCTCTTCGCTGATGAATTCCTGGCGCTCCACGGCTTGCTTTCTCACTTTCTGCTTGACGGGTCGCGCGTGAGGACAGACAGCGAGCTTGTGCTCAATCACCCTCCTGGGAACACCGGGGATGTCGGACGGTTGCCATGCAAACACGTCGTCATTCGCCCGCAGGAAGGCGACGAGCGCGCTTTCCTATTTGCTGTCAAGCGTGGCACTGATGGTGAAGGTACCGCCAGTGCCGTCCTCCTTGGCGGACACCTTCTTGGTTGCCGGAGGAGCGGTCATTCCCTTCCTGTACTTGCCGGCGGAGCTCGATGGAACGTCCTCGACGGCGGCGCGGCACTCCGAAGAGGTGCGGTTGCCGGAGTGGGCCCCAGAGCACTTACCGGGCTTGGTCTTTGTCTTCTTCCCCCCGGGGGCTTCAGCGGCGAGGGTGTCCTTCTCTGCCGCGGCTGCTACATCCCGGTAGATCTTGTCGGCGCAGATAAGCGCATCCTTTTTGTCGCCATGGACAGTGATGACGCTTATCGGCCCCGGCATCTTGAGTACGTTGTAGGCGTGGTGGGAAGCCGCCATGAACTTGGCGAGAGCGGGACGGCCGAGGATCCCATTGTATGGTAACGGGATATCGGCGACGTCGAACGTGATTCGCTCAGTCCTGAAGTTAAGCTCGCCGCCAAAGGTCACCGGTAGAGTAATCTTCCCCTTGGGCTTGCTCCTCCCCGGGTTGATTCCTTGGAAGGATCCGGTCTCTTCGAGCTCGCCGTCTGGGATCTGGAGTTTCTTGATCACAGCGGAGGAGATCAAGTTCAGCCCGGCCCCGCCGTCTACCAGCATTTTGGTGACCTTGAGGTTGCGGATGGTGGGTGAGACCAGCATCGGCAAGCACCCGACCGCGGTTGTGCGGTCGGGGTGATCCTCAAGATCGAAAATGATGGGCGTGCTGGACCATTTGAGGAGCCTGCGCGACTCCACGGGCGGCTCTGCTGCGTTCACCTCTCGCGCTCACCGCTTAAGCTGGCGGTGGGAGGTGTGCAGAGAGGCGCCGCCGTCAACGCATAGGACCTCCGTGGCCTTCTGGAACTCCTGCTCGCTGTTATCTTCGTCTTCCACGTCTTCGTCGTCGTCCTCTTCATCCTCGTCGCGGCCCCGGGGAGGCCGATCGCCTTGCCGCTGCTTGGCCTTGCCGCGGCGTCCTCCCCGGCCGACGGGCGGCCGCTTCTTGCTTGGTTCGCCACCCCCACCCTGGGCCTTCCCCTTGTCGCGCCTCTCGTACTCAGCCTTCTGCTGCACGACGAGGTACTCGACGCTTTTGCAGTTGGAGAGATCGTGGCCCTTGGTGCGGTGGATCTTGCAGTATTGCTTGTCGGAGCCGTCCTGCTTGTCGGCTGCCGCCACGGGGGCAGGCTCCTTGCCGGAGCCGCCAGCCTGCGTTTGCTTGGCGGGAGCCTCCTTGCCGGACCCCTCGACGGCAAGCACCTCTTTCCTGTTCTTCCTCCTATTATTCCGCCGCTGGCTCCTCTTCGCCGGGGCGGTGTCGTCACTGTCGCTTTCTCCTGCGCCAGCATCCTCCCCGGGGAGTTTCCTCCCCTCCTCCGCGCGCGCGCACTTGTCAGCCAAGGCATATAGCTCGCTGACGTCCCGGATCTTGGTCATGGCCATCTCTTCACGCATGCGGCGGTTGCGCACGTTCTGGTGGAACGCGCTGATAACCGCGGCAGGGTGAACGTCGGGGATGTTGCGATGCACGCGGCTGAAGCGCTGGATGTACTTGCGCAGGGGTTCTCCTTCCTTCTCGGCTAGGATGTGGAGGTCGCTATCCTGGCCATGAGGTTTGTGGCCACCTGTGAAGGCGCCAACAAACTGATGGCAAAGATCCGCCCAGGAAGAGATGGAGCCTTCCGGCAAGTGCATAAGCCACGAACGAACGTTCGGCTTAAGCACGAGCGGGAAGTAGTTCGCCAATATCCTCTCGTCGCGCCCCCCGGCAGCTTGTACAGCGATTGTGTAGATGCTGAGAAACTCCGAGGGGTGCGTCCTGCCGTCGTACTTCTCCGGTACGTCGGGCTTGAAGTTCTTCGTGCTGGGCCACCGGACGCGTCGCAGCTCGCGGGTGAACGCAGGGCAACCTGCCGCGTACGGTAAGTCACCTGGTTCACCGGGCGCGTACGCGTCGACAGCGTTCCCAGCCCGCTGGTCTGATTGCCGCCGAGTTTCCCGGCGGCGCTCAATCCTTGTTCGAGCGTCTTCTTGCTGCCGCTCGTCGAGGACTTGGCGCTGGTCCCGGCGAGTCCTCGGGTCCGACGACGCTGTGGAGCCGTCGTCGGCGTTGTTCCAGCGGGGCGGCGTCTTCTGCTTCTGCGCCGGGGAGTGCATGGTGGTCGCACCTCCGGCGGTCTTGTCGCCGTCGGCCTTCGTCTTCTCGACCTGCCGGGGCCGTGAGGTCGCCGGCCGCTGCGGCGTGTCGTTGTTGGCGAAGGCGATCAGGCTCTGGATGGTGGCCCTCCAGCTTTCGGCCTTGCCAGCCGCTGGAGGGTAGTCGAGGAGCAGTTGCGCTCTCGCGAGCGCTTCTGCCGGAGTGGAGGGGAGCGGGGGCGAGTGGCGCGAGGAGCGGGATGCGCTCGGACTCCTAACAATGTTAGAAAGAGCGGGGTCCCTCCCCGGCGCCCTCGCCTTGCCCGTGTCCGGACGGGGGCCCGCGGCATCCCGCGAACCTCCTGTTTGCCCTTGTTCCAGCAAGCGGATGCCACCTCCCGTGGCATGGCGCTGCTGGGTCGTCGTTTGAAGGGACGGATGCGGCGCGTCCTCGGAGGCCGAGGCTCGGTCGTCCGCCCTGTTCTTGGATTTGGTGGCACCGCGAGTGTTCTCGCCGGTGGCCACCACTCCGACGGCTTCTCCCCCGCCCACCGTTGGCTCCGGTAGCGGTGGGAGTGACGCGGACGGGCCCGCGGCCTCCGAAGCCTTCTTCTTCGGGGCCATGGTGTTGATGAAGCTAGCGAGTTCGGAGAAGCTGACGAAGAGCGCGCTCGCGCGAACGCAGGATCTGATCCGCACAACCTCGACGCGCCCCCTACCTGGCGCGCCAAAGATGTCGGGGCGGACGGGCGTCCCCCCGCGAGCACCTATGGGGCCGGAGCCCCTTTCGTTGTCCGGTGAGGGGGGCGGAGGGAGCACAGAGAGCAGATCGAGGCGGGCACACGAGCGGTTTACCCAGGTTCGGGCCGCGATGGACGCGTAAAACCCTACTCCTGCTTGGTTGTATTGAACTGGGGAGCTCGGGAGCTTGGGGAGCTAGCTGCACCGAGCGTATGGCTGTCTGGATGCCGAATCTCCGAACCCCGGAACCTCCTCTACGTTGCACACGGGCCTCCTTTTATAGCGCAAAGGGGTCACCGACAGGTGTCAACGTAAGAGAAAGGGGTAAAAGTGTAAAAGGGGTGGTAGCTGTAATAGTGTGGGAACGGTGGTGTTACAGTGCGGCACAGTGTTATCATACCTACTTCTGACGGTAGGGGACAAGGGCATTAAATGCCCGTCACGGTCGCCCGGACAGCACCGAGGCGGACCGTTAGGTGCGCCACCGTTCGCCACGATGGCGGCTGCATGCCACCGCATGCCCCAGGCTGCGCGGTGCCTCGCCACGTGCCCTCGGGGGAAGCCCCAGAGCGACGCGTGGGCGGGTGAGCTGGAGCGCAGTCTTGAGGTGGCGATCTTGCCGCGGCAAGTGGCTTGCCGCGGGGGTCGTCTTCCTGTGCCTGATAGCGTGCCAGCTATCAGGCCTTGCCGGGGCGCTTGGCGCGCCACAGCGGGCTTCTCTTGTGGTGCCTGGGTTCGGCCTTCCCGACAAGCTCCTCTTGTCGGGGGCTCGATCTTCTGTCTCTTATACTTTGTTCTTGGATGGCCTTACATGGGCTCAGTCGTCCCGGCAAGCTCCTCTTGCCGGGGTCTTGTCTTCCTGGCCCGGCAAGCTCCTCTTGCCGGGGGCCTTGTCTTCTTGGCCCGGCAAGCTCCTCTTGCCGCGGGCCTTGTCTTGAATGCTTGGTCTTCTCTTGGCGCTTCCGGGGCGGGCCTTGCCGCAGGGTGCTACGACTGCCCGTGCACAAGTCTGGGGTACTAAGGTACCCCTACTTTAGTACACCGACAGTTGGGATCTGATGAAGTTCAATTTTATGATCAGAGTTTTATCCATGAATATTATTTGAGTTTTCTTTGATCTCTTATACGCATGATTATTTATAGCCTCGTATTTCTTCTCCGAATCTTTGGTTTAGTTAGGCCAACTAGATTGATTTTTCATGCAATGGGAAGAGGTGCTTTGTGATGGGTTCGATCTTGTGGCACTACAAGAAATCTGTTAATACATGACGGATCCAATATGTCACGCATAATTGAAAAACTGTCATGGGTGTCCATACATGACGGATATGAAATCCGTCATGTATATCGCGTCATAATTTGACATAGTACCTTCCTTGACGGTTTCTGGCCGTCATGGATTTACACCAGGCCCGCCCAGGCCCAAACCATTATGACGGAGGAGACCGTCATGGATTGTTGCCACATAGGATTTTCAATTGCCACATGGTTGCCTACGTGGATACTATTCTTTGTCATAAAGTTCATCATGGATTTACGTACAATATATAGCCCATTTATTTTGGCCTAATTTTGACCCAGTACATTTTTAGCGTAATGCATCACACAAATCCTAATTCCAGTTTTGACCCAAGAGGAAGTATTTGCAATGTGTCAAAAAATTCATCCAGTAAAATGCTATCTATACGTATCAACGTCGCAGTTTTAAAAATCCTCCAAAATCCTCTATGAAATGGTAACTTACAACATACATTAACAAAATATATCACACATCAAGGATAGGAACCAGTACAATCCATTTTACATCAACACATATAAACTATTGAGACTTATTCATGTTCTTGTCCTCTATAGCAACTATGATGTCGTGGTTGATTGTGATAGGCAACACCAAGTAGCTCGCTACCTAGAATATTTACAAGAATATTATATACTTGTAGATATGAATAGATACTACAAAAAAGAGAATTACAGCAAAGATAAAAAAAGAATTACATGTCCAAAGTTCTTAAATCTTTATAGTAATAATACCTGCTGCCGACTTGACCGTCATAGTACTATTATTTATAACAGGAAACAATAATGAAATTAAGCACTATATATGAGAACAAGATGATAGCTTGCATGATAACTACAAATTTAGTCTATACACATGGCTTAAAAATTACTTCACAGTTATCAAGCTACAAGCCAAATCAGAACACAGGAACAAAAGGGTGATGACCACTCTAGTAGTGTGTCGAAGCAATGCAAGGTTATTAAGGTACAAGCTGAACTCTAAAGGTTCATCGTGTACAGATTGCATTTTAGATATGTTCAGACTAGGAGAACCAAAAATGTATCACCATGAAACAGAAGGCACTACTTAAATATAAATACTAGAACATACCCTCCAACAATTTCATATTTAATATCTTCATTGCAAATCAGAATCATGTCTATGTTTCTTGTGATCTGAATTAGTGTATGCCAGCTTGAACACACATATACATAATAGTAAAGAGTCACCTTATTTTATGCAAGCTATAATACTTCATGCACTCTCTTAATTAAGTATGGCATGGGGTCTCAGGGGACTTACATGTACGCCATGGAGTAGCAATCACTAAGCTATTTTGACGGAATTGCATAAGGCCGTATTTTTAACCAAACATCTCAGCAAACATGTGAAAGGCACACCTACAATAGGAATGTTTCAGCATCTACACCTATGGGGCAGCATGCCATGTAACAAGATATCACAGAAAGGGTCATAGTGAAATCCAGGACATAAGCAAGAAGATAAATTGGATTGTTTTTATATCAAATCAAGGCCTACAAATGTGCAGAGACATTCAGTGGTGGACGTTGTGATTTACAAACATCAATATTACATCACTTAGAATTTTCTTGGAACCGTTCTGAAAAAGGAGCCTCCGCTTTCGGCGTAAACGCTTTAAAAAACCAAGTTAACCACCATGAGAACAAATCTAGATAATAACAAAGATATATCAGCTGGATAAAATATGGATGCTCATGGCACGTGTAGATACAAACTATGGCTGAACTATTTTAAGAGGTCTTAAGAGGGAAAATCTTCAAGCAATATACGTATCTAACTCTGCACTAGTTTCCATTATAAACAAATAAAAAAGAGTAAAGGACAGGAAAAGGTTTATTTTTACATCTTGTCAGACGGAGGCACTTACTACGTAATATCCTGAAATTGGTGACATGTACTGGAAACAAGGAATTCATAAAATTGTGATATATATTAAATTGAGCAAAGATCAGGAGCCTACTTGTATGCATCAATTATATTAGCCGATGAAGTACAAGGATGTCAGCTACTTCTAGGTACGCATATAAAAAATAGCATCATCGATTTTATAAGAAGCTTGGCATTAACCGAGTAACAATCAAGCGTCAGCTATTTTGGCTCCCCCTTTTCCTTCAAGTAGTGTTTTACTTCCAAAGGGACTTGTCTTTCATAACAAAACTTACAGAAATACAACGCGTATATTTGCTGACAACAAATGGTATCAAACCAAGCATTCCAGGGCAACAAGCACCACCATGATGTGTCATAAATTTCATCAACTTAATTGTGTGGAAATCAATATGATGGCTATTTTCACCACATAACAAATAGAAAGTTTGCACATATTATATAACAGAGAAGCAGTGTAATAGCAGGCCTCGTTAACAAACAATCTACTCTTGGTCAATCGATTCAGTGAGATGAATGAATTACTTTCCCTCCATAAACAAGAAAATCGAAGGAACCAATAGGGGCATCTCATTGGGAATTACTTATTAAACTAGTCGTTTCTTAACTAAGTAGCAGATTTCACAAATTTTACACTACTAGTGCTCACACGGTGAGAGAAGAAAAACAAAATATCCAGCGATGCTAGCCTATCGATGGCTGTGACTTGTGAGTATCAGGAAACAAAGTGACCACGTTTTTTGCATCAGGTTCAGACAAAGAAAATTTGAGAGCCCTGGAGAACTATCCTAGAGCAGAGCAGCAAGCATTTGGAAAGAAAAGAAACTTGAGCGAGAGGGTCGACCTTCTTGTTCTATGGGGACTCATGGTGGACGGGGCAGATGACCTCGCTGTTGAGCTCGTCCAGCTTGTGGGGCTCGAGCGTGGGGTCCCGGTCGTCGCCGTTCATGGATCTGGAGAGGGGAAGAGCCGGCGACAGACACGACCCCGCACCCGAAACCCTATCCACTAGCATACAAATGTTATCTAGATAAGTGTAGTGCATAGAAATGCTAAGTCGACAAGTGCATACAGAAGCCACTCTATCTTACCATAATATTGATACAGATCCAGCAAGCCATTGTTAAAAAGGCATATTCATCTACAAATCCTGGTGCATTTGTTGGGCCATTTGGATAACTATGGTGCAGCCTTTTTGAGATTGCATCACAGAGTTTTTACCTTTATAAAGTTTGCTGCCTTTTCTGCAACTTGAAGATATTCTACTGGCTGCAAAAATATCCAGAAATATGGATTGTCAAGGAACAGATTTACACGACACAAATAAACACATTGATGTAAAGCAGGTTTAGACAAAAATCTAGTAATTTTTGGATGACTTTCTAATATAAAAGGCTGTAGGAAATTCTCCTACAGTCATTCAATGTTCAAAAGAGACAAAAAAACTAGCACACGGCTTCCTCCACGACACATGAAGGGGAGATAGACTTTTAGACACACAACATTGTGGTGTCGTGTAACATAATGGATAGTTCATTTAAACAGTTTTAAACAAAATTCAGGGGCTGCATTCCCAGGGATTCGGTTTGAACAAGTCCAACATGTGTACAAAACAACTGAGCAAGAAGAATAAGCTAAACAAACTACAGAGTAAAGACTGGCCATGGCTCTCTAGTGTTTATGGTGTGGTTACAACTTACAACTAGTCAAAAGAGTAAATAGGTGCCACGATATCTGAACTTATCAGTATGAAAACTGTTCCAGTTCGTTACTTTCACCTGATTTCAGCTGCACATAGTTCAGTTTATTAGATGACTAAAATGCTTAACAGGTGCTGAAATTGAACAGATCAACAGTTCAATACTAAGGATAACTTGACTATACTACATCCATATATCTGAGTATAGCACCAATAATTCAGCAACAAGAGAGAAAAATATAATACGAAGAGGATGCCGTAGAGGAGGGAGGGAGAGGTACAAGTGGCCAGGTTCGTAGGCTATGCAGTGGTCGCAGTGCAGATCGGCCACCGCCGTCGCGCGGTAGAGGAGGCTGCCACAGGATGCATGACAGTGACGGAGACGTGGCAGAGGAGGTTGGGGTCGCTGCCGTCCAGCCCAAAACGTGCCAACGCACCGAGCTAGGGGGCGTCATCCAGGAGGTGGAGTGGGGCGAGGGGCGCGGGTTGCAACGGAGAGCAACCGTCGGAGATGAGCCGGTGATGGACGCGCCGCCACAAAAGAAACCCTAGCCATGGCTAGGGGTCGTGCGCGAACGCTGGAGACCGGGAGCGCTGGATCGACCCAGACTGGAGGACGGAGGGGTCGGATCCCATCTCGTCGGCATGCTGAGCGATGGCGAATGTCATCAGAATCGGCGAGCGTTGGTCACGGCGTGAGGGGCCGCACGAGAGAGAGGGATGGATGGGTGGGGTTCGGCGGATCTGACAGCTACGGAAGCTGTGAGGCGAGGTGAGCGGAGGGGAGGGGGATGGCCGACGAGGAGCTGTGGGATAAGGGAGGAGAAGAGGTGGTGGGTGGCGGCGGTGGGGATTCAGGAGAGGGTGGTGCGGAGGAGGGAGAGACGGAGAAGTGAGGGGGCGATGGTGTTAGGGTTAGCCCTTTATACGATGAACGGTTACACGGGCTTTAGCGGGCTTAGGCGGGCCTGCAGAGGTGTACCAGGCCGTCCATGACGATTTTCAAAAATGTCATGGCGAATCCGTCATGGATTAACAGGTTTCTTGTAGTCTGGTGTCCTCTCCCAGTGATAGAAGGGGCAGTGAGGCACGCATGTATCGTTTCTATTAAGTATAACAAGATGGGGTCTATTCCTACATGAATAGATCTTGTCTACATCATGTCATCATTCTTATTGCATCACTCTGTTTCTCCATGAACTTAATACACTAGAGGCATGCTGGATAGCAATCCATGTGTGGAGTAATAGTAGTAGATTCAGGTAGGAGTCCGTCTACTAATATTGGGCGCGATGCCTATATATTGATCATTGCCTTGGACATCGTCCTAATTATTTGTTCTTCTATTAATTGCCCAACAGTAATTTGTTTACACGTCGTGTGCTATTTTCTTAAGAGAAGCCACTAGTGAAATCTACGGCCCAGGGTCTATCTTTTATCATATTTGCTTTTCGATCTATTTTTTGCCGCATTTGTTTCGAGATCTATTATTCCAGAACCCCAGAAATATCTTGCTGCACTATTTCTTTACTTATTTTTGTGTGTGTTTTTGCGAGATCTATTTACCCAAACTCATAAAAACGAACCTATCTTTTTCCCGAGGAGGGATTGACAACCCCTCTTACGCGTCGAGTGTCGGTGTCAAAACCGGTGGATCTCGGGTAGGGGGTCCCGAACTGTGCGTCTAAGGTCGATGGTAACAGGAGACAGGGGACATGATGTTTACCCAGGTTCGGGCCCTCTCTATGGAGGTAATACCCTACTTCCTTCTTGATTGATCTTGGTGAATATGAGTATTACAAGAGTTGATCTACCACGAGATCGTAATGGCTAAACCCTAGAAGTCTAGCCTATATGACTATGGTAATGAGTACATCCTTTCCGGACTAAACCCTCCAGTTTATATAGACATCGGGGGGATCTAGGGTTACATAGAGTCGGTTACATAGGAAGAAATCTTCATAGTTGATCGCCAAGCTTGCCTTCCACGCCGAGGAGACTCCTATCCGGACACGGGTACAGTCTTCGGCCTTCGTGTCTTCACAGCCCATCAGTCCGGCCCATGGATAATTGGCCGGACGCCCGAGGACCCCTTAGTCCAGGACTCCCGAAGTAGCCCCTGAACCTGGCTTCAATGACGAGGAGTTCGGCGCGCAGATTGTCTTCGGCATTACAAGGCGGGTTCCCTTCTTTCCGAACTCCAAGATAGTCTTCGGACACGATGATAGTATCCGGACCTGTCACACACACCATACACAATGACAGAGAGAATATAATTTCACACGAGTCCAATCTGCTGACAACTTTTTGTAGCATGGCGTCACGTCTGATCGGTCATAATTCTGAACTATTTTGTGTCCGCCGCTCCATGTTTCGAGACGCGGTTGCCATTGGCACATCTTGTCAAAGCAGAGATCGTGTTTCCTTATTTTGGGATTCTCATCAATACGGGTATGGTAACCCAACCGTGCCGTTTACACAGCCCTTGGGAATAGGCGAGTTCTAAGGAGAGTGGGGCGGCGTTCAATATTCACTGCCTTTATAAGGGGATAAGGATTCCCCCTTCCTCTCCCACGCCTTCTCTCTTTCTCCGCCCTTCCAATCTCGAGCTCCAGCGCCCAATTTCTCATCTCCTTTCCACTCGAGCTAGCACTCAACCATGTCCGGATCCGGAGGTCAGGGCAAGTGGATGGTCTCCTCCGTCAAGGAGGAGGACATCAATGAGCTTCGGGCTGCCGGATACTTGGCGAAGGAAATCGCCCACCGTCTGCCGGCCGAGGGACAAGTCGTCCCCATGCCGAAGCCCAACGAGAGGGTGGTATTCATCCCTCATTTCTTCCACGGGCTAGGATTTCCACTCCACCCTTTCGTCCGCAGGCTGATGTATTATTACGGGATATATTTCCACGATATGTCCCCGAACTCCTTCCTCAACATCTCGGCATTTATCGTCGTGTGTGAGGCCTTCCTCCGCATCTAACCCCACTTCGGGTTGTGGCTCAAAGTCTTCAACGTGAAGCCGAAGGTGGTGGATGGCCAGCACGCAGAGTGCGAAGAAGCTATGGTGAGTAAGCTGTCCAACATCTCCTGGACGAAAGGCACGTTTCTGGATACAGTAAAAGAGTGGCAGAAACAGTGGTTCTACATCACAGAATCCCACAGCACCACCTGGGACACAGCTGCCGAATTCCACTCCGGCGCTCCCATGCGACGCACCTCCTGGGTCGAGAAGAGTCCGAACTGGTGTTTGCCCGATGAGCTGATAGCGCTGCAGACGCGCATTCAAAGCATGATAGCCAAGAACGTCAATTGTCGATGTAATCCAGGTGATGCTAGTTCGCCGGATTCTCCTGTGCCAGCGCAGAAGTCGCCCTCTGTGGGAGTTTAATCCGAAGAAGCACCAAACCCTGGTGAGGCTCTTCGAAACCACTCACGAAGGTGCCTGGAAGTTGCTCCTTAAGGGCAACGAGAAACCGCCGGCCACAGATTCAGACCGTGGGCACGACATTAAACACCTCGCCAGCGAGGTATGTTATTTTTAACATATCCCCTACTTGTTTGTTTCGAGGATGATGTCTGAGCTTTTATCATTGTTTTTTTAGGACTGGATGGAGAGGGCGAGGCGAATCCAGTGTCCGGCTCCGCTGCCTGAAGAACCGGTCATCCCGCATCTAGCGAAGATGCTGGTGTCGGCACCCTATAAGGCACCGGAGAAGAAGGCCAAGAAGAAGGCCAAGGGGGCCAAAAGTGGCCCCCGTCGCAAGGGCGCTTCGAACGTGACGTCCGAAGACGAAGAATCCAATTCGTCTGTCCCTGAGGACGACGACGAGGAAGAGGAGGAGGAGAAGAAGAACCCTCCCTCTAAGGAGGGAAAGAAGAAGAGGGCGGCTTCCACGAATCTGGAGGCGGGAACGCCCAAGAAGGGGAAGGGCACCCTTGCGGTCAACACCGCGTGGGACATTGACAGCAGTCCGGAGCGACGCCCCCGCACTAAACCTCGGGCCACATCGTAAGTGCTATGACTCACGTATACCCGTATGTCCGGCCTCTCCTTTTTATCATTTTGACGTGGTTAATTGTGCTATTACAGTCCGGCTCGCGACAGCATCCATCGATCCTCATCTGGAGGTTCGTTGGATCCGGCAAAAATGGCCAGCGTGTCACCGCTGACCGCTCGCTCCTTCGATGCCAAGGATGACATCGAAGTGTTGTCTCGGAGGACCGCTCCGAGCCAGGGAGGGGACCGGGACGCTATCCAGGAGGCGCCACAAGGCGAGACCTCCGCTGCCGGACACATGGGGGAGCGAATCCCCATGGAGACTGGCGAGGAGGGCCGTATTCAGTTCGGCCCTCAGCCGAATACAATTCCGGTGACCAATACGGCTGCAAAATCTGGCGAGCAGCCTCCTTCGAAGGAGGGGGGTGCGCTGATTCCATCGGTCGTCCCTGTCCAACCAGGGGCACCGGATAACCTGATGGAGGCGCTACAAGGCGTCTCCATTGTGGACGAGCACCGTGTCCTTATGGGGACGGTGATCGAGAATGTTCAGTCTGCCAAGAGCGGACTAAACGAAGCCTGCAACAACTTGTTGACAGGTTTTGAGGTAAGTAATGTAGAAAGAGAAAAACCCCATGCAGACAGTAGCCCCTGAGACATTGTCCGGTGTTTGGAAAGAAAGACTGGACGGAGGATCAATCCTTTGTTGTAGGAGACTAACTTAATATGTATGAATAAGCAGGCATCGCTGTTGGCCGCGACCTCGCATGCTGCCGAAGTTTCTGAACTGAAGGAGAGGCTGGAGCGGACCGAGAACGAGCTCGGCGAGTTGAAGATTCAGCTCAGGAGAAGCAAGGTGAGTAACGACTTGCTGTGTATTCGGGAAGAATAAATGGTTTATATTAACCATAGTGTCATGATATGTGTTGGAGCAGCAACCGAGGTCGAGGCCCTGAAAAAGGCCCTGGCCAAAGCCGAGGGGAAGGCTGTCTAGTAGCAAGCCGCCCTTAAGAAGCTTAGGGCCTGGGTCAACAAGCTCCAACAGGATCTCCAGGACGCTGTGAAGAAGTGCGAACCCTTGGAGCGCGAGGCGTCGGTTCAAGAGACCGAACTTACCAAGGCTCGCCAGAACGCGGAGGCCGCACGGAATGAGGCCTGGGACGCTCTCCAGGAGATCCGAAAGGCCAAGAAGATCGCAACGGGTAAGGCATTTAACATGCAAAGCAAGTATGCGGAGAGGAAGTACCTTTTACTAACCCGGATTCAGAGTTGCCCAGGGGCTTTTGAGGATCTACTACGTAGTGTGTCCGATGCTGCGGAGTTCTTCCGAGCCAAACAAGGGAATTCCACGGAGAAGCTGTTATGGTCGCAGTATGCTATGCCAGAACATCCGGTGCCTTTTGCCGATCAACTGAAACAATTGGTCGAGCTGCACAGGGTGGCCGAACTGGCCATGAAGGATTTAATAATCCGACTATGACTAGACGAAGCTATACCCAGCAGTTATTTTGGCCTCGTGAAGCGGGTGGTGGAGGCCTATTCGCGGCTAGACATCATCCAACGATTAGTCTGCCTTGAAGGTGCACGCATGGCCTTCGCCCGTCGCAAGATGTGGTGGGCGAAGATGGACGTCGTCGAGGTGGCCAGGGGGCCGCTAGAGGGCAAGGAGCACCGCACACCCGAGCGATATTTTGTGGATGTCCTAGAGGTGTCTCGACTTGCAGCAGCGCAGTGCGGGCAGGACGTTATTTTCGAATGTATACATTCGTGTTGTCTTTTCCTTGTACGATGGACACAAAGCCGGTTTGTAATATAATGTTTGTTATGTTTTAATTGTTTCCTCCTGTGCGGCCGTGTTGTATGGAATCTGAGGGTAGGCCAGTCGTCGGCTTCTGCCCTCACGTAGGTAGTACGGAGGTATTCGGGATGGAATCTAGACAATCTTGATCCAATTATATGGTCCTTGAAGGAGTTGTTTAGCGCAATGAACCAGGCAATCAGACTATGCGGCTTAAACGTCCTCACTTAGCCATAGGAGTTTTATAATAAAACATGGGCGCAGCCCCTAGTATACGAACCAGAGTGCTGTCAGCGTCTGATTGGGAAGTACCGATCCTTCGCGTAATGCGAAAAAATCTCCAACAATTTGTAGCCTCCGGACAGCTGACCGTCTCTCGGCGCATCATGACAGTCAGTTTTTGGCTTTCTCCACTGAGGTGCTCATCCGATTTAGACCAAGGCACAATCGCAGTAGTTCTCCCTCTACCCTAGCCGATGTAGCGGAACGTAGGGTAGCAAGCACAGGAGCCGGGCAACCCAACTATTGACCAAAGACATGATTCAGAGCCAATGCATATAATGCTAAATTCGGGGTGCTGAACTTATCTATAAGAAGTGTTCGGACTTTGTTGTCGTATTATGGGGCGATGGGGAGCCCCTGGCAAATATGGAACGTACCAAAGCGTACGGGTGCTAGAAGAGAAATAATTAATCGTAAAAGGGAAGCAAAAAGAGAGCAGAGGTAGTATCTGGGGTCCTTGAACTTGGGCCGTGAACTGTTTCCATTATAATTGGGTTAATACGTTAAAGCGCATTGATACAAATAGTGCGATAAGCGACAGGCTATTTAACATGCCATAACCAAAGGCTAGCTACGTTTGGGTCCTGAAAACAGGTAGAATAATCGTTGGATTGTCCTCTAGAGCTTCCCCTGTATGCCGGTGCTCTGTGCCAATCTAGTGTACTTGTCCTTTGACAGGACCAGTGGTCAGGCCATCAAAGGAGGCCTGTCTAAAGAGATCTCAAAAAGGGGGAAAGGAAATAGTAAAGGTACAAGTGAGTCCGGGATTGGTGTAGCCGAACTGTGGACCACAAGATAGTTGCGCCTCCGTCGTTGCCCATGGGATTTTGAGTGCGTAATTATGTACGCGTGGTACGAATGCCACTACCTCATCAGGACTGGGACGGAGGCCGAATTGCTAATCGAGCTCATGACAAGCCGAGTTGTCCTGTTGTAGTGTGGTCCGGACCCTCTTAGTGATGTCTAGGGGCTCGGCAGCCGGATTATAGTTCTCCTTGAGAAGGCCGCTTTGTACCTTTGCTACTAGGGCGGCTGTGTGCTCCTCTGTACGGAGGGAGCGTTCCGTGTTTCCATGACTGTTATGACGCTGCATGGACCGAGCATCTTGCGCTTGAGATAAGCATAGTGTGGCACCGCATTGAATCTAGCAAACGCGGTTCGCCCAAGCAGCGTGTGGTAGCCGCTGCGGAAGGGGACGATATCGAAGTTTAGCTCTTCGCTTCGGAAGTTGTCCGGGGAACCGAAGACCACCTCCAGCGTGATTGAGCGCATACAACGGGCCTCTACGCCTGGTATGACTCCTTTAAAGGTAGTCTTTGTGGGCTTGATTCGTGAGGGATTAATGCCCATTTTGCGCACTGTATCCTGATAGAGCAGGTTGAGGCTGCTACCACTGTCCATTAGGACTTGTGTCAGGAGAAATCCGTCGATGATTGGGTCGAGGACCAGTGCTGCTGAACCGCCATGATAGATACTAGTTGCATGATCTCAATGATCAAAGGTGATCGGGAATGACGACCATAGATTGAATTTTGGGGCGACTGGCTCTACCGCATACACGCCCCTGAGTGCGCGCTTGCGCTCCCTTTTGGGGATGTGTGTAGCATATATCATGTTCACAGTTTTGACTTGAGGGGAAAATTTCTTCTGCCCCAAGTGTTTGGCTGCCGGGGCTCTTCGTCATCGTCCTCACTTTGTGATCCCTTTTCCTTGTTCTCGGCATTTGACTTGCCAGCCTGCTTAAAAACCCAACAATCTCTGTTGGTATGATTGGCTTGTTTGTCTGGGGTGCCATGTATCTGGCACAGACGATCAAGTATGCGGTCCAAGCTGGATGGTCCCACACTGTTCCTTTTGTAGGGCTTCTTACGCTAGCCGGACTTGTAGCCACTGAATCCGGTGTTAGCTGTAGTGTCATCGGTGTTATAGCCATTGCTTCGGCGTTTGTGTCTATTGCGCCGGAGCTTGCCGGTGCTATTTTTGGCCTCAGAGGGGCCTGCCTTGCTGGCTATGTTTTTTCTACGAGCCAACCAACTATCCTCACCCGCGCAAAAGCGGGTCATCAGTGTCGTGAGGGCTGCCATGGATTTCGGCTTTTCTTGGCCGAGGTGGCGAGCGAGCCATTCGTCACAGATGATGTGTTTGAAGGCTGCTAGGGCTTCGGCATCCGAACAGTCAACGATCTGGTTCTTTTTAGTTAGGAACCTAGTCCAGAATTTTCTAGCTGATTCTCTAGGTTGTTGAACTATATGACTTAAGTCATCGGCGTCTGGTGGCCGGACATAAGTACCTTGGAAGTTGTCAAGAGAAGCTTCTTCCAAGTCCTCCCAGCTGTCGATGGAATTTTCAGGCAGGCTATTTAACCAGTGTCGAGCTGGCCCTTTGAGCTTTAGTGGGAGGTATTTGATGGCATGGAGGTCGTCTCCACGGGCCATATGGATGTGGAGAATAAAATCCTGGATACATACTGCGGGATCGTTTGTTTCGTCGTATGATTCAATATTGACGGGCTTGAACCCCTCGGGGAATTCATGATCCAATACTTCATCTGTGAAGCAAAGAGGGTGTGCGGCGCCTCTATATCGGTCCGCTTCGTATTGCACCTCCGATGAAGTCCGCCTGCGGTTATCGGCCCGGGCGTGACTAGGTTTGTCACGTCCGAATAGGTAGCCGTCATCGCGAGTCGAAAAGCGTCCTCGCGATCCGTAGATTGATTTGGTGTGTCCTGCTCTACTGTCCAGGTCCTGCCGAAGGTCATATGTATAGTCCCGAGCTGTTTTGTCTCTGTTTTTATGAGGCGGTGAGGCGGGCTGCTGTTCGGCCCGAGTTGCCGTTTTATCCTGACCGCGGGGTGGTCGGTCCGCCGCACTGTCCCGACCACGTGGCGGTCGTTCCGCATTGTGAGAGGGAGGTATGGGCTCCGGCGCCTCCTCATCGAACTGAGGTAGCAGTCTGCGCTTCGGGTAACTCTTGGTTGGACGCTTGAGGCCATATTCTTCGGCTTCCAGGACATCAGTCCATCTGTCAATGAGTACATCTTGTTCAGCTTGAAGTTGCTGTTGCTTCTTCTTTGGGCTTCTTGCAGTAGCTATTAGTTGGCGCTTGAAGCGCTCCTGCTCGAGGGGTGCCTCAGGCACGATGAAATCCTCGTTGCCGAGGCTCTCCTCATCCTCGGAGAGTGGACGATTACTATCGTTATCCGATTCGTTTGGCATGGCCTGTTTATCAGGGTTAACTTGCCCGTTTTATTGTTCCTCCTGTTCGGATGTTGCTCCAACAAGATCTTCATTGTTTTCGGTGTCATCCGGAGTACTATTTTCTCCGGTGCCAGTGTTGCTGTCTTTTGAGCAAAGTGACTTAGAACGGCGTATAGGGCGTCGGCGCTTGGACTGTGTCTCAGGAGATTTATTCGCAACTGGATCATCTTTGTCGTCATCGCTAGCTTTTTTAGGTGTGTCAACCATGTACACATCTACAAGAGGTGGCCGTCCAACGTCCAGTGAATGGCGGGTCTTGTCCTTGCTCCTTGCCGGCATCGTCGTCCATACCGTTGATGTCTTTGGAGCCATAATCAAGCATGTAGGTTAAGTCCTCGACAGTGGCTATGAAGTGGGTGGCGGGTGGGAAGCGAAATTCTCCATCATCAGCCTCTAGTTCGAACCGGACATAGTTCGGCTGTGAGTCTCCCCGCCAAGGACAGGTTCTTTAATGAATTTAGCACATCTCCCAAGGGCGAGTGTTGGAAGATGTCTGAGGCGCTGAACTCGAAGATCGATAACTAGCTCGGTGCCCGCAGGCGTACGTGGTTCGGAACTTATAGCCGGAAACGAGTTCAGAATTCCGTTGACGTAGATATTGCAAGGTGTTGAGTCTGTGTGCGGCTCCAACGCCGCGGACACTGTGGCGTCGGATGGCACGATCTGCTCCGGATCTAAGGCCATAGCAGTTACAGGAACCATCTCCTGAATATGGTCCGATGACAGATTTAAGTCATGTTCATCGGAGCGAGGGGGAGCGATCGCCGCGGTCTCAAATCCGTTGAAGATCAAGTCTCCACGGATATCTGCGACATAGTTCATGCTTCCAAATCTGACCTGGTGGCCAGGGGCGTAGCTATCAATCTGCTCCAGATGGCCAAGCGAGTTGGCCTGTAGTACAAAGCCGCCGAATACGAAGATTTGTCCGGGGAGGAAGGTTTCTCCTTGGACAGCGTCACTATCGATGATCGAAGGGGCCATCGAACCTTTCGTCGATGACACAGTGGAACTCTCAATGAAAGGACCAATGTCGGTGTCAAAACCGGCGGATCTTGGGTAGGGGGTCCGGAACTGTGCGTCTAAGGTCGATGGTAACAGGAGACAGGGGACACGATGTTTACCCAAGTTCGGGTCCTCTCTATGGAGGTAATACCCTACTTCCTGCTTGATTGATCTTGATGAATATGAGTATTACAAGAGTTGATCTACCACGAGATCATAATGGCTAAACCCTAGAATCTAGCCTGTATGACTATGGTAATGAGTATATCCTTTCCGGACTAAACCCTCCAGTTTATACAGACACCGGGGGGATCTAGGGTTACATAGAGTCGGTTACATAGGAAGGAATCTTCATAGTTGATCGCCAAGCTTGCCTTCCACGCCAAGGAGAGTCCTATCCGGACACGGGTATAGTCTTCGGCCTTCGTGTCTTCACAGCCCATCAGTCTGGCCCATGGATAACTGGTCGGACGCCCGAGGACCCCTTAGTCCAGGACTCCCTCATCGGGTTGCAAGTATTTGTTCTTTGTGTGCAGGTACCGTTTACATAGTGTTGCTTGGTTCTCCCACTGGATTGATACCTTGGTTTCAAAACTGAGGGAAATACTTTTCGTAGCTATGTTGCATCATCCCTTCCTCTTTGGGGAAATACCGACGCAGTCTAGCCACGTCAAAGGAATTTCTAGCACCGTTGCCGGGGAGACATCATCAACATCTATCAGGTTCCTAATCACAAATCTCATCTCCTTGCAATTTACATTATTTGCCTTTTGCCTCTCATTTTCATCTCCCCCACTTCACAAAAAGTTGTCTTTTTATCCACCTTCTTTTTTTGTTTGCCTTTTTCTCATTCGATCTTTTGAATGCTTGTGTTGCCATGTGTCTTTTATTTGCTTGCATCTTCTCTTGCTAAAAAGCTATTGATATGGATCCTCATCTAGTTTCTAATCTGTTCAAAAGATCCAATTATGATGAACCAATTGCTAGTGAATTGAGTTCACTAGATTATCTTTATGAAGTTTTGCTTGAGATTCGTGTATTTGAAAATTGTGATGAAGTGTTAAAAGAAGAAATTTGTAAAGTGATTTATGATAGCTCCGTGGATGAACAACATGATTGCGATGATGTTATTATAAATTCTATTAATGTCAATTGTGGTCATGATATGCAAAACCCCAAGCTTGAGGATGCTTGTTTTGTTATGTCCACTACTTATTGCAATGATCATGATTGGGGTGATAATGATTCTTATGATCTTTAAAATTTATGAAAGCCTCATGATGAATATGATATTGATAATAGTGTTTGTAATAATATTGAAATTGGGTTTGGAAGAGTGTCAACTCTAGGTAATAACGATCCCACTACTTTGGAGAATGATCAATCTTATGAATTGTTTTTGATAAAAATGGGTTTGGAGAGGTCATCACTTTAGTTGATGTTAAACCCACTATCTTGGAAGATTTAAAAACTTTTATGCATGTGGGTCATGAAGAGAAAAATTTACATGATAGCTATATTGTTTGAATTTCATTATGATCCTACATGTAATTATGATGAGAGGGGAAACTATGGTTGTAGAATTTTTCATGTTACTAAATTACCCCTCGTTACATTGAGATTGTCAATGCTTTATCCTTCTCCTTTGCATATGCTAGTTTTTGCTTGCCTAGATAATTTGTTTTCTCATAAAATGCCTATGCATAGGAAGTATGTTAGACTTAAATGTATTTCTCACATGTTTTATGATGCTCTCTTTGTGTTTCAATTACTATGTTGCATGTGAGCATCATTGAAATCTCAAGCCTATCTTAATGGCTATAAAGAAAGAGCTTGTTGGGAGACAACCCAATGACTAAAATATTTTTTTAACTTTTTTGTTTCTGTTCTTGAGTGTTTGCACAATTATGCTTCTGTTATGATTGTGTTTTTATGTTTTATTTAGTGTTCATGCCAAGTAAAGCCTTTGGGATAGCTTTGGGTGATAGTTGATTTGATCTTGTTAAAAAACAAAAACTTTTTCGTCTAGTAACAGAATTGTTTAAATTTGTAGAAGCAATGAAAAATTCTGAATTTTTTACATAAGGTTGATACATAAATGGCCTACGTTGTCCAAATATATCAGAAGCTTTGGAGTTACAGAAGCATGGACAAAGCCAGATTACTACAGATTTATCTGTTTTTGACAGATTCGGTTTATTTTGATGAATCTATGGATTGTATTGGAGGGTATAAGCCATGGAAAAGTTAGAATACAGTAGGTATAATACAAGAATACAATATGAGTGGGTTTGCAACTATACTTAGAGTAGTGATTTGCTTTATTATACTAACGTATCTCATGAAGGTTTTGTTAAGATTTGTGTGATTGAAGTTTTCAAGTTTCGGGTGAGATCACGATGGATGAAGGAATAAGGACTGAAAAGAGCCTAAGCTTGGGGATGCCCATGGAACCGCAAGTTAATATTCCAGGAGAACCAAGCAACTAAGCTTGGGGATGCCCTAGAAGGCATCCCCTCTTTCTTCTTTTTCCTTGGAGCTATATTGTTATTCATCACACATCATGAGTTTTGATTGGAGCGTCTTGTATTATACGAGTCTTTACTTGTATTGTTGTTTAGTTTGTCAAAATATTTTCTGGACACACCTATTTGAGAGAGCCAAATTATGCTATGATTTCTTAGGATTGCTCTATATGCTTCACTTAAAAAAATTTAAGCTAAGGAATTGCCCTAGTGCTTCTCTTATATCTCTTTGAGCATGGTGTGCTGTAATATTTTTGAAGAAATACTCTCATGATTCACTTTTTTATTTGAGAGTTAGTAAATTTTTGAAGAAATACTCTCATACTTCACTTAGATTTAGTTGAGAGCTAGTAAAATTTTGAAGAAGTTCTCTCATGCTTCACTTAAATTATTTTGAGAGATGAAAACTTTTATGCTCATGTTCTTCACTTAAATTTGTTGAGCTTGTCAAAAGCAATTGCAACATATGAAATTAGTCCCAAAGTGATAGATATTCAAGAGGGATATAATAAAAACTTTCATGAAGATCTTTGAACAAAATAAACTTGATTCTTTGTAGCAGTTTTGAGATATGATGATAGTAATATGTGAGTCATGATGGTGAGTAATTATGCCTTGGTAAGAATATTGGTGTTAAGGTTTGTGATTCCCTATCCAAGTACAAAAATTAATAGTTATACAATGAAATTATATCCTACTTCTGGTGCATTATTCGGTGTTAATTATGCTTAATGCTCTTTATGTGAATGTTTGTTTCTTGGTTGGTTGCTTCTCAATCTATTTGCTAGCCTCCATTTGTACTAAGTGGGAATACCACTTGTGCATCCAAAATCCTTGAATCTAGTTTTGCCATACGAGTCCACCATACCTACCTCTATGCGATATTACCGTGCCGTTCTAAGTAAATTTGTATGTGCCATCTCTAATTTTTAAAATGAATTTACTTTTTGTGTGCCCGTACCGCTCATGAAGCATTAGGGGGTGGACAATATTTTTCCATGCTAGATGTGTTATTCTCAAGATGAGTGTTTATTCACTTCTCATTGCATGAGAGTACGACGGTAATAGGGATGCCCAGTCCCGAAATGAAAAAGAAATTTACTTTATGTTGTCAAATAATAAATTCCTTGGAAAGTGTTGGTATGGACGGTACCCATGGATAGGGCTAGCCGTGGGATGTGGAAGTATGGTGGAAAAAGGAATAAAATTTATTTTATGTTTGGGAACCGCCTATGATGTATCTAGCATGGAAAGTGTTGGAAACTACTCAGTCGTTTTCGTTGACGGGAAAAGTATGCCTCCCAAAATATTTTTATCTCTCAATTTAAGCTTTATGCTCTGGCACCTCCACAAATCTCTGCTTCCCTCTGCGAAGGGCCTATCTATTTAATTTTACACAATTTTTGTTTTTAGTTGAGCATCCATCTTCTCTTATAAAGCACCAACTAGGGTATTGAATGTAGCTAATATGCGAGTGTGCTTTGTGAATGGATCAGTATTTGAGCATGATGGGCTAGGGATAACTTTCTTTAGTGTTGATATTTTGGAAGACATGGTTTCTTATTGATTTGGTTGAGTATTGAAGTCTTCATGTAAAATATAGACTATTGCTTTGAATCATCTAAAAGTCCATACGTCCATGCTAGAAAAGAAAAGAATATGTGAGGAACATGTTAGGAAGTTGTCGGTGTACAAAAGTAGGGGCCCTCTTTGTACCCCTTTACTTGTGCATGGGCAGTTAGAGCCGCACCTACGACCACACTAAGTAGGGCAGAGGAAGGAAGCAAAAGTACAAGACCACCAGAGCAGCGCCAAGCCAGAGGCGCGAGGAGCAAAGGGACAAGATGGGCTCTCCCCGGCAAGAGCCTTGCCTGGGCAGCTTACGTAGCCCCGGCAAGAGCCTAGTCGGGGCAACTTGCCCAACACCAGCGAGGCCGCCACCCTTGAGCCTAAGGGTTCCAACACCATCAACGACATTGGAACTAAGGCTCGGGAGGCGCCTGCATGGTGGCATGCAGATCTTTGTGAAGACAAAGGGCCTGCAAGGCCTAGATAGGAACCAGAAAACAAGACAACAGCGAGGCTCCTTGCCGAGGATGCCCACGAGGCCCCTGCAAGGCTCCTGCCGAAGATACCCACGAGGCACCGGGAAGACTGTTGCCAAGGGCGCCCGCAAGGCCCCGGCAAGACCCTTCCCGGGAATATCAGCAAGACCGCGGCAAGGCCTTGCCGCCCCGTCACCGCCCCAGCTTAGTGGCCGACCCACTATCTAAGCAAGTACCCACGTGGCAGTACGTGGCTCCTAAGCCAACTAGTCAAGCATCTGCGTGGTGGCATGCAAATCTTCATGAAGACCCTGCCACCACACCAGCTCAGCAGCCTGCCAGCCTACACGGCGCTGCATGCCTCATTGGCATGGACGCGTGTCGGAGCAAGGCGAAGCGGGGACGGACGGGACGGGTTCCGTTGCCATCCCCGATAAAGCAAGATGACACCTAAGTAGCGCATTTAGCACGTTTTGTCCTGTGATGTCAGGCGATAAGCTTGTACACTGTACAACTTTCCACCTCCTGTGTGCCACTGTGGCAGCCCCTTTGACTATAAAAGGAGGCCCGCGACATACTGAGAGAGGATTCATACTTTTTGGACCCTGCACGCTTTGTAGCTAGTCCATGAACACCAGATAAACACAAACCAGCAGGAGTAGGGTATTACGCGTCACCCACGGCCTGAACCTGGATAAACCCCCCGCGTTGATCTTCTAAATCCGCTCTTTCCACAGCCCCGCCCCCGCCAACTGCAGAAGGGATTTCCCGTGATCCCATAGGTGTCGTTTCCGCCGACATCTTTGGCGCGCCAGGTAGGGGGCGGGAGCTGTGAGAAATCTGGTTTTCATGCCGATGCCTTGACTTCATCATCACGATGGCCCACAAGAAGAAGGGGATGACAGCTATTGGGTCATCTGGAGCAGGCCCATTCGCACCAGCGCAGGCGGGCGATGGGGGTGGCCACGGATGGCGCTGGAGGCGCTGCCCGTGAGCATCAATGACACTCTGGCACATGGAGCTGGACGAGCGACGTCGTACGGGCCCAAGACGACGAGCCACACGCCGCTGGGCCCGGGGACACGGCTGTGCTGCCCACGGGCGGAGCGGCGCCCTCCCGGATGACCCCTCCGGCGCCCGCGCCGCGGCCTTCCCAGGCCGCGCGTGATGAGCAACACCGCGACGTCGGCGCCCCCGGGCGCCGCCACGGGAAGAGCCCTGTGCGTCACTCTCAGTATGCATCGGGCCAGCATGTGCACCGGGACACTGGCGAAAGCAGCGCGCGACCGCGAGACCGTGATAGAGCTCCTTCTAACGTGGTTAGAAGTCGGAGCGCGTCATGGTCCATGCAGCTTTCGCCGCCACCCACGCCATCAAAGCGCTGGCGCGCGTACAATTGCTCCTTGACTTCCCGCCTACTGCGAAGAAGCTCGACGAGTGGAGAGACACCATTCGAAGCCTCGTCATCTTCGCCAACAAAGATGAGCTACTTCCAGAAGGACCCTCATGTCGGCGTTCTGTCGACCTGATGCGTGCCGACGATGGGAGGAATAGGGATGCTGCGACTGTCGGTGTAAAAACCGGCGGATCTTGGGTAGGGGGTCCCGAACTGTGCGTCTAAGGCGGATGGTAACAGGAGGTGGGGGACACAATGTTTACCCAGGTTCGCCGGTTTTGACACCGACATTGGTGCTTTCATTGAGAGTTCCACTGTGCCGTCACGATAAAGGCTTGATGGCTCCTTCGATCATCGGCAACGATGCGATCTAGGGTGAGGTTTTTCTCCCCGGACAGATCTTCGTATTCGGTGGCTTCGTACTGCGGGCCAACTCGCTTGGCCATCTGGAGCAGATCGAGAGCTACGCCCCTGACCATCAGGTCAGGTTTGGAAGCTTAAACTATACTGCCGACATCCTCGGAGACTTGATCTTCGACGGATTCGAGCCCATGTCAGGTGCGCCGCACAGTCACGACGAGCACGACTTAGCTCTGCCTTCGGACGGTGTTCGGGGGATCACACCTGCGGCTACTCCGGCCCTCAATCCGTAGCAGATCGTGCCATCCGAGGACGGGTGGATGGACCCCGCCACGGAGGCCGCACACTCAGCGGCGATAGAGTTGAATACTGACTTCACCCCCTACGTGACCTGTGTCATCGAACCCTTGGATTTGTCCTCGGCCATAGGCTCCGAACGGCTTGCGTCCGTGCCTATCGAATCTGATTGGGCACCGATCATGGAGTTTACCTCCGCGGATATTTTCTAGCACTCGCCCTTGGGCGACGTGCTAGATTCATTAAGGTCTCTCTCCTTGTCAGGAGACCCTTGGCCGAACTATGTCCGGCTCGAGTGGGAAGCGGACGACAAAAAAATTCGTTCCCCACCCACCTACCACTTAATAGCCACTGTCGACGATTTAACTGACATGCTTGATTTCGACTCCGAAGACATCGACGGTATGGACGATGATGCAGGAGAGGAACAGGAACCACTACCCACAGGGCGCTGGATAGCCACTTCATCATATGAAATATACATGGTGGATACACCCAAAGAAAACAACGATGAGGAACGGAAGAATGCAGCAAAGGGTAATCCCCTCGAGAAGCAACCAAAGCGACGATGTAGGCACCGCTCCAAATCCTGCCTCAGCAAAAACAACGATGACAGTGCAAGAAAGTATAATACCCTAGTCGACTCCAAAGGAAACGACGACCACATGGACCCAGCGATGGAGCAGGATGAGCCAGCAGACGGCAAACATAGTACGGAGCCGCTGTCCTATCACGGTGACGTCGAGGGTAAAACTCATCAACCTGTCTCCGGAGAGGAGAATAGTCCGGACGGCAATGCAGACATCATCCCGGAAAGGCACTTGGAACAAGAGAACCTCCATAGAAGGCTTATTGCCACCGCGAGGAGCCTGAAGAAGCAGAAACAAAGGCTAAAGGCCGCGCAGAATACGCTCAACAACAGATGGAATAAAGTGCTTGACACTGAAGAAAAGTACGGCGGTAGTCGCCACACAAAGAGCTATCCAAAAACTCAATTGGAAGTTCGGAAGAGCTTGAGGACGCTTTTAGGTCTAATTTTCAAGGGACCTATGTCCGACCTCCAGATGCAGACGATTTAAGTCATATAATTCAACAGCCCGGAGAGTCAGCTCGAAAGCTTTGGAACATATTTCTCACTAAGAAGAATCAAATCGTCGATTGCCCGGATGCCGAAGCCTTAGCGGCTTTCAAACACAGTGTCCGGGACGAATGGCTCGCCTGACACCTCGGCCAGGAAAAACCGAGGACAATGGCAGCCCTAACTAGCCTTATGACCCGCTTTTGCGCGGGCGAAGACAGTTGGCTGGCCCGTAGCGGCACTAGCAACCCAGGTACATCCGAAGTCAGGGATGGCAATGGGAAACCGCAACGCAATAAAAGCAAGCGTCGAAACAATGAAGACAACCCAGACAACACGGCGGTAAACGCCGGATTCAGGGGCTCTCGACCCAGTCAACGGAAAAAGCCATTTAAAGGCAGCGGAGATGGACCGTCCAGCCTAAACAAGATTCTAGACAGATTATGTCAGATTCATGGCACCTCCGACAAACCTGCAAATCACACCAACAGAGAATGCTGGGTCTTCAAGCAGGCCGGCAAGCTAAACGCCGAACACAAGGGGAGGGAAACACCAAGTGAAGACGAGGATGAGCCTCGCCAGCCAAACACTGGGGGACAGAAAAAAATTCCCACCAGAGGTCAAAACAGTGAACATGATTTACGGAACTCACATACCAAAGAGGAGGCGCAAACGCACACTTCGAGATGTATACGCCGTGGAACCCCTCACCCCAAAGTTCAACCCTTTGTCGGCTTGCCCGATCACTTTTGATCGCAGGGATCTCCCGACTAGTATCCGGCACGGAGGATCGGCTGCCTTGGTGCTAGACCCAATAATTGATGGATACCATCTCACCCGAGTCCTTATGGACGGCGGCAGTAGTCTTAATCTGATATATCAGGACACAGTCCGCAAAATGGGTATAGACCCGACAAGAATCAGCCAAAGCAATACTACCTTTAAAGGAGTAATACCAGGCCTAGAGGCCCGCTGCACGGGCTCTCTACTACTAGAGGTTGTATTCTGTTCTCCCGACAACTTCCGAAGCGAAGAATTAACCTTTGACATTGCTCCATTCCGAAGCGGCTATCATGCACTACTCGGAAGAATGGCCTTCGCCCGTTTTAATGCAGTATCGCATTACGCTTATCTGAAGCTTAAAATGCCCGGTCCACGTGCCATCATCATAGTTAGCAAAAACACAGAGTGTTCCTTATGCGTGGAGGAATATGTGGCGGCTCTAGCAGCCGAACACCGAACGGCCTCTCCAACCAGAATAAATGATCGGTCGTCAAGACCGCGGACACGGCTAGACGAGTCCGGCGCACCACTAGCTGTAACAGCTCAGATAAACATGAGATTGGGTCGATGGATATACCCCCATAGGTGGTGCTAGGGGCTCCCCGCATGTAAAAAGGGCTACAGTTCGCCTTGACCCTATTTAGATTGCATTTTAATGGTTCATTAAGAATAACCAATTTTTCGCACGAAGACTTTCACCTGGGTTTTTCTCTTTTACAGATGATCATCGTGCTACACCGTTCTAAGATACGGCACAATGGAGACACAGGCGCAGACGTGCAGCAGGGCCCCGCTCAAAGGTTTCTTTTTAGATTAAGACCCTGTCTAAACCTTTTTTACTGTCTCTTGTTGCTTCACACCCTCCGGATACTCAACACAACCGAGAGGGATGCTAGCGTTATTGGAATTTCGTCATGTCAGACTAATGCATGTACCTGGAAATTCAGGGCTCATTATCAAGGGCGTTACTCAGCCCAGTATATGTTGCAAAGTCCGAATACCTTAGGGAGTGTTCGGCATCGTGAGTTTGGCCTTATATGCATCAGCTCCGAATCATGTCTTTGGTCAATAGTTGGGTTTGCCCGTTTCCCATGTTTTGCTACCTTACGTTCCGCTCTATCGGCTAAGGTGGCACTGGGAGAACTGATGCGATTGTGCCCTGGTTCATCTGGATGAGCACCTCAGTAGAGAAAGCCGAAAACTGACTGTCATGATAAAGCGCGAGACTGGTCAACCACTCGATGACTCAGCAGAATCTTCATGATTCCTCCGCATTAACGAAGGACCGGTTTCGCGATCATGTATGTACGTGCACCGTATTTGGATGAGCGCGGAAGTACCAGGGGTTATATAGTAGCCCCACCGTCGAACTCCTATGGCTAAGTGAAAGTGTTAAAGCTATATAGTCTGATTGCCTTGTTCGCCGTGCTATCACCTCCTTAAAGGACCAAGACATTGGATCAAGTGTGAATACGCACTTTTCTGAACACCCCCGCATTATATGCGTGGGGGCTGAAGCCGACGACTGCAAACTATCAGGTTATATACATACATAAAGGGCCGCACAGGAGGCATCATAATACTTTCAGGCAAAAGTATAAACACAGACTTTATAATCCAAATATGATACTCTTCGAGCACTGAGCCTCTATTAAACTAGAGCCTTCTAGGACTTCTTCAAAATAGTGCTCGGCCGAGACCTGGCCTACGGCCGGATCCCGGGTTGCAATAGCGGTGGCCTCCATCTCTGCCCATTATGTCTTAACACGGGCAAGAGCCATCCGCGCACCCTCTATGTACGCCGACCTCTTTATAGCATCGATATGCGGCACATCACCAAGGAATCGTTGCACTAAACCAAAATAACTATCCGGCCTTGGTCCCTTCGGCCAAAGATAATCCACGACAAAACTCATGGCAAGTCAGGACAACCTATGGAGCTTGGCCCACTCGACCATTTGTTCATTTAACAGCAGCGGACGCGTTGGAGCACAGAACTGCGACCAGAACAACCTTTCAACTTCATGATCTTTCCCATCTTTGAAAAACTCAGTCGCATCAGCATCACTCATTTCCAAGTCCAAGTACGCGTCTGTAGCACTCCATAGTTGATCCAGAGGGGCATACTTTGGATCTCCGAACTTCGTCCGCAATAAAAAGGGCTTCCCAGCCGTGATATCTCCGGCTTGACGGAGCTCCTCCTTCGCCGCTCTGATTTTAGAGCGGGTTTCCTTGGCTGCTTCCATGGCTTTCTTCAGGTCCGCCGCTTTCGCTTGGTTTTCCTTTTCAAGAAGCTTATACCGGCCGACGGCATCTTTCAGCTCAACAGCCATCTTGGCTATTTTATCTTTGCTCTGGCAATGAGCAGCCTGTTCGGCTCTTAACTCTTCGGCCGCCTTTAGGGCGGCCGCATCACTTATCCTGGCTTGTTCCTTGGCTCGGGCAAGTTCCGCCCGAAGGGTCTCCACGGCGGCAGCTCCATCTGTAGTTAGATCATATTATAGATACTAGCATCATGCTCCTATTAATATCTATTGACCACCCGAAAATACATACCTTTTGCCTCGTCAAGACGCTTGTTCACAAGCGAGATGTCGGCATCTGCCGCATCAAGCTGCCGCCTCAGTTCGGCAAACTCACCAGTCCGGCCAGCCACCGAACCCTCAGCCCCCTGCACATGAAAGCAGCACGATCATTACCTGGGACTATGATCCTCTGTTTGCCTCCTCTGGACAGCAACCAGAGTCTCAGGGGCTACTATCTGTATAGAGCACTCCTAGCGTGTGCGGTGCTGTCAAAAAACATATACATTACTTTGCGTAACTCAAAGCCTCTTAGCAGGCTCATAAAAGCTTCATCTAACCCACTTTTGGCAGATGAAATCCTCTCAACCACCGTACCCATTAAAGTACGATGCGCCTTTGAGACAACCGCTTGCTCCAGAATACCCATCAGTGCATCCGGTTGTGCACCGGATAGTCCTGGACTCTTTCTGTTGCTCTCCTTAGGAACCAAATACTCCGGACTTCGGGTGGCCGAAGGGTTACCTTCTGGCCTTGCCGGATCAGGAGAAATCCTCCGTGACGACACCTCAGGGTCGTCCGCCCCATGAGGCGGGGAGACAGGGGGAGGCGTTTCGCTCTCCATCATCTCCGGAAGAAGATCCCCCGAAGACGAACTCTGTCGAGAAGGGCTACGATCCGGACTGCAAGACATACGTCTCGGTTATTGTCCTTAGAGATAAAGTAGGATATATTTACCAAAAGTACTCTTGTTCACTTACAGCTCGGTGGAGGGCTGACCCCCTTGCGAGCACTGTGCGATAAGGATGCCCTCTGGGGCAGGGCCCCCTGGCGAAGGTTTCTTCCCTCGTTTGGAAACCCTCGTTTCCAAGTCTTCAGAGGCGGTCTTTTTCCTTCCTTGGGGAGCGGGGATTCTAGATTCTTCTCCCTGATTATCCTCCTTCACGGAGACACTAATTCCCTCGGTTTGGATGAGTAACGCGTGAGGCCCGCTTTCGGCTTCTTTATTCCTCCCTTTATCTTCCCCTGATGGCACTTGATAAGGTGCGTGCTCAAGCATCCTGGCTAGTACAGGATCCGGTGAGCCTTCAGGAAGGGGGGCCGAACACCTGATCATCTTCGCCTTTCTTATGCAGTCCTGGCCAAGAGAGATTTTTTCAGAATGATGTTGTGACAAATGAAAAGACATCATGTTCGGCCGCAGAATTACTTACGTGGGTATATGGATGATTGTAATTGAGACTCGCATCCTTGGTGGTGTCCGGACACTTTATTCGTGATCCGAAGAACAATCCATACATCTCTTCGAGCGTCACGCTGAAGAATTGGTGAATAGTTCGCGGTCCTTCCGAGTTTAACTCCCACAGAAGGAGAGATCGACGTTGGCATGGCAGGACCTGACGAACTAGCATAACTTGCATTACCTTGACAAGACTGACATCTCTCTTGAGGAGATCTCGGACGCGACTTTGCAATGTCGGCACGTCATTAACTGGCCCCCAGTCCAGCCCCTTGTTGACCCATGACGCCAGTTGTGGCGGGGGGCCCGAACGGAAGGCGGGGGCAGCTACCCACTTAGTACTTTGGGGAGCTGTGATGTAAGACCACTCCCGCTGCCATAAGTTGGACATCTCCAGGAAGGAACCCTTTGGCCATGGAGCATCGGCGCCTTTGCTTATTATGGCACCTCCGCATTCAGCGTGTCGCCCATCGATCATCTTCGGCTTCACATTGAAGGTCTTGAGCCATAAGCCGAAGTGTGGGGTGATGCGGAGGAAGGCCTCACACACGACGATAAACGACGAGATGTGAAGGATGGAATCTGGAGCTAGATCGTGGAAATCGAGCCCGTAATAGCACATAAGCCCTCTAACAAAGGGATCAAGATATTCTAGTATGCAGAAGCTACTTTTCAGCCTCCTCATGGCCTCGAGAAAGCCGCGCCATTATTTCCAAGCACAGGAGATCACCGTTGTCACCCGCCTCCCGTTGCAACGAAACTTGCACAACCCAGATGCAACTGGGAGGATTGTGGAGTGGGCATTGGAGCTGTTGAGCTTTGGCCTCAAGTTTGAAAGTACTTCAACAATAAAGAGCCGAGCCTTGGCAGAATTCATAGCAGAACGGACCGCAATGCCCGACGAGGAGATTCAAGAGACCGCAATGCCCGTAGTGAGTGGTGCTTTCTCACTCCAAGGTGCTGGTGGCGGCGTACTACTCATCGCACCCATCTGGGAGCGCCTCAAGTACGTAATCCAGATGCACTTTCCATAGGAAAAGTCAATGAACAATACGGCGGAGTACAAGTGATTGCTGGCCAGTCTTAGGATCGCGACAGACCTCGAAATCAGGAAGCTCATCATCAGAGGTGATTCGCAGCTCGTCGTCAAGCAAGTGAACAAGAATTACCAGAGCCCGTTGATGGAGGTCTATGTGGATGAACTGAGGAAGTTGGAAGAGCGCTTTGACGGATTGCAAGCAGAGCATGTTCCCCCAGAGGAGAACGGCATTGCTGACGACCTGTCAAAACACGCTGCTCTCAAGTTGCCTGTGGAACCAGGTACCTTTGTGCTTCAATGAACTCAGCCATCTGTTGAACCATCAGCAGGACAGAGCAAACGAGGGAAGGCGGGCCCCGGCAAGTACTTTCCCGCTGAGCTCCCAACAGCTGCTGTCAAGGACGTTGCCGGGTGTCCCAAGCTTGCCAGAGAGCAGCAACCCCCGAAGGGGCCTCAAGCCCTGGCCGTAGAGGCAGCTGCCCTTACGGCCAAAGATGTGCCCCGGCATGGGCACAGCCTACCGTCCGTTTCCTCCAAACAGGAGAGCTCCCCGAGGAGCAGGAAGAAGCAGAGAAAGTAGCCCGTCAGTCCAGCATGTACCAGTTTGTGGATGATGCCCTATATAGAAGGAGATCGAACGGTGTGAGGTTGAAGTGCATTCCTCGGGAAGACGGACTGAGGCTGCTGGCAAAGATACATGGAGGCATGTGTGGCTCCCACATAGGGTCGAGAGCCCTTGTCGGCAAGGCATTCTGACAAGGTTTCTTCTGGCCCACCGCTCTCCAAGATGCGACATCACTAGTAACCAAGTGTGAAGCGTGCTAGTTCCATTCAAAGAAGCTTCATCAACCGGCTTAAGCTCTTCAGACCATCCCTCTTTCCTGGCCATTTTCGGTATGGGGGCTCGATATACTGGGCCCCTTTCCCCGTGCTGTCGGGGGCTTTGAGTACTTGTTTGTTGCAATCGACAAGTTCACAAAGTGGCCGGAAGTGGAGCCGGTGAGAAAGGTGACGGCACAGTCAGCCGTCAAGTTCTTCAAGAGGCTAGTCTGCCGTTTTGGTGTGCCCAATAGGGTCATCACCAACAACGGCACACAGTTCACAAGCCGCACTTTCATGCAGTACATTCAGGATCTTGGTAGCAAGGTTTGTTTTGCTTTTGTTGCTCATCCTAGAAGTAACGGCCAGACTGAGAGAGCGAATGCAGAAGTGTTGTGGGGCCTCAAGACCAGAACTTTTCACAAGCTGCACAAGTGCGGAAGGCGCTGGATTGATGAATTGCCGACGGTTCTTTGGTCGATCAGAACGACGCCAGATCGAGCCACTGGCCAAACACCCTTTGCCCTGGTATACGGGGCAGAAGCAGTTCTCCCCACGGAACTCATATACGGGTCACCTCAAGTGCTCGCTTATGATGAGCGTGAGCAAGAGCAGTTGCGTCAAGAGGATGTGACGCTCCTTGAGGAAGATCGTCTTCGGGCTGCTGTGCGACTCGCTCGCTACCAGCAAGCCTTGCGCCGCTATCATAGCCGCAAGGTTCACGCCCGAAGCCTTGAGGAAGGCGACCTTGTTCTTCGGCGAACTTAATCCGCCAAGAATTCAAACAAGTTGATGCCGAAGTGGGAAGGCCCTTACCGGGTAATACGAGTCACCAGGCCCAACGCAGTCTGCCTGGAGACCGAAGGTGGCATGCCGGTGAGCAATTCCTGGAATATCGAACATATTCGCAAGTTTTACCCCTAAGGCACGATTGTCGGGAGCCTCGGCGACCCCCATTTTGTACTAGCCTTGACGGCATATGTACAGAGCTAGGCGCGGACCCTGAGCATAAATAAATGAAGCGCTGGCGCCCTAAGTTTTAGCATGCATGCTAGGTTGAGTCTTTCTCTTTGTTAGGGTTGATAGTGCTTAGTGGTGACTAACCCCCAGCATAGAGGTTGAGTGTGCGTCCCTCTGTTCCTTCCCGTCCTTTCTTTTGGTTCGTAGGATGCGCGGGCGTTTCTGCTAAGCTGTTTGGGGGAAATAAAATAGGCCGACGCCCCAACCCCGGCATGCCAAGGTTGCCGGGGGCTGCAGAATCCAGAGGTCCGACCACGGCAAGCCAAGGTTGGCGGGGGCTGCAGAATCAGATAAGTCTTTTATCCCCCACTCTGTAGTTCCCTATGGAACTTGAACGTACGAACCTTCGCTCACTCTTATACCACTGTGCTCCCTCTTTCCCGTGCCCAAGAACCTTTCTTTGGGACGGAACTTGGTTGTAGTGCGATGGAAAGGGAACAAACGAAGGGCCTAAACCTACTTTGCCCGTACCTCCGCCGAGGGCGTGAGTGTAGTCGAGCTATAGAGCAGGAGGACGGCAAGGTCTGTTGCCGGGTAACAATGTTCATTTTAAAATAACAAGGATTTGATCCTTGGTGTGGGCCTCGCTCACGCACCAAATAACCTGGCAATCACCCCTTTTCTTCATTAATACATTGTTAACAAGTACAATTCATACAGAGTGTGAGCTTGAGCAAGGGGATTACAATGTTTAAATTCAACAAGTGCACGCATGCTTAAGATCTAGAAAAAGGATAAGATGCATGTAATCCCTTTCTTGTCCTTCTCTTCAGGAAGCGGATCGGGATGACAGGGGGGCAAAAGGAGTGCCTAGGCGAGGTACGAGCAGCAGAAGACACCAAGAGAACGTCCCCGCGGCCGCCCAGAAGAACGCTGGTGATGACGGTGCCGGGGAAGAGGCCGAAAGATGAGGCAGCGGGCCGGCAATACGCGACGAAGGCGTCGATGCCATCGTACTCCGACTTGACGGCCTGCCACCTGCCTTCTTCGTCTTATCCAGACCTCCAGCGCCAGCTGCCAGAGCGACAGCCCCGAGAAGTTCAAAGAGCTAGAGGGCCAGGTGCTGATCGTGCTGCTGTCGGCTCCGCCTTGGGACGGGGCGTCCGACACCTAGTCGGACCCGTCCCCATTGTCCTCCCCGCTGGTTCGCCCCTCGTCGCCACTCGAGGAGGAGCTCTCGTTGTCGGTCGAGCTGTCCGTGCAGCACCCTAGCCTTTGTCTCGAGTGCTCGAAGTCCTTGACGGAGAGCAAGTCGCTCTCGACTAGTTTGAAGAGGAGAACGTGCCCCTTCATCAAGCGGTGGGATTGTGTGAAGGTCTTACAACCCCGACGAAGGAACATCACATGAGGGGCGGGGAACCCCTTGTTCATCGACATATCACCATTGCAACACCCCTTCATGTGAAACATTATACTCATCCGCTTGTCGATCTCCAGCACACTCGCGAACGCCTTGGGAAGGCGAAGGCGGCTACACGGTGGTTCACGTAGCTGCATGATGAATTCCAGCGCCGAGTCCCGACATGGCCGCTTGACGAAGCAGGAGGAGACTGTCACGCCCAAGATGCGACCCTATCCTAAAGGAACTCGAAGGTCCCACCAAGGATAGAAGCGCATCTTGAAGACGCTTTTGCAAGGTGGATATCATTACATCAACAATACATAATAGTGGGGATACAACCAAGACATACAATGTCACATGAATACAACAATACATCATATACAAGATCAACATCCGACTACGGATGAAACAGAAACAGAAACCCAAACGACATCCACCCTGCTAGCCCAGGCTGCCGACTAGGAACCTATCCCTCAATCGAAGAAGAAGCAGAAGAAGAACTCCAACACAGATATACATCGCTCTCACGTCACGATCATCGCATAACCTGTACCTGCAACTGTTGGTGTAGAATCTGTGAGCCACGAGGACTCAGCAATCCCATAACCATGGGTATCAAGACTAGCAAAGCTTAATGGGTAAGGAAGGGTAAAGTGGTGAGGTTGCAACAGCGAATAAGCATGTATGGTGGCTAACATACGCAAATAAGAGTGAGAAGAGAGGCAAAGCAAGCGGTCGTCAACTAGTAATGATCAAGAAGTGATCCTGAACTCCTACTTACATCAGACATAACCTAGGAACCGTGTTCTCCTCTCGATCAACCCCGAAAAGAGACACTTATGGTTACACACACGGTTGGTGTATTTTAGAAGAGTTTACTTTAAGTTTACTACAACCGGACATTAACAAATTCCAATCTGCCTCATAACCGCGGGCACGACTTTCGAAAGTTCAAACCCTGCAGGGGTGTCCCAACTTAGCCCATGATAAGCTCTCGCGATCAACGAAGGATATTCCTTCTCCCGGGAAGACCCGATCAGTCTCGGAATCCTGGCTACAAGACATTTCGACAATGGTAAAACAAGTCCAGCAAGACCGCCCGATGCACCGACAATCCCTATAGGAGCTTCACATATCTCGTTCTCAGGGAAACACCGGATGAGACAGGCTAAGAGTAAAACCAAGACTCGAGTTTCCCCGTGGTGGCCCCGCAGGCGGCTCGGTTCGAACCAGCACTTAGAGAAGCACTGGCCCGGGGGGGCTAAAAAAGATGACCCTTGGGTTGGCCGACCCAAGGGAAGGGGTGATAGCTTGTTAGGAAAATGCAAAACCAAGGTTGGGCCTTGCTGGAAGAGTCTTATTCAAGGCGAACTGTCGAGGGGGTCCATAAATCACCCAACCGCGTTAGGGACGCAAAATCCGGGAACGTAATACCGATATGACGGAAACTAGGGCGGCAAGAGTGGAACAAAACACCAGGCATAAGGCTGAGCCTTCCACCCTTTACCAAGTATATAGATGCATTAATAATATATAAGAGATATTGTGATATCCCAACATAAACATAATCCAACATGGAGCAATCTTCATCTTCACATGCAACTAGCAACACTATAAGAGGGGCTGAGCAAAAGCAGTAACATAGCCAAACAACGGTTTGCTAGGAAGGGAGACAAAGGTTAGAGGTTCATGGCAATTTGGGGAGACTTGATAAGCAAGTGGTAGGAAACGCAGCATAGCGATAGAACGAAGCAACTAGCATAGCAATGATAGTAATGAGATCCAAGGTGACGGTCATCTTGCCTGAAATCCCGCAAGGAAGAAGAACAAGTCAATGAAGAAGATGAAGCCACGAAGACGAACCAAGCGTAGATGAACGAATCCTCACGATCGCAACGGAACGGGAACTATCGAGAAGGAGCACACAACACGGTAAACACACCACACATGAACAAGGCATGATGCTCAACCAAGTATGATGCATGACAAGGTTACATGAAGCTACTCATGGCAAGAGATGATGCATACAAGAACAACACGTCAAGGCAAGTTTAAATGAGGCCGGAACCAACATGTAACAAATCCGGTAAGTCCTCATATGCAAATTTCAAAATTGGTCCAGATCTGAATAAACCTTATGTTCAAGTTGTTAAACAACAAGTTAAGATGCACCACGATGATCTACACGAAATTCTAGTCAAATTACATATAAAGTTCATTATATTCGAAGCTACGGCCTAGAAGATATGAGCAAAACACGATAAACATGGCATTGATGCAAAATGCATACAAACATCAAGCACACACCTCAAAACATGGATGCAACAAGCTAACATGAAGCTACACACAAAACTAAGCAAGTTTCATATAGAGCACACTCAAAACGGAGCAACGGTTCAACACATACACACCATACAAGTTTAAAGGGCAAGCTGTCCAAAACAGCAACTAGGCATATTGCAAGCACCAAAACAATATGCTACAGCACCACAACATGAAAAACAAGGCATGGACATGATGTACAGGTAAAGCATGACAAAACATGAACACTGACTATCTCCATAAACTACTACAACATGCTCAAGAGGACATGGCAAGATTGCAAATAATAACAGGTGCACAGACTTAGCAGAATTCACAGGACATGGCAGAAATAACATCAGGTTGCACTGTTTAGAGCTATCAAACAACATGCTACAGGAACTTGTCATTGCATCCAAAGGAATGACATGAATCTACTAATTGCACATAACAAAAATCCCTTAGTGACCATGAGCCAAAAGGGCAAAGAAAATATGATGTTACCCATGTAAACATAGCAAGTTTCGTTACAGATTCAGACTTGATGAAAATAACAGCACATGGCAGGAACAACGATAAGTAGGCATGTTGGTGAGCTTGATTCACTCACCACAAGGCATTGCATGACAAGACAAGCATACCTACAGGAAGATGACATGTTCATGGAGCTAAACTCGGCAATAGCGAGTTCATAGCATGCATGGATCACTAACAAAAACCATGGCAAAATTGATTAACATGTAAACAATCTGGTAGGAACATTTTATAGCAAAAGTAAAGCAAGATTAAGACATGCTAGAGCACTCTATAAATGCAACCAGGAGCATGTATGGATACAACATAACCATATGAACATAACACCCTTACTGAACATACTCAAAAGAGGCATGGATCTCACTGTAGCAACATGAATACATGGCATAAAAATAACAGCAGACCAAAGACTTGGTGAAATTCTAAGTCCCTGAAATCAACAACATCACGATGCCTAGTTTGCATGCTTGTGCTAGTCACCACATAGATCAAAAAATTATATGGAATACACCCCTGTAAATGGCATGGCATAGTTTAAAACACACGCAGAGCTCAAGATCATAGGATACACACATCAATCATGGCAAAAATGACAAATGAGCATGTTCTGATAAGAAACTGAAACTAACAGAAACTAGCACTGTTCCAACAGCATTTCGGGCATCAAGATGAGCTCAAATGAAAATGGTGCAATGAGACGAAATGAAGAGCACACTCTGGTGAACATTTCGATATATCATGCATGCAAAACGGAGTAGTATGCTAGGCTTTATGGCATGGCAAAGGGGGCACCAGAAGGTAAAATTTCCAGGACTTGGAAGAATTTCGGGGGTCAACCTTAGGGTTTCGGCACGGTTCTCAAAGCGGTTGGATCTCGCCGGAGTAATTCGTCGGAGAGGAAGCAGACAGCGGCCGGAGCTCGTGGACTCGCCAGAGATGCTCGGGTCGCCGGATCCGGCCCTCCCGCGGCCGGATCTGGCCGGGGCGGAGGAGAGGAGGCGCGGGGGCGGCGCCGGCGCAGCGGGGTCGACAGGGCGGCGCTGGAGGCAGGCGGCGCCGGCGAGAGTGGAGCGGCGAGGCGGCAGGGCATGAGGGGAGCTGCGGGCGGAGCAACGCTGGGGCGCAGGGAGCGGGGCGCCCGGGTCGCGCGAGGGCGGCATGGCCCGTTCGGCCCGGGGCGGGCCTCCCTTGGGCCTTGGCGGGCCGCCACGGCGGGGTGCCGGCCAGGGACGCGCGGCGCGCCCTGGTTGGCTGCGGGTGTGGGGCAGCAGCGGCGCGGCCAGTGGTGGCGCGACAAGAAGCGGCGGCGCTAAAAACGAGGAAGCGACGGATGGAGGTTAGGGGAGGGTCTAGGGGTAGGTTTAGACCCGATTTGGAAGGGGAAGTGGGCTATTTATAGTAGGGGGGCTAGGATTAGGGTTAGGAGAGGGGTTTTACTCCGTTTTGGACCCTCGGATCGCGATCGTGCGGTCCGAAGCGAAGGGGAAAACTAGGTGGGCTGAGAAGAGAGGTAGGAGATAGGCCCGGCGGTAGTTTCCGGAGACCGAAAACGTCCGACGAATAAACCGACAACGATGCTGCTACGGATGAGGGTTGGGCTATCAAACGAGCTCCGAATGTGACGAAACGTGACAGGCACTCTGTCTACACTATAATAAGACCGCTCGCGAAGTTTCGACCCATTCCGAGAACCTTTTTCGGCCACTCACGAAACGAGGTAAAAGGGGGCGCCGAAGGACATAGGAGTGCCGGATTGCAAAACGAACAACGGGGAAAATGCTCGGATGCATGAAACGAACGTGTATGCAAATGCGATGCACATGATGACATGATATGAAATGCAGATGATGACATGGCAAAATGCAACACGCAAGCACAAGACATGGCAACGCTGACGAATAACTGGCGGACACCTGCCGCATCGGATCCGGGGCGTTACAGAGACGATGGAGGAGATGGTGATGAAGATGGCGATGACGCAGGTGTTCCCCTTCCGCGACCGCCTCTGCCTCGACCACCTCGCCGACCGCGGCCCCGTCCGGCACTTCCACCTCGAGCATGGCCTTCACCTTGGGCGGCTGGGTCTTCCTTGACCGCCGTGGTTCTCTGGCGGGAGGAAGACCTAGTCGCCTCCGCGGGAGAATGGACGCGACCACGCCCTCTCGCCATGGCAGTGAATGAAAGATGGAGGCAAAGCGAAGGCACGAGACGATGCCTCCCCTCCTCCTCCCAAGTCCCTTTTTATAGCCAAGTGGGGAAGACTAAAGACCGGCTCTATGCCTCTGAAGAGCCCGTTCAAATCCGGCTCATTAAGTTGGCAGGGAGCAGGGTCATCACACGCCCTCCCCGCCCAATCAAAGGCGCATAAGTATCGACCATCGCGCATCTCCTCATATCCCGCACATTCGTCACCTACCCCGCACCGTGCATGCGGCGTACATGGCGAAGAGGGCGGGCGCGATGGGAAACGTGGAACGGCAGTTCCAAGGCTAAGTGAGTAAATGAGCAGTGGCCCTGCAGTTTTTCCTCTTTTTTAGGGAAAACGCAGGCTGCCTCTTTACTGTTCGCTACGGGATGACGCAAGCATGTTGCGGTCATCCCACTCACGACCCCCACATCACGCATTCAACGCGGGTCGTGGGGAAGCGCAATGATCAAGGGAGTTACTGTAGTAAAAACTCTGCCTCGCGTGCCCCCGCACCGTTCTGGGCCTAGCCCAACAACGCGCCGCGCTTATGTGTGGCCCAGGCCCGGGGGCTCATGTTGGTGTACAAAAGTAGGGGCCCTCTTTGTACCCATTTACTTGTGCATGGGTAGTTAGAGCCGCACCTACGGCCATACTTAGCAGGGCAGAGGAAGGAAGCAAAAGTACAAGACCACCAAAGCAGCGCCAAGCCAGATGCACGAGGAGCAAAGGGACAAGATGGGCTTTCCCCGACAAGAGCCTTGCCGTGGGCAACATGCCCAACACCAGCGAGGCCGCCACCCTTGAGCCTAAGGGTTCCAACACCATCAACGACATTGGAACTAAGGCTCGGGAGGCGCCTGCATGGTGGCATGCAGATCTTTGTGTAGACAAAGGGCCTGCGAGGCCAAGATAGGAACCAGAAAACAAGACAACAGTGAGACTCCTTGCTGAGGATGCACACGAGGCCCCGGCAAGACTCTTACTAAGTGCGCCCGCAAGGCCCCGGCAAGACCCTTGCCGGGAATATCATCAAGACCGCGGCAAGGCCTTGCCGCCCCATCACTGCCCTACCTCAGCGGCCGACCCACCATCTAAGCAAGTACCCACATGGCAGTACGTGGCTCCTAAGCCAACTAGTCAAGCACATGCGTGGTGGCATGCAGATCTTCGTGAAGACCCTACCACCACACCAGCTCAGTAGCTTGCCAGCCTACATGGAGCTGCATGCCTCGTTGGCCTGGACGCGTGTCGGAGCAAGGTGAAGTGGCGACCGATGGGACGGGTTTCGTTGTCATCCCCGATAAAGCAAGAGGACACCTAAGTAGTGCATTTAATGTGTTTTGTCCTGTGATGTTAGGCGATAAGCTTGTACACTGTACAACTTTCCACCTCACGTGTGCCAGTGTGGTAGCCCCTTTGACTATAAAAGGAGGCCCGCGGCATACTGAGAGAGGATTTGGACTGTTTGGACACTGCACGCTTTGTAGCTAGTCCACGAACACTAGATAAACACAAACCAACAGGAGTAGGGTATTATGCGTCACTCGCGGCCCGAACCTGGATAAATGATACGTCTCCAACGTATCTATAATTTTTTATTGTTCCATGCTATATTATATTCTGTTTTGGACATTATTGGGCTTTATTATACACTTTTACATTATTTTTGGGACTAACCTATTAACCCGAGGCCCAGCCCAGAATTGCTGTTTTTTTGCCTATTTCAGGGTTTCAAAGAAAAACATATCAAACGGAGTCCAAACGGAATGAAACCTTCGGGAACGTGATTTTCGGAATGAACATGATCCAGAGGACTAGGACCCTAGGTCAAGACAGCAACCAGGAGGCCATGTGGTAGGGGGGCCCTGGGCGCGCCCTCCACCCTCGTGGGCCCCCTGTTGCTCCACCGACGTACTCCTTCCTCCTATATATACCTACGTACCCCCAAACTACCAGATACAGAGCCAAAAACCTAAGTCCCGCTACAAAAAAATACACTTCCGTGATGATACGTGTTTCTCACAGTAGGTCGCGTTTTTTGTCATGCATGTACATCCATGACAAATGTATGACAGAATCAAGATAGTCATACTTGTGCTGTCGTAGAAGTGTTCCATGACATTACCAAAATTATTATCACGGAAGTCTCCACTTCCATGACGATAAATCACGCGTCACAAAAGTGCTTTCGTCAAGGGTGACCGACACGTGGCATCCACCGTAACGGAACGCCGTTAAGCTATCAGGTCAGGATTTGGATCCGATAACCCGTTAATAGCCCCGACCAATGGGGATTTTCCACGTGTAAAATCATCATTGGCTAGAGAAAACACGTGTCGGCTCATCGTTGGGACAGATGTCATCCACTCACTGGACAGAAGGCGCCTATGATACATCGACACTTGGCATGGCCCAAGAGTGGCCCATTCCTGTGAAAAGGCCGGCCCGTTTGACTTGGTAAAAAGCTGGTGGGCCGGCCCATGGAAAGCTTGTTAACGGCCTATTCGCATATAGCCCATTTACAACCCGCTAACCCAAGGCCCGTTACGCCCTATCCGAATTAGGCCCAGTAGCGTCATCTGGGCCATCCAATATGATTCCAGCCCGTTTTCACTTCTGGCCCATGTATAGCCCATGACGTCTTTCGGCCCATATGAGGCCCTTTGTAACTCTTCGCCCATTAGCGGCCCGTGCTGAAACTGGCCCGTAATGAACAGTGTATTACTTTACACCCATTAATGGCCCGTGGTGAAACTGGCCCGTAATGAACAGTGTATCACTTTATACCCATTAACGGCCCGTTATTCCGTTGGGCCGTTTCTAGCCCAAGTTAACTTTCGGCCTTCTGGGGCCCTTTTATTCTTGGGCTCATTTGCAGCATTCGGTTACTTACGGCCTGTTACTGTCATTTTCTGCTTCTGGGCCAAATTCAGCCCGTCATTACAGTCGGCCTGTTTGTTGACCGTTAGTCTGTTGGGCGAATTTCATAGCATCACCAAATACGGCCTATTAACGGCCTGTTGTGGCCAGCCCATAAAACGTACGATTTCCATTAAAGGCCCGTCTACAGCCCATTAAAGGCCCGTAAAAGACCCATAAATGAGTCGGCGTCTCATGGATCCTACAAGACGTAGAGGGCCCATGGATCCTACGAGACGTAGACGGCCCATGGATACGACGGCCCGTGAAGGGCTATGGTCGAGCGAGTTGGCCCCCGTTTGAATGATATAGCATATTCAAAGAATTATCCTACTCAATACTATCACCTCTAAAAAGCATACACTATACAATAAAGAAATTACAGCCTATTATACCCACTTGGCATTATGGTTCAGCACAGGTGATAATAAAGCATACACAAACAACAAATTACATACACTGGGCAAATACAGCTCATACATCATGGACACGCATCAACTTAACTCCATTTGAACTATAATCTCTTCAGAAAATAGGATTGGGCGGATTCAGATAACACAAATTTCAGTCTGCAAAATCTCCAATTCCTTCATGGTTACCTCAGTGTCTTGTTTCATTTTTTGACTCCTGCATCTAATACCTGCATATCCAGTCTCAACTTGTTGATTATACGTTGACAATCATGTACACGTTGTCTTGCCACCTCTAGTTGATGCTCGAGAACATCAGCACATTCCAATTCCAATCCATAATCATTCGGTAACAGCCATGCCGCACTGCTCACAGATCTTTGTGTTGATGTCACTTCATCCTGAAATGTTTCTGTAAGTACACATGACTAGGGCAAAAATATAGTTCCAACAATGAAGTGAACAAGACACTATTTTGTACTACATGGCAAAACAGGACTAACAATAATGTTACATGTCACTTTCAGAAAAAATGTTACACGTCATGAAGCATAAGCAGGTGATATTTTAAAAATTATAAAAAAGATAGTCTGTGCAGCCTGCATCTGGAAATCTCTCTTAGCTCACCAGAGGAGCATGATGTTGGGGCCCAATCGAAAACACAGACAAGTTACAAATTTAGACAGCACGTTGCATATAAGTAAGCAAGCTGTTGGCCATTCTGTGCCTTAATTAAAGTCTTAGGGAGCATAATGAACAACAGAGGGTTTCATACAAACATTCTATAGCATGCAAAACAATGCAATCATTAGCGTAGTATAAACTAGATTGTGAGCCTCATGCAATAATAGTTGGTTAATAGACTTCAAAGCTTCAGGCACACTTCGTCAGCTTAATTAAATGGTAAGGCCTTTAATTATGTCAACTAATAGTGATACAAGTACCGAACATCAGGCATGATTATTTGGGCATCTCATTAACTGAGGACAAATAAAGCAATTGAAAAGAGAAAATTAACTATGCCTGAAACAAACAAGGAATTAAACTGTTGAGTTGCATATAGTGACTTACCTTAGTAGGTTGAAGAGGCTCAGCGCAGCTCCTACTTCTCTTGCAAGGCTCCTTCCTAACATCTTGTACTTGGAAATCCTCAATCTTATCTTCATTGCACCCCTCTGCAAGGTGACACAAACTAGTTACTCGTCTCCTTGGAAGATAAATATGCATACTTTCTAGTCTGTGAACACAAAAGGATGAGATTATAACAAAACAACACCACATAATGAAATATGCCGCATCTCTTGCACTTGCGCACAATGAAATGAGCATTTACTATGTTTGCACTATGTAAAAACTAGGCATACCTTCGAACTGGATCTCCAGGTACTCTTGGAGAGCCTACTGTAGTGTACAGCCAAACCTTTATGTCACCTATGAGTTAGACAAGGCCCCACTACAGCAGCCCTTAGTGTTTAAATCGTTGACAAGCTCTGTTAGAGTGTTAGGTCAAGAACAGCAAGTAATCAAAGCAAACAGTCCTAGTATGGCTGGCTGATGCAAACAAGCAATTGAACAGATGTGTGAGCAAATCTTACTTATCAAGAAAAGAAGCAAAGAAGGAGGCTTAAAGACCATCGCTTGACTGACCAGATTTAAGGGGCATTTAAACATCATGTGCAACGTATGAACTAACATAAACATTGCATATTCCAGATTCTACAATGGAATGCACATGTATTAGGTTATGCCATGTATGCTGATGCCTAAATGTACAGATAGCAGGCAGGAGTGATTCAACATTGCACGCACAATTGAATTGCAGGTTAAGGGCCAGTTCGATTCCGCCTTTTCAGGGCATATTATCAAAATAAGCCATAAAAGATGTAAAGAAGACATTTTTGAGTTATGGGCTTGGGCTTAACTAATTTCGCTTTGGAGGGGGGTGTTTCGGGTAGAACCTCACTAAAAATTGAAGGGAAGGGGAATAGTGAAATGACTCTGTTGTCTACCTATATTACACTCAAAATGCAACTGCTGATGCCCGTGTCACACCTGACGCAAGCATTCATTGCCCTGCCCGCTTGCATCTCCTCTCCCCTTTCCCTCTACCTCGATCCCCTACCTGCAGCACTAGGGTTCCTCCAGCGAGCCGTCGCCACTGGTCCCATCTGGCTTGGTCCTCGACGATGCTATATCCAGCTAGGTTACATGGCCAGCGGGTAGGGGAAAATCTCCCTGGCTGCTCCTCCCTCTGGCACCACCCCTCATTCTTATGGTCTCCAGAAGCTGCTCCACTGTGGTTCGTCCAACACACTACTCCGGCAGGCGCTGCACAACTACGGCTGATGCCACAGTGCGGCAGAAGGAACCTTATTCCCCCTCCCCTCCACCCAGGCCATGGCCTTGAGGTGCTGTTGAGGGATGAGCTCATCCAACAAGGTGAGGATCTCCTATGATTTTTTGCTAAATTTTCATTCTGATCCACTATACGATGAATTGTTATGAGCTGCTTCTGCTGCTGCTATATGATGCATTGCTATGAGCTACTCCTGCTGCTGCTATATGATGAATTGCTATGAGCTACTGCTGCTGTATGATGAGTTGCTATGAGTTGCTGCTGCTGCTATATGATGAATTGCTATGAGCTGCTGCTGCTGCTATATGATGAGTTGCTACAAGCTGCTCCTGCTGCTGCTATATGATGAATTGCTATGAGCTGCTCCTGCTGCTGCTATATGATGAATTACTATGAGCTGCTCCTGCTGCTGCTATATGATGAATTGCTATGAGCTGCTACTGGTATATGATGAGTTGCAGACTGCTGCTGCTGTATGATGAGTTGCTATGAGCTACTGCTGCTCCTATATGATGCTTTCAGGTGGTGCTGCTATACGGTAATAACGAGCCACTTGGACCATCAAATTTCAATAAATAATTGTTCTTCATTTAAATGTGGGTCATGCGTTCTTCGTTTAAATTAGGCAATGGGATCTCTATGGAAAACATTGACCAAAGTAGATTGTGCCAAGTAGATGGTATCTTTGTATTTGCATTTTGAGCAAATAGTGATGGTTTGTTTTCCTATCATATTAATTACTGCACTGGGTTCAATTTGTGATGTTTGCAAGTCAAATTAATTTCCATATGGGCAGCAAAATGAAAAAATATATAATGCTGGGACCCACCGGATGAGCCAGCGCATTTCACGAAAAAAACATTCCCCCCGCTGTCAGCTGGGACCCACCGGAAGTGCCTCCTTATTACGCACAAAAAAATGAATACTCCCCCTTCTAGCTGGGACCCACCATGGTGGGAGGCTGACTTGTGGGCCTACTAAGTTGACTGGGATGGGGGCCTTTGTTAACTTTAGTCAATATGAACGATTCTAGCTCTAGTGACCGTACGATGTCCATCCAACGGCCGTAGTGCTTCTTCAACCTCTAGTCTTCTTGCTCCAGCCGCCCAAAGCAGCGTCGGTCGTGCCGCATGCTCCTGCCTCCCATGGCCGGCTGTGCTGCCGCGGAGGCCTCACCGCCCCTACTATTCCCACCGCTGGCCAGGCCCTGCGGCAACGGCAGCCTCACACCGCAGCCGAACCAGTGAACCCTCGTACTCCTCTTTGCGCGGGCTTCCACTGCCGCGTCTTCCCCGGCTCCCCTTCGTCCCCTTCCTAGGCCTCGCCGTCATCCACCGCCCTGGTGCTCTCATCACGGCATGGTCAATGTGGTCAAGGAACGACTTCCATCGAAAGAGTACTGTACGTGGAGAGGCTGACAGCTGTGTCCATGGCCACAGCACAGTTTTTTTGTGATTTGCCAAGTAAGTCGCTTTGTCAGGCTTGTTGGGCTGCAAATCTTTCAAGACGAGGAGAGCTTTTCATTCGGCTAGCCGAGAAAATGTCCCATCAATAATGAGAAATGGGTTGTACATTTTTAAAACACGTCAAACCGGCAATTAGTTTCAAATATCATTTTTTTCATTTCAAATTTTAAATTACATTAATTTTTATGCGTGGAGAATTCGTTGGATTTTAATTGATATACATTTATTTTTAAAATTAGTTTGAATGTGAGTCGAAATTTCGGGATTAAAAACAGTTAGGACCGCACTGAAATATGCAAAATTTCGTATAATTTTTTAACCGTGGCCACAATATGGGCTGTAATGCTAACAAAAAGAATATGGGCTCCAAAAAAACCTTAAGAATTAGCAAATGGGCTGTAAATTATTAGAAATAATGGCAGATGGGCTGTATGCTATTTTCCACAGATTTGAGGCTTTCCTAAAAAAGGTTGACGCACAAGCACTGACTGTTGGATGTCCATCCAACGGCCGTCGTGCTTCTTCAATCTCTGCTCTTGCTGATCAAGCCGCTCAAACAAGCGTCCGCGGGACTGCCTGCTCCCTCCTCCCCGCGTCCGGCTGTGCTGCCGCGCAGGCCTCACCGCCCCACCGTACTCCCATTGCTGGCCTAGCCATCCCTCTACTCACCCACACCTGCTGTTATTCTCCGGCGATGGCAGACGAACCAGTAAACCCTCGTACAGTCGTACTCCCCTCCGCGTGAGAAACAACTGCCGAGTCTTCCCTGCCTCCATGTCGTCCCCTTCCTAGGCCTCGCCATCGTCCACCGCCGTGGTGCTCTAGGCGCGGCGTGGTCAATGACCGACTTCCATCGAAAGAGTACTGTGCGTGGAGGCGCTGACAGCTGGGTCCACGGCCGCAGCAAGGAAGTGCCTCCTTATTACGCACAAAATAATTATTCCTCCACCTGACAGCTGGGACCCACCGGACGGGCCACCGTATTTCGTGAAAAAAATGTTCCCCCCTGACTGCTGGGACCCACCAGGTACACATTCGCATGCAAGGAAGTGCGTCCAGGCAAAAAAAAAACGATTCGCCCCCCTGACTACTGGGACCCACCAGCTACATCTTCGCACGCAAGGAAATGCGTTCGAAAAAAAAACGATTTGCCCCCTTACTGCTGGGACCCACAAGCTACATCTTCGCAGGCAAGGAAGTGCCTGACAGTCGGGACCCACCTGGTCGAAGCGTACGTAGCGTTGTCATTCTGGTCGTGAACGTGTACATACATATATACTGGTGGATGTAGAGGCTCGCACGTGTCATAGTAGAGGCGCGTATGTGTCGTAGTAGAGGCGCATATGTGTCGTAGTAGAGGCGCGCACGTAGCATGTACCCGTACGTACAGCAGCCAGGGTGCAAGAAAGAAAATTCGGCCACGTATGTCTACATACGGGCGGGGTCTCGAACGCCTACTCGCGCGTACCTACGGCCAGGGCTCGTGTACATGGCTGGGTCGGAATGGAGAAACAGCGTCGTCATCGTGTTCATGGGGAGGCAACGGAATGCATCATGTTCATGGGGAGGCAATGGAATGCGTCATGTTCATCGGGAGGCAACGGAACGCGTGGGAGCCAACCGGCTGGGTCGGAACGGAATGCGTGGTCGTGTTCATCGAGAGGGCTTGGACGGGACAGGCGATGGAAACGAGGCCTGGCGTACCGCACAACGGAGGAAATGGACCTCCTACGTTCGGAACGGGGTCCTGTTGATCGGGAGGGGTGTGGCGTACCGCAAAACGAAGGAAACGGACCTCCTACGGTCGAAACGGGGGTCCTGTTGATCGGGAGGGGTGTGGCATACCGCAAAACAGACGAAACGGACCTCCTAAGGTCGAAATGGGGGTCCTGTTGGTCGGGAGGGGTGTGGCGTACCGCAAAACGGACGAAACGGACTTGTGTTGGAGCGCTACGGTCGAAACGGGGGTCCTGTTCATCGGGAGGGGTGTGGCGTACCGCAAAACGGGACTCCACGGGATACTGCTCATCTCCACCGTCGACCTCCTCCAGCCTCCACGGGCTCCTGTTCAGCCAGCCTCCACCACGCTACTCCACCGGCTACTGTTCAACCACCCCTCCACCGTCTACTGTTCATCCAGCCCTCCACACCACGGGGTCCTATTCAACCACCCCTCCACGGGCACCCCTCCACTGTCTACTGTTCATCCATCCCTCCACACCACGGGGTCCTGTTCAACCACCCCTCCACGGGCACCCCTCCACCGTCTACTATTCATCCAGCCCTCCACCACACCACGGGGTCCTGTTCATCCAGAGGCAACGCCACCACTCACTGTTCATCCAACCCCCCCTGCAACGCTCACTGTTCATCCCAAAGGCAGCATCGATCAGCTTTAGTTAGCAGCAGTAGCGAAGAAATCGCTCGATCGGGTTCAGTTAACAGCCACCGATCGATCGCTCGGGTTCAGTAACGCGTAGCTTGCAGTGCAATCGCTCGGTTTCAGTTAGATCCCAATGCCTCGCTCGGGTTCAGTTAGAGCCAACGCCTTGCACACACACGCGTACGTGTACGAGAGAAACGCGCATCGCTCGGCCCCCGACCTCGCACCGTAACCGAGAATTCCCCAAAATTTTCCTCGCCCTCGCTTCTACCACGGTTTTTTCCGTCATGGATGGCCCAAAGAATGTCATGTAGCCGCGTCTCCAGCCCACCCTGGACAAAAAGCCCATTTTCTATCATGATTTTTTGTCGTAGAAGTAGGAGCCCACCACATCTATGATGATACCGGGTTTTGTCACAATTATCGTCATAGAAGTGTCATGTATGACAGAATTTTTTTTCGTTCAGCCCAAAATGTCACGGATGTGTCTTTTTTTGTAGTGTCCAGCGCTGCAACCTTCTGTACCCGTGAGATCCCATCTTGGGGCCTGTGCCGGAGCTCCGCTGGAGGGGGCATCGATCACGGAGGGCTTCTACATCAACACCATAGCCTCTCCGATGATGTGTGAGTAGTTTACTTCAGACCTTCGGGTCCATAGTTATTATCTAGATGGCTTCTTCTCTCTTTTTGGATCTCAATAAAATGTTCTCCCCTTCTCTCATGGAGATCTATTCGATGTAATATTCTTTTGCGGTGTGTTTGTTGAGACCGATGAATTGTGGGTTTATGATCAAGTTTATCTATGAACAATATTCGAATCTTCTTTGAATTCTTTTATGTATGATTGGTTATCTTTGCAAGTCTCTACGAATTATCAGTTTGGTTTGGCCTACTAGATTGATCTTTCTTGCAATGGGAGAAGTGCTTAGCTTTGGGTTCAATCTTGCGGTTTCCTTTCCTAGTGACAGTAGGGGCAGCAAGGCACGTATTGGATTGTTGCCATCGAGGATAACAAGATGGGGTTTATATCATATTACATGAATTTATCCCTCTAGATCATGTCAGCTTGCTTAAAGCGTTACTCTGTTCTTATGAACTTAATACTCTCGATGCATGCTGGACAACGGTTGATCTGTGGAGTAATAGTAGTAGATGCAGGCAGGAGTCGGTCTACTTGTCTAGGACGTGATGCCTATATACATGATCATGCCTAGATATTCTCATAATTATGCTCAATTTTGTCAATTGCTCAACAATAATTTGTTCACCCACCATAAATACTTATGCTCTTGAGAGAAGCCACTAGTGAAACCTATGGCCCCCAGGTCTATTTTCCATCATATTAATCTCCCGAGAACAAGATATTTCTGACGCCGTTTTTATGTTACTTTCTTTACTTTGCATATTTATCATAAAAAATACCAAAAATATTATCCTATCATATCTATCAGATCTCACTCTCGTAAGTGACCGTGTAGGGATTGACAACCCCTTATCACATTGGTTGCGAGGATTTAGTTATTTGTGTAGGTGCGAGGGACTTGTGCGTGGCCTCCTACTGGATTGATACCTTGGTTCTCAAAAAACTGAAGGAAATACTTACGCTACTTTGCTGCATCACCCTTTCCTCTTCAAGGGAAAACCAACGCAGTGCTCAAGAGGTAGCAATAACCCTCCCCCCCCCCGCGCGTTGATCTTCTAAACCCACTCTTTCCATAGCCCCGCGCCCACCAACCGTAGAAGGGATTCCCCGTGATCCCATAGGTGTCGTTTCTGCCGACAACAGCATTCCACATAAAAAATTCTATTTTTACCATTTACCTACTTGAGGACGAGTATGAATTAAGCTTGGGAATGCTGATAAGTCTCCAACGTATCTTTAATTCTTATTGCCCCATGCTGTTATATTATTATTCTTGGATGTTTTACAATCATTTTATAGCAACTTTATATCATTTTTTGGGATTAACCTATTGACATAGTGCCAAGTGCTAGTTGTTGTTTTTTGCTTGTTTTTTACATCGTGGAATATCCCTGCCAAACAGAGTCCAAACACAGCAAAACTTTGAGGAGACTTTTTTGGTCCAGAAGACAACTTGGGAGCCAAGGAAGCACCTAGGGGAGGCTTGTGGGGCCCACAAGACACCAGGGCGTGCTAGAGGCCCCTGTTGCGCCCTGATGGGTTGTGGGGCCCACGGGGGTCTCCTCCACTGCCTCTCAGCTCTATAAATACCCAAATATTCCAGAAACCCTAGGGGTGTCGACGATACATAATTCCAGCCGCCGCAAGTTCCAAAACCACAATATCCAATCTAGAGCCTAATTCCGGCACTCTGCCGAAGGGGAACGCGATCACAGAGGGGTGCATCATCATCTTTGGTGCTCCTTTGATGATGCATGAGTAGTTCACCATAGACCTACAGGTCCGTAGGCAGTAACTATATGACTTCTTCTCTTTTTCTGATTCTCAATACAATGGTCTCTTGGATATCTATTTGATGTAATGACTTTTTGCGGTGTGTTTGTTGCGATCAGATGAAGTTCTATTTTATGATCAGATTTTTATCCATGAATATTATTTGAGTCTTCATTGATCTCTTATATCCATGATTATTTATATACTCGTATTTCTTCTCCGAATCTTTGGTTTAGTTGGGCCAACCAGATTGATTTTTCTTGCAACGGGAAGAGGTGCTTTGTGATGGGTTTGATCTTGCGGTGTCCTCTCCTAGTGACAGAAGGGGCAGCGAGGAACACATTATCATTGCTATTCAGGATAACAAGATGGGGTCTTTTCCTACATGAATAGATCTTGTCTACATCATGTCATCATTCTTATTCCATTTCTCCATGAACTTAATACACTAGATGCATGCTGGATAGCGGTCGATGTGTGGAGTAATAGTAGTAGATGCAGGCAGGAGTCAGTCTACTAATATTGGACATGATGCCTATATATTGATCATTGCCTTGGATATCATCATAATTATTTGTTCTTCAATCAATTGTCCAACATTAATTTGTTTACCCACCGTATGCTATTTTCTCGAGAGAAGCCACTAGTGAAATCTATGGCCCCCGCGTCAATATTTTATCATATTTTCTTTCTGATTTCTAGCCGCATTTGTTTTCAGATCTATTGTTCCAAAAACCCAAAAATACCTTGCTGCACTTTTTCTTTACTTATTATGTTTTGTTTTTTTGTGAGATCTATTTATCCAAACTCATACAAACCAATCTATATTTTTCCCGAGGAGGGATTGACAACCCCTCTTACGCGTTAGGTTGCAAGTATTTGTTCTTTGTGTGCGAGTACCGTTTACATAGTGTTGCTTGGTTCTCCTACTGGATTGATACCTTGATTTCACAACTGAGGGAAATACTTACCATAGTTGTGCTACATCATCCCTTCCTCTTTGGGGAAATATCGTGCAGTCTAGCCACGTCAATCTCGTATTATAAAAATGTTCATCGTGTATAATAAAAATGTTAATCGTAGATTACAAAAATATTCAATATATTAAGATCTATTATAAAAGTGTTCATCCTATATTGTAAAAATGTTCAATATTTATTTACATATGGTTCAATGTGTATATTATAAAAATGTTCAATATGGTCAGTTCATGAATTTGAAAAAAGCTCACAAATTAAAAAGAGATCACAAACTCTAAACAAATTTGGAAAATATGTGAACATCTTTTTGAAATTCCAACTATTTTTTTAAAGTTGAGAATGTTTTTCGATATTTCAAAATTATTTGGGAAACCAAAAATGGGTTTGTTACAATGTATTCAGTTTGCTACAGCGCACCGCTAAAGTATATGCATTTTGCTAAAGTGTCTAACACATTAAAATGCTATAGAAAATGTTTGCTGGAACACCCCAAGTGTGTAGGCATTAGTGAAGCTGCGGTTATTAGCCGCACATGAACAACGATGAGGGACTCTCGAGTAGCAGTGATGCAATCCAATTAGGCCTGGAAGTGCACTGTTTTGGCCCATTAGGCCTCTAGACCCTTTATTAATTTCAATAAATGTATAAACTTGCCCTGCCACATCTTAATATTCGTAAGACGGATCAATAAATGTTATATACGGTTTTGGGCTGGGAAAAATATATACGTTGCAACCATGCCATTATCTTTTTACATGTTAACCACCTTAAAATTGTGATTAGGGCAGAACCTTAATTAAGTAATTAATTTCTATGGGGTGGTATAGGAAATGCTAGTATACATAAGTTTTCTACCCCATTTAAGGTGACTAGATAGATAGTTTACTTTTGTTTCACCTTCCTGCCATGTTAACCAACATTTAATCTTGACAAGTAGCAAAACAAGGTTGCAACCTTTCACTTAATGTGGAGTAATTGCTTTTCTTGCCAATGCCATGCCATGCCATGTCATTTCATATCATGAATGTTGAGTACATTGCTATCTTGGATATGACAAAAAATATTGCACACATCTATATATTTGAGGTGATTTCTATTAGAAGATACACAATAGTTTATTTATGTTATTCAGAACAAAAATACGTCATCTCTTTTTTTATTTCATACCTAATTATAGAATTATTGGACACTTGTACAATCCACATGTGAAGATAAGGAAAAATGAGACAGTTAGGTGTTGTTCAAGAAGTTATCTCACATAAGTTTTGTCCCAAAAGAAGTTAGAGACCAAGTCTCGGATGTTCTGGACTCAAATTCAGACTACACAAACATATTTCACTTTAAACACTTACAAATTTTGCATCCGCAGTCCGAACTGGGTGAATCTTTTTTTGTCGGAAATCTTATCTCGTACACTTTCCCAACACAATTGGATCCACCTCAAATTCGTCCGGAGCATGCAGATATGAACGAAACAGTCCGACGATGAAGCAGAATCCGAGTGAAACTACTAATCAAAAGGTGTTGTGTCACCTCCAGTTGGACCCATGGGCCTTGTACGAACGAGAATTGCATTTAGTATGCCTTGGGACATGCTTCCACCCACTTGGTCGCGACCCCTTAGTCCTATATAAGTACATCAATCTAGTAGCGGTTTCTTTGGGTTTTGTTTAGTTAAAAATTAGCCATTGCAACTTCGTGTACTTCGCTTAAATCCAACGACCAAACCAAGACCGCTTTTGGAACCATACCTTTATCAATAATTCATCTATATTCGCAATACTAAGATTGCCTTTATCATATTCTTGTTCGGTCTTCGATTGCTTGCAAGAATAGTCCTTCAGGGTCAGGTTGATCGTGTTCTGATGTGGTCAATAACCTCTCAGAGTTGGTTTAAGGATTTCTAAGGCACAACATCATGCATGTTTGTAGTCGGATCGTCAAAGTTGACCCCACCAAATCGATAGTTATCATCTCATTGAAAGACGGGACACCTTCACCTCTATCATGTGGTATCAATTTTTAGGTTGCTTGGTGAGAATTCAGTTATGCCTATATTATATTTATTTTCTTACTTATTGTCCAAAAAGGCACAAAAAGGTTAGATCTATTCATCCTTTGTGGAAGCCAATCTGAGCCTTAGCAAATTTCTTTTCAGTGCTTGCGTAGTTGAATTATCGTTCCATCGTCATGTCGAGTTGCTGGTCTTAGTGTTGATGAGTGATATTTTTATACTCATTTAACCTTTCTTTAAACTGAGATATTTCAATTAAGTCTAGATATTCACTTCGATATTGCCATTAATGAATGCAGAGGATTCCACAAATCCTCTGTTTATTGTGTTTCTACGGGAAATGGGCTAAATATGGACGAAAGCAAGTGAGAGCATGAAAAGGAGTGAAGGAGGAGGTAGAAGAACTCAATAGGAGGTGCACCACAAGAAACAATGCGAAATATGGCGTACAATGCGACCACAACTGCTCGCATGAGCAGTTGTATGGCGTGGAAACCAAGGCCTCTCGTCCACCCGAACAACTTTTATAAAGGGGTCAAGGCCGAAATGTCAATATAACATCAGTGAGCGAAGCTAGAACAGACTCATCCTCATCCATCACGAGCAGCCCTAGCCCCCGCCATTTCCATCTCCATACCCACCATCACCAGCATAGTTTCTTCTGTTGGAGATACGCCATAGAGGCAATCATGTATGATGATATTTCCTATGTGTTTATCAATAAAGATATCAATGATGTGTAGCGGCAAGTACGTGACTTCTTTGTGCGACTATGCATTGTATGATGACTATCATAAATGGTCCCTAGTCAAAACGGCTATGTGGATGCGCAACCATCTAGACTAGCATATGAAAAGGTGGATGGCCTGGTCTCACTAGCCATGAAGCATTGGATGCTAGTCGGATAATATGGACTCGGAAGGATCTGGTTGGATTTGACATAGTATCTGAGTCGAGATAAAGTCCGAGTCGGATAGACCTGACTATGAGACACAACGATAGGTCATCGGCGAGTCTCTAGTACAACATACGTTCTATTTCCTAACACCTGAGCTGGCACATGTACTCAGGATGGTGACAGACCTGCTTTGGGACAACCAAACGCTATTCCGTAACTAGGTAGTTATAAAGGTAGGTTCCAGACCTGTCCAGACCCATGCTATGAGACAAGGTCGAGCAAGATGGGATTTTCCCCTCCGATCAGAAGAGATATACTCTGGGCAGCTCGTGTGATCTAACCAAGATAAGCATGGCCATTCGACAATTATTATGAGATAATCCAGTTTGTGATCGGCATCACTGGAACGAGAAAGAGGTCAGACTAGCAGAAGGATGATAGACTCGCCCTAAGCCTGACAACATATATCATGTGGCAAAGGGAACAAAAGTGTGACATGTTGTACAGGTTTGCCAACCGGATTCATTGTCTACTTGGTGGTCGGCATGCCTTGCTAGAGGCCGCTACCAAACAAGCAGGTCAGAGGTCACGCGCTTAAAGGAAGGAACATGTGAGGATGTGTGCGACTCCACGAGTCAGATGTGATCCTACTTGGACTAGGATCCAGGCCAAAAAGAATTTGGGCTTTAGGGTCCATGCGTGGCCCAAGTGTTGAGTCCGTGATGGATGCCTATATATAGTGGAGCTGCAACACACTCATGAGTTGATCGCTTCAGCGCCATCACTAGGGCTTTGCATGTGTTGCAACTAGCCACCAATAAAATGAATTGTGTGCGATGGCGGAGACATCAAGCACTATTCAAATTAGAGTCGCATGTGTGATATCTGGCATGCAATGGATCCATACAAACTGTTTGTGATTAGCCTAAACAACAGAAATGATTAGCCACATCAAGGTGTGTGCGATAGACGACATACAGTTCACTCGGATGAACTGTTTGCGGTTACCCAAGACAAGAGAAATGATCAGCCAGATCAAGGTGTGTGCGATAGATAGCATACAGTTCACTTAGTTGAACTCTTTGTGATTAGCCAAAACAATAGAAACGGTCAGCCAGATCAAGGTGTGTGCGATAGACGGCATACAGTTCACTCGGATGAACTGCTTGTGATGAGCCAAAATAAACACAAACGAATCATCTTAAAAAGATGTGTGTGATACACGACAAAAAGGTCAGTAATCATAATTGTGTGGGAAGACCGATAATAACATGGACGATTCCTGCTAATATGCCATGTGTGTTGTGGGCAACTGCCTGCTGGTATACAATTGTGATGCAACAAGGGTGAACATTAACATTGTTGCTTCTCAAACATTGTCATGTGCCAAAGGATTACGGATCAAAGATATTTATGTGCCAAAAATATTTCAGTTTGTTGGAAATAATAACGAGGTTGAAGCTCTGGTTGCCACCATGACTAAATATGCGTCTCCAGCACAAGAGATGTGTTTGTTTGAGTCTTGGAGGTACACCGTTGGGTGTTCATGCACACATGCATTAGAGAGTCAGGGAGGACGTACACATGCAAGTGGGTCCAACCATGGATTAATTAGCAACCAAGCCATGTACGTGCAAGAAAGAAATGACTCATACACTAGCATGTTTGATATTAAAAAAAAGGAGAGGCATGGTTATGCAGCGAGCAAGCAACGTATTGAATGGCAAGGAAAGAGCTGATGGTTTCGTTCCAGATATAAAGTGTCCGTACTGGTTTAAAAAGGAAGCTCTGAAGATTAACTTCCTCTTTTTCTTCTTGCCTCACAAGGAAAATACCGATATGATTAGGGTGGCCAGATCGTGGGAGTTGCTTTGCTTATGTGCGACAGGATGGGGCCCACCTAGAGAGCCGAATGTGACTAGAGTCTAGAGGGTTATTTTAATTAGGAGCTTCTTCGGTCGGTCAATAGTTACCTTTTTAGTTTTAAGTCGATTATTTATTTCTTTTGAGATATATTAGTTGTGTGCGATACAAGTCATGTAAAACTGTAAATAGTCAAGTTTGGTCAATGTAAAAAGCAGGTTATTTTTTATGAAATAGACATGATGCGTTTTTCAGGGTAGACACCCGTATCATGTTTTGGAGGGATCTTTAGAAAACCTCTGTGTTGCGATTTCTTTTAGTGGAAATTGTTTTGCGCGTGAGTACCTTCGTCGAGATTGGTTTTCTCGTACTGGACCGCAAGGTTCAAACCCTCTACTTCGTGTACATCACGTGCGCGGGTGAGAGGTTGCTACTGCTAGCGGTGGAGTGTCGTGAAAGAACGAGCCGCAACATAGATCAGACCTTGCTACGAGGTTCGGTCTATATCAATTTGTTTCAAAGCAAAGGTTGTTCATGGTACAATATTTTTCTTCGAGTTCTATTGAATTTTTTATCATGAGGAAAGATTGTAGCTCGCAAATGATGATGTCGACGAAGAAGGGTCCATTGCGTGCCTTGCCATTGTACCAATGTTATACACTTGTGCGTGTAGGGCCGGCGAGTTGTGCATCCTTGATGAATTGCTATTCTGAGATGAACTTGGTGAGTCAGACTATGGTTGATGCTTTGAACATGCCGTTGATTGAACATCCAGAACCATACGACCTTTGGTGGAAGGACAAGTTTGTCAAGATCATGCATCGCGTCGAGGTACGGTTTATCCTACGTGGACTTGGTGATCTAGTCATGTGTGATGTGCTTACAATGCACATGCATAGATGCTCAATACTGTTAGGAAAACTATGGGTAGATAAAAGACAGTGGACATATCATTCGGTTGGTAAATTGTCTTTTATTCGTGGAGGACAATACATACTAGTTGATTCGTACACATCAGAGAAGTTTATGGCTGATCGCAAGAAGCGGGATGTTGCTCAAGCTGCATCAGAAGTGAAGAAGATGAAGGTTGAGGCTGGTGAAATTTTTCCAAGTGTCGTTCAGTCTACAGATAAAAATATTAATGAAGATCTTAACTTGAAACCGAGGACGGTTTCTCTTGAAGGGAGAGAGGTTATTGCAACCAGGGTTAACGTTGACCTCATTGCTGCTCAAACATTGTCATGTGACAAAGGATTACGGATCAAAGATATTTATGTGTCAAAAATATTTCAGTTTCTTGGAAATAATAACGAGGTTGAAGCTTTGGTTGCCACCGCGACTAAATATGCATCTCCAGCACAAGAGATGTGTTTGTATGAGTCTTGGAGGTACAACGTCGGGTGTTCATGCACGCATGCATTAGAGAACCAAGGAGGACGTACACATGCAAGTGGGTCGAACCATGGATTAATTAGCGACCAAGCCAAGTACGTGCATGAAAAAATGACTCATACACTAGCAAGTTTGATATTAAAAAAAAGGAGAGATATGGTTATGCAGCGAGCAAGCAACAGATTGAATGGCAAGGAAAGAGCCGATGGTTTCGTTCCAGATATAAAGTGCCTGTACTAGTTTAAAAAGGAAGATCTGAAGATTAACTTCTTATTTTTGTTCTTGCCTCACGAGGAAAATACCGATGTGATTAGGGTGGCTAGATCGTGGGACTTGCTTTACTTATGTGCGACGGGACGGGGCCCACCTAGAGAGGCGAATGTGACTAGAGTCCAGAGGGTTATTTTAATTAGAAGCTTCTCCGGTCGGCCAATAGTTATCTTTTTTAGTTTTAAGTCGATTATTTATTTCTATTGAGATATATTTCTTGTGTGCGATGCAAGTCATGTAAAACTATAAATAGTCGAGTTTGATCAATGTAAAAAGAAGGTTATTTTCTATGAAATAGACACAATGTGTTTTTCAGGGTAGACACCTGTATCATGTTTTTGAGGGGTCTTTAGAAAACCGATGTGTTGCAATTTCTCTTTGTGGAAATTGTTTTGCGCATGAGTACCTTTGTCGAGACTGGTTTTGTCATGCTGGACCGCAAGGTTCGAACCCTCTACTTCGTGTACATCGCGTGCGCGGGCGAGAGGTTGCTACTACTGGTGGTAAAGTGTCGTGAAAGATCGGGCCGCAACAATAGATCAGATCTCGTTACAAGGTTCGGTCTATATCAATTTGTATCAGAGCAAAGGTTGTTCACGGTACAATATTTTCCTTCGACTTCTATTGAATTTTTTATCATGAGGAAAGAATGTAGCTCGCAAATGATGATGTCGGCGGAGAAGGATCCATTGCGTGCCTTGCCGTGGTACCAGTGCTTTACACGTGTGCGTGTAGGGCCAGCGAGTTGTGCGACCTTGATGAATTGCTATTCTGAGATGAACTTGGTGAGTCAGACAATGGTTGATGCTTTGAACCTAACGTTGATTGAACATCCAGAACCATACGAGCTTTGGTGCAAGGACAAGTTTGTCAAGATCAAGCATCCCGTTAGGTATGGTTTATTCTACGTGGACATGGTGATCTAGTCATGTGTGATGTGCTTCCAATGCACATGCATACATGTTCAATACTGTTAGGAAAACCATGGACAGATAAAAGATGGTTGACATATCATTCAGTTGTTAAATTTCTTTTGTTCGCGGAGGACAATACATACTAGTTGATTCGTACACATCAAATAAGTATATGGCTGATCGCAAGAAGCGGGATGTTTCTCAAGCTGCATCAGAAGTGAAGAAGATGAAGGTTGAGGCTGCTGAAATTTTTCCAAGTGTCGTTCAGTCTACAGATAAAAATATTGTTGAAGAGCTTAACTCGAAACCGAGGACGGTTTCGCTTGAAGGGGGAGAGGATGATGCAACCAGGGTTAACGTTTACCTCGTTGCTGCTCAAACATTGTCATGTGCCAAAGGTTTACGGATCAAAGATATGTACGTGCCAAAAATATTTCAGTTTGTTGGAAATAATAACGATGTTGAAGCTTTGGTTGCCACCATGACTAAATATGCATCTCCAGCACAGGAGATGTGTTTGTTTGAGTCTTGGAGGTACAACGTTGTGTGTTCATGCACGCATGCATTAGAGAGTCAAGGAGGACGTGCACATGCAATTGGGTCCAACCATGGATTAATTAGCGACCAAGCCATGTACGTGCATGAAAGAAATGACTCGTACACTAGCATGTTTGATATTAAAAAAAGAGAGATATGGTTATGCAGCGAGCAAGCAACAGATTGAATGGCAAGGAAAGAGCTGATGGTTTCGTTCCAGATATAAATTGTTCATACTGGTTTAAAAAGGAAGCTCAGAAGATTAACTTCCTATTTTTATTCTTGCCCAGTTGGGGTGATCCGGGGATCTGCGTAGCTTTTGGGGTAGTCTTCTTTAATTTTGGTACCGTAGTCGTACCTTGAGTGTAATCTGGATGATGAATGTTTATTTATGTATTGTGTGAAGTGGCGACTGTAAGCCAACTATGTATCTCTTTCCCTTATGTATTACATGGGTTTGTGTGAAGATTACCTCACTTGCGACATTGCTTTCAATGCGGTTATGCCTCTAAGTCGTGCCTCGACATGTGGGAGACATAGCCGCATCGAGGGCGTTACAAGTTGGTATCAGAGCCTTCCCCGACCTTAGGAGCCCCCACTGATTGATCGTTTTTAGTGGCCGAGTTGTGTCTAGAAAAATGTTTTGAGTCATTTAGGAATTATATATCGGAGAGCTTAGGAATTCTTTTACTTCCCAGTCTCCTCATCGCTCTGGTAAGGCATCCTGACGTAGAGTTTTGACTCTTCTCTTCTCAAATTTCACTAAAAAATTTTTTTAGGATCACGCGGGTATCTTAGAATCGTTTCGATGGTTTTATGATGACAACATTGTCTTGGTTGCCTCCCGTCAGCAGGGGTTTTAGAGGAGGTGTCCCGGGGAGTTGAGCTCCGAGGTGTTGTCGTCATAATTTTATCGTTGCACTTCTGGAATACCTGAGTTTAGTACGCCGACATCGAAAATCTCTTTTTTACAGTTGTTGGTGAGATAACCCTGATAGCCCAGTACTGAGGCGAGTGCGGGAGTATTGCCATGACTCGTATAACGGATGCTTTTCGAAGGTTGAGGTAGATGATTTCCGAAGGTTTCTTGGTTATGTGTTGAAGGATGGATACAGCTGGATCTAGGTATTGTTAGTTTGGGTGATATATTTTTGTGTCCCCTGTATCCCCAACACCTGATTGCATAACCAGAAAGTTTCGGGAGTTTATAAGTGGGAATTCATGTAGCTCTAGTGTTTCTTCCGCAGATATTTGGTTCGTGATTGGGTAATCCTTACCAAGTATTTCTTCACATCCATGCCTTGTTGATTTTATTCCATACCTTTTTCTAAGTGGCTTCTCAACTTATGGAAGTGTGATGCTTTACTTTGGAATTCATTCGTTCATTCTCGTTCGGATGTTTATTGTGAAGACTATATGTTGCAATTTCGATCCTTCAATTCAGCTTCAATATATGTCTTTCAAGATGCTTATGGATGTCACCCTCTTCAGGATGGCTCCGCCAACGCGTCAGAATCCGGAACGCAATGAAGGAAGTCAGGCTAACCCTCCGCCACCACCTCCGCCTCCGGAGGCATGGCAAGCCCTGATGACTGCCACAAATGCCAACACTCAGATTCTGAATCAGCTCTTGCAAGATCGCAACCAAGGGCAAGGCAATCAAGGGAATCAAGGCCAAGGCAACAATCAGCCGCACTTCGCTTCACTCAATCTATTCCTTGCTAATCAGCCAAAGACCTTCAGCTACTGTGTCAAGGCCACAGACGTCGATGATTGGCTCGTGGACATCAGCAAGCATTTCGAGTGCAGCAATGTCAGACCTGAGGACTTTGTCAAGTTTGCCTCTTTTCAACTCAAGGATCAAGCTGCTGAGTGGTTCCAGCAATACAAAGATTCCAGAGGAGGTCGTGTGATTACCTGGGATGATTTCCGCCGTGACTTCAAAGCTCACCACATTCCAGAAAGTGTTGTTGAGAGTAAGCGTGAGGAATTCCGCAATCTCAAGCAAGGCACCATGTCTGTGTATCAATACAACACTCAGTTCCAGAAGCTCTCTCGTTTTGCGAGGCAAGACATCCCTGATGAGAAGAGTATGATCTACCAATTCAGGCGTGGTCTTAGAGAAGATCTGCAACTTGCTCTCGTGCTTTTCGAGCCGTTAAAGTATGATGAATTTTAATACATGGCGCTGAAACAAGAAGCTGCTCAACTCAAGTGTGAGGCATCTAAGAAGAGAGTCAGAGACGCAGTTCAGTCTTCTTCTTCCTCACTTGTGGCAGCTAAGCAACAGAAGTTCTGGTTGCCTCCTCCTCCTCCGTTCCGTCAGCCTTATCAGCAGAAGAACTCAGGTGGTCGTGGATCTTCCCACCCACCCAACCCTGGCTATCAGAACAAGTTTCAGAATCAAGCTCCAAGGCCAAGTGCTCCTTACCATCGTCCGCTCTCAGAGGTGACTTGCAACAAATGTCAGCAGAAGGGTCACTATGCGAACAAGTGCTTCAACCAAAGGCGCCTTCCGCCTCCTCCTCCTGTGAAATCTTCCAGCAATGCGGTGGTCAAGCATAATTCCAAGTCTGCAAAGGTGAACATGATGAATGCAGCTCAAGTGGAGGATTCTTCTGAAGTGATCATGGGTAATCTTCCTGTTAATGATATTCCTGCAAAAGTCTTATTTGATACTGGTGCATCGCATTCTTCCATGTCATATCCTATTGCATCGAAGCACAATTTTGACACAGAGGCGTTACCTAAAGCTTTGCAAGTTGTTTCCCCGGCTAAACGTTTGAGTTCTAGCATGATGGTTCCGAATGTCGGTATCAAGATGGGCGACTATAAATTCGTTATTGATCTTGATCCTGGCACGGAACCCGTTTGCAAGCGTCCTTACAAGCTTGTACCAGATGAGTTGAAGGAATTGAAGAAACAACTCGATAAACAAGAGCGTCTGGGTCTGATCAGACCGAGTTCTTCTCCTTGGGGTTGTGGTGTTCTTTTTGTCCGGAAGAAGGATGGCACGGACCAACTTTGCGTCAATTACCGTCCATTGAACAAGAAGACAATCAAGAACAAGTACCCACTGAAGGAAATATGCCCTAGAGGCAATAATAAAGTGATTATTTATTTCCTTACATATCATGATAAAGGTTTATTATTCATGCTAGAATTGTATTAACCGGAAACATAATGCATGTGTGAATACATAGACAAACAGCGTGTCACTAGTATGCCTCTACTAGACTAGTTCGTTAATCAAAGATGGTTATGTTTCCTAACCATGAACAAAGAGTTGTTATTTGATTAACGAGGTCACATCATTGGTTGAATGATCTGATTGACATGACCCATTATATTAGCTTAGCACCCGATCGTTTAGTATGTTGCTATTGCTTTCTTCATGACTTATACATGTTCCTTTGACTATGAGATTATGCAACTCCCGTTTGCCGGAGGAACACTTTGGGTACTACCAAACGTCACAACGTAACTGGGTGATTATAAAGGAGTATTACAGGTGTCTCCAATGGTAGATGTTGGGTTGGCGTATTTCGAGATTAGGATTTGTCACTCCGATCGTCGGAGAGGTATCTCTGGGCCCTCTCGGTAAAGCACATCACTTAAGCCTTGCAAGCATTGCAACTAATGATTTAGTTGCGAGATGATGTATTATGGAACGAGTAAAGAGACTTGCCGGTAACGAGACTGAACTAGGTATTGGATACCGACGATCGAATCTCGGGTAAGTAACATACCGATGACAAAGGGAACAACGTATGTTGTTATGCGGTCTGACCGATAAAGATCTTCGTAGAATATGTAGGAGCCAATATGGGCATCCAGGTCCCGCTATTGGTTATTGACCGGAGACGTGTCTCGGTCATGTCTACATTGTTCTCGAACCGTAGGGTCCGCACGCTTAACGTTATGATGACAGTTATTATGAGTTTATGCATTTTGATGTACCGAAGGTTGTTCGGAGTCCCGGATGTGATCACGGACATGACGAGGAGTCTCGAAATGGTCGAGACATAAAGATTGATATATTGGAAGCCTATGTTTGGACATCGGAAGTGTTCCAGGTGAAATCAGGATTTTACCGGAATACCGGGTGGGTTACCGGAACCCCCCGGGAGCGATATGGGCCTTAATGGGCTTTAGTGGAAAGGAGAAAGGGGCAGCCCTAGTTTCCGCGCGCCTCCCCCCTTCCCTAGTCCTATTAGGACTAGGAGAAGGTGGCCGGCCCCCTCTCTCTCTCCCCCCCCCTTGAGGAATCCTATTCCAACTAGGATTGGGGGGGGGGGGGGAATCCTACTCCCGGAGGGAGTAGGACTCCCTGGCGCGCCACCCCTTGGCCGGCCAGCCCCTCCCCCTTGGCTCCTTTATATACGGGGGCAGGGGAGCACCCTAGGACACACAAGTTGATCTACGGATCATTCCTTAGCCGTGTGCGGTGCCCCCTTCCACCAAATTCCACCTCGGTCATATCGTTGCAGTGCTTAGGCGAAGCCCTGCGCCGGTAATACATCAAGATCGTCACCACGCCGTCGTGCTGACAGAACTCCTCCCCGAAGCTTTGCTGGATCGGAGGTGCCGGAGTAACGGTGCTTGGATCGGTCGGATCGTGAAGACGTACGACTACATCAACCGCGTTGATATAACGCTTCCGCTTTCGGTCTACGAGGGTACGTAGACAACACTCTCCCCTCTCGTTGTTATGCATCACCATGATCTTGCGTGTGCATAGGAAAATTTTGAAATTACTACGTTCCCCAACAGTGGTATCAGAGCCTAGGTTTTTATGGCTTGATGTTATTTGCACGAGTAGAACACAAGTAAGTTGTGGACGATACAAGTCATACTGCCTACCAGCATGTCATACTTTGGTTCAGCGGTATTGTTGGACGAGACGATCCGGACCAACCTTACGCGTACGCTTACGCGAGACCGGTTCCCTCGACGTGCTTTGCACATAGATGGCTTGCGGAAGACTGTCTCTCCAACTTTAGTTGAACCGAGTGTGGCTACGCCCGGTCCTTGAGAAGGTTAAAACAGAGTCTATTTGACAAACTATCGTTGTGGTTTTGATGCGTAGGTAAGATGAGTTCTTGCTTAAGCCCGTAGCAGCCACGTAAAACTTGCAACAACAAAGTACAAGACGTCTAACTTGTTTTTGCAGGGCATGTTATGATGTGATATGGTCAAGACATGATGCTAAATTTTATTGTATGAGATGATCATGTTTTGTAACCGAGTTATCGGCAACTGGCAGGAGCCATATGGTTGTCGCTTTATTGTATGCAATGCAATCGCGATGTAATGCTTTACTTTATTACTAAGCGGTAGTGATAGTCGTGGAAGCATAAGATTGGCGAGACGACAATGATGCTATGATGGAGATCAAGGTGTCGCGCCGGTGACGATGGTGATCATGACGATGCTTCAGAGATGGAGATCACAAGCACAAGATGATGATGACCATATCATAATCACTTATATTGATTGCATGTGATGTTTATCTTTTTATGCATCTTATCTTGCTTTGATTGACGGTAGCATTATAAGATGATCTCTCACTAAATTATCAAGAAGTGTTCTCCCTGAGTATGCACCGTTGCAAAAGTTCTTCGTGCTGAGACACCACGTGATGATCGGGTGTGATAGGCTCTACGTTCAAATACAACGGGTGCAAAACAGTTGCACACGCGGAATACTCAGGTTATACTTGACGAGCTACGCATATAAGATATGACCTCGGAACACGGAGACCGAAAGGTCGAGCGTGAATCATATAGTAGATATGATCAAAATAATGATGTTCACCATTGAAGACTAAGCCATTTCACGTGATGATCGGTTATGGTTTAGTTGATTTGGATCACGTGATCACTTAGAAGATTAGAGGGATGTCTATCTAAGTGGGAGTTCTTAAGTAATATGATTAATTGAACTTTAATATTATCATGAACATTAGTCCTGGTAGTATTAGCATATCTATGTTGTAGATCAATAGCTCGCGTTGTTGCTTCCCTGTGTTTATTTTGATATGTTCCTAGAGAAAATTGTGTTGAAAAATGTTAGTAGCAATGATGCGGATTGGATCCCTGATCTGAGGTTTATCCTCATTGCTGCACAGAAGAATTATGTCCTTGATGCACCGCTAGGTGACGGACCTATTGCAGGAGCAGATGCAGACATTATGAACGTTTTGCTAGCTCAATATGATGACTACTTAATAGTTTAGTGCACCATGCTTAACTGCTTAGAATCGGGACTTCAAAGACGTTTTGAACGTGATGGAGCATATGAGATGTTCTAGGAGTTGAAGTTAATATTTCAAGCAAATACCCGAGTTGAGAGATATGAAGTCTCCAACAAGTTCTATAGCTAAAAGATGGAGGAGAATCGCTCAACTAGTGAGCATGTGCTCAGATTGTCTGGGTACTACAATCACTTGAATCAAGTGGGAGTTAATCTTCCAGATAAGATAGTGATTGACAGAATTCTCTAGTCACCATCACCAAGTTAGTAGAACTTCGTGATGAACTATAATATGCAAGGGATAACGGAAAATAATCCCAAGCTCTTCGCGATGCTAAAATCGGCGAAGGTAGAAATCAAAGAAAAACATCAAGTGTTGATGGTTCACAAGATCACTAGTTTCAAGAAAAGGGCAAAAGGAAAGAAGGGGAACTTCAAGAAGAACGGCAAGCAAGTTGCTGCTCAAGTGAAAAGGCCCAAGTCTGGTCCTAAGCCTGAGACTAAGTGCTTCTACTGCAAAGGGACTGGTCACTGGAAGCGGAACTACCCCAAGTGATTGGCGGATAAGAAGGATGGCAAAGTGAACATAAGTATATTTGATATACATGTTATTGATGTGTACTTTACTAGTGTTCATAGCAACCCCTCAGTATTTGGTACTAGTTCAAGTTGCTAAGATTAGTAACTCGAAACGGGAGTTGCAGAATGAACAAAGACTAGTTAAAGGGCAAGGTGACGATGTGTGTTGGAAGTGGTTCCAAGATTGATATGATCATCATCACATACTCCCTATACTTTCGGGATTAGTGTTGAAACTAAATAAGTGTGATTTGGTGTTTGCGTTGAGCATGAATATGATTTGATCATGTTAATTGCAATACAGTTATTCATTTAAGTTAGAGAACAATTGTTGTTCTGTTTACATGAATAAAACCTTCTATGGTCATACACACCAATGAAAATAGTTCATTGGATCTCGATCGTAGTGATACACATATTCATAATATTGAAACCAAAAGATGCGAAGTTAATAATGATAGTGCAACCTATTTGTGGCACTGCCGTTTAGGTCATATTGGTGTAAAGCGCATGAAGAAACTCCATGCTGATGGACTTTTGGAGTCACTTGATTATGAATCACTTGGCACTTGCGAACCGTGCCTCATGGGCAAGATGACTAAAACACCGTTCTCCGGAACTATGGAGAGAGCAACAGATTTGTTGGAAATCATACATACGTATGTATGTGGTCCGATGAATGTTGAGGCTCGTGGCGGATATCGTTATTTTCTCACCTTCACAGATGATTTGAGCAGATATGGGTATATCTACTTAATGAAACACAAGTCTGAAACATTTGAAAAGTTTAAAGAATTTCAGAGTGAAGTTGAAAATCATCGTAACAAGAAAATAAAGTTTCTACGATCGGATCGTGGAGGAGAATATTTGAGTTACGAGTTTGGTGTACATTTGAAAAATTGTGGAATAGTTTCACAACTCACGCCACCCGGAACACCACAGCGTAATGGTGTGTCCGAACGTCGTAATCGTACTTTACTAGATATGGTGCGATCTATGATGTCTCTTACTGATTTACCGCTATCTTCTGGGGATACGCTCTAGAGACGACCGCATTCACGTTAAATAGGGCACCATCTAAATCCGTTGAGACGACGCCTTATGAACTATGGTTTGGCAAGAAACCAAAGTTGTCGTTTCTTAAAGTTTGGGGCTGCGATGCTTATGTGAAAAAGCTTCAACCAGATAAGCTCGAACCCAAATCGGAGAAATGTGTCTTCATAGGATATCCAAAGGAAACTGTTGGATACACCTTCTATCACAGATCCGAAGGCAAGACTTTTGTTGCTAAGTTCGGAAACTTTCTAGAGAAGGAGTTTCTTTCGAAAGAAGTGAGTGGGAGGAAAGTAGAACTTGACGAGGTAACTGTACCTACTCCTTTATTGAGAAGTAGTACATCACAGAAAACTGTTTCTGCGACACCTACACCAATAAATGAGGAAGCTAATGATGATGATCATGAAACTTTAGATCAAGATACTACTGAACCTCATAGATCAACCAGAGTGAGATCCGCACCAGAGTGGTACGGTAATCCTATTCTGGAAATCATGTTACTAGACCATGATGAACCTACGAAATATGAAGAAGCAATGGTGAGCCCAGATTCCGCAAAGTGGCTTGAAGCCATGAAATCTGAGATGGGATCCATGTATGAGAACAAAGTATGGACTTTGGTTGACTTGCCTGATGATCGGCAAGCAATTGAGAACAAATGGATCTTTAAGAAGAAGACTGACGCTGATGGTAATGTTACTGTCTACAAAGCTCGACTTGTCGCAAAAGGTTTTCGACAAGTTCAAGGGATTGACTACGATGAGACTTTCTCACCCGTAGCGATGCTTAAGTCTGTCCGAATCATGTTAGCAATTGCCGCATTTTATGATTATGAAATTTGGCAGATGGATGTCAAAACTGCATTCCTGAATGGATTTCTGGAAGAATAATTGTATATGATGCAACCGGAAGGTTTTGTCGATCCAAAAGGAGCTAACAAAGTGTGCAAGCTCTAGCGATCCATTTATGGACTGGTGCAAGCCTCTCGGAGTTGGAATAAACGCTTTGATAGTGTGATCAAAGCATTTGGTTTTATACAGACTTTCGGAGAAGCCTGTATTTACAAGAAAGTGAGTGGGAGCTCTGTAGCATTTCTAATATTATATGTGGATGACATATTACTGATTGGAAATGATATAGAATTTGTGGATAGCATGAAGGGATACTTGAATAAAAGTTTTTCAATGAAAGACCTCGGAGAAGCTGCTTACATATTAGGCATAAAGATCTATAGAGATAGATCAAGACGCTTAATTGGACTTTCACAAAGCACATACCTTGACAAGATTTTGAAGAAGTTCAAAATGGATCAAGCAAAGAAAGGGTTCTTGCCTGTGTTACAAGGTGTGAGATTGAGTAAGACTCAAAGCCCGACCACTACAGAAGATAGAGAGAAAATGAAAGATGTTCCCTATGCTTCAGCCATAGGCTCTATCATGTATGCAATGCTGTGTACCAGACCTGATGTGTGCCTTGCTATAAGTTTAGCAGGGAAGTACAATAGTGATCTAGGAGTAGATCACTGGACAGCGGTCAAAATTATCCTTAGTGGAATAAGGATATGTTTCTCGATTATGGAGGTGACAAAAGGTTCGTCGTAAAAGATTACGTCGATGCAAGTTTTGACACTAATCTAGATGACTCTAAGTATCAATCTAGATACATATTGAAAGTGGGAGCAATTAGCTAAAGTAGCTCCGTGCAGAGTATTGTTGACATAGAAATTTTCAAAATACTTACGGATCTGAATGTGACAAACCCGTGGACTAAAATTATCTCACAAGCAAAACATGATCACACCTTAGTACTCTTTGGGTGTTAATCACATAAGCGATGTGAACTAGATTACTGACTCTAGTAAACCCTTTGGGTGTTGGTCACATATCGATGTGAACTATGGGTGTTAATCACATGGTGATGTGAACTATTGCTGGTAAATCACATGGCGATGTGAACTAGATTATTGACTCTAGTGCAAGTGGGAGACTGAAGGAAATATGCCCTAGAGGCAATAATAAAGTGATTATTTATTTCCTTACATATCATGATAAAGGTTTATTATTCATGCTAGAATTGTATTAACTGGAAACATAATGCATGTGTGAATACATAGACAAATAGGGTGTCACTAGTATGCCTCTACTAGACTAGTTCGTTAATCAAAGATGGTTATGTTTCCTAACCATGAACAAAGAGTTGTTATTTGATTAACGAGGTCACATCAATGGTTGAATGATCTGATTGACATGACCCATTATATTAGCTTAGCACCCGATCGTTTAGTATGTTGCTATTGCTTTCTTCATGACTTATACATGTTCCTTTGACTATGAGATTATGCAACTCCCGTTTGCCGAAGGAACACTTTGGGTACTACCAAACGTCACAACATAACTGGGTGATTATAAAGGAGTATTACAGGTGTCTCCAATGGTAGATGTTGGGTTGGCGTATTTCGAGATTAGGATTTGTCACTCCGATCGTCGGAGAGGTATCTCTGGGCCCTCTCGGTAATACACATCACTTAAGCCTTGCAAGCATTGCAACTAATGAGTTAGTTGCGAGATGATGTATTATGGAACGAGTAAAGAGACTTGCCGGTAACGAGATTGAACTAGGTATTGGATACCGACGATCGAATCTCGGGTAAGTAACATACCGATGACAAAGGGAACAACGTATGTTGTTATGCGGTCTGACCGATAAAGATCTTCGTAGAATATGTAGGAGCCAATATGGGCATCCAGGTCCCGCTATTGGTTATTGACCGGAGACGTGTCTCGGTCATGTCTACATTGTTCTCGAACCGTAGGGTCCGCACGCTTAACGTTACGATGACAGTTATTATGAGTTTATGCATTTTGATGTACCGAAGGTTGTTCGGAGTCCCGGATGTGATCACGGACATGACGAGGAGTCTCGAAATGGTCGAGACATAAAGATTGATATATTGGAAGCCTATGTTTGGACATCGGAAGTGTTCCAGGTGAAATCAGGATTTTACCGGAATACCGGGTGGGTTACCGGAACCCCCCGGGAGCGATATGGGCCTTAATGGGCCTTAGTGGAAAGGAGAAAGGGGCAGCCCTAGTGGCCGCGCGCCTCCCCCCTTCCCTAGTCCTATTAGGACTAGGAGAAGGTGGCCGGCCCCCTCTCTCTCTCCCCCCCCCTTGAGGAATCCTATTCCAACTAGGATTGGGGGGGGGGGAATCCTACTCCCGGAGGGAGTAGGACTCCCTGGCGCACCACCCCTTGGCTGGACAGCCCCTCCCCCTTGGCTCCTTTATATACGGGGGCAGGGGAGCACCCTAGGACACACAAGTTGATCTACGGATCGTTCCTTAGCCGTGTGTGGTGCCCCCTTCCACCAAATTCCACCTCGGTCATATCGTTACAGTGCTTAGGCGAAGCCCTGCGCCGGTAATACATCAAGATCGTCACCACGCCGTCGTGCTGACGGAACTCCTCCCCGAAGCTTTGCTGGATCGGAGCCCGAGGATCGTCATCAAGCTGAACGTGTGCCAAGAACTCGGAGGTGCCGGAGTAACGGTGCTTGGATCGGTCGGATCGTGAAGACGTATGACTACATCAACCGCGTTGATATAATGCTTCCGCTTTCGGTCTACGAGGGTACGTAGACAACACTCTCCCCTCTCGTTGCTATGCATCACCATGATCTTGCGTGTGCGTAGGAAAATTTTGAAATTACTACGTTCCCCAACACCCACTTCCCAACATCAATGAGCTATTTGAGCAACTTAAAGGTGCTAAGGTGTTCTCCAATCTTGACCTTCGTATGGGTTATCATCAGATTCGCATTTGTGAAGAAGATATTCCCAAGACAGCATTTAGAACAAGCTTTGGTTCTTATGAATATACTGTCATGTCTTTCGGCCTTGTCAATGCTCCTCCAGCATTCACTCGCTTGATGAATTTCATCTTCAACCCCTACATCAACGAATTTGTCTTGGTCTATCTCGATGATATTTTGGTCTTCTCCAAGAATAAGGAGGATCATGCCAAATATTTGCGATTGGTGCTCGACAAGCTCAGAGAGTATAAATTATATGCGAAGTTCTCCAAATGTGAATTTTGGCTTGATGAAGTTCTTTATCTTGGCCATATCATCTCCGCCAAGGGCATCGCTGTTAATCCTGAGAAGGTGTCTGCAGTTGTGAATTGGGAACCTCCTCAGAATGTCAAGCAGCTTCGCAGTTTTCTTGGACTTGCAAGCTATTGCCGGAGATTCGTTGAGAATTTCTCAAAGATTGCAAAGCCTCTTTCCAACCTCCTCCAGAAGCATGTGAAGTATGTCTGGTCTCCTGAGTGTGACGTGGCTTTCAACACTCTCAAAGAGAAACTCGTCACTGCTCCAGTTTTGACTCCTCCTGACGAAGACACGCCTTATGAAGTTTTCTGTGATGCTTCTCTTCAGGGCCTCGGTGCCGTCTTAATGCAAGAGAAGAAGGTTGTGGCCTATACCTCTCGTCAGTTGAAGCCCAACGAAAGGAACTACCCCACTCACGATCTTGAGTTGGCGGCAGTTGTCCACGCACTAATAACATGGAGACATCTCCTGTTGGGAAGGAAAGTGGACATATTCACCGATCACAAGAGTCTCAAGTACATCTTCACTCAGCCACACCTCAACCTCAGGCAAACTCGATGGGTCGAAATGATTCAAGAGTATAATCCGAGTATTGAATATACTCCAGGCAAGGCTAATGTGATTGCAGACGCATTGAGCAGGAAGGCTTGTTGCAACAGCTTAATCCTCAAGCCCTTTCAACCGGATCTTTCTGAGGCTTTCCGCAAGTTGAATCTCCAAGTTGTCCCTCAAGGTTTTCTTGCCAACCTCATCGTCTCTCCTACTTTGGAAGATCAGATTCGTGAGGCACAACTGTTGGATACCATGGTGAAGAAGGTGAAATGTGGTATTGACAAGGGGATTTCCAAATACAAGTGCTATCGAGTTGATGACAGAGATACTCTTTTCTTCGAGGACCGGATCGTGGTTCCAAAGGGTGATCTTCGTAAAGTCATTATGAACGAGGCGCACAATTCTCTTCTATCAATTCATCCTGGAAGTACGAAGATGTACCATGATCTCAAGCAGTCGTATTGGTGGACTCGAATGAAGCGAGAGATTGCTCAATTCGTGAATGAATGTGATGTCTGTCGAAGCGTGAAAGCAGAACACCAACGACCAGCTGGTCTACTCCAACCTCTTGCTATTCCAGAATGTGATGAGGACATGACTACCTTGGATACGACCAAACATATTGCATACATGCATATTTGTCAGGTGATTTCTAGTGCAAACTATTCAATACTCTATTTTTGTTATCCAGAACAAAAATACTTCACACACTTTTGTGTTTTGTCTAATTGCAGGTGTATGGGACATTTGTACAACACACATATGAAGATAAGGGAGAAAGAGATGTTTACTTGCTGTTCAAAAAGTTCTTTCACGTCACTTTTGGTCCAAGAGAAGATAGAGTCCAAGTCTCTCACGTTCTGGATTCAGATTCGGACTGCACAGACATACCTGACTCAAAACGGCAATAACTTTTTCATACGGACTCCGAATTGGGTGATTCTTTATTTTTTGGAAACTAGATTTCGTCCTCTTTCCACTCCAGTTGGAATCACCTTTAAATTCGTTCGGAGCATTGAGATATGGACGAAACAATCTGACGCTGCAGCAGAATCCGAATCAAACAACAAGTCCAAAGGTGTTGCACCACCTCCACTTGGGCCCATGAGCCTTGTACGACCTAGGGTTGGTTTTAGGCTGCCTTGGGACGTCCTCCCACCTCCTTGGCCGCCACCCCTTGCTCCTATATAAGTAGATCCATCTAGTAGCTTTTTCCTTGGGATTTGTTTAGTTAAAAGTTAGCCATTGCAACTTCGTGTACTTCGTTTGTGTCCAACGACCAGACCAAGACCGCTTCCGGATCCCCACCTTTATCAATACTTCATATATATTCGCAATATTCAGATTGCTTTATCATATTCTTGCTTGTTCTTCGATTGCGTGCAGGAATAGACCTTCGTGGTCAGGTTGATCGTGCTCCGGCGTGGTCAATAACCTCTTGGAGTTGGTTTAGCGATTGCTAAGGCGCAACGTCGTGCACGTTTGTAGTCGGATCGTCAAAGTCGTCTCCACCAAATCGATAGTTATCATCTCATCGAAAGATCGGGACACCCTCGCCTCTATCAAGTGGTATCAGAGAGAGAAAAAAGAGAAGAAAAAAAAACAAAATTCGGATCTATCTAGACTCAATCTCGCAGTTGAATTCGGATTGGAATCTGTTTTGTGCACTGTTCAGTAAAACAGGCATAACTTCCTCATACGAAGTCCGTTTTGGCTCCACGAGTACTCAAATTAAAGCTAGCGACGAGCCGCATCTAAATAGTTGCAGAAGCTAGTTCAATATTTGACACCTCAAAATCGTCTTCTAAATAGGTCTTTTTGCCCTCCGAAGTTCGCGGACACAGCTTCTTCCAGTTTGTCAGGCCAGTTTTCGAATTCTTTGACTCCTCATATCAATTCGGAATTGAGTGATTGTTTTTGCATTGGAAAGCTTGAGCTAGTAGCATTCTTTGAAAAAAGTTATCAGAAAATTTGCTCAAACTTTTCAAGAGAAAAGTTGGAGAGAGAGTTGTTGTATATCCTGCTTGGCAGTTGTTTCACATCATTATCTTTACTGCTATTGTGATCTTCACTTATATCTTGCTGTCCAGAGCTACTTCATATCCTTTATTGATGCTAGTTTTGCTACGTCGTGACCTCATTAGTGTTCTAGGCTCGCGTCTCTAGCACGGTCTAGCCTAGGACCAGCACAGTACCGTCGGTGAGCGTTTATTCAACATTGCATCTCTGAATTGATTATTGCTGATATTTTGCTACCATATATTGGCCTTCCAAGCTCCACATATTTCTACACCGTGTATACATACGCTCACCTGGCAATCGCTTTACTCAATCTTCGGAGTTATTTGACACCGCTGGTTGCCGGTCACCACCTGCTGCATGGTAAGAACTTGTAAGACTTTGATATTTGCTATACTGTGAGCGTTTTACCACCACATCCTAGTAGTTCATAGGAACATTATTCTCGGATTTTGTTTCTTGTTTTTCTACTAATCATGACAGGTTCCGGAGACAGAAGTTCTTGGACGACGGACACAACATCACCATCACGAGAGTTGGGACAACACACACAAGCACATGGTCAGGTTATCTCTTTATCATCATTTGAGGGTAGATTTAATCCTGCTATTTATCTAGCTTGGGAGCTTGAAGTTGAACAAGTTTTTAGTCACCATGACTTTTCTGAACTTGAGCGAGTACGAGCTGCCACTAGAGCATTTACTGGTTTTGCTTCTGTTTGGTGGAATGTGCATTGTAAGAAAAACATTGATAACCAACCCACAACTTGGAAAGATTTGAAAGATGTAATGAGACAACATTTTTTCCCTCCTTACTATCGTCGTGAATTGCTTCGCAAATTTGAACAATTTAAACAAGGCAACAACACTGTTCATGCTTACTACCAAGAGTTCAAATCTTATATGCATCATTGTGACATAGAAGAATCTAAGGATGATACAATGAATAGATTTTTTGGTGGTTTGAACCATGATATTCAGGCAAGATTTCAGTATATTCCCCGTTGCATTACTGGTATGTATGTTCGTGCTTGTACCTTTGAGAGACAGATGCAGGAGGATGCATTGGGTGACTACAACGACTACTATTCCAGTTCGTGCTCACCGCCGCCGGTTGGTTCCTCCACAGTTGCACCTACTAGAGCAGCCCCACCTCGGATTGTGAGCGCGACATCATCTCAAGAGTATGGTGCATTGTCAACGTCCGTGCATACATCAGCTACGTCTTTGCGACAAGGTAACAGTAAAGATATTGATGATATAACTTCACATGAGAATGATGCATCCCTAGTTAACTTAAATGCATCATGTGTTCAGTTACCTGGTGATTTGAGCACAACACCTATTTTAGAGAATCTTGATACTGTCATGAATGCGTCATGTGATCAAACAACTGAAATACCAACAATTTTGAGTGCACCCATTGAGTTAACTGTTGATGCAAAAGAATCAATGTTTAATCATTTTGATATGACCTCTAATCTTGGTGATGATTCTGTGACCAACGACTTATTGCATGTTTGCCTATTTAAGCATGTTGTAGCATGTAAATTAGATGCAAGTAAGATTTATTCACCAATGTTGGGATGGTTTAATGATGAACATTGTCAATCTTTTGATATGAATAAGAGCATCACTTATATGTGCAAATTGAGTTGCAATATTTTCATGTCTTCTACTTCTAGTGATAATATTTTGGCTTCAGATTTTATGAACTATGCAAGTTACTCATCTATACATGTGTCATATGTGCAAAAACCAAGGGAAGTAAAAATGGATGACATATACATATACAACATGTACACCTTGTCTCTTTTGTTAGCCACATTTCAGATTAAGCAACGCCGAGGACGGCTTTGTTTTCAAAAAGGGGAGGATGATGAGGACATGACTACCTTGGATACGACCAAACATATTGCATACATGCATATTTGTCAGGTGATTTCTAGTGCAAACTATTCAATACTCTATTTTTGTTATCCAGAACAAAAATACTTCACACACTTTTGTGTTTTGTCTAATTGCAGGTGTATGGGACATTTGTACAACACACATATGAAGATAAGGGAGAAAGAGATGTTTACTTGCTGTTCAAAAAGTTCTTTCACGTCACTTTTGGTCCAAGAGAAGATAGAGTCCAAGTCTCTCACGTTCTGGATTCAGATTCGGACTGCACAGACATACCTGACTCAAAACGGCAATAACTTTTTCATACGGACTCCGAATTGGGTGATTCTTTATTTTTTGGAAACTAGATTTCGTCCTCTTTCCACTCCAGTTGGAATCACCTTTAAATTCGTTCGGAGCATTGAGATATGGACGAAACAATCTGACGCTGCAGCAGAATCCGAATCAAACAACAAGTCCAAAGGTGTTGCACCACCTCCACTTGGGCCCATGAGCCTTGTACGACCTAGGGTTGGTTTTAGGCTGCCTTGGGACGTCCTCCCACCTCCTTGGCCGCCACCCCTTGCTCCTATATAAGTAGATCCATCTAGTAGCTTTTTCCTTGGGATTTGTTTAGTTAAAAGTTAGCCATTGCAACTTCGTGTACTTCGTTTGTGTCCAACGACCAGACCAAGACCGCTTCCGGATCCCCACCTTTATCAATACTTCATATATATTCGCAATATTCAGATTGCTTTATCATATTCTTGCTTGTTCTTCGATTGCGTGCAGGAATAGACCTTCGTGGTCAGGTTGATCGTGCTCCGGCGTGGTCAATAACCTCTTGGAGTTGGTTTAGCGATTGCTAAGGCGCAACGTCGTGCACGTTTGTAGTCGGATCGTCAAAGTCGTCTCCACCAAATCGATAGTTATCATCTCATCGAAAGATCGGGACACCCTCGCCTCTATCAGAATGGAAGTTTGATCATATCGAAATGGACTTCGTGACTGGGTTTCCTAAATCCAAGCGTGGAAATGATGCTATCTTCGTCGTCATCGACAAGCTCACCAAAGTGGCTCATTTTCTTCCTATCAAAGAGTCTTTCACAGCAGCGCAGCTGGCAGAGCTCTACACCTCCAGAATTGTCTCCTTGCATGGCATTCCACAATTGATTTCTTCAGACCGTGGCAGCATCTTTACCTCCAAGTTTTGGGTTTCTTTTCAGAAGGCCATGGGCACCAATATTCGCTTCAGCATAGCTTTCCACCCTCAAACTAGTGGACAAGTCGAGCGTGTCAACCAAATTCTTGAAGATATGCTCAGAGCTTGTGTTATCTCTTTCGGCATGAAGTGGGAGGATTGTCTTTCTTATGCTGAGTTCTCTTACAACAACAGCTTTCAAGCCAGCTCGGGCAAAGCCCCATTCGAGATTCTCTATGGCAGAAAGTGCCATACTCCTCTCAACTGGTCTGAGACGGGCGAACGCCAATTGCTTGGCAATGATTTGATCTCAGAGGTTGAGGCAATGTGCAAGGTCATTCGCGAGAACCTCAAAGCCGCGCAGTCGCGCCAGAAGAGCTATTACGATAGCAAACATCGTGATTTGGCATTCGAGATCGGAGACCATGTCTACCTCCGCGTCTCTCCAATGAAAGGAACTCGTCGCTTCGGTATCAAGGGGAAACTGGCCCCTAGATACGTGGGCCCTTTCAAGATCATCAGCAAACGAGGCGATCTCGCGTATCAACTTGAGCTTCCCTCCAACTTTGAAAATGTGCACGATGTCTTCCAGGTGTCACAGCTTCGCAAGTGCTTCAAGACGCCTGAGCGCACCATCAACTTCGAAGAGATTGATCTTCAACAAGATTTGTCCTATCATGAGCATCCCGTTGCTATTCTTGAAGAAACTGAGCGCAAGACTCGCAACAAGTCAATCAAATTCCTGAAAGTGAAGTGGTCACACCACTCAGACCGAGAAGCCACCCGAGAGCGTGAGGACCACCTACGTTCCAAATATCCAGAGTTCTTTCAGTCCTAGATCTCGGGGCGAGATCCTCTCGTAGTGGTGGAGTGTTGTAACACCCCGGATGTAACTTGCCATATTTGTAATCCAACTCTTGCCATTTTCGGCATTGTGATATGATATTCCCTCCGTGGTTGGGTTTCCTGTCGTTTTGCATTTTGTTCATGTCATGCATTTCATATCATGTCATCATGTGCATCGCATTTGCATACGTGTTCGTCTCATGAATCCGAGCATTTTCCCCGTTGTCCGTTTTGCAATCCGGCGCTCCTATGTTCCCCGGCGTCCCCTTTTACCTTTTTCCGTGAGCGGGTATTAAACCTTCTCGGAATGGACCGAGGTTTGCCAAGCGGCCTTGGTATAGCACCGGTAGACCGCCTGTCAAGTTTCGGGTCATTCGGAGGTCGTTTGGTACTCCAACGGTTAACCGGGTAACCGTAAAGTCCTCGTGTGTGTTGCAGCCCAAAACCCCTCTATAACAGCCCAATAACCCATCTAAGACACTCCCATGTCCATCGCCGTTCGATCACAATCGCGTGGCCGAAAACCGCACTCCATTTGGAGCTTCCTAGCCCCCTCTACCTATAAATATACCTCCCCCTCCAAAATCCCGGATGAAAACCACCCTAACCCTAGTCCAATCTCCCCGCCGCCACCGGACGTGTCCGGTTCGGGCCGGACACCCGCGCCGCCGCAGCCCGGCAAATCGGTGCCTGCCACGTGGCACCCCGGTCGCCGCCCGCAGCCGCCGGCCCGCCGGCCCGTGCGCGGCCTGCGCGGCCCACTCCGTGCCTCGCCGCCCCCGCGCCTCGCCCCGTGCCCCGCGCCACTCCAGCCCGGCGCTGCCCCGCCGTCCGCCGCCCCGCCGTCCGCCGCTCGGCTCGCCTCCTCCGCCGCCCGACCCCGTCGCCGGTCGCCGCCGCCTTCGCGCCGCCCGCCGCGCCGCGCGGATCCGCCGCCCTCGCCAACCCCGCCGTCGCCGGAGCCGGATCCGCCTCGCCGCCGCTTCTCCGGCCGCCGCAGCCCCGTCTCCGGCGAGATCCGCCACCGCCTCGAAGTCCGTGCACGCGGGTTGACTTTTCCCCTCCTCCAAATTCCACCAAGTCCCAATTATTTTGCATCGTTGTTGCATCTTTATCGCATCATAACTTGCTGTATATTGCTCCGTTTCGTGCGTATAATTTGTCAAATTGTTCGCCTCGATGGGTACATCATTTCATATCATTGCATAATTTTCATTTGAGTTCATCTTGATGCCCGAAATGCTGTTAGAAGAGGGCTATGTGATGTTAGTTTCTGATTCTTATCAGAACATGCACTTTTGTCATTTTTGCCATGATCGACGTGTGCACCCTATGAAGTTGAGTCCTACATGTGTTTTGTAATATGCCATGCCATCTTTCCAGACATTTATGCCATGTATTTTTGTGATATTTGTGGTGACTAGCACAAGCATGCAAACTAGGGTACTTAATGTTGCTGATTTCAGAGGCTTAGTAATTTCACCAAGTCTCTGCCTGCTGTTATTTTTATGCCTTGTGTTCATGTTGTTTCAGAGAGATCTATGCCTCTTTTGAGCATGATCTGTAAGAGTGTTTTGAGCATATGGATTTGCTCTATCCATCCATGCCTTTGTTTGTATTTATGGAGTGCCATAGCTTGAGTCAGTCGAGCTCTACTTTTGCTATAAAATGTTGCTGGCAGATTGTTTACATGTTATTCGATTTTGCCAAGCTTGTTGTAGTTGATCCTTGCATGCTATGATGTTATTCCTGCCATGTATAGTGTTTATGCCTTGTCTTCTTGATGTATGTATGCTTAGTTTATCATGTAATGCTCTGTAGTGAGTGCATCGAGCTCACGAACATGCCTACTTGTTATCTGTTTTTGACATGTCCAGTTTTCTGCTAAGTCTGAAACCTGTAACGAAACTTGCTTAATTGACATGGGTGTTATCATATTTTCTGATCCTTTTGGGCTTATGGTCAGTAAGGGACTTTTGTTAAGTGCTTTGAGTAGATTCATGCCATGCCTTATTTTTCTATGTCCTATTCCTGTAGCATGTTGTTTCATTGCTCTAAACATGTCATCCTGATGTTAATTTCTGGCATGTTATTTTCACAAAGTCTGTGAACCTGTTATCTTTTGCACTTTTGCCATGCTTGTTTGAACCTGTTGTGGTGTGATATAGCCGTAGCTCAGTGTTCATCTTTTGTCAAGCATCTTGAGTAGATTACTGCCATATGCTTTGTTGATATGTTTGGTGCTGTGGCTTAATTTCGTGTTGCTTGCTAAGTAGCATCATGCTGTTAATGGCAGATTCTTGTCATTCTTGTTTTGCTTGTCATTTGCAAACCGTGCATCCGATTCCGGTGATCTTTATATCGATTTCAACCGAAATCACCTCACCTATCCAGTGGCATACTTGGTTTGCCAATATTATGCCTTGTTCATCTTTTTCCTTCCGAAGCACGCATATGCATTGCATATCACATCTCGCATATCATGCCATGTTTTGCATCATGTTGCTTGCGCATTGCATCGTGGTTGATAGTTGTTCCTTTGCTTGTTATCTTGTCTTGGGTAGAGCCGGGAGTCGAGTACGTGAACGAAGAACCTGTTGAGAACGCTTTCGATGACCAAGCTTTCGACAACTCTGAGAACCTTGCAGGCAAGATGACCATACCCTCGAACTCACTTCTATCTTTGCTTGCTAGATGCTCGCTCTTTTGCCATGCCTTTGCTGCGATACCTACCACTTGCTATATCATGCCACCCATATTGCCATGTCAGCCTCTAACCATCCATGTCCTAGCAAACCGTTGTTTGGCTATGTTACCGCTTTGCTCAGCCCCTCTTATAGCGTTGCTAGTTGCAGGTGAAGATGAAGTTTGTTCCTTGTTGGAACATGGACTTGCTGTTCCTTGTTGGAACATGTTTACTTGTTGGGTTATCACAATACCTCTTATCTAATTAATGCATCTATATACTTGGTAAAGGGTGGAAGGCTCGGCCTTTTGCCTGGTGTTTTGTTCCACTCTTGCCACCTTAGTTTCCGTCATACCGGTGTTATATTCCTTGATTTTGCATTCCTTACACGGTTGGGTGATTTATGGGACCCCCTTGACAGTCCGCTTTGAATACGACTCTTCCAGCAAGGCCCAACATTGGTTTTACCATTTGCCTACCACCTACACCTTTTTCCCCCGGGTTTTCGCGAGCCCGAGGGTCATCTTTATTTTAGCCCCACCCGGACCAGTGCTTCTCTAAGTGCTGGCCCGAACTGAGCTGCCTGCGGGGCCACCTTGTGGAAACTCGGGGCTTGGTTTTACTCGTAGCTAGTCTCATCCGGATGTGCCCTGAGACCGAGATATGTGTAGCTCCTATCAGGATTTGTCGGCACAATCGGGCGGCTTTGCTGGACTTGTTTTATTACTGTCGAGATGTCTTGTAGTCCGGGATTCCGAGACTGATCGGGTCTTCCCGGTAGAAGGAATATCCTTCGTTGACCGTGAGAGCTTATAATGGGCTAAGTTGGGACACCCCTGCAGGGTATTATCTTTCGAAAGCCGTGCCCGCGGTTATGAGGCAGATGGGAATTTGTTGATGTCCGGTTGTAGAAAACCCGAAGTTGACCTTAACTAAAACACATCAACCGCGTGTGTAACCGTGATGGTCTCTTCTCGGCGGGGTCCGGGAAGTGAACACGGTGTTGGAGTTATGTTTGGCGTAGGTTGTTCTAGGATCACTTCTTGATCACTTCCAGCTTCACGACTGTGCTTTGCTTCTCTTCTCGCTCTCTTTTGCGTTGTAGCCACCATATATGCTAGTCGCTTGCAGCAGCTCCACCTCACAACCCTTTCCTACCTATAAGCTTAAATAGTCTTGATCTCACGGGTGTGAGATTGCTGAGTCCCCGTGACTCACAGATTCTACCAAAACAGTTGCAGGTACCAACGACGCCAGTGCAGATGACGCGACCGAGCTCACGTGGGAGTTCGACGAGGAACGTGGCCGTTACTATGTGTCTTTTCCTAATGATCAGTAGTGGAGCCCAGTTGGGGTGATCCGGGGATCTGCGTAGCTTTTGGGGTAGTCTTCTTTCATTTTGGTACCGTAGTCGGACCTTGAGTGTAATCTGGATGATAATGTTTATTTATGTATTGTGTGAAGTGGCGACTGTAAGCCAACTATGTATCTCTTTCCCTTATGTATTACATGGGTTTGTGTGAAGATTACCTCACTTGCGACATTGCTTTCAATGCGGTTATGCCTCTAAGTCGTGCCTCGACACGTGGGAGACATAGCCGCATCGAGGGCGTTACACTCCGAGTGGGAGGGTTGCTCTCCACTCGGTAGGATTTTTCAAACTTAGGTGAGTACTGGACTGCAGCTAAGCCTCCGAGTGGGAGGGTTGCTCTCCACTCGGTAGGATTTTTCAAACTTAGGCGAGTACTGGACTACAGCTAAGCCTCCGAGTGGGAGGCTTGGTCACCACTCGGCAGGATTTTTTCAAACTTAGGCGAGTACTGTGCTGCAGCTAAGCCCCCGAGTGGGAGGGTTGCTCTCCACTCGGTAAGATTTTTCAAACTTAGGCGAGTACTGGACTGCAGCTAAGCCCCCGAGTGAGAGGCTTGCTCTCCACTCGGTAGGACTTTTTCAAACTTAGGCGAGTAATGGACTGCAGCTAAGCCTCCGAGTGGGAGGCTTGCTCACCACTCGGTAGGATTTTTTCAAACTTAGGCGAGTACTGGACTGCAGCTAAGCCCTCGAGTGGGAGGGTTACTCTCCACTCGGTAGGATTTTTCAAACTTAGGCGAGTACTGAACTGCAGCTAAGCCCCCGAGTGAGAGGCTTGCTCACCACTCGGTAGGATTTTTTCAAACTTAGGCGAGTACTGGACTGTAGCTAAGCCCCTGAGTGAGAGGCTTGCTCACCACTCGGTAGGACTTTTTCAAACTTAGGCGAAACGGATTCACAGCTAAGCCCCCGAGTGAGAGGCTTGCTCACCACTTGGTAGGATTTTTCGAACTTAGGCGAAACGGATTCGCAGCTAAGCCCCCGAGTGACAGGCTTGCTCACCACTCGATAGGATTTTTCAGACTTGGGCGAAACGGATTCACATCAAAGTCACCGACTGGGGGATTTCAAACGTAAACAAAAGCAACAACTATCGTTTAGGAAGATTATAAAACTCTTGTCTTTGATAAATAAACTACAAAGGTATTTCTTATTACATCTCATCCGAGTGAGTATTTAAGTATAAAAGGGGCGAAGCAGCTCCGCGTTCCAAGCTCGTGGCTCGTCTTTTTGATGCTCGACATTGTAAAGATGGTATGCTCCATTATGGAGAACTCTGGTGATAATGAAGGGACCTTCCCAAGCAGGGGCGAGTTTGTGTGGCTTCTGTTGATCCACTAGAATAACCAAGTCTCCCTCTTGAAAGGCTCGACCCCTCACGTTTCTGGCGTGGAATCGGCGCAAGTCTTGCTGATAAATGGTCGACCAGATCAAGGCCATCTCTCTTTCCTCCTCTAAGAGGTCGACTGCATCCTGCCGGGCCTGTTCTGCTTCCTCTTCAGAGAAAAGCTCGACCCGGGGTGCATTGTGGAGCAGGTCTCTTGGCAAAACAGCTTCAGCTCCATAAACCAAAAAGGACGGAGTTTGGCCAGTCGACCGATTGGGAGTAGTCCTCAAACCCCCAAGAACTGATGGGAGTTCATCGACCCAGGCGCCTGCTGCGTGCTTGAGATCACGCATAAGTCGGTATTTCAGTCCCTTGAGAATTAAGCCATTTGCTCTTTCGGCTTGCCCATTCGACTAAGGGTGTGCGACTGAAGCATAGTCGACTCGCGTGCCTTGAGAAGCGCAGAAGGCTCTAAACTCTTCCGAATTGAAGTTTGGCCCGTTGTCAGTGATGATGCTGTGCGAAACCCCATATCTGAATGTCAACTCTCTAATGAAACTGACAGCAGTGTTGGCTTCAAGATTCTTGATAGGTTTAGCTTCAATCCATCTGGTAAACTTGTCGACTGCTACAAGTACATGACTGAAGCCGCTTCTACCAGTTCTCAGTGGTCCAACCATATCCAATCCCCAAACAGCAAAGGGCCAGACGAGGGGAATGGTCTTTAGGGCTGACACTGGCTTGTGAGACATATCAGAGTAAAACGGGTAGCCTTCACATCTGTCGAATATATCTTTCGCCATTTCATTTGCTCGTGGCCAATAAAATCCAGCTCGATATGCTTTAGCCACAATGGCCCGAGAGGACATATGGTGACCACAGGTCCCGAAGTGGATGTCGTTGAGGATCATTCGACCTTCTTCTGGCATTATGCATTTCTGACTGACTCCAGTCGCGCTTTTCCTGAACAATTGTCCTCTTATTACAGTAAATGCTTTGGATTGACGGACGATCTGTCAAGCCTCTTCTTCATCCTCTAGGAGTTACTTCCTGAGGATGTACGCGATGTATGGCACTGTCCAGTCGGGAGTGATGATCAGAACCTCCATGATTAGGTCGACCACGGCTGGGACCTCGACTTCAGTCAGATCTATCCTGAACCGAAGGTGTATGAATGTGCTCCAAAAACACGTTGCTGGGAATGGCTTCCCTCCTGGAACCTATCTTTGCCAAATCATCGGCTGCTTGATTTTTCAATCGGGGAACATGATGGAGCTCTAACCCCTCAAACTTCTTTTCCAACTTCCTCACCGCATTGCGGTAACCAGTCATAGCTGGGCTTCTAACGTCCCATTCTTTCATCACTTGATTGACCACCAAATCTAAGTCGTCGTAGACCATGGGGCGACGGACGCCGAGTGAAATGGCCATACGTAACCCAAATTAGAGTGCTTCATATTCCGCTTCGTTATTGGAAGAATCAAAGTGAATCTGAAGAACACATCTGAGCTTGACTCCTCAGGGGGATACCAGTACCACCCCGGCACCAGAACCATTCAGCATCTTGGAACCATCAAAGAACATGGTCCAGTGCTCCGAGTGAACTTGAGTCGGCAGTTGCTGTTCGATCCACTCGGCGAGGAAATCTTCTATTGCCTAGGACTTTATAGCTTTCTTTGCCTCAAACTTGATATCCAAGGGAAGGAGTTCAATCACCCATTTTGCCACTCGACCAGTTGCATCTCTATTGTGCAGAATCTCTGACAATGGAGCGTCGCTCACGACTGTAATAGAGTGGTCAGAGAAATAATGTGCAACCTTCTTCGTGGTCATGTGAATCCCATAAACAAGTTTCTGATAGTGTGGATATCTTTGCTTTAACGGAGTTAGAACTTCAGCAACATAATAAACCGGGCGCTGAACTTTATAGGCTTTTCCCTCTTCTTCCCGCTCGACCGTAATTACTGTACTGACGACTTGTCCAGTGGCTGCAATATAAAGTAGTAAAGCCTCTTTGCTGATTGGGACAGCAAGCACCGGCTGGGTGGAAAGCAGGGCTTTTAACTCTGCAAATGCTACATCAGCTTCAGGAGTCCACTCGAACTTATCTGACTTCTTCATCAGTCGGTAGAGAGGCAGTGCCTTCTCACCGAGTCGAGAAATGAATCGCTTAGGGCGGCCAAACAACCAGTAAGCTTCTGGACATCATGCACACGCACAGGGCGTTTCATCTGGAGTATGGCACCGACTTTCTCGGGGTTAGCGTCGATCCCTCATTCGGAAACGAGAAAACTGAGTAATTTCCCTCCTGGAACTCCGAACGTGCACTTCGATGGATTAAGCTTGATATCATACCTTCTGAGGTTGGCAAAGGTTTTAGCAAGGTCAGCCAGTAGGTCGGAACCTTTACGTGACTTGACCACATTGTCATCCATGTACGCTTCCACATTCCGACTGATTTGAGTGAGTAAACACTTCTGAATCATCCGCATGAATGTGGCTCTAGCATTCTTCAGGCCGAATGGCATAGTGACATAACAGAAGCACCCGAATGCGGTGATGAAAGCTGTTTTAATCTCATCGGGTCCATACAGACGGATCTGATGATACCCGGAATAAGTGTCCAAAAAGGACAAACACTCACACCCCGCAGTCGAATCGACTATTTGATCAATGCGATGGAGAGGAAAGTGATCCTTCGGGCAGGCCCGATTGATATGCTTGAAGTCAATGCACATGCGAAGTGAGTCATCCTTCTTAGGGACCATGACAACATTAGCTGACCACTCGGAGTGGTAAATCTCTCGAATAAACTCAGCTGCCAGAAGCCGAGCCACTTCTTCGCCGCTTGCTTTTCTCTTCTGTACGGCGGACCGTCGAAGATGTTCTTTCACCGGTTTCACTTTTGGGTTGACTCACAAACGATGCTCAGCCAGTCCCCTGGAAACACCTGGCATATCAGAGGGTTTCCATGCAAAAATGTCCCGGTTCTCACGGAGGAACTGGGTGAGTGCTTCTTCCTATTTGGAGCCGAGTGTTGTTGAAATGTGAGTCAGAGCAGCATTGTGATCAGCCGGGTGAATATGAATTGGTTTCGTTTCACCGGACGACTGAAATGCTGAATCCGTGGCAGGCTTCTTAGCTCGTAGCAAATCACTCGGATCTGCATATTTCTGATACTCCTGCAATTCCTCTACTGCCATCTGCGCACCAGTAATCTTCGAGCCCTTCTGGAAGCACTCTTCTGCCTTCTTTCTATTGCCAGTGATAGTGATCACACCTTTAGGACCAGGCATCTTCAATTTGTGGTACACATAGCATGGTCGAGCCATAAAACGTGCATAAGCTGTCCTGCCCAGAATAGCGTGATAAGCACTCTGGAAATCCACAACTTCAAATGTCAACTTTTCTTTGCGGTAATTCTTGGAATCACCGAAAACCACGTCAAAAGCAGTCTGGCCGAGTGATTCAGCCTTCTTTCCTGGAATGACTCCATGGAAACTCATATTGCTTTCATTGAGTCTGGACATCGGAATGCCCATCCCTTTCAGCGTCTCTGCATACAGAATATTCAGGCCACTGCCACCATCCATCAGAACTTTACTCAGTCGAGTGCCTTCGACAACTGGATCTACCACCAATGCTTGCCTCCCAGGGGTGGCTATGTGCATCGGTTGATCGGACTGGTCGAATGTGATAGCAGTCTGAGACCATTTCAAATAACTGGGTGTCGCCGGAGTGACCATGTTCACTTCTCTGTTGATGACTTTCAGTCGACTCTTGCTCTCAACATCAGCAAAAATCATCAGAGTGGAATTGACGTGAGGGTAACCATCATCACTTTCCTCCTTGTCCTCGACTTTGTCTGACTCTTTTTCCTTCTCTTTGGGTTGTTTCTCTCGGAACTGCTGGATTAGGAGCCGACACTATCGAGTGGTATGCTTCGGGTAAATGATTTTACCCTCTTCATCTTTCTTTGTGTGGATGTGGCATGGCAAATCTAGCACATCATTTCCATCTTGGTCTTTTATTTTCTTAGGGTTCCGTGGCCCTTTGGGCTTCCCTTTGGATTTTCCCTGAGTCACGGCTAAGGTTTCTCCAGGAGCAACTGGCTCTGCTTTGCGCTTCTGCTTCAGACTGTAGTTTCCTCCTCCGGTTTCATGGGCGACTGTTTTGTGTTTGCCACTCCGGAGCCGATCCTCCTCTTCACCATTAGCATACTTGATGGAAATCTCCATCATTCGACTCAGAGACATTTCTCCGGTCCGACCGAACTTCAGATTCAACTCTTGATACTTGACGCCTTCTTTGAAGGCACAAACTGCTTGGTGATCAGACACATTCTCCTCCGTGTGATGCAACGTGATCCATCTCTGGATATAATCCCTCAAAGTTTCATTCGGCTTCTGCACACAAGATTGTAGCTCTGTCAACCCTGCTGGCCGCTTGCATGTTCCCTCAAATGTTCTGACAAACACCCGGGCAAGATCTTTCCAATTGTAAATGCTGCTGGGTGCTAATTGATTCAGCCATGCTCTGGCCGAGCCCTCCAACATCAGAGGAAGGTGTTTCATGGCCACTTCATCATTGTCGCTGCCAATCTGAACAGCCACTCGGTAGTCCTCAAGCCAAGTGTCAGGCTTGGACTCACCAGTGAACTTACTGACTCCAGTCGCCAACCTGAAGTTGGGAGGAATCACCGCGGCCCTTATGGCTCTGGTGGAGCACTCTGGACCTGAGACATGCACTCTGCTGCTGGTTGGTAAATCCCTATCATGACCTTCCCGGTGAGCTCTGTTTCTATCGACCAAACCCTGAACAAGAATAGATCTCGCATCAAAGCCCGGCTCCCTGGGGTCGACTGGAATCCTTCGCGCAACACTGTGAGGGCGTCTGTCATCATGCTGCCGACGCATGTATGACCCACTCCTTGGGGGAGGTGTGGGCACTCGACGATGATCCTCATGATCGAGTCGGTGATCATACTGCTCACGATTTCTGTACTGATCACGCCAGTCTCCATGTCCCTCACGCCTCGGGGGCGATCTTGGACTGTGAGCCGACTGGATTGTATCTGCCATAACGGACCAGCTATGGATCATATTCCGCGACTGTGACACGGCTGTATTCTGTTCTCCCACTGCTCGGAGTAAAGCTCTGATTTGCATTAGACCTCTGCCAGCTTCTGACTGGGAGGGCTGAATTGACTCTGCTATTCGAGCTGCAGCTGTAAGATTCTGGATCGGAGTTCGATATACCTGAGTCGGAGGTGGAAAGAGCTGACGTCGACTGGATTCTGGAACCCGCTGATGTGCACGCTTGTCGAGTACACGCTGGAGGTTCTCCAGTCGAGTGCGCTCAGCAAGGTTGGCCAGGCGTGCGTCCTCCAAGGCCCGGGCCTCGGGGGTTTCTCCAACGATAGGAGTGTGGAGTGCATCCATGTTCCGGCGGCGAAGTTCTTCCCTCTGCTGCGAAGAGAGGGGCTCGGGGAGGTACTCCTCATGGACATGCGACGGATCGCCTCCGCCGTCACCACCGTCGGCGTGAGGGAAGCCGGAGGACTGCGAGGTCCATCGACCATGAGGACCTCCGCCGCGGAATAACTGCTGTCGCACTCGGATGTAGTCTCTGTGGAGCCAGTTAACAGGTCGAACAGGCCGTAGAGTGTTTCGTCGGGCTCGATCGCCGCGACTTGAGGGGTGCCCGACTGGCGAGCCACCGCATGCCTCACCCACCGCTGAAGCCTTGACCGACCGGAACGCTTGCGCTGGCGGGCGACAGGGAGGGAGGAAGCTACTGGAGCCGACCGATACTGGGTCGACGGCTGCCGCAGGAGGACGCCGCGGACGCACGCACGAAAGTGCATTGCCCCGCGGACGGGGAGTGCATCGACGTCGACTGGGGCCTCCTGAAGCCAAGCGGAGACGTCGGCGACAAACACGAGCGCGACGATACGGATCTCGCGGCCCTCAGCCAAACCGCCGCCTGAAACCATGATGAAGGGGATCGGAAAAATTGCAACTTCTCGAACAAGTCGCTAAGACACCTGCCCCATGGTGGGCGCCAACTGTCGTGGTTCTAAGTCTGACAATAGAATGGGGGTAGGAATGTAGAGGCAAGATCCTAGCTATGGAGGAGTTGTACACGCAAGTTTTACGAGTTCAGGCCCTTCTCGGAGGAAGTAATAGCCCTACGTCTCGGAGCCCAGAGGCGGTCGACTGGATTATGAGCGTGTGAGTTACAGGGGGTGCGAACCTTTGTCCCAGATGAGGGGGTAGCTTATATAGAGTGCGCCAGGACCCCAGCTCCCCTCCGTTACATAGGATTCAATGTACATAAAGAGGTGGCATTACAGGTAACGCTTGTATTGAAGTGCTACAAATGATCATTAAATATATGAATAAATGCCCGACCGTTGCTGCGTGAAGCGGCTTTAGGTCTTCTTATATGTCAAGTGGTTTTATGGTCGAGTGACCTAGATAAAGAGAGATCTCCGAGTGAATGGTAGGTCGAGTGGACTTCACTCGACACCTTTGCTGGATCCCTTCTTCTGATTCTTGAACTACTTTGTTCTTAGGACAAGGATCTTAGGTAGGACGTATAGGTCAGGCCTATTACCCTACCCCAGGTTTGTGTCCTCATCACTTAACTCGAAACCGAGGATGGTTTCGCTTGAAGGGGAGAGGATGATACAACCAGGGTTAATGTTAACATTGTTGCTGCTCAAACATTGTCATGTGCCAAAGGATTACAGATCAAAGATATTTATGTGCCAAAAATATTTCAATTTATTGGAAATAATAACAAGGTTGAAGCTTTGGTTGCCACCACAAGTAAATATGCATGTCCAGCACAAGAGATGTGTTTGTTTGAGTCTTGGAGGTACAACGTTGGGTGTTCAAGCACGCATGCATTAGAGAGTCAAGGAGGACGTAAACATGCAAGTGGGTCCAACTATAGATTAATTAGTAACCAAACCATGTACGTGCATGAAAGAAATGACTCATACACTAGCATGTTTGATATTTAAAAGAAGGAGAGATATGGTTATGCAGCGAGCAAGCAACGGATTGAATGGCAGTGAAAGAGCTTATGGTTTCGTTCCAGATATAAAGTGTCCGTACTGGTTTAAAAAGGAAGCTATGAAGATTAACTTCCTAATTTTGTTCTTGCCTCACAAGGTAAATACTGATGTGATTAGGGTGGCCAGATCGTGGGACTTGCTTTGCTTATGTGCGACACGATGGGGTACATCTGGAGAGGCGAACGTGACTAGAGTCCAGAGGGTTATTTTAGTTATTAGCTTCTTCGGTCGGTCAATTGTTACCTTTTTAGTTTTAAGTCGGTTATTTATTTCTTTTGAGATATATTAGTTGTGTGCGATGCAAGTCATGTAAAACTATAAATAGTCGAGTTCGGTGAATGTAAAAAGCAGGTTGTTTTTTATGAAATAGACACAATGTGTTTTTCGGGGTAGAAAGTCGTATCAAGTTTTGGAGGGATCTTTAGAAAACCTCTATGTTGCGATTTCTCTTCGTGGAAATTGTTTTGCGTTGGATTCCTACGTCGAGATTGGTTTTCTCGTGCTGCACCGCAAGGTTCAAACCCTCTACTTCGTGTACATCGCGTGCGCAGGCGAGATGTTGCTACTGCTGGTGGTGGAGTGTCGTGAAAGTCCAGGTCGCAACAACAGATCAGATCTCGCTACGATTGGTCTATATCAGATTGTCAGCGAATGATGAAATCATCACCGATGGGTTCCGTAGTTTAGTCCGTGTGCGATGTTATTTGCTCTGTCTACACAATATCTATGTTCTATCTACAGAACATGATTGAATAACCAAATTCAATATCCAATTACATAAGTGACTATACACAACATTTGTAGACATGTAAATAAACAATTAAATACATACTAAACTAGGAGAAACAATCATCTAATCAGTTACTTCTTGTGACGCTACCGCCACTGCTCTGTGGCTCGATCCCTCGCCTGGGGTAGGACGAAGGCACTTCCTCATGTCAATGATCCGCTTGTACATCTCGTAGCTTGTGTACGCGTCCTTGGCTGCGTACTTGATGTGTTCTTCATCTAGTCTATGCACCCAGGCACTGTGACGGGCGGCATTGTTCTTCATGCACTCACCCATAATGTTCTTGTAGTAGGGCTCGATGATGACCGAGGGGAGGTCAACCAGCGAGTCCTTCTCCTTCTTGCTGCCCCAGGCCCTATACTGGGCTTGGATGTCGACAAGATTCTCGCAGGCCAAGCCTGAAGTCTCGAGCACCTTTAGATTGTTCTTGGTGTCCACCATAGCAAACATGTAGTGGAGGCTGTTGATAAACCTAATGAAATGCTAGCAAGGTCTTGTGGCCAGGCAGTAGCGGTAGACAAGGACGTGATGGCGCACGCACAACTGGGCGATGACAACCTTCTGATCATACCCGACACGATCGCTGGTGAACTCGAGGTCGAAGCCAACCACTTTGTGCCTATCCTTAGCAAGCAACTGCTCCATAGTGTCGATGAAGCTCTCCACCGAGACCGAATCGTTTGTGTGCACCACCAACAGGTCCTTTGATGCGGAGCATCTATCATCCCCATATACACTACGACAACTCCCCAAGACCCAAGTGCCCACATGTTGAGACCTCAAGCATACGCCATTGGACCTAAGGTGAACTCGCTCCTTTCCGAATCTTCCCTTTTCACATGTAAGACATGGATGCTACTTCAAGCGCGGACCTTGTGCATACTCAGGTACACCCGAGTAGACCATGGAGAGCCCAAGGACTAAGGCCAAGTGTGCGCGGGAGCGAAGGAAGGAGAAGGAAGTAGAGCCAGCTGCTACAACGGCCAGACATCCGGCCCGATCCCCGGAAATCCGGCTGCTTCCTATCCAGACAGCTCCGGAAGCGACCCCGATAGCCCGGACATCCGGCCCCATGCCCCGGACATTCGGTTCCTCCCGAAGCCCTGGAAATCCAGCCTCTTCGCCCGGACATCCGGCCCTGCCTATCCAGAGAGCACAGGAATCGGGCAACTCCAGCCCGGACATCCGGCCAGCGGCCAGGACATCCGGCTCTTCGTGAGCCGTCGGACATCCGGCCCCCAGTCCGGATATCCAGTACCTGCCTATGCGTAGAGAACGGGCCAAGGGCCCATGTATCCCCCCTTTCCACTTACCCCTTCGTGGGCTAACACTATATATAGACCCCCTCCTCCTCCTAGTTAGGGTCAGCATTGGTTTAGCTCATATGTTAGATAGAGCTTTGCTCATCCATACAGATCTGCTCCTTCAGAGAGACCGCGGCCCCTCTATGGAGAAGATCCCCCTTGGATTCAAGACCCCCTCTTGGTTGGCCCCATCAAGACCTCCTCTAGGAGAAGAACTGGTTAACTTTGTATCATCTTTTGTTGATCGTGGATCTTGTATCTCCTCTCGTGTTTCGAGGATCTAGCATAGGTGTGACCGTATCTCGTTGGTTTGAGTGTTTCTCTTGTGTTTTCCCTCGTGTTCTTCATGTTCTAAGTTGGGATCCGTTCCTTTCGTGAAATATCGGTCGTATAGGGTTCCATGCTACATCATCTTGGTATCATGAGCCACGCTGATCACGATTTCGGAGCCTCCCCCCTTTGTTTTCTAGACTTGTTTTGTTGATTTTGTCCCAAATTCAAAAATTCCCCACAAAAATACCCCCCCCCCAATTTTTTTTTGTGATTTGTTAGTGTGATGGAGTTTTATTGGATTTGATCCATGGATTTGCTTTGTTACGAGTGGATCTAGCTTTCCCCAATTTTCTCCACTTTCCATCCACGAAATCTCTCCAATTTTGCCCCCAAAATCATCAATTTTCGCCCCCAAAATCGAGTTCCTCGAGTTCATCCTCGGATTTGGAGCCCTAACATCCGGCTCGTAGCCCCGGACATCTGCCCCCCCCGGACATCCTGCCCATAGGCCCGGACATCTGGCTCCTGGAGCGCAATTCGCGTGTGGTTCTGGACATCAGGTCCCGGAAATCCGGCCCAAACCCCCGGATGTCCGGCCCCTGGGAATTCAGCCTGTCCCGTTTCACCGTTTTGACCATAACTAATTCATCCGGAGTCCGTTTTTGACGTTCTTTAGCTCATTTTGAAGCTATTGACATCCCCTGTCCCATAAAAATACAACCATCACCATTTGACTACATCAAATTTTTTGAGCATTGGCATCTTTGCATAGGGCTTCCACTATATCATCTGCATAACCACCACCGACTTCTGCAACCTAACCAATTTTGTTCCCCTTAGCATTTGAGGTTGTTTGAGTTGTGATTCGAGTCTCCTAAGGTGTTTCGGCTACTTATGGACGATTGCTTATTCATCAACCACCACCACCACCATAACTTCCGCATAGGCTTACCCATAATACACTTCCGCCACCCCAACTTAACCCAATTTTGTTTGTGTTGTGAGTTGTGTCTCCTAAGGTGTTTCGGATACTTAGGGACCGTGCTTCCAACTCCGACACCGTGTATAGTCCACCACCTTACCCTCCACTTCTACATTGCGTACTCCAAAACCCATCATTGCATTTCTGCAATCCCTTTGAGCTTACGCAAAACCACCACCGCTTTTCGCTAACACCACTTGACATTTGACATTTGAGATTTTGAGTTTGCGGTTTTTCTGTTTCCTAAGGTGTTTCGGCTAATTAGGGATGTTCGACATAGAGAACACCGCCACTCATCATCGCCTCGAGGTCGTCATCAACATTGACCAGTTCACCATTGACAAACCATTGACAGTAACCTTGACGACACCATTGTATATTACCCTTGCAATTGCATTGATAACCCCTAGCCCATTTTACGTCACTTGCGTATCGAGACTAGCCATTTGAGTATTGCCGGCAACGTTACTTGTGCAAATTAGTGATCAACAACTTCCATTGCATACATACCATATCATGTTGGTATCATCATATCATATCTTGTGTCACAAGGTTGTTCCCGCATATACACAATTGCTATCTTGGTTTGTGCATTTCGCAAAGTGGCCATACAAAAAAAAGAATAAGCTTTTAAGCAAAGAAAAAGATTGAACAAAAAGCTTGTAAGCAAGTGCCATAGCATCATACCACATTGCATATAACATTCTCATATCCGATCATCTTGGATCATCTTGAGAAAAACATCGGGAACCATATATACATAGCATAATTGTGATAGAAGTCGTTGCATTTTTGTCTCCTATCGGTTGTGCACAAGTGGCGTATCCGCCTATTGTGCAATCGTGCTAGCGTCTCTCTAGAGTTGTGCAACAAGAGCATTTTCTGTGGATTCCAAATTTTGAGCTCATTCCTTGGTTGCACGACCCCATTTACCTATCTGTGTGTGCGTTTTTGTGTGCCATTCATTGCTATTGGTCTATTGTTTCATTTGCAAATTTCTGAATCTCTTTCAACACTATTGACTCTTGCTAAAATTTTGCATCAAATTTTTGTGCCACTATCCTCACCGAGCTCCACCATAAGCCTTATTTGTGTAGGTTTGAGAAATTGGCAAGATCGGTACCAATTGTGCTATTTGCTTGTTACATTCTCGAGTGATCATTGATCCATCTTAAACATCGGTCAGGGTACATTTGGTATAGTTCTTCTCTTTCTCCCACTCATATTTGCTCGAGTTTTGTGATGGATAGGCAAGGCATTTCATCTCCGGTCTTCGACAACAACGACGACGCGAAGAACTACATCACAAAAGCGTCAATCTTCGATCTGTAATGACAAATACAAGGCGCACAATCAAGATTGCGAGAGCGCATCAACAGCCTCGCCATCGACATACGACACATTCCAAAGCACATACAAGAGACTACTTTGACAACAAGCTTTCCGCCCAAAAGAAGGAGGAAGATGCAAGGATGGAGGAGATTCGGACTTTGTTGGCCAAACGTTCTACCCCTTCATCATCCTCAAGGCGACGGCGAGCAAGTCGACCATCTTCGGAGCGCCCAAGTGATACAAGCGCAAGTCGTCCACATCCACATCTACATGGTGAGCATCATCACTTTCGTGATTCACATTATCATGAAGGGCAAGTCACAACCAAGCATCATGTGCACGACAACGATGAACAACATCTACTACGAGCTCAAGTGCAACACACCATCATCATGAAGCTGCTCCACAAGCGCAAACGTACAAGTCCCAAGAAGCCCTACTTAACGCCAAGGCCAAACTTCATGGCCACAAGAGAAGATCGCGAGACAAGCACCAGCAAGACGGAGCTACGGCTACAACAACCACTTCGGCATCTTTGCCAAGCGATATCAAGGCATCTTTGCCTCTGGACGTACGACATCTTCGCCTACTTCCCACGAGTACGCCTAGAACGACTTCATCAAGTCCAAGGCGACCAACTACGAGCGAGGGCAACACTTCCTTCTTCGGAAGCCCCTCAAGGAAGATGGCCGAGCATGGGAAATTCCCTTCGGTCATGGAGACGAGCAATGAGGTGCCTTCTACCTCTTGAGAATGCGTTGGTTTTCCCTTGAGGAGGAAAGGGTGATGCAGCAAAGTAGCGTAAGTATTTACCTCAGTTTTTGAGAACCAAGGTATCAATCCAGTAGGAGGTTACACACAAGTTGCCTCGTACCTACACAAACAAATAAGAACCTTGCAACCAACGCGATAAAGGGGTTGTCAATCCCTTCACGACCACTTGCAAAAGTGAGATCTGATAGAGATAATAAGATAAATATTTTTGGTATTTTTATGGTATAGATTGGAAAGTAAAGATTGCAAAATAAAAGATGGAAGGAATAGTAAATTGATAGGAACATAATATGATGGAAGATAGACCCAGGGGCCATAATTTATGGTGGGTGAACGAATTACTGTCGAGCAATTGATAGAAAAGCGCATAGTTATGTGAATATCTAGGCATGATCATGTATATAGGCATCACGTCTGTGACAAGTAGACCCAAACGATTCTGCATCTACTACTATTACTCCACACATCGACCGCTATCCAGCATGCATCTAGAGTATTAAGTTCATAAGAACAGAGTAACGCGTTAGGCAAGATGACATGATGTAGAGGGATAAACTCAAGCAATATGATATAAACCCCATATTTTTATCCTCGATGGAAACAATACAATACATGCCTTGCTGCCCCTGCTGTCACTGGGAAAGGACACCGCAAGATTGAGCCCAAAGCTAAGCACTTCTCCCATTGCAAGAAAGATCAATCTAGTAGGCCAAACCAAACTGATAATTCAAAGAGACTTGGAAAGATAATTAAATCATGCATAAAAGAATTTAGAGAAGAACCAAATATTGTTCATAGATAATCTTGATCATAAACCCACAATTCATCGGATCTCGACAAACACACCGTAAAAAAATTACATCGAATAGATCTCCAAGAAGATCGAGGAGAACTTTGTATTGAGATCCAAAGAGAGAGAAGAAGCCATCTAACTAATAACAATGGACCCGAAGTTCTGTGGTAAACTACTCACACATCATCGGAGAGGCTATGGTGTTGATGTAGACGCCCTCCATGATCGATTCCCCCTCCGGCGGAGCGCCGAAAAAGGCCCCAAGATGGGATCTCACGACCACAGAAGGTTGCGGCGGTGGAAATAGGGTTTCGTGTTGCTCTTGGATGTTTTCAGGGTATATGAGTATATATAGGCGAAAGAAGTAGGTCGGTGGATCCACGAGGGGCCCATGAGGGTGGGGGGCACACCTACCCCCTGGGCGCGCCCTCCTGCCTCGTGGCTTCCTCGTTGCTTCCTTGACGTCCACTCCAAGTCTCCTGGAATGCGTTTGTTCCAAAAATAACTCTCCCGAAGGTTTCATTCCGTTTGGACTTCAGTTGGTATTCCTTTTCTATGAAACACTGAAATAGGCAAAAAAACAACAATTTGCACTGGGCCTTCAGTTAACAGGTTTGTCCCAAAAATAATATAAAAGTGCATAATAAAGCCCATTAAACGTCCAAAACAGATAATATAATAGCATGGAACAATAAAAAACCATAGATACGTTGGAGACATATCAAGCATCCCCAAGCTTAATTCCTGCTCGTCCTCGAGTAGGTAAATGATAAAAACAATGTTTTTGATGTGGAATGCTACCTAGCATATTTTTCAATGTAATTTTCTTTATTGTGGCATGAATGTTCAGATCCGAAAGATTCAAGACAAAAGTTTAATATTGACATAAAAACAATAATACTTCAAGCATACTAACAAAGCAATCATGTCTTCTCAAAATAACATGGCCAAAGAAAGTTATCCCTACAAAATCATATAGTCTGGCTATGCTCTATCTTCATCACACAAAGTATTTAATCATGCACAACCCCGATGACAAGCCAAGAAATTGTTTCATGCTTTTGATGTTCTCAAACCTTTTCAATCTTCACGCAATACATGAGCGTGAGCCATGAACATAACACTATATGTGGAATAGAAGGGTGGTTGTGGACAAGACAAAAAAGAGAAGATAGTCTCACATCAACTAGGCGTATCAACGGGCTATGGAGTTTCCCATCAATAGATATCAATGTGAGTGAGTAGGGATTGCCATGCAACGGATGCACTAGAGCTATAAGTGTATGAAAGGTCAAAAGAAACTACCTGGGTGTGCATCCAACTCGTTTGCTCACAAATACCTAGGTCATTTTGAGGAAGCCCATCATTGGAATATACAAGCCAAGTTCTATAATGTAAAATCCCCACTAGTATATGAAAGTGACAACATAGGAGACTCTCTATCATTAAGATCATGGTGCTACTTTGAGGCACAAGTGTGGTATAGTAACATTGTCCCTTCTCTCTTTTTCTCTCATCCTTTATTTTTATTTTGATTTTTATTTGGGCCATTTTCTCCCTTTTTTATGGCCTCCTTTTTTTCTTTTTTTCTTTTTGTCCAGAGTCTCATCCCGACTTGTGGCGGAATCATAGTCTCCATCATCATTTCCTCACTTGGGACAATGCTCTAATAATGATGATCATGACACTTTTATTTACTTACAACTCAAAAATTACAACTCAATACTAGAACAAAATATGACTCTATGTGAATGCATCCGGCGGTGTACCGGGATATGCAATGAATCAAGAGTGACATGTATGAAAGAATTATAAAGCAATATGACAATGATGAAGCGTGTCATAATAAACGGAACGGTGGTAAGTTGCATGGCAATATATCTCGGAATGGCTATGGAAATGCCATAATAGGTAGGTATGGTGGCTGTTTTAAGGAAGGTATATGGTGGGTGTATGATACAGGCGAAAGGTGCGCGGTATTATAGAGGCTAGCAATGGTGGAAGGGTGAAAGTGCGTATAATCCATGGACTCAACATTAGTCATAAAGAACTCACATACTTATTGCAAAAAACTATTAGTTATCGAAATGAAGTACTACGTGCATGCTCCTAGGGGGATAGATTGGTAGGAAAAGACCATCGCTAGTCCCCGACCGCCACTCATAAGGAAGACAATCAATAAATAAATCATGCTCCGACTTCATCACATAATGGTTCACCATACGTGCATGCTACGGGAATCACAAACTTTAGAACAAGTATTTCTCAAATTCACAACTACTCAACTAGCATGACTCTAATATCACCATCTTCATATCTCAAAACAATTATCAAGTATCAAACTTCTCATAGTATTTGATGCACTTTATATGATAGTTTTTATTATACCCATCTTGGATGTTCATCATATTAGGACTAATTTTATAGCCAAAGGAAACTACCATGCTGTTCTAAAAGAATCTCAAAATGATATAAGTGAAGCATGAGAGATCAACTATTTCTATAAAATAAAATCACCACCGTGCTCTAAAAAGATTTAAGTGAAGCACTAGAGCAAAATTATCTAGCTCAAAAGATATAAGTGAAGCACATAGAGTATTCTAATAAATTCCGATTCATGTGTGTCTCTCCAAAAGGTGTGTACAGCAAGGATGATTGTGGTAAACTAAAAAGCAAAGACTCAAATCATACAAGACGCTCCAAGCAAAACACATATCATGTGGTGAATAAAAATATAGCCTCAAGTAAAGGTACCGATAGACGAAGACGAAAGAGGGGATGCCTTCCGGGGCATCCCCAAGCTTAGGCTTTTGGTTTTCCTTGAATTTTACCTTGGGGTTCCTTGGGCATCCCCAACCTTAGGCTCTTGCCACTCTTTATTCCATAATCCATCAAATCTTTACCCACAACTTGAAAACTTCACAACACAAAACTCAACAGAAAATCTCGTGAGCTCCGTTAGTATAAGAAAACAAATCACCACCATAAGGTACTGTAATGAACTCATTATTTATTTATATTGGTGTTAAGCCTACTGTATTCCAACTTCTCTATGGTTCGTACCCCCGATACTAGCCATAGATTCATCAAAATAAGAAAACAACACACGAAAAACAGAATCTGTCAAAAACAGAACAGTCTGTAGTAATCTGGATCAAACGTAACTTACGTAACTGCAAAAATTCTGAAATAAATTGGTGGACGTGAGGAATTTGTATGTTAATCATCTTCAAAAAGAATCAACCTAAAAACACTCTCCAGTAAAAAATGGCATCTAATCTGGTGAGCGCTAAAGTTTCTGTTTTTTACGGCAAGATCATAAAGACTTCACACAAGTCTTCCCAAAGGTTCTACTTGGCACAAACACTAATTTAAAACATAAAAACACTTCTTAACAGAAGATAGATGAATTATTTATTACTAAAAAGAACCAAAAATCAAGGAACAATAATAAAATTGGGTTGCCTCCCAACTAGCGCTATCGTTTAACGCCCCTAGCTAGGCATTGAGATTTCGACGATGCTCACGCGAATGACAAGAATTGAAGCACAAAAAAAGCATCATATAGCATGTGAAAAACACATCTAATTCTAACATACTACTTCCTATGCATAGGCATCTTATAGGCAAACAAATTATCATAGCAAGCAAAAATTAGCATATGTAAGGAAGAAGAAAGAGACGATAGCAATCTCAACCTGAAGAGAGGTAATTTAGTAACATGAAAATTTCTACAACCATATTTTCCTCTCTCATAATAATTACATGTAGGATCATAAGCAAATTCAAAAACATAGCTATCATATAAAATATTTTCAACACGATCCACGTGCATGCGAAGTTGACACTCTTCCAAAATAGTGGTATTATCGTTAACTAAAGTCATGACCTCTCCAAACCCACTTTGATAAAAAATACCATAAGATTGAACATTATCCAAATATGTGGGATCTAAATTTGACACTATTCCAAACCCACTTTCAATATTATTTCAAACACTATTATCAATCTCATAATTATAATGGGGCTTAAATAAATTTTGAAGATCGAAAGAAGAATCACCCCAATCATGATCATTGCAACAAATAGTAGTCATAGCAAAACTAGCATCCCCAAGCTTAGGGTTTTGCATATTATTAGCACAACTGACATCAAGATAATTTATAGTAACATCATTGCAATCATGCTTTTCATCAAAGGAACTACCAAGTATGGGTGCAATAGCAACGATCTCATGTTTAACATAAGGAACTATAGCAAATTCATCTTCATAAATATTGGCATTATGGCCATAAGAATAGCAAACATCATGTTCAACAAGGGATATTTCAATCAAATCGTCGGAATCATAATTATCTATAGATTCCTGCATATTATTATTTTCTTCCTAAGCAACGGTCATTCTCTCAATAAATTCCTTAACATAGGCATTATGAGCATAGTTTTCATAGCAATATTTAAGTATGTCGGAATTTTCAGATTTGTAGAGAGTAATATTATACTTTTCAATCAAAGAAGCAACTTCATGAGCACCCTTAAAAACGACAAATTATTCAATTTGTTCGATATCTTAGTAACTATAAACACCCTTTCCATAAGAAGATAAGATTTCATTATCATTAAACTCACATAGGTAGGGAAGGTGTTTTTTAGGGTTCTTAGAGCAACAAGTCATAAATTTCAAAAAGATTCCAACCATTTCATAGCAAACTATTTATTTGATACCATAAGAGCTTCCCCTTTTCAGACAAACAATGACGCACAAAATCAGCATGCTCATCTAAAGATTTCCCATCAACTAGGCTAGTTGGGGTTTCAGCACGAGTGCATAAGGATCGAAGATGATCCAAGTAGAACACTTTAAGAGGATCCATATCAATAGATTTTTAGCAAGCAAAGATGCAAGCAAATAGAGGGCACATGGAAAGAAATAAAAAGACATACATGAAGAAGGCGAAGAAAAGGCACAGGTGAAGTGGGAGAGAGGAAAACGAGAGGCAAATGGCAAATAATGTAATGCGAGGGATAAGAGTTTGTGATGGGTACTTGGTATTTCTTGGCTTGGCGTAAGCCTCCCCGGCAACGGCGCCAGAAATCCTTCTTGCTACCTCTTGAGCATGCATTGGTTTTCCCTTGAAGAGGAAAGGGTGATGCACCAAAGTAGCATAAGTATTTCCCTCAGTTTTTGAGAACCAAGGTATCAATCCAGTAGGAGGTTACACGCAAGTTGATTGTACCTACACAAACAAATAAGAACCTTGCAACCAACACGATAAGGGGGTTGTCAATCCCTTCACGGCCACTTGCAAAATTGAGATCTGATAGAGATAATAATATAAATATTTTTGGTATTTTTATGATATAGATTGGAAAGTAAAGATTGCAAAATAAAAGACGGAAGAAATAGTAAATTGATAGGAAGATAATATGATGGAAGATAGACCCGGGGGCCATAGGTTTCACTAGTGGCTTCTCTCAAGATAGCATAATTTACGGTGGGAGAACAAATTATTGTCGAGCAATTGATAGAAAAGCGCATAGTTATGAGAATATCTAGGCATGATCATGTATATAGGCATCACGTCCACGACATGTAGACGAAACAATTCTGCATCTACTACTATTACTCCACACATCGACCGCTATCCAGCATGCATCTAGAGTATTAAGTTCATAAGAATAGAGTAACGCATTAGGCAAGATGACATGATGTAGAGGGATAAACTCAAGCAATATGATATAAACCCCATCTTTTTATTCTCAATGGCAAGAATACAATATGTGCCTTGCTTCCCTGCTGTCACTGGGAAAGGACACCGCAAGATTGAACCCAAAGCTAAGCACTTCTCCCATTGCAAGAAAGATCAATCCAGTAGGCCAAACCAAACTGATAATTCAAAGAGACTTGCAAAGATAATTAAATCATGCATAAAAGAATTCAGAGAACAACCAAATATTGTTCATAGATAATCTTGATCATAAACCCACGATTCATCGGATCTCGACAAACACACTGCAAAAGAATTACATCAAATAGATCTCCAAGAAGATCGAGGAGAACTTTGTATTGAGATCCAAAGAGAGAGAAGAAGCCATCTAGCTAATAACCATGGACCCGAAGGTCTGTGGTAAACTACTCACACAACATCGGAGAGGCTATGGTGTTGATGTAGAAGCCCTCCGTGATCGATTCCCCCTCTGACGGAGCGCCGGAAAAGGCCCTAAGTTGGGATCTCATGGGTATAGAAGGTTGCGGCGGTGGAAATAGGGTTTCGTGGTGCTCTTGGATGTTTTCATGGTATATGAGTATATATAGGCGAAAGAAGTAGGTCTGTGGAGCCACAAGGGGCCCATGACGGTGCGGGCGCGCCTACCCCCCCCCCCCCCCCGGGCACGCCCTCCTGCCTCGTGGCTTCCTCATTGCTTCCTTGACGTCCACTCCAAGTCTCTTGGATTGTGTTTGTTCCAAAAATAACCCCCCCGAAGGTTTCCTTCCGTTTGGACTCCGTTTGATATTCCTTTTCTGCGAAACACTGAAATAGGCAAAAACAGCAATTTGCACTGGGCCTTCCGTTAATAGATTAGTCCCAAAAATAATATAAAAGTGCATAATAAAGCCCATTAAAATCCAAAACAGATAATATAATAGCATGGAACAATAAAAAATTATAGATACGTTGGAGTCGTATCAATGCCACATCATATGGGCCTCCAACAACAAGACGGCGACAAGAAGGTCGAGCTAGGGCAATCCCCTTCGACTACGGCGACATGCATGAACCTCTTCAACAACATGAAGACGATGCCCGTATTGGACTCCTACTCCAAGTCAAGCTACGAGACCGCACATGAGACATTATCTTTGGTCTCGGAGGAGAGTGATGTTTGGCCACATCCAACGGCATTCATCTTTGGAGGCGTTATGGATGAGGAGGTTGATGTAGGGTGGAACCCTATACGGCCGATCTTTCACGAAAGGAGCGGATCCCAACTAAGAATACGAGGGGAAACACGAGGAAAAACACGAGAGAATCACTCAAACCAACAAGATTCCATTACACATGTGCTAGATCATCGAAACACAAGAGGAGATACAAGATCCAAAGTCAACAAAGAACGATACAAAGAGTAACCGGTTCTTCTCCGTGAGGAGGTATTGATGGGGCCACCCAAGAGGGGGTCTTGAATCCGCTTGGAAGGATCTTCTCCAGTGGAGGCGCGATCTCCGAGGAGAAGGTAACCAAGTGGATGAGCAAAGCTCTCACACAAAAATGAGCTAATCCTTTACTAACCCTAACTAGGAGGAGGGGGTGTCCTATTTATAGTCATAGTGCAAATGGAGGCGAAGTGAAGGGGTACACGGGCCTCAACCCGCATCTGGGCACAGCCAGGGACCAGACGTCCGCTGGGCACCGGACGTCCGCAGAAAGTGTTCCGTGGTCGGGATACCGGACGTCCGGAAGTCTCAGACTTCCGTTAATATTGCAGGACGTCCAGTGCGGGGTCGGACGTCCGCTCGCTGGGAGGGATGTAGCTGGCATAGGCTGGTCTTCAGGTGTCAGTCGTCCGCCGAGGGTCGGACGTCCGCTCGCCGTGAGAGGCCGGTTGTCCGGTGTTGTCTGGACGTTCGCTCGCTGGAGCTTCTTCGGTAGTTCCTTGTACTTGGTGTCCTCGCCATCTTGTCTATGGTCTTTCTCTTTGTTCTTAGTCATGCATAGAACATATATTTGAGGTAGTAGCCACGTCTCACATATGGAAAGTGATGGTTCGAAGAGGAGCGAGTTCACCTTGTGTCCAATCGTTTATGTTCGAAGTCTCGTCATATGTCCTCTTGGGGCTTGGAGAGTAGTCAGAGTGTACATGGGGATGAACATGGGATGCTCCGCATCATCTCCTCCCCCTTGGGAAAGATCCGACCTCGGATCATGATCCTCATCACCATGGAAACGTTTGTCGTGGACAAACTTGTAGTTGGACAGAGTTGAAAACATGGCGCAATCAAAGTACTCCAAGGTGTCTCCGATATGTGATACATGCAAAATGAGCAAACACAAAGTGCACTTGGAAATACGATGGTTAGCGCGCACAAATTGTCCATCATAGAAGAATGAGTCCGTGAGGAAAGATTGTTCATGACAAAGCGCATGAAGCTTATCAAGATGATATAGAAGGATATGCAAAGCATTGATGGGAGCAAAAGCATTCATTGTGCACACAAATGTGTTGTGAATATGATCAATGCAACCACGGTGCAAAATTATGTCATAGTGAGACGGTTTATCAATAGCATGAATATGGCAATGGATGCTCAAGATGATTATGTTATCATGCAATTGATGATAGGCAATGTGATCATTATGTATGAAAATGCCATCAAGAAAGATCACAACAAATTTGCTAAGAAAATGCACAAGCTCATATATCATGGATGACATGGGAATACAAGATGCAACAAAGCAATCATAAGGTGAGTCAATCCATGCATAAGATGCAAACTTGTGGTGACTATGATATGTCCATCGAGCATGACATGTGTGAGCACAATCAACAAATATGGAGGTGTTGGTGTACCAAATCTCGATGTCGTGGCATGAGAGGAGTTCCGAAGGTACATCCAATAAGTCCGAGCGTTCCTCAATGCGAAGGTCCATAGAGTCAATCTCCAAGGCCGGTCCTCCCTCCAATAGATGTATCATGTAGAAAAGAAGAAGGAGACAACAATGAAAGAATGACCCATCCAATATGCGTATTTGAGGATGGCTCAAAGGGAAGGAATTCACCTTTATGAGAATGTCGACAATGTTGGTGTTGTGCATTGTGTACGCCTTCACATGACCAAAGTGTCTTGTGATGGTGCCTCCTTGTGAATCCTTCAAAACGAAAGAACATGGCAAACACTCGGAAAAACAAATGAGGTTAGCGTAAATGCAAAGCCTATCATTCGTGTGGTAAGATACCTGTCGGTGTCAAAACCGGCGGATCTCGGGTAGGGGGTCCCGATCTGTGCGTCAAGGTCGGATGGTAACAGGAGACAAGGGACACTTTATTTTACCCAGGTTCGGGCCCTCTCGATGGAGGTAAAACCCTACTCCTGCTAGATTAATATTGATGATATGGGTAGTACAAGAGTAGATCTACCACGAGATCAAGGAGGCTAAACCCTAGAAGCTAGCCTATGGGTATGATGATGGTTATGATGTGTTCGTCCTACGGACTACAACCCTCCGGTGTATATAGGCACCGGATAGGGTTAGGGTTACACAGAGTCGGCTACATTGGTAGGAGATCTTGAATATCCGCACGCCTAGCTTGCCTTCCACGCCAAGGAAAGAACCTTCCGGACACGGGATGGAGTCTTCAATCTTGTATCTTCATAGTCCTGGAGTCCCGCTGAAGATATAGTTCGGCTATCCAAACACCCCCTAATCCAGGACTCCCTCAGTAGCCCCTGAACCAGGCTTCAATGACGACGAGTCCGGCGCGCAAATTTTCTTCGGCATTGCAAGGCGGGTTCCTCCTCCAAATTCTTCAAGAAGATAATAAACACCAAAAAATAGTGTCCGGCTCTGCAAAACAAGTTTCCACGTATTGCCATATAGAGAATAATACAAACACAAATCAAATCTACTGACGTATTCCGCAGTGCGTCATAACACTGCGACCAAGCCTTCTGTATGGATTATTTTTTGTTGTTCCACCGCAGTACGTTCAACGAGGCGGTTTCCTTGGCACGTCTTGTCGAAGCAGAGATCGTGTGCCCCCTTTAACGGGATTCTCATTAATACGGACGTGGGTAACCCAACCGCGCCATTTACCACGGCGTGTGAGCGGCAAGCGAGTTTTATTAGGTAGGTGGGGACGCATAACGGCATCAGCCTATATAAGGGGATAAAGATCCACCTCTTTCACCTACGCCTTCTTCCTCCTTTGCCCATCCATCTCCTGCGCACTCAAGCTCCAATGCCCAAGTTCGCTCTTTCTTCCCCAACCTGCTCCAGCGATGTCCGGAGCGGGTGGCAAGTGGATGGCTTCCTCCGTTATGGAGGATCAAATCAAAAAGCTTAGGAAGGCCGGATATCTGTCCAAGGACATCCCGCACCGGCTTCCCGATGCGGGGCAGCTTCTTCCCACCCCAAGGCCCCATGAGAGGGTAGTTTTTCTCCCCCATTTCCTCCGCGGACTCGGTTTTCCACTTCACCCTTTTGTCCGGGGGCTCATGTTCTACTACGGCCTGGACTTCCACGATCTGGCCCCGAACTTTATCCTCAATATCTCGGCGTTTATCATCGTGTGTGAGGCCTTTCTCCGCATCCGCCCCCACTTCGGCCTCTGGCTCCAGACCTTCAACGTCAAGCCCAAGGTGGTGTCCGACACCCAGGCAGAGTGCGGAGGTGTTATGGCCGGAAAAATGGCCAACGCACTCTGGTTCGATGGCTCCTTTGTGGAGTCCTTAAAGGTGTGGTGGCAGGCAGGGTGGTTTTACATCACCGAGCCACGCGACTCGAAATGGGTCGCCGCCCCTGAGCTCCGATCCGGACCCCCCACGCGGCTCATGTCCTGGAAAGAGACGGGCCTATCATGGGGCAACGAAGAAGAGGTGACCGGACTGCAAACTTGCATCCGGTCCCTGATGAACGAGCCCATCCGGCATGTCAACATCATCCAGGTCATGTTCGTTCGCCGGATCCTCCCGTGTCAAGAACGGGAGTTCACTTTGTGGGAATTCGACCCGGCGCAGCACCAAACCCTCAATAGGCTCTTCGACACAACGTATGAAGACGTCTGGAAGGTGCTAACCAAAGGCGCCGAGTGCCCCACATCCGCTTCCGAGGACCGCGGATACAGCTCGCAGCGCAACGCTGGCGAGGTAGGCTATTTATACCTTTCACAGGTTCGTTAAGCTTTTCTACATAGATTAACTCTATGTGGGATCTAAAAACTCCCTTTGCCTTTGACAGGCGTGGCTGAAGATAGCCGGACCAATCAACTGTCCGGCTCCTCTGCCCAAAGACCCAGCCCCAGCTCTCTTAGAGAAGCTGCTGGCTCCGGCGCCCTATGTGGTGCCGGAGAAGAAGGTCAAGAAGAAGACCACCGGGACTCGAAAGAGTGCCCGCAATGTGGTGGTGTCGAGCTCGTCATCTGGCGAGTCTGCGACGCCCTCCTCTCGTGAAAACGAGGAGGAGGAACAAGGAAGCTCTCCCCCTCCATCGAGGGGAGCGAAAAAGAAGAAGGCCGCCCCAACAGGGGAGGCTGAGGGGTCGAGGAAAAGGAAGACCCCTCCGCCGGACTACTCCCACAACGCCGAAGAGGGCGGAAAGGAGTGGCCGGACAGAACCAAGCGTCTGGCGACATCGTAAGTATTCACATACCAGAATGACTCATAGTATCTTCAAGTGCGCAGCTTACCCTAATGTCGAATGCTATTTGCGCAGCCCGCCCCGAGCCGCACTTGATGATTCATCGAGCGGCTCCCTGGATTCGTCGAACATGAACTCTGTCCCGCCCGCAGTCTCCCCCAGCGGGGCGGACGATGCCAAAGCGGCGTCCCGCCGAACAGGGCAGGAGGAGGTGGTCCTAGAGGAGCCGCAAGGCAATCCTCAGGACCCCAGGAGTAAAGGGGATGAACCCCCCCCAGGGCTCCCAGTCCGGCTTTGTGCCGGACACCGCGCCAGACTCAACCGTCCTGGCTCGCGGTGGGCGAACTCCTTCCAAGAGGAGTAGGCCGTCTGAGCCGGCGACCTCTGTCCAACCAGAGGCGCCGGATAGTCTGTTGGAGGCGCTTGAAGGCGCCACCATCGACGAGGAGCACCGTACTATTATGAGTGCGGTGGTCCAAAGGGTTCAGTCCGCCAAGAGCGGACTGAATGAAGCTTGCGCTAGCCTTCTAACAGGCTTCCAGGTAAGCAAAAAATATGCTAAATTCATTATCGTATAGACAGTAGCCCCTGATGCTCTGTTCGGTGTTCGGAAAGAAAAGCTGAATAGAGGATCCTACAATTTTCGCAGGAGTCTAATGAAAAGTCTAATATGCGTATGCAGGCTTCCCTGCTGTCCACCGCCGCACTGACTGCGCAGGTGGAAGTCCTGAAAAAGGACCTCGAGCGGTCCGAGCAAGAGCTCGGCCTTGCCAAAAGGCAGCTCGTGGAAAAGGAAGGTAAGAAATACCCCTTACAAGGAAAAGAAAAAAAGAAAAGGGGTGCCTATAGAGAGGCTTGATTGCAAAAAGAAATAACAGGATTGCACTGCTTATTGTAGGGGCCACAACCGAGGCGGCTACCCTGAAGCAGGCGCTGGCTGAGGCCGAGAGGAAAGCGGCCGAGGAGCGCGCCGAGCGAGAAAAGCTTGGGGTCCAAGTCGGTGAGGTGCAGCAAGAGCTGCAAGCTCTCATGAAGAAACATGAGGGCTTGGAGCTTGAGGCAAAAACGCAAGCATCCGAGCTCGCGTCGGCTGTTGAGACCACCAAGAGTGCCAAGGCCGAAGCCCAAAAGGCCCTCCAAGAGTTGGAGGATGTGAAAAAGATAGCAGCGGATAAGGCATTCTTAATGCAAAGTAGGAATATAAAGGTGAAATACCTATTGCTTACCCGAATCCGGAGTTCTCCAGGGGCGTTCTTCGATCTTCGCCGCAGCGCATCCGACGCCGCCGCATTCTACCGAGCTGAAGAGGACAGCTCAACGGAGAGTGTGTTCTGGTCTCAGTATTCTGAGGCCGGACACCCTGTGCCCTTAAGCGATCAGCTGAAGCAGCTGGCCGAGCTCCACAAGGCGGCCGAACAGGCCATGAAGGGCTTACTAGTTCGGTTGTGGCCTGGAGAGGCCCTGCCTGGGAGCTACTTTGGGCTGGTGCGGCGGCTGGTGGAGGCCTGTCCACGGCTTGAGGTCATCAAGCGCTCCGTCTGCATAGAAGGTGCCCGGAGGGCCCTTGCCCGTGTAAGGGTACACTGGGGCAAGCTGGACGGAGAGAAGCTGGTGAAGGACGGGCCACCGCAGGGGAAGGAGCATCGCAAGCCCGAGAACTAATACAAGGAAGTTCTGGCTGGAGCTCGCCTTGTCGCGGATGAATGTGCCAAAGATGTAATATTTCAATGAACTTGCTCGTTTGTATCCTGTGCGCTGAAAACTTGTTCATATGCGCTTAAGCAATGCATTCTGAATTTAAAATATTATTTTCTGTGCGGCCGTTTATCAATAACTGAGAGATGGCGAGTCGTCGGCTTCTGCCCCCATGCAACTAGTGCTGGGGTGTTCGAGATAAACCTGAGGGCTCTTGTTCCCATAGTTGGGTCCTTCGAGGGAGGCGCTCAGCACAGTGAACCAGGCGATCGGACTATAATGCTTGAACACTCTCACTTAGCCATAGAACGTTATAATTTTAAATTTCGGCGAAGCCCCTAGTTCGGAAGGCCGAATTCGGGGCACTATCCACGCCTTTAGCCGGACTTAACCAGCTCTCCACTCGAAGCGGCATAAGCCTTTAGGGACTCGAAAAACCTCTCGAACAGCGACCGGTCTCGCGCCTTATCATGACAGTCTGTTTTAGCTTTCTCCACTGAGGTGCTCATGAAGGAAATATGCCCTAGAGGCAATAATAAAGTTATTATTTATTTCCTTACATGTCATGATAAATGTTTATTATTCATGCTAGAATTGTATTAACTGGAAACATAATACATGTGTGGATACATAGACAAACAGAGTGTCACTAGTATGCCTCTACTTGACTAGCTTGTTAATCAAAGATGGTTAAGTTTCCTAACCATGGACAAAGGAGTTGTCATTTGATTAACAAGGTCACATCATTAGTTGAATGATCTGATTGACATGACCCATTCCATTAGCATAGCACCCGATCGTTTAGTATGTTGCTGTTGCTTTTATCCATGACTTATACATGTTCCTTTGACTATGAGATTATGCAACTCCCGTTTGCTGGAGGAACACTTTGGGTGCTACCAAACGTCACAACGTAACTGGGTGATTATAAAGGAGTACTACAGGTGTCACCAAAGGTAGATGTTGGGTTGGCGTATTTTGAGATTAGGATTTGTCACTCCAATTGTGGGAGAGGTATCTCTGGGCCCTCTCGGTAATGCACATCACTTAAGCCTTGCAAGCATTGCAACTAATGAGTTAGTTGCGGGATGATGTATTACGGAACGAGTAAAGAGACTTGCCGGTAACGAGATTGAACTAGGTATTGGATACCGACGATTGAATCTCGGGCAAGTAACATACCGATGGACAAAGGGAACAACGTATGTTGTTATGCGGTCTGACCGATAAAGATCTTCGTAGAATTTGTAGGAGCCAATATGGGCATCCAGGTCCCGCTATTGGTTATTGGCCGGAGACGTGTCTCGGTCATGTCTACATTGTTCTCGAACCGTAGGGTCCGCACGCTTAAGGTTTCGATGACAATTATATTATGAGTTTATGAGTTTTGATGTACCGAAGGAGTTCGGAGTCCCGGATGAGATCGGGGACATGACGAGGAGTCTCGAAATGGTCGAGACGTAAAGATCGATATATTGGACGACTATATTCGGACATCGGAAAGGTTTTGAGTGATTCGGGTATTTTCGGGAGTATCGGGTTGTTACGGGATTACGGGAGAAGTAATGGGCCTTGATGGGCTTTAGTGGGAAGAGGAAAAAGGCTGCTGCGCCCCCCTCCCCTCTAGTCCGAATTGGACTAGGGAAAAGGGGGCCGGCCACCTTTCCTACTCCTCCACTTCCTTCTCCCTTCCTCCCCTCTTGATGGACTCCTACTAGGACTTGGAGTCCTAGTAGGACTCCCATCCTGGCCGCACCAATAGCCTTGGCCGGCCTCCTCCTCCTCCATCCTTTATATACTGAGGCAGGGGGCACCCCATGGACACACAAGTTGATCTTCGTGATCGTTCCTTAGCCGTGTGCAGTGCCCACCTCCACCATATTCCAACTCGGTCATATCGTTACGGTGCTTAGGCGAAGCCCTGCGACGGTAGAACATCAAGATCGTCACCACGCCGTTGTGCTGACGGAACTCCTCCCCGACGCTTTGCTGGATCGGAGCCCTGGGATCGTCATCGAGCTGAACGTGTGCCAAGAACTCGGAGGTGCCGGAGTAACGGTGCTTGGATCGGTCGGATCGTGAAGACGTACGACTACATCAACCGCGTTGATATAACGCTTCCGCTTTCGGTCTACGAGGGTACGTAGACAACACTCTCCCCTCTCGTTGCTATGCATCACCATGATCTTGCGTGTGCGTAGGAATTTTTTTGAAATTACTACGTTCCCCAACAGTGGTATCAGAGCCTAGGTTTTTTATGGTTTGATGTTATTTGCACGAGTAGAACACAAGTGAGTTGTGGACGATACAAGTCATACTGCCTACCAGCATGTCATACTTTGGGTCAGCGGTATTGTTGGATGAGACGACCCGGACCAACCTTACGCGTACGCTTACGCGAGACCGGTTCCCTCGACGTGCTTTGCACACAGATGGCTTGCGGGAGACTGTCTCACCAACTTTAGTTGAACCGAGTATGGCTACGCCCGGTCCTTGAGAAGGTTAAAACGAAGTCTATTTGATGAAGTATCGTTGTGGTTTTGATGCGTAGGTGAGATTGGTTCTTGCTTCAGCCCGTAGCAGCCACGTAAAATTTGCAACAAACAAAGTAGAGGACGTCTAACTTGTTTTTGCAGGGCATGTTGTGATGTGATATGGTCAAGACATGATGCTAAATTTTATTGTATGAGATGATCATGTTTTGTAACCGAGCTATCGGCAACCGGCAGGAGCCGTATGGTTGTCGCTTTATTGTATGCAATGCAATCGCCCTGTAATGCTTTACTTTATCACTAAGCGGTAGCGATAGTCGTAGAAGCAAAAGATTGGCGAGACGACAACGATGCTACGATGGAGATCAAGGTGTCGCGCCGGTGACGATGGTGATCATGACAGTGCTGCGGAGATGGAGATCACAAGCACAAGATGATGATGGCCATATCATATCACTTATATTGATTGCATGTGATGTTTATCTTTTATGCATCTTATCTTGCTTTGATTGACGGTAGCATTAGAAGATGATCTCTCACTAATTATCAAGAAGTGTTCTCCCTGAGTATGCACCATTGTGAAAGTTCTTCGTGCTAAGACACCACGTGATGATCGGGTGTGATAGGCTCTACGTTCAAATACAACGGGTGCAAAACAGTTGCACACGCGGAATACTCAGGTTATACTTGACGAGCTATGCATATAAGATATGACCTCGGAACACGGAGACCGAAAGTTCGAGCGTGAATCATATAGTAGATATGATCAACATAATGATGTTCACCATTGAAACTACTCCATCTCGCGTGATGATCGGACATGGTTTAGTTGATTTGGATCACGTGATCACTTAGAGGATTAGAGAGATGTCTATCTAAGTGGGAGTTCTTAAGTAATATGATTAATTGAACTTTAATTTATCATGAACTTAGTCCTGGTAGTATTAGCATATCTATATTGTAGATCAATAGCTCACGTTGTTGCTTTCATATGTTTATTTTGATATGTTCCTAGAGAAAATTGTGTTGAAAGATGTTAGTAGCAATGATGCGGATTGGATCCGTGATCTGAGGTTTATCCTCATTGCTGCACAGAAGAATTATGTCCTTGATGCACCGCTAGGTGACGGACCTATTGCAGGAGCAGATGCAGACGTTATGAACGTTTTGCTAGCTCAATATGATGACTACTTAATAGTTTAGTGCACCATGCTTAACGGCTTAGAATCGGGACTTCAAGGACGTTTTGAATGTCATGGACCATATGAGATGTTCCAGGAGTTGAAGTTAATATTTCAAGCAAATACCCGAGTTGAGAGATATGAAGTCTCCAACAAGTTCTATAGCTAAAAGATGGAGGAGAATCGCTCAACTAGTGAGCATGTGCTCAGATTGTCTGGGTACTACAATCGCTTGAATCAAGTGGGAGTTAATCTTCCAGATAAGATAGTGATTGAAAGAATTCTCTAGTCACCATCACCAAGTTAGTAGAACTTCGTGATGAACTATAATATGCAAGGGATGACAAAAGTAATTCCCAAGCTCTTCGTGATGCTGAAATCGACGAAGGTAGAAATCAAGAAAAACATCAAGTGTTGATGGTTAACAAGACCACTAGTTTCAAGAAAAGGGCAAAGGGATAGAAGGGAACTTCAAGAAGAACAGCAAGCAAGTTGCTGCTCAAGTGAAGAAGCCCAAGTCTGGTCCTAAGCCTGAGACTAAGTGCTTCTACTGCAAAGGGACTGGTCACTGGAAGCGGAATTACCCCAAGTGATTGGCGGATAACAAGGATGGCAAAGTGAACATAAGTATATTTTATACATGTTATTGATGTGGACTTTACTAGTGTTTATAGCAACCCCTCAGTATTTGATACTAGTTCAGTTGCTAAGATTAGTAACTCGAAACGGGAGTTGCAGAATAAACAGAGACTAGTTGAGGGTGAAGTGATGATGTGTGTTGGAAGTGGTTCCAAGATTGATATGATCATCATCGTACACTCCCTATACTTTCGGGATTAGTGATGAACCTAAATAAGTGTTATTTGGTATTTGCGTTGAGCATAAATATGATTTGATCATGTTTTTGCAATACGATTATTCATTTAAGTTAGAGAACAATTGTTGTTCTGTTTACATGAATAGAACCTTTTATGGTCATACACACCAACAAAAATGGTTTGTTGGATCTCGATCGTAGTAATACACATATTCATAATATTGAAACCAAAAGATGCAAAGTTAATAATGATAGTGCAACTTATTTGTGGCACTGTCGTTTAAGTCATATTGGTGTAAAGCGCAAGAAGAAACTCCATGCTGATGGGATTTTAGAATCACTTGATTATGAATCACTTGATCCTTGGGAACCATGCCTCTTGGGCAACATGACTAAAATGCCGTTCTCCGGAACAATGAAGCAAGCAACAGATTTGTTGGAAATCATACATACTGATGTATGTGGTCCAATGAATATTAAGGCTTGCAGCAGGTAACATTATTTTCTGACCTTCACAGATGATTTGAGCAGATATGGGTATATCTACTTGATGAAACATAAGTCTGAAACATTTGAAAAGTTCAAAAGGATTTCAGAGTGAAGTGAAAAATCATCGTGACAAGAAAATAAGGTTTCTACGATCTGATCGCAGAGACAAATATTTGAGTTACGAGTTTGGTCTTCAGTTAAAACAATGTGGAATAGTTTCACAAAATCGTGCCACCTGGAACACCACAGTGTAATGGTGTATCCGAACATCATAACCGTACTTTATTAGATATAGTGCGATCTATGATGTCTCTTACCGATCTACCACTATCGTTTTGAGGTTTATGCATTAGAGACAGCTGCATTCACATTAAAAAGGGACCATCTAAATCCGTTGAGACGACACCGTATGAACTGTGGTTTGGCAAGAAACCAAAGTTGTTGTTTCTTAAAGTTTGGAGTTGCGATGCTTATGTGAAAAAGTTTCATCATGATAAGCTCGAACCAAATCGGAGAAATGTGTCTTCATAGGATACCCAAAGGAGATTGTTGGGTACACTTTCTATCACAGATCCAAAGGCAAAATCATTGCTAAAGATGGATCCTTTCTAGAGAAGGGGATTCTCTCGAAAGAAGTGAGTGGGAGGAAAGTAGAAAACTTGATAAGGTAATTGTACCTTCTCCCTTATTGGAAAGTAGTTCATCATAGAAATCTGTTCTTGTGACTACTACACCAATTAGTAAGGAAGCTAATGATAATGATCATATAACTTCAAGATCAAGTTACTACCGAATCTCGTAAGTAAACCAGAGTGAGATCCGCACCAGAGTGGTACGGTAATCCTGTTCTGGAAGTCATGTTACTAGACCATGATGAACTTGCGAACTATGAGGAAGCGATGATGAGCCCAGATTCCGCGAAATGGTTTGAGGCCATAAAATCTGAGATTTGATCCATATATGAAAACAAAGTATGGACTTTGGTGGATTTGCTCGATGATCGGCAAGCCATAGAAAATAAATGGATCTTCAAGAGGAAGACGGATGATGATAGTAGTGTTACTATTTACAAAGCTAGAATTGTCGCAAAAAGGGTTTTCGAGAAGTTCAAGGTCTTGACTACGATGAGAGTTTCTCACTCGTATCTATGCTTAAGTCTGTCCGAATCATGTTAGCAATTGCCGAATTTTATTAAATCCGGCAAATGGATAAACAAAACTGCATTCCTTAAAGGATTTATTAAAGAAGAGTTGTATACGATGCAACTAGAAGGTTTTGTCGATCCTAAAGGTGTTAACAAAATATGCAAGCTCCAGCGATTCATCTATGGACTGGTGCAAGCATCTTGGAGTTGGAATACACGCTTTGATAAGTTGATCAAAGCATATAGTTTTATACAGACTTGCGGTGAAGCCTGTATTTACAAGAAAGTGAGTGGGAGCACTACATCATTTCTAATAAGTATATGTATGACATATTGTGGACCAGAAATAATGTAGAATTATTCTGTAAAGCACAAAGGAGTGTTTGAAAGGAGTTTTTCAAAGGAAGACCTCGGTGAAGCTGCTTACATATTGAGCATCACTATCTATAGAGATAGATCAAGACGCTTGATAAGTTTTTTCAATGAGTACATACCTTGACAGGATTTTGAAGTAGTTCAAAATGGAACAGTCAAAGAAAGAGTTCTTTCCTGTGTTACAAGGTGTGAAATTGAGTAAGACTCCAAGCCTGACCACGGCAGAAGATAGAAAGAGAATGAAAGTCATTCCCTATGCCTCGGCCATAGGTTCTATAAAGTATGCCATGCTGTTTACCAGATCTATTGTATACCCTACACTGAGTTAAGCAAGGGAGAACAATGGTGACCCAGGAGTAGATCACTGGACAGTGGTCAAAATTATCCTTAGTGGAATAAGGATATGTTTCTTGATTATGGAAGTGACAAAAGGTCCGTCGTAAAGGGTTACGTCGATGCAAGTTTTGACACCGATCTGGATAACTCTAAGTCTCGATCTAGATACATATTGAAAGTGGGAGCAATTAGCTAGAGTAGCTCCGTGCAGAGCATTGTAGACATAGAAAATTGCAAAATACATAACGGATCTGAATGTGGCAGACCCGTTGACTAAACTTCTCTCACAAGCAAAACATGATCACACCGTAGTACTCTTTGGGTGTTAATCACATAGCGATGTGAACTAGATTACTGAATCTAGCAAACCCTTTGGGTGTTGATCACATATCGATGTGAATTATGGGTGTTAATCACATGGTGATGTGAAGTATTGCTGGTAATCACATGGCGATGTGAACTAGATTGTTGACTCTAGTGCAAGTGGGAGACTGAAGGAAATATGCCCTAGAGGCAATAATAAAGTTATTATTTATTTCCTTACATGTCATGATAAATGTTTATTATTCATGCTAGAATTGTATTAACTGGAAACATAATACATGTGTGGATACATAGACAAACAGAGTGTCACTAGTATGCCTCTACTTGACTAGCTTGTTGATCAAAGATGGTTAAGTTTCCTAACCATGGACAAAGGAGTTGTCATTTGATTAACAAGGTCACATCATTAGTTGAATGATCTGATTGACATGACCCATTCCATTAGCATAGCACCCGATCGTTTAGTATGTTGTTGTTGCTTTTATCCATGACTTATACATGTTCCTTTGACTATGAGATTATGCAACTCCCGTTTGCCGGAGGAACACTTTGGGTGCTACCAAACGTCACAACGTAACTGGGTGATTATAAAGGAGTACTACAGGTGTCACCAAAGGTAGATGTTGGGTTGGCGTATTTCGAGATTAGGATTTGTCAGTCCAATTGTGGGAGAGGTATCTCTGGGCCCTCTCGGTAATGAACATCACTTAAGCCTTGCAAGCATTGCAACTAATGAGTTAGTTGCGGGATGATGTATTACGGAACGAGTAAAGAGACTTGCCGGTAAAGAGATTGAACTAGGTATTGGATACCGACGATCGAATCTCGGGCAAGTAACATACCGATGGACAAAGGGAACAACGTATGTTGTTATGCGGTCTGACCGATAAAGATCTTCGTAGAATATGTAGGAGCCAATATGGGCATCTAGGTCCCGCTATTGGTTATTGACCGGAGACGTGTCTCGGTCATGTCTACATTGTTCTCGAACCGTAGGGTCCGCACGCTTAAGGTTTCGATAACAATTATATTATGAGTTTATGAGTTTTGATGTACCGAAGGAGTTCGGAGTCCCGGATGAGATCGGGGACATGACGAGGAGTCTCGAAATGGTCGAGACGTAAAGATCGATATATTGGACGACTATATTCGGACATCAGAAAGGTTCTGAGTGATTCGGGTATTTTCGGTAGTATCGGGGAGTTACGGGATTACGGGAGAAGTAATGGGCCTTGATGGGCTTTAGTGGGAAGAGGAAAAAGGCTGCTGCGCCCCCCCCTCCCCTCTAGTCCGAATTGGACTAGGGAAAAGGGGGCCGGCCACCTTTCCTACTCCTCCACTTCCTTCTCCCTTCCTCCCCTCTTGATGGACTCCTACTAGGACTTGGAGTCCTAGTAGGACTCCCATCCTGGCCGCACCAATAGCCTTGGCCGGCCTCCTCCTCCTCCATCCTTTATATACTGAGGCAGGGGGCACCCCATGGACACACAAGTTGATCTTCGTGATCGTTCCTTAGCCGTGTGCGGTGCCCCCCTCCACCATATTCCACCTCGGTCATATCGTTACGGTGCTTAGGTGAAGCCCTGCGACGGTAGAACATCAAGATCGTCACCACGCCGTTGTGCTGACGGAACTCCTCCCCGACGCTTTGCTGGATCGGAGCCCGGGGATCGTCATCGAGCTGAACGTGTGCCAAGAACTCGGAGGTGCCGGAGTAACGGTGCTTGGATCGGTCGGATCGTGAAGACGTACGACTACATCAACCGCGTTGATATAACGCTTCCGCTTTCGGTCTACGAGGGTACGTAGACAACACTCTCCCCTCTCGTTGCTATGCATCACCATGATCTTGCGTGTGCGTAGGAATTTTTTTGAAATTACTACGTTCCCCAACAGCTCACCACCTGATCTGGGGCACAATCGCAGTGGTTCTCCTAGTGCTACCTTAGCCGATAGAGCGGAATGTAAGGCACCAAAACATAGGAGCCGGGCAAACCCAACATATGACCAAAATCATGACTCGGAGCCGATACATATAATGCTATAAGTTCAGGGTGCCGCACTTGTGAAAGTGGATGGACTTCTCACACCAGATAGAAGGGTAATAAAGCCCCTGGCGTGGTTTGCCGTACCATGGTGTACGGGTGCGATCATGTTATTTGAGTAAACATATGTATATTAAAAGAAGATAATGCAAAAAATAGACGAAAAGCTATGCATTATTTATGAGGAGGCTGTTTATTCAAGCCGAACGATACAAGTAGTGCGAAAAAAAATTAGACTATTTAACATGTCCTGACCAGGCGCAGGCCGCGGAATTTAGAAACAGATATATCGCTTGAAATAGAGACCACCTGAGAGTTCCATGATGCGGCGTTGTTTTGTCTGCTTTCCTGGGTCCTGTATCGTCTGTGCGGCAGCGAGGCCGAACACTGTATCCAGAGTATGGAGTCCTAAAAGAAAAGAAGAACCCGACAGCCCCTAGTACATTTGACGCCGTATTGTTGGCATGCCGTTTTATCTGCCTCTTCCCCTATGCCCATGGAATTGTAAGGGCGTAATTGTGTACTCGAGGTACTAGCTCCGCTATGTAGCGATGGCTGGGGTTGGGGCCATATTGCTACACGTGCTCTGAGCGCGCCAGTCGGTTTGCTGCGGGTTACTCCGGGCGCGTTTTGCTTTGTCCTGCTTTGTAGCGGCCGGACTCGAGAGCTGCCTTAACAGGCTGCTTTGTACCTCTGCTGCGAGGGCCGCCGTGTGTTCCTCCGTACAGATGGAGCGTTCGGTGTTTCCGCTGACCGTGATTACACCTCGAGGGAGCTTGAGATATGCGTAGTGCGGCACCGCATTGAATTTAGCGAATGCGGTTCGTCCAAGCAGAGCATGATAGCCACTGCGGAACGGAACTATGTCGAAGATTAACTCTTCGCTTCGGAAGTTGTCCGGAGATCCGAAGACCACATCAAGTGTTATGGAGACTATGCAATTGGCCTCTACACCTGGGATGACGCCTTTAAAGGTCGTCCTTGTGGGCTTGATCCTTGATGGATCTATGCCCATTTTCCGCACTGTATCCTGGTAGAGCAGGTTCAGGCTACTGCCGCCGTCCATGAGGACTCTTGTAAGGTGAAATTTGTCAACGATTGGGTCAAGAACCAATGCGGCGAAACCGCCGTGACGGATGCTAGTGGGGTGGTCCCTTTGATCGAAGGTGATCGGGCAAGAGGACCATGGGTTGAACTTTGGGGCGACTGGCTCCATCGCGTATACGTCCCGTAGCGCACGCTTCCTCTCCCGCTTGGGAATATGAGTCGCGTATATCATATTCACCATCCGCACTTGTGGGGGAAACCCCTTCTGTCCGTTGTTGTTCGGCGGCCCGGGCTCCTCTTCGTCATCACTGTCTAGCCCCTTGTTTTTGTGTTCGGCTCTTAACTTGCCTGCCTGCTTGAACACCCAACAATCCCTGTTGGTGTGATTGGCTGGCCTTTCGGGGGTGCCGTGAATCTGGCACGAGCGGTCGAGTATTCGGTCCAAACTGGACGGGCCCTGGGTATTCTTTTTGAATGGCTTTTTCCGCTGACCGGATTTATGGCCTCTGAATCCGGCGTTTACTGCCGTATCTTCATTGTTGTCGCTGCTGACGCGGCGTTTCTGTTTATTCCGTCGCGACCTGCCACTCTTGTCCTTGGTATCTGAATTACCTTGCTTCTTCGATAAGTTGTTGTTGCGAGCTAGCCAGCTATCTTCGCCCGCGCAATAGCGGGTCATGAGTGTCGTGAGGACTGCCATGGATTTCGGCTTTTCCTGTCCCAGGTGCCGGGCAAGCCACTCGTCACGGATGTTATGCTTGAAGGCTGCTAAGGCCTCTGCATCCGGACAATCGACTATCTGATTTTTCTTTGTTAGGAACCGTGTCCAGAATTGCCTGCCCGATTCTTCTGGCTGTTGGATTATGTGGCTTAGGTCGTCGGCGTCCGGTGGCCGTACGTAGGTCCCCTAGAAGTTGTCGAGGAATGCGGCCTCCAGGTCCTCCCAAGAGCCGATCGAATCTGCGGGGAGGCTGTTAAGCCAGTGCCGGGCTGGTCCCTTAAGCTTAATGGGTAAATATTTGATGGCGTGCAAATCATCGCCACGTGCCATGTGGATGTGGAGGAGATAGTCCTCAATCCATACTGCCGGATCTATCGTACCATCGTATGACTCGATGTTGACGGGTTTAAAACCCTCTGGGATTCTATGATCCATTACTTCGTCTGTGAAGCATAGTTGGTGTGCGGCGCCCCTGTACTGGGCTATGTCTCGACGCAGTTTGGAGGAGCTGTGCCTGTTGTGTTCGGCCCGGCCGGATTTATTGTGTCCGGAGTGAAAACTATCACGTGCCGTCGGGCGTCCGCGCGATCCATAGATCGATCTTGTTTGCCTTGCTTTGTCCTCCAGGATGTCTCGCAGGTCTGGTTCGTGTTCCCGTGCCTTGGTAAAGCGGCTGCGGGGCATGGCTTGTTTGGATGTTCGACAGGCTTCTCTGTCGCGGCCGCGAGGTGGCCGATCTACCATGTCTTGGGATTACTCCTCTGATTGGGGTAGCGGCCTGCGCTTAGGATAGTTTTTGGAGGGGCATCCGAGCTCGTGCTCTTTGGCCGCAAGGACTTCAGTCCATCTGTCAGCTAGAAAATCTTGATCAACTCTAAGCTGTTGCTGCTTTTTCTTTAGGCTGTTCGCCGTGGCTAAAAGCCTGCGTTGAAAGCGCTCTTGTTCGGCGGGGTCTGATGGTACGATGAATTCATCGTCGCCGAGGCTTGCCTCGTCTTCGGAGGGAGGCATGTAGTTATCGTCCTCGACCTCTCGCTCTGCCGCTCTCTCATGAGGCGGTCTTCTCCATCTTCCTGTGCCAAATCCTGCTGGTTTTGGTGTTCTTCGGCGCTGTCCGGGGTAGTATTATCTCCCGTGCCGGAATCACCGTTTCTGCTGTGGCGGGATTTGGAGCGGCGCCGCTGACGTCGGCGTTTTGGAGGCTTTTTCGAAGTGCCATCCTCCGCTGTTCCATCGCCATCTCCATCTTTTTGAGCATCCACCATGTATATGTCGTATGACAAGGTGGCGGTCCAGCGCCCTACAGGTGCTGGTTCTTGCTCGTCTCCTCCTTCGTCGTCCATACCGTCAAAGTCTTCGGAGCCGAAGTCGAGCATGTCGGATATATCGTCGACAGTGGCTATTAAGTGGGCGGTGGGTGGGCTTTGAATTTCTTCGTCGTCCGAATCCCAACCTCGCAGGCCATAGTTCGGCCCGGGCTCTCCTGACAAAGAGAGAGACTTGAGAGAATTCAGAATATCACCAAAAGGTGAATACTGAAAGATGTCCGCGGCGGTGAACTCCATTACAGGCGCCCAATCTGATTCGATCGGCGGGGGCACGGACGATCCGAAGTTCGGAGAAGAGTCCGGCTCCTTGGAGTCACAGGCCATGCGGAGCGCGGGGCTCGCGTTCGGCTCAATGGCCTTTAAGATCGCAGCCCCCGAGGTGACGTCCAACCGTTCATCTTCGAAGAACGCAGCGGGCTCCGAATCGAGGATCGGGGCCGGAGCGTATGCGGCCTCCAGGACACTGTTCGGAGGCAGAGCTATATCATGCCCCTCGAGATAGTGCGGCGCGCTTGGCTGTGGCTCGAATCCGTCGAAGATCAAGTCTCCGCGGATATCTGCCGTGTAGTTTAGGCTTCCAAACCTGACTTGATGGCCAGGGGCGTAGCTCTCGATCTGCTCCAGATGACCAAGCGAGTTGGCCCGCAGAGCGAAGCCGCTGAAGATGAAGATCTGTTCGAGGAGAAAAGTCTCACCCTAGACCTCATCGTTGTTGATGATCAAAGGAGCCATCGGGCCTAAAGGCGACGACACAGAGGAACTCTCAATGAAAGCACCAATGTCGGTGTCAAAACCGGCGGATCTCGGGTAGGGGGTCCCGATCTGTGCGTCAAGGTCGGATGGTAACAGGAGACAAGGGACACTTTATTTTACCCAGGTTCGGGCCCTCTCGATGGAGGTAAAACCCTACTCCTGCTAGATTAATATTGATGATATGGGTAGTACAAGAGTAGATCTACCACGAGATCAAGGAGGCTAAACCATAGAAGCTAGCCTATGGCTATGATGATGGTTATGATGTGTTCGTCCTACAGACTACAACCCTCCGGTTTATATAGGCACCAGATAGGGTTAGGGTTACACATAGTCGGTTACATTGGTAGGAGATCTTGAATATCCGCACGCCTAGCTTGCCTTCCACGCCAAGGAAAGAACCTTCCGGACACGGGACGGAGTCTTCAATCTTGTATCTTCATAGTCCTGGAGTCCGGCTGAAGATATAGTTCGGCTATCCGAACACCCCCTAATCCAGGACTCCCTCAATACCCAACAAGTGTATGCATCATGCTCATCATAAGAAAGGACAAGGGAGCATTTCATAGTATTGAGGCATATGATGCGATAACAACCAAAGACAATAGGATCAATCAAACAAGCATGCATTACAAGTAATATGTCCAAGTCTCTCCACGATCAATAAGCATAGCAAGTTGGCCCTCAATACAAGGGGGTATGAGAGATGGCACTAATGGAGACAAGCGATAATGATCAAAATATATCATGTGAGAGGCATGAACATATATGTCATCAACCCAAGAAAGCGAGTAAGAATGGAACATGGGTGATGCATCAAAGCAAGTAATCAGATGAATCAAGTCAAGCAAGCTAGTAGTGCGAAGATGCAAAGTACTAGGAGGAATCATGGCAAGCATGTCATATGTGCAAATAGCGGGCATGAATAATTCACATGACATGGCACAAGCATGAAAGGAAGATATGCGGATGGTATCATCATTGTATTGGCAAGAGGCCATATGTAAATAGCAATGGGACATCATGACTCTCCCAACACAAGAATCAACAATAGCATGAGGCACATGATAAACATGACAAAAACAAGGATCTCCACCAAGCATGCAAATACACATAGGAGTATCATAATGGCGCATCATGGGTAAATGCAAGCAAGGGTCACAATTGCATGGCAAAGGCGTAGAAGCAAGCATAACATGCAAAGTGAACACGGAAAAATGAGCATAAGGTGACAAATGGTAAATAGCCCATAGCCGTGTGAGAGACAAGTAAAAGAGATGCGCGTAGTGCTTGCGCGAAGGGAATGGTGGTAAGGATAGTCCACGGGATCCCAAATCATCGTTGCTCTCAAGAGCTCATTTCGTCAACTCTTGGGATTGAGAGGTTGACGACTATACATGAGTACCTACACAAAACAAAAGCAAAGGGAAAATTGTGTGTGCGTGGTATATGTACACATCATCCATCATGATGCGCACGTGCTTGTGTTGGTTAGCACAAAATATCCAATGCTCAAATAAATGAGATGCGTGATATAGAAACATGTCATCCATCATGAGAGGTTTGTAATTATGTATAGCATAATGGAGACTCAAATTGTGTAAAGCATCATGAGAAATATGTAGAACATTGTTATTCATGGAATGCATATGGTGCACGCTATTATGGGAATCATGCAAAGTATGGGATGTATCAAAATCTCTTAATATGTATGAGGAAACTATGGGGTTCTCCTCATGAGCATGAGTAGAAACATCACATGGAGAATATTGACAACATCCAAAACAATGCATATTCGAAACAATGTGATCATGGCATGGCATAGTAGATGAATTACGCAAATCATGTAAAGGAAGCATGGCAATATCATCACATGAAAAACAAAAGCCAATGACCATCATCTCGTCATCTATGCCATAAGTGCAAATGGGATTTATTTTAATGGGGCATGCATAGTTACTATGTTGAGATTGAAATGATGCAATATGGGAGATCTCACTCATAGCATATGACAAGGTTAATGGATTGTCAAACGTGATGTGACCAAAAGAGTTTTCACAAGATATCCTATGGAGCATAGCATCACAACTAGGCAACTCAACATGCTCATCATCATATTCATCATAAATTGGTAAGTCATGACATGAATAAGTCACACTAGCATGAAGCATGGTAATAGGTGTGTCAACATCATGGAAGCAATCATTGTTAAGATAGTCCACTAGTGGGACAAGAGAAGCACCATCACCTATGTTACCTTTGGAGCATCACTCATGTGTTGTAGGTGAGGTGTCGGAGACCAAGTCGTGATCATATTCATCTTGATGGAACCATGTGGCGGGTGCATCATCGTCCACCATGGCCATTGTCGTCTCCGTTGGAGGTATGGACTCGTCGAGGATAGGCATGCCGTCATTTAGGAGACCTAGTACCAAAGAAAACACACTCGGAGTAGAGTTTAAGTTGTTAGAAATCATAGTGGCCTCACATGCCGTGTCAACTACCTCACTCACTATGTGTTGTGGCTCACTCACTCCCTCTTGGATGCTCTCACTCGTATGGTTGGTGGAGTCACTCAAATGGCTCTCAACCTCACATAGGATGATGTGGCATGCTCTCAAGTGTGGGGCTAGTGGTGGTCACACTCATCCTCTCATAGGAAATGCACTCAATGTCACATATGGTGGAGTCACTCATATCACTCATGGTGGGGTGGCTCTCCTCACATGAGAATTGGGACATCTCGTCAAATGTGGGTGTCAAAGAGGTGTAGGTGCAAACGTCTCCATCCTCAATCATGTCGTAGTCATAGCCATGGATGAAGGCCGAAGATGGCACATCATCACTCTCCTGCAAGACCAAAGATAAGGTCTCATGTGCGCTCGCGTAGCTTGACTCGGAGTATGAGTCCAATATGGGCGCCGTCTTCATGTTGTTGAAGAGGTGTGTGCTCGTTGCCGTGGTCGAAGGGGATGGCCCTTGCTCGACCTTCTTGTCACCATCTTGTTGTTGGAGGCCCATATGATGTGGCACCTCGTAGCTCGTCTCCATGACCGAAGGGAATTTCCCATGCTCGGCCATCTTCCTTGAGGGGCTTCCGAAGATGGAAGTGTTGCCCTCGCTCGTAGGTGCTCGCCTTGTTATTGAAGATGTCGATCTAGGTGAACTCACTAGAAGTAGGCGAAGATGTCGTACGTCCAAAGGTGAAGATACCTTGAGAACAATTGACGAAGATGCCGAAGTGGTTGGTGTAGACGTAGCTCCACCTTGGTGGTGCTCGTCTCGCAGTCTTCTCTTTTGCTCATGAATTTTGGCCTTGGCGTGAAGTGGGGCTTGTTGGGACTTGTGCAGTTGCGCTTGGCGAGCATCTTCATGTTGATGATGTCGTTGTCATGCTTGAGATCGATGGCGTTCGTCATCGTCGTGCACATGATGCTTGGAGGTGACTTGCTCTTCATGACGATGTAGATCACGAACGTGATGGTGGTCGCCATGTAGATGTGGACGTGGACGACTTACGCGTGCATCGCATGGGCACTCCGAAGATGATTGACTTGCTCGCCGCCGCCTTGAAGAGGACGAAGGGGAATTAGACTTGATCAAGGCCTGAATCTCCTCCATCCTTGCATCATTCTCCTCCTTTTGTGCGGACAGCTTATTGTCGAAGTAGTGTCGTGTACGTAGCTTGGAGTGTCATATGTCGATGGTGAGGTTGTCGATTCACTCTTGCAATCTTGATTGTGCGCCTTGCATTTGTCGTTGTAGATCGAAGATGGACGCTTTGGTGATGTAGTTGTTCACGCAGTCGGTGTTGTCGAAGACCGGAGATGAAATGCCTTGCCTATCCATCACAAAACTCGAGCAAATATGAGTTGGAGAAAGAGAAGAACTATACCAAATGTACCTTGACCGATGTTGAAAATGGATCAATGATTACTCAATGTGTAACAAGGAAATAGCACAATTGGTACCGATCTCGTCGATTTCTCACACCTACACAAGTAAGGCTTATGGTGGAGCTCGGTGAGGATAGTGGCACAAAAATTTGATGCAAAATGTTAGCAAGAGTCAATGATGTTGAAAGAGATTCACAAATTCGCAAGTGAAACAAGTAGACCAATAGTACAGAATGGCACACGGAAACACACACACGGATAGATAAATGGGATCGTGCAACCAAGGAATGAGCACAAAATGTGGAGTCCACGGAAAACGCTCGTGTTGAACAACTCAAGAGAGACGGTAGCACGATTGCTCTATAGGCGGATACGACACTTGTGCACAACCTATAAGATGCAAAATGGATAAACTTCTATCCCAATTATGCTATGTATGTATGGTTCCCGGTGTGTCTATCAAGATGATCCAAGATGATCGGATATGACAATCTTATGCAATGTGGTAGGATGCTATGGCTATTGCTTACAAGCGTCTTTGCTCTTTCTCTTTTGCTTAAAAGCTTATTATTATTTTTGTATGGCTACTTTTGCACAATGCACAAACCAAGATAGCAAATGTGTATATGCGGGAACAAACTTAAGGCACGCGATATGAAAAAACAAAAATCAGCCGAAGGTGATATCTACAGCTTACGGACGTCCGTAAAAGGACGGATGTCCGATCGCCGGACGTCCGATCGGGCTCGGAAATCCGTAAATTATGTTCTGTTGGCTGGTTCCGGTCGTTCGGTGGATGACGGACGTCCGGTGCGTCGAGGGGGGTCCGGATGTCCGTAAAACGCCGGTCGTCTGGTGTATCGGGGCCAATGCGGGATTTGAGCTCCGAAACGCGATTTTGGGCGGAAAATGTGGATTTTGGGGTCAAAATTGTTGAGATTTTGTGGATGAAAGATGGGGAAACTTGGGGAGATGCTAGATCCACTCAAAACTAAGCAAATCCATGGATCAAAATCAACAAAACTTCATCATACCAACAAATCACAAAAAAATTTGGGGCTATTTGTGGTGGGGATTTTCGAAATTGGGAAGAACACAACAAAATCAAGCTAGAAAACAAAGAGAGGAGGCTCCGAAATCGTGATCAACGTGGCTCATGATACCAAGATGATGTAGGGTGGAACCCTATACGGCCGATCTTTCACGAAAGGAGCGGATCCCAACTAAGAACATGAGGGGAAACACGAGGAAAAACACGAGAGTATTACTCAAACCAACAAGATTCGATTACACATGTGCTAGATCCTCGAAACACAAGAGGAGATACAACATCCAAAGTCAACAACGGACGATACAAAGGGTAACCGGTTCTTCTCCATGAGGAGGTCTTGATGGGGCCACCCAAGAGGGGGTCTTGAATCGGCTTGGAAGGATCTTCTTCGATGGAGGCGCGATCTCCGAGGAGAAGGTAACCAAGTGGATGAGCAAAGCTCTGACACAAACATGAGCTAATCCTTTGCTAACCCTAACTTGGAGGAGGGGTGTCCTATTTATAGTCATAGTGCAAATGGAGGCGAAGTGAAGGGGTACATAGGCCTCAGCCCGCAACTGGACACAGCCAGGGACGGACGTCCGCTGGGCACCGGACGTCAGGTGGTTCCAGGGGGACCGGTCGTCCGCTAGCGCCGGACGTCCACTAAAAGTGTTCTGTGGTCGGGATACCGGACGTCCGAAAGTCTCGGACTTCCGTTAATATTGTCGGACGTCCGGTGCAGGGTCGGACATCCGCTCGCTAGGAGGGTTGTAGCTGGCGTAGGCTGTTCTTGAGGCGCCGGCCATCCGCCGAGGGTCGGACGTCCGCTCGCTGTGAGAGGCTGGTCGTCCGGTGTCGTCCGGACGTCCGCTCGTTGGAGCTTCTTTGGTAGTTCCTTGTAGTTGGTGTCCTCGCCGTCTTGTCCATGGTCTTCCTCTTTGTTCCTAGTCATGCATAGCACATATATTTGAGGTAGTAGCCATGTCTCACATATGGAAAGTGATGGTTTGAAGAGGAGCGAGTTCACCTTCTGTCCAATGGTGTAAGTTCGAGGTCTCATCATATGTCCTCTTGGGGCTTGGAGAGTAGTTGAAGTGTACATGGGGATGAACGTGGGATGCTCCACATCGGAGCTTGAGCATGGGACTATCCCTTCAACCAAGGTGGCAATAGGAGTTGAGCATAGAGACATTTGCAGCAACATCTCTCCGACACCAACATATGAAGAGATGCCCCAATTCCCATGTGAGGAGAGCCAGCCCACCATGAGTGACATGAGTGACTCCACCATATGTGACATTGAGTGTGTTTCCTATGAGAGGTTGAGTGTGACCACCACTAGCCCCACATATGAGAGCATGCCATACATCCAATGTGAGGTTGAGAGCCATTTCTGTGACTCCACCAACCATACGAGTGAGAGCATGCAGGAGGGAGTGAGTGAGCCACAACACCTAGTGAGTGAGATAGTTGTCACGACATGTGAGGCCACTATGATTTCTAACAACTTAAACTCTACTCCGAGCGTGTTTTCTTTGGTGCTAGGTATCCTACATGATGACATGCCTATCCTCGATGAGTCCATACCTCGAATGGAGACGACGATGGCCATGGTGGAAGATGATGCACCCCCCACATGGTCCATCAAGATGAAGATGACAACGACTTAGTCTTCGACACCTCACCTACAACACATGAGCAATGCTCCAGAGGTAACATAGGTGATGGTGCTTCTCTTGTCCCACTAGTGGACTATCTTACCAATGATTGCTTGCATGTTGTTGACACACCTATTCCCATGCTTCATGCTAGTGCGAATTCCTCATGTCATGACTTACCCATTTATGATGAATATGATGATGAGCATGTTGAGTTGCCTATTTGTGATGCTATGATCCATAGGATATCATCTGAAAATTCTATTTGTCACTTCATGTTTGACAATCCGTTGAACTTGTCATATGCTATGAGTGAGATCTCCCATATTGCTTCATTTGAATCTCAACATAGTAACTATGCATGCCCCATTAAAATAAATCCCATTTGCACTTATGGCATAGATGACGAGATGATGGTCATTGGCTTTTGTTTTTCATGCGATGAAATTGCTATGCTTCCTTTACGTGATTTGCGCAATTCATCTACTATGCCATGCCATGATCACATTGTTCCAAATATGCATTGTTTTGGATGTTTTCAATATTCTCCATCTGATGTTTCTACAAATGCTCATGAGGATACCCCCATAGTTTCGTCATACATATTAGGAGATCTTGATGCATTCCATACTTTGCATGCTTCCCATAATTGCGTGCATCATATGCATTCCATGAATAACAATGCTCTACATATTTCCCATGATGAATTACATAATTTGAGTCTCCATTATGGTATACATAATAACAAATCTCTCATGATGGATGACATGTTTCTATATCACGCGTCTCATTTATTTGAGCATTGGATATTTTGTGCTAACCAACACACGACGACGATGGGGTTTTGGGCCTGTTGGTGGCCATCGTCGCCCCCCGACATGTTGTAAGGTGAACTGCTTCTTCTTGCTTAGTATTTCTGATCAATAGAGAACTGCATGGTGTTTCGATGAGTGACAACGATCTAATCCTCATGTCCTGGCATGTCTGCGGCTTGAACTGCCCGGTGAAGCGCACAGCCATCAGAGACGTCGTTCAGGCTAACCACATAGCATTTCTAGCATTGCAGGAGACCAAGGTGGAGGTCTCGTCGCCCAGCGTAGCAACGGAGGTCGGCGGCGCAAATCTTCAAGGGCGTGTGGTGGTGCTGGTGCATGGGACGAGAGGTGGCGCGGTGATCTTCTGGGACAAGCAAATAGTCAGCATAGTGTCGTATCATTTAGGTAGCTTCTCCATCACGGTTAGAGTATTGCCCAAACTAGCGGGCGAGCCTTTGTGGCTTACCGCGGTCTATGGCCCAACGGACAATGCGCAGAAAGATGGTTTCCTCGCCGAGCTTGCTGCCGCACTACCGCCGGTGGGTGAGCCCTGGATGATCAACGGAGATTTCAACATGATTTATCAAGTGAGCGACAAGAGCAACATCAACATTAGTAGGAGGATGATGGGCAAATTCAGAAGAGCGCTTGACTGGGCTGGGTTGAAAGAGTTGAAATGCAGAAACAGGAAATTCACATGGAGCAACGAACATGAGAACCCTACCCTCTGCAGTATCAACAAATACTTCTACAACGACTCGTGGGATCTACTTGTCACGCCCAATATGTGACTCTATCCTGAAGGAACTCAAAGGTCCCATCAAGGATAGGAGCGCATATTGGAGATGATTTTTCAAGGTGGATATCATTACATCGTACCATTACATAATAGTTGGGGATACATACAAAAGGCATATAATGCCACATGAATACATCAAACATCATACATGAGAACAACATCCAACTACGGATGAATCACAAACAGAAACTCAAACGACATCCACCCTGCTAGCCCAGGCTGCCGACCAGAAACCTAACCCAAGATCGACGAAGAAGAAGAACTCCAAAAGAAGTAAACTTTGCTCTCACGTCAGTTCATTGCATTACCTGTACCTGCAACTGTTGGTGTAGTAATCTGTGAGCCACGAGGACTCAACAATCCCATTACCATGGGTATCAAGACTAGCAAAGCTTAATGGGTAGGAAATGGTAAGTGGTGAGGTTGCAGCAGTGGCTAAGCAATGTATGGTGGCTAACTTACGAGTACAAGAGTAAGATGAGAAACTACGCAAACAGTCGCAAACTAGTAATGATCAAGAAGTGATCCTAAACTACTTACGTTCAAACATAACCCAACCGTGTTCTCCTCTTGAACTTCCCCGAAAAGAGACAATCACAGTTACGCACTCGGTTGGTGTATTTTAATTGAGTTTACTTCAAGTTACTACAGTCGGATATTAACAAATTCCCATCTGCCACATAACCGCGGGAACGGCTTTCAAAAGTTTAAACCCTGCAGGGGTGTCCCAACTTAGCCAATGACAAGCTCACGATCCACAGAGACAATCCTCCATCGCGGGACCCTCTGATTAGACTCAAAATCCCGGTGCACAAGACATTTCGACAATGGTAAAACTAATCCAGCAAAGCCTCTCGGTGTGTCGACACCCTGATAGTAGCCGCGCGTATCTCGTCTCAGGCCACGTCCGGATGGGTCAGCCTACAGGTATATACCAAATACCTTAGGTTTCCTCGAGGCGGCCCCGCAATCTGCCCGTTTGGGACCAACACCATCAGCACTGGTCCCTCCCTGTATGTAGAAAAGAATCCTCGGGTTCATGATGCCATATGCCAATTAATTATTAGGTTCAAGTATTATTATGGCAAATGTTAAAACCAATGTTGGGCCTTGCTGGAAAAGTTTTATTCAAAGCGAACTGTCCAGAGGGCCCCATACCCCTCACCGTGTTAGGGAAGCAAAATCAAGGAACATAACACCGGTATGACGGAAACTAGGGCGGCAAGAGTGGAACAAAACACCAGGCATAAGGCCGAGCCTTCCATCCTTTACCAAGTATATAGATGCATTAATTAAAATAAGAGATATTGTGATATCCCAAGATATCCATGATATCCATGTCGCAACATGGAACAACCTGCAACTGCACCTGCAACTAGCCACACTATAAGAGGGGCTGAGAAAATCGGTAACATAGCGAAACAACGGTTCGCTAGGAAGGGTAAAAAGGATAGAGGCTATCATGGCAATTTTGGAGGCTTGATAAACAAGTGGTAGGTAGCACGACATAGCGATAGCGTCGAGACAACTAGCATAGCAAAGATAGTAGTGAGATCCAAGGTGACAGTCATCTTGCCTGAAATCCCGCTAGGAAGAAGAGCGAGTCCATGAAGAAGACGATCCCACGTAGTCGAACGAATCCTCACAATCACAACGAAACAGGAACTATCGCGAAGGAGCACATCCGGAAAGAAGCAAACACCATGGTAAACACACAACACATAAACAAGGCATGATGCACAACCAAGTTTGATGCATGACAAGATTAAATGTTGTTATTCATGGCAAGGGATGAAGCATATGCAAACTACCTACCTCGGCAAGTTTAAATGAGGCCGAAAACACAAATAACATTTCTGAAAACTCCCTTTATGCATATTTCGAATTTGCTCCTGTTCTGCTTAAACCATATTTTAGATTTGTTAAACAGCAAAAGTAAGTGCATCATGTTAATCTATGCATTTTTTAGACAAGTTACATATATAGTTTATTTAATTCAGAGCTACGGTTAATTAGTTATGAAATAAATCATTTTAACATGCTATTTATGCAAAATAATGCAAACAACAAGTATAAGCATTTTTAACATGAATGAAAGTTGCATATTATGCAAGTAGATGAAATTCTGAGCAAGATGCATATATGACAGGTTTTATTTGGATGCATGGTTATTCAGTTATTGACAATTCAAAATGATGGCATTTCTGTAATTATGCATGCACTGAAAAAATACTAAAACCAGAGAAGGAAAAGAAAACATACGTGGGCCGAATTGCAACACAGTGCAGCGGCCCAGGAGGAGATTTGGCCCGGTGGTTGAGTGTGCAAAATAACAGGAATACAGAGCAAAATTGGGGCCAGCTGGGAGTTGATCCCAAGAACTCTTGCGTAGAGGAGCAGAGCGCTGACCAGCTAACTGAGTGTTTGTTACTCTGAAGGGGCATAGGTCTTTTGAACAAGCAGAGTCTCGGTCTTGGAAACGCCATGAACGCATAGCAACTTGCCGGTGACGACGGCAAGCAAAGCAGCGGCTGCCGGTGCAGCAGAACACCGACGGGGGTGCGGGTTTGGAAGGTGGATGCGCAGGCGAGGCAGGCGCAGCAAAGGTTCGGGTTGTGCGGGATCTCATAGTCGAGCCTTCCTTCTACATGGCGGACCGCTATCCCTCGTCGGCGACAGGAACAAGCAGCGGCGACTGCTGCGGCTACCAAGCGCCGGCGGGAGTGCGCAAAATTCTTGCGGTGGTCATGGTGGGATGTGTGATATGCAGGAAGGGCGTGAGCGCGTGGAGCTGCGGTTGCTTGCGCACTCCCGGCGGCACGAGCACGAACAGAGCAAAACAGAGGTGTGCAGCGACGTGCACGCGCACGAACGTGTGGTCACGAACATGGCGGCCGAAGCCGGAGACGTGCATGACGATGGCTGCAGGGCAACCGTGACCGGAGAGGGGGATGGGGATGATCGGAGCTTTACCGTGGGAATGCTGATGAAGACGGGCTCAACGGTGAACGGAGACGTAGAGGATGAAGTAGACGAGGACGACGCGCTCTGGGAAGAAGTTGGACATGGCGATCCGGGGCTCGGAGAGGTGCGGGAAGGTGTTGCCTGAGTCGTGGGACTTGCCGCGGAGGAAGAAGGTCGGGGACGCCAGCTGCTACGCCGGGCTCGAGCATCAACTCGGCTCGGCCACGGCAATGGCGACGGCGACGGAAGGGAGGCGCGTGGGGAAGGCTCCCACCCAACTAACCCCCGGGATCGGTCGAGGAGGGTGACGGGGCGCAGGACGACATGCCGTAGAGGATCCTGACGCAGGCCGGATGCGAGTACGAGGACGAACGCCGGCGGTTTTCTTCTCTCGGGTGCTCTTTTCTTGAGGAAGAATAACAACTAGAGAAGGAGACGGCTTGTAGCGGCGTTGAAGGGACGAGGGAGAAGCTAGGGTAGGGCACAGACATCGAGGGGTGGTATATAGGGCGCTAGGGAGCTGTACGGCAGCCCATCGAGCGGTGCCATGGCGATCTGATGGCTACTGTTTGGTCGTATAGAGGTGACGTAGGTAGAAGAAGGAGCAGAGGTGGTCTTGCGCTGGATGGCTGTGGAGATGGGCTGCTGCTGCTGGTGGAGCTGGGCTCTCAATCTCCCTCTTGTTCTTTCTTTTCTCAATTTCCTCAAACAGAAAATAAGAGAGAAAAGCTCAGAGATAAAGGGAAGGCGTGAGAGAGATATGAGAATATATCTGGAGTCCCTGCATTATGCAAAATTTTAATAAAATGGTTTGGAAATTTTTAGAGATAGAAAAATAATTGAAGTTAGAATTAAGTTCAAACTCGAGCCATTTTTTAACCCAACCAAATCAAACCCAAAAGATCTGGAACTTGATAGAACAAGTGAATTTTTTTCTGAAATAGGGAAACGCCACTTGCAATAAATGTGTGAGAATTGAAACGAAGAAGCTAGTGATGGGGTGTTGCACTTGATGATGGGTTAGCTGGAAGGGCAAGATGGAACATCAAAGAAGATGAGGAGGAGGAGTTCACAAAGATACAAGCACACAACAATTATGCACACTACAATGATGATCATGATGCAAATGCAACAACAATAACAAAGGCAATATCACATCATGAAGCATATAACAAAGTGAGATGATCATGGCAAGAACAAGGATGGAAAATGCAATATGGCAATTAGATGGGCATGTCAATGCAATATAACCAATGATGAACATGATGCAATAAGAGAATAAATATGGCAAGGCACTCAACATGATCATGGCAACAACATAGGGAAAAGAAATATGCAAAACAGTTATGAGAATGCAACAAAGAAAATAAACGCGCGGAAACAACGAAAAAAATAAATGGAAGGCGACTGGAGCATCGGTCTCGGGGCGTTACACTACTGTATCAAGATTACATGCTAATGGCGGCATCAACATCTTTCTCTGATCATTGCCTGCTGATCCAGGCCAAGGCTACCTCACCCTTCATAAAAGCTCGATCCAGGTTCGAGAATATTTGGTCCAGATTTCCACATTTGAATGAAACAGTGCTGAGAGCTTGGCAACGACCTGTCTCGCATGACTGCCCCTTTGTGAGGATGAAAAGAAGATTGGCTACTGACCTAAGAATCTGGAGCAAGGCAACGTTTGGCAAAGTCAGGCTGCAGCTGCACATTGCTAATGAAGTAATTCTACAGTTTGATTTGGCGCAAGAGCACCGAGCCCTCATGGTTGCTGAGAGAAACCCAAGAAAAACTCTGAAGCAAAAAGTGCTCGGGCTAGCTGCAATAGAGCGGACGAGAAAGCCGCATGCATCCAGAGTGAATTGGCTATGAGCAGGAGATGCTAGCACGAGATTTTTCCATGCCAAAATGCAATCACGCTGTAGGAAAATTTTCATCCATGCGATCAGCAGCAATGATAGAGTGGTGGTGGATCACAACGAGGAAGAGAAGATCATCTTTGATCATTTCTCTGAAGCTCTAGGACGAAGCAAACACCGAAGCTGCACCCTGAACTGGGACAGCCTAAACATCCCGGTAGTGGCCTCACCGCAGCTCGGCAGCCCGTTCACCATGGCCGAGGTCTGGGCGGCGATCCTCGCGTCCTCCATGGAAAAGGCCCCGGGCCCGAACGACTTCACTGGGAAATTCTATCACTCGTGCTGGCTGATCATCAACGAAGAGGTCATGGCTGTTTTTAACAAGTTCTATCAGATGGCAGGGAGTAATTTCGTCGAGCTGAATTTTGCGCTCATTGCTCTACTGCAAAGAAAAATGACGCGTCAGAGCTCAGTCACTACATACCCATCAGTCTGATTCATTCCGTGGCCAAGCTAATCTCCAAAGTGCTCGCGCTTAGGCTGTCCTCTGCTCTGAATGGAGTTATCTCGCCGGCGCAAACGGTGTTTCAGAAAGGAAAATGCATACACGACCGCTTTCAGTATGTGCAAGGTTGTGTCAGAATGCTTCATAGAGAGAAAAGGCAGGCCTTGCTCTTCAAAATCGATTTCGCTCGAGCGTTTGATTCTATATCCTGGACATACCTAATCGAACTGCTGCAGCGCATGGGTTTCTCGCAGCGTTGGAGAAACTGGGTCGCCCTGCTCCTCTCCTCTGCAACCCATTCTTGTCTGTTGAACGGGTCGCCGGGGCCAAGCTTCTTTCACGCCTGTGGGCTTAGGCAGGGAGACCCGCTCTCGCTGCTGCGGTTCATTCTTGCGATTGATCCGCTATATCATCTACTAGACACGGACATGACAAGAGAGCTGATTGCGCCGCTGCCGAGGCGTGGGGAAAGCATGCGGGTGAGCCTATATGCCAACGATGCAATAATCTTTGCCAGCCTAATCAAAGAAGAGATCGCCACCTTGTTGGGGTTGCTGCATTCATTTGGAGAGGCGACGTGGCGGAAGCTGAACCAAGCAAAATCTTCAGTAATCCCGATGAACTGCGATGGCCAAATGCTGACAGAGTTTTGCAAGGGTTTGGGCGATCGATCGCTAGTTTCCCCACAACCTACCTGGGACTGCCACTATCCCCCAAGAGTCTGCGATTGGTGCAATTCCAACTCCTCATAGATCGAGTGAAGTCACGTCTCATGGGCTGGCAGGGTAAACTGATGTCACTGGCAGGTCGACGCGTTCTGGTGCGGGCGGTGCTTTCAGCACTGCCAACATTCGCCCTGACAGTGCTCAAGGTGCCGAAGAAGGTTCTAAAGGAGATCGACAAGGCACGACGTCACCTCCTATGGGCCCAAGATGAAGCTTTGACCGTCGGAAAGTGCAAAGTGGCTTGGAAAGAGGTGTGCTCTCCAGTGGAGAAGGGCAGGCTGGGGATCCCAGACCTGCACCAGTTCGATTCCACTCTCCGTCTGCGCTGGCTATGGGCGTCCTGGCAGCAGCAACCGACGAGGCCCTGGGCGGCCTTCCCCTTGCCATGCGACAAGGCAGACAGGGAGCTGTTCGCTAGACCAACGGCGATCACGATCAGTGACGGCCAAAGGACAGGGTTTTGGACGTGCCCCTGGCTTGATGGTATGCCTCTGATTGTTGCTTTCCCGAGCCTGTTCAAGCACTCCCGGCGCAAAAACCGATCGGTGGCCACTGTGCTCAATAATGGCGAGTGGATCAGGGATCTCCAGCACGGAAACATGACACTCATTGCTGTCGATTTCTTGTGCCTCTGGCGGCAGCTCTAGCAAGCTGAGATCACCCTCGATAGTCAAGTCGCTAATCAGCTCACTTGGACTGCAGGAGGAGGCGCGGCCTACTCTGCCAAGGCAGTGTACAAAGTGCTTTTCAAGGACACGCTGAGAACGAGCCATAGCAACGTTGTCTGGAAATGCTGGGCGCCTGGGACTGTGAAGATGTTTTCCTGGTTACTCCATAATAACAGGCTCTGGTGCAACAACAGGCTACAGAGGGAGGGGCTGGCCAAATGGATACTTCTGCAGTTTATGCACGAGAAGCCTAGAATCCGCTCTACACCTGATTGGGAATGCACTTTCTCCAGGAAGATTTGGAGGTCTGCTTCGACATGGAATGGCCGCAAGGCGTTGGGTCTCATCAGGCTGCCTACCCACAGCTCTCTGCAGCACTGCCTAGAGATGTTCAGGCGCACACCAACCGGCCAGAGGCAAGGGATCAAAACCATGACGCTTTTGATTGCTTGGCACATCTGGAAGGAGCAAACATGCGTCTCCAGAGGGAAAATGCCATGGACAGATGACGCCATCCAGGCTATAAAGCTCGACCTTGCACAATGGAGGCTTGCCGGAGTGACATGCTTAGAGGCCCCGTTCGGGGACGCCTCCACGAGATAGACAGTTTCTGTGGGGTGGGCGGCGGGTGCCCCTCTTTCCTTTTTTTTCATTTCTCTTTGTAGCTTTTGCACTGCTCCTCTGCACCATGATCACTTGACCCCCCCCCCCTTGTTTTCTCGTATGCTTTCTCCTAAATCAACGAAGCCGGCTCAAACCGGGCCTTTAGAATAAACAACCAACATGGATCGCTTCCCAAACTCCAACCGAATCTATTTTTCCTTTTTTTGCTGATCGGAACCTTTCCAAACTAGCAACAGATCGGTCGTGTTGTTTCTTTTTTTACTCTATTTTTTCTCTCAAATTTTGTTCCATAAGATGAATTTGGCTTGAAGCTGGTGATGATGGCGACGAATGATGATATGTTGGCAGCGGCAGCAAAGAAAATAAATGGCAACAAATGATGACAATGAAGTGGATGATGGTATGTGTGGACACGACATAAATAAACATGAATAGAACTCAAAACTCAAAAAGACTAGACACTAAAACCAGCAACTCGACACACAATGCAACCGAAAATTCAACAATGCAAAAACTAAACGGTAAAGGCGAAAAGGCTTAGACTGTCTGGGACATGGATGAACTAATTGAACTTTTTTTGTGGATTTTTCTTGGACTCTAATTATTAAGAACATGTGCAATCTAAACTATGAAAAACTGGAAATCTCACCGAACAACCTAAAAACTGATACCAATTGATAGAGCGAGGGTCCCGATCTTTCGATGAGATGATAACTATCTATTTGGTGGACACGACTTTGACGATCCGACTGCAAACGTGCACGATGTTGCGCCTTAGCAATCGCTAAACCAACTCCGAGAGGGTATTGACCACACCGGAGCACGATCAATCTGACCATGAAGGTCTATTCCTGCAAGTAATCAAAGAACAAGCAGGAACATGATAAAGCAATCTGAATAATGCGGATATATATGGAGTGTTGATAAAATTGGGATTCTAAAAGCGGTCTTGGTGTGGTCATTGGAAACAAACGAAGTACACAAAGTTGCAGGAATGGCTAACTTTTAACTAATTAAAACCCAAGTCTGGGATGCCTTAAGGGTTGTATTTCTAGGGGAAAAGAGAAGGGATTTTGTCCACCCTTGGCAAGGTGGGACGAAAACACCTACTTTGTTGTTTTCCCTATAATACAGACTCTAAAAAATAGTCTATGAAGTACTATTTTGAAATTACATGGGCCTGGCCCACAAATAAGGTGGCGCAGCATCAATAATAAGCTATGGACTAAAATTATGAAAGGCCATCTTGTATATTTCACCCATCTTCCTAATGTCACCATGGTGGCTTCAAAGTGCGGAAATCTCCACTGGCACCTTCGTTCTTGTTCTCTTCGCATGCGCCTTCATCTCCATGCTTGTTCTTGCTCCAATGTTCATCCTTCTTGTCCATGCTAGGCCCTTCAATTGTAAGCAACACAAATGTATCTATGTTAGGCAGCATCATATTTTGTTGAACATTAGAAACATTACCAAGAAACAAAAGTACCTGATAATTTAACTAGTGTGTGCGAGCCCTAGTAAACTGTCCAATGGGTATAGTAGCAGGGGTTGTGGGTGTAATTTTGGTAGACATGTCCTCATCACCAACAAACACATCGCAAAAGAATATTACATCAGATAGAACTCCAAGAAGCTCGAGGAGAACAATGTATTGAAGATCAAAGAGAGAGAGAGAGAGAGAGAGAAGAAGCCATCTAGCTACTAGCTATGGACCCATAGGTCTATGGTGAACTACTCACACATCATCGGTAGGGCGGCAAGGTGGATGTAGAGGCCCTCCGTGATCGATTCCCCCTCCAACAGAGCACTGAAAAGGAACTCCAGATGGGATCATGGATGAACAGAATATTGCAGCGCCAGAAAAAGTTTTTAGGTTGGTCTCTGTTGGTTTATCAATATTTGATAATTTATAGAAGTGGAATTAGGTGACATGGAGACATGTGGGGCCCAAAAAGTAGCAGGGCGCGCCCTGTTGCCTTGCTATCTCCTCTCTTCCTGTCTGGTTTCCTCCCGAAGCTTCTAGGGTCTGTTTTGTCGAATAAAATCATCAAAAAGTTTTGTAGCATCTGGAGTCCGTGGTACTGATTTTCTAGTAAACAAAAAACATGCAGAAAACAACAACTTGCACTAGGCACTAGGTTAATAGGTTAGTTCCCAAAAATGATATACAATAGCATAACAATGCATATAAAGTATCCAAGATTGATAATATAATGGCACGAAACAATAAAAAATTGTAGATACGTTGTAGATGTATTAGCATCCCCAAGCTTAATTCTTGCTCGTCCTCGAGTAGTTAAATGATAAAAGCAGAATTTTTTATGTTGAATGCTACCAAACATGCGTATCATGTTATCTCTTCATGGTATAAATGTGGAGAAATGATGAAGAAATAATATCCATGAGTATAAGAAACATAAGAATTACTTTTTCAAAATATACGATCCGTAACGAATGTTATCCCGACTCATTTTATCATGTTAGCATGGCATGACTCGGCCTTCACCACATAAATATAAATCGTGAGCACCCCGGTGTCAAACCAGGCAATTGGATCGTACTTCTAATGCGCTTCAACATTTTCAACTTCACGCAATACACAAGCGTGAGCATTGGATATAACACTATAGGTGGAATAGAATGCGGTGACAGTGATCAATAAGGGAATTCAAAAAGGAAGGAAGTCTTGCATCGACATGGTTAATCAACAGCAAATGGAGAGACCCGTCAATCGATATCAAAGCGAGGAGTAGGGACTTCCATGCAACGGATGCACTAAGAGCTATAAGTATATGAAAGCTCAATGGAAACTAAGTGGGTGTGCATCCAACTTGCTTGCTCATAAAGACCTCGGGCATTTCAGGAAGCCCATCATCGGACTAGATATATAAGCCAAGTTCTATAACAAAAAAAAATCCCCACTAGTATATGAAAGTGATAACTCAGCAGACTCCCTATATGAAGAACTCATAACCCACAAGTATAGGGGATCGCGACAGTCTTCGAGGGTGGTAGTTCACCCAAATTTATTGATTCGACACAAGGGGAGCTAAAGAATATTTGCAAGTATGTCACAGCCCTATCGTTAGCCTTTGCTTGTCATTGCGTAATCATCCATGCATCATGTTTACATTTTTGAAACTAGAAATGGGGATTGATCAAACCTTATCACACCTCTGAATTACCAGGACCAGCTAAAATATTTTTCAATAAACCCAAAATGCCCTTCAGAAAAGTTCATCATTTTTTAATTGGTTTAAAACCTCTACCAAAAATGGTGCACATTTTTCTAGGTCATTCTGGATTTTTTAATTAAACCATATGGTATTTGAATTGGGCCATTTAAATCCTACAGTTATTTTAAATGCTGCAAATATTTTGAAAGTTAGCGAGGGACTTTGAAATAATTCATATAGGTCCCACCAAAAGTTTCAGGAAATCAAATCAAAACCAAGTTGTAGAATTAGAAAAACAGAAACATGAAATAAATAACAGAAGAGAGAGGTAGTGCTCACTTGTGCGGCCCAATACTGTAGCAGGCCCAGCCCACGATGCCTCTGTCGTCAACCTCGTGCCATTAGGCACGAAGGCGTGTGGCCGACGCTCGCATGCACGTGCCCCGCCACCTCATGCCTGCATGTTCAACCTTGAGCTCCCTCAGGATGCCACGCAGCTCCCTCGACCCTCTCTCACTCTCCCTCGTCCCCATCCCCTCCCCTAGCTCACTCCCTCGCATGCACCGAGAGAAACCGTCACTCGTTGTTGCTGCGGCCACTACCACTGCTTTGCCCCAACGTCGTGTCCACAAGCTCCGTTGCATCGCTCTCTTCCTCCTCAACGAGTTGCACGACGCTGGATGCACTGCAGTGACGCCTTCGCCCTCCTCTTCAATCATGGGTCACCAAGATCGCCATCGCCACCCTGCTCGCTTCAATGCCTCCCCGAGCTCACCATCTGCGCCTCTCAAACCGTCGTGAGCGTCTTCTCTGAACTGCTCTCTAGCCCCTTGCTTTTGCGCACTGGGATTTATCCATACTTGAGTTTATCTTGTCTACATCATGTCATCTTGCTTAAAGAATTACTCCGTTTTTCCATGAACTTAATGCACTAGATGCATGCTAGATAGCGATCGATGCATGGAGTAATAGTAGTAGATGCATGCTGAAGTCGTCCTACTAATCTTGGACATGATGCCTATATACATGATAATTTCGTTGGATATCGGTATAATTATTTGTTTTTCTGTCATTATCCCAACAGTAATTTGTTTACCCACCGTATGCTATTTTCTCGAGAGAAGCCTCTAGTGAAAACTACGGCTCTGGGTCTATTTTCTATCATATATTAAAACCAAAAATACCTTGATGCAATTTTATTTTATTTTATTTATTTTATATTTTAGTTAGATCTTGACGTGGCTAGACTGCGTAGATATTTCCGCAAAGAGGAAGGGATGATGCAACACAGCAACATAAGTATTTCCCTCAGTTGTGAAACTAAGGTATCAATCCAGTAGGAGAACCAAGCAACACTATGTAAACAGTACCTACACACAAAGAACAAATACTTGCAATCCAACGCTTAAGAGGGGTTGTCAATCTCTCCTCGGGAAAAAGATAGATTGGTCTGTATGAGTTTGGGTAAATAAATCTCACAAAAACACAAAATAATAAATCTCACAAAAACACAAAATAAAATAAGTAAAGAAAAAGTGTAGCAAGATATTTTTGGGTTTTTGGAATAATAGATCAGAAAACAAATGCGGCAAAAAATAGACCAGAAAGCAAATATGATAAAAGATAGACCCGGGGGCCGTAGACTTCACTAGTGGCTTCTCTCGAGAAAATAGTACACGGTGGGTAAACAAATTACTATTGGGCAATTGAGAGAAGAACAAATAATTATGACGATATCCAAGGCAATGATCAATATATAGGCAACACGTGGAAGATTAGTAGACCGACTCTTGCCTGCATGTACTACTATTACTCAACACATCGACTGCAATCCAGCATGCATCGAGTGTATTAAGTTCATGGAGAAATGGAGTAATGCAATAAGAACGATGACATGATGTAGACAAGATCTATTCATGTAGGAATAGACCCCATCTTGTTATCCTTAATTGCAACGATACATGTGTGTCTCACTGCCCCTTCTGTCACTGGGAGAGGACACCGCAAGATCGAACCCATCACAAAGTACCTCTTCCCATTGCAAGAAAAATCAATCTAGTTGGCCTAATGATACGTCTCCGTCGTATCAACTTTCCCTAACACTTTTCCTGTTGTTTCGGACTCTAATTTGCATGATTTGAATGAAACTAACCCGGTATGATGCTGTTTTCAGCATAACTACATCATGTCATCATGTACCATGGTGTTGTTTTTTTGCAGAAATAAAAGTTCCCGGATTGGAACGGAACTTTTTGGAGGATTTTTATACAATGAAAGAAAAATACTGGAGCCAAGAACCACCGGAGGGGGGCCCCTGGGTGAGCACAACCGACGAGGGCACCCTGCCCTTAGGCATGCCCAGGTGGGTTGTGCCCACCTGGTGGCTCCGCAGACCCTGATTCCAACGCTATATAATCCTATTTTTTCCATAAATATCTCGTTTTGCGATACGGAGCCGCCGCCACCTCATGTTCTTCATTGGGAGGCTAGATCTGGAGTCCATTTTGGGCTCTAGAGAGGGGAATCTTCGACATCACCAACCCTCCTTCATCGCCAATTCCATGATGCTCCCCACCGAGAGTGAGTAATTCCTTCGTAGGCTCATTGGTCGGTGAGGAGTTGGATGAGATTCATCATGTAATTCAGTTAGTTTTGTAAGGGCTTGATCCCTAGTATCCAATATGTTCTGAGATTCATGTTGATATGACGTTTCCATGCTTAATGCTTGTCAATTTGGGCCCGGGTCACATGATTTCAGATCTGAAGTGTTTATGTTATCACCATTATATATATGTTCTAGATCTGATCTTGCAAGATATATTCACCTATTACGTGTTATGATCCGTAAACCTCGGAGTGACAGTAGTCGGGACACTTTCCGGTGATGATCGTAGTTTGAGGAGTTCATGTATTCACTTGTGTTAATGCTTTGTTCCGGTTCTCTATTAAAAGGAGGCTTTAATATCCCTTAGTTTCCATATGGACCCCGATGTCATGGGAGGGTAGGACAAAAAATGTCATGCAAGTTCTTTCCATAAGCACGTATGACTATTTACAGAATACATGCCTACATTATATTTATGAATTGGAGCTAGTTTTGTATCACCCTAGGTTATGACTATTATATGATGAATATCATCCAACGAATCCACCAATCCAATGCATATGAATTTCTCTTATATTGTTCTTGCTAAGTTGAAGTTCTCTTATATTGTTCTTGCTAAGTTACTACTGCTATTGTTACCATTACACTTGCTACAAAATCATTGCTATCACTGTTATCATTACTATTACTGTTGCCACTATTATCAAAACCATCATATTACTTTGCTACTAATCACTTTGTCGCAGATAATTAAACTCTAGGTGTGGTTGAATTGATAACTCAGCTCCTAATACTTGCAAATATTCTTTGGCTCCCCTTGTGTCGAATCAATAAATTTGGGTTGAATACTCTACCCTTGAAAACTGTTGCGATCCCCTATAATTGTGGGTTATCAAGACCTTTTTCTAGCGCCGTTGTCAGGGAGCATAGCTATATTTGTTGAGTCACTTAGGATTATTATCAATTTATCACTATGAAGAATCTGAAGGATACCAAGACTAAAATATTCCCCTCTAAGATGAGGTGAGGTAAGGAACTGCCATCTAGGTCTGCACTTGATTCACCTTCTATTTTGAGTAAACTTGCAACACCACCACATTCTATTAATTCTGATTTGTTGCAAGTTACTGATGATGCTACTTGTGTTATGGATAATGCTTATGATGATGCTAGTACCTTGCTTGATGATAATGTGCCACTAGGTGAATTTCTTGATGGAGAAATTGCTAGAGCTAAAGTTATTGAGGATGCTGAAACTGATGAAATCATTGAATATGAAAATCTTGAGACACCTATTATACCTAGTCCACCAATATATGAATGGCCTAAGATACCTGAAGGTTAGGTTATGGATGAGGAGACAACTAGAGAGTTTCTTGCTTGCAACGATAGGGATGATCTTAAGAAATTATTATGCAAACTGAAAGAAAAATCTCTGAATGCTAGAATGAAATATGATCCTATGTTTGATACTTCACCTATCTTTGTTGATGATAAGGATTATGAATTCTCTGTTGACCTAGAGTTGATTACTTTGGTTGAATCTGATCCTTTTCATGGTTATGAAACTGAAACTGGTATGGCACACCTTACTAAGTTGAATGACATCGCCACCCTATTTGCTCATGATGACAAAATTTGCTACTATTATATTCTCAAATTATTTTCATTCTCATTAAAGGGTGATGCTAAGACTTGGTATAATACTCTTGCTCATGGTTGTGTGTGTAGTTCCCAGGATATGATTTACTACTTCTCTGAAAAGTATTTTCCTACTCATGAGAAACAAGATGCCTTACAGGAAATATTTAACTTTGTGCAAATTGAAGAAGAGAGTCTCCCACAAGCTTGGCGGAGGCTTCTCCAATTGCTTAATGCTTTGCCGGATCATCCTCTTAGAATAAATGAAATACTTGATATCTTCTATAATGGACTAACCGATGGTTCTAGGGACTTCCTAGATAGTTGTGTTTTCAGGGAACGAACTGTTGAACAAGCTGAAGAATTATTGAATAACATATTGAAAAATTATGATGATTGGACTCTTCTTGAACCACCGCCTAAACCCAGATGAACAAAAGGGGTATCTTATATCTCAGTCCTGGAGATATGCAAGATGCAACGAAATTTATGAAGGAAAAAAGTATTAAAGTTCAGGATGTCAAAAATTTACCTCCTATTGAATAAATACATGGGCTTGATACACCACAACGTAAGGTGGTAGAGATAAATTCTTTAATGAAATTTAATGATAATGACAATCCTTATAATATGCATCCTAGTCAATGCCTTTATGAGTTTGATAACTACATTAGAAAACAAGATCACGTCAATGCAAATGTTATGAAACAATTGAAATATAATTCTGGTATGATTGCTTGCTTGAGTTACTAGTTATTTAGAATCCAAAATGATGTTAGAGGTGTAGGAAAACACACTTCTATGGTTAAAACTCAACCAGAACAAGTTGCTAAATCTCAAAGAGAATTGCTTGATGAAATGAATAATAATATCAATGATCATGCTGTTAGGCTAATGACTAGAGGAGGTAGAATGACTCAGGAACCACTTTATCCTGAGGGAAACCCAAAAAGAGTTGAGCAAGACTATCAAAGAATTAACAATGGTGCACGTAGTCCTACCAAAAAGAAGAAGAAAAAAGAAAAATGATAGGATTTTGCATACCTCTAGTGAACCTGAGATAGAAAAACCTCCTAAAGCTAATAATGATGTTTCTATTTCTTATCCTGAAACTCAATCTGGTAATGAACATTCAGCTAGTGATAATTAAAAAGATAATGATGATGTTCATGAAGACACTCAACCAAACAATAAAGAACCAGATAATGATGTTGAAATAGAACTAGCTATTGATCTTCATAACCCACAACCCAAAAATAAAAGATATGATAAAAGAGACTTTGTTGCTAGGAAACATGGTATGGAAAGAGAACCATGTGTTCAAAAACCCATGCCCTTTCCACCTAAATCAACTAAGAAGAAAGATGATGAAGAATTTGAACGCTTTGCTGAAATGATTAGACCAGTCTTTTGCGTACTTGCTTGACTGGTATTTTAAAGATGGCCCCTTATGCAAAATATATGAAAGACATTATCACCAACAAGAGAAAAATACCAGAATCTGAAATCTCCACCATGCTTGCTAATTATTCTTTTAAGGATGGAGTACCTAAAAAACTTGGAAATTCGGGAATAGCGACTATACCTTGCTCCATCAAAAGAAACTATGTGAAAACTGCTTTATGTGATTTAGGAGCCGGTGTTAGTGTTATGCCTTTCTATTTATACAAAATACTTGATTTGAATAAACCCATACCTACTGAAATATCTTTGCAAATGGCTGATAAATCGACTGCTATACATGTCAGTATTTGTGAGGATGTGCCCACTGTTGTTGGAAATGTTACCATCTTGACTGACTTTGTTATACTTGAGATGCCCGAGGACGACAACATGTCGATTATCCTTGGTAGACACTTTTTGAATACTGCAGGGGATGTTATTGATTGCAGTAAAAGCAAGATCACTTTTCATATCAATGGTAACGAACATACGGTGTACCTTCTGAAGAAACAATTCCATGTGAATGGTATTAATGTTATTGAAAAATATTTGCCACTCACTATTGGAAGTTTCCAACTACCTCTACCTACTACAAAAAAGAAATATGAAATGTTCATTGTTGGGGACATGCATATCCCCGTTGAGGTAACTTAGTGTTTTACGAAAGTTCTTCGGCTTCATGCTAATCGAAGGTGGTTGTTAATAAGACTTGATCAACCTTATTAATGGATCACTTTTGAGAGGTATGAAGTTGATGAATTTAGTAGGCACCACCTTCTGTCCTCTACTTTTATTTTCTGTTTTTGTTAGTTAAATAAAATAAAACGCCATGTTTATCCTATTTTCTTGATTACCCGTGCAATAAAAAATGACCCAAAAATTAAAGTTCTCAGAATGTCCTGAAAATTTAATATGATTTTTTCTAAATATTTCTGAATTTTTAGTGCAAATAACATCAGAGAGGGGGGGTGCACCAGGTGGGCACGACCCACCTGGGCGCATCTGTAGCCCCAGGCGCGCCCTGGTGGGCTGTGGTCTCCACGTGTGCCCCTTCACTTATCTTTTTAGCCCATGTCATCACCTACCTCCAGAAAAAAATTCACCAATGCTCTCTCCCTCGTGTTCTTTCTCTCAAAACCGCGGATTTCGGTCTCTTTGCTTGAAGCTCCATTTCCAAAACTGTTTTGGGGGATTGCTACTTGGTAAGTGACTCCTTTGTTGGTCCAATTAGTTTTTGCTTTAGTGGATTATATTTTGAATAATTAGCTACTCTTGGTGCTGCTGTAGATGAGCTTGCATGTTGAATTTTTAGAGTTCTAAGTGGTTTGAATGCCTAGTATATAATCTATGCAGGCTTATGAGTAGTTGCTATCAATCTTGTGGAGTTTTGTTGAGAAAAATTTTGTCTACTAAAAATTTCAGAATTTTGTTCATAGGAATAAGGTGAGTTTCTTTAGGAACTTTGCCTCCAAGAAGAACTCCAAGGGAGTTGTGGGGGAATCATCAGATAGTGACCTCCATACTCACAGAATGGCGGAAGTGCGGCCATGCGAATGGCCACATAACCCCTTCACGGATGGAGCCGGAATCCGTCAAGAGTTCGCACAATTTGCTGCCAATGCTGGCCTCACCAACTTCATCGCAGCTGAGTGTGAACAATATCATCTCCTTCCAAATTGCTTTGTGCAAAGAGTAGGAATAACCCCCTTTGAGGTGCAATTTAATTTATATGCTGAAACCCGTCGGATACCACTTACTGAATTTTGTGATACATGTCCGATCCCTTCTGACGGGGAAATAAGAGAGCCTAGGCCTGCAGAGTTTGAGGGCTTTTATCGCAATCTGTCAGTGGGAGATGAACGATTGGTATCGAGTGTTAGCACCACAAGCTGGCAGTTTCCTTTCATGCATTATTTTGCTCTATTGATTGCGAAGTGTTTACTTGCTAGCGAGAAGGTTGGTGCACTTAGTGCCCCCGATTTCGCTGTCTTACGCCGAGCGCTATACGGTGACAACACTTATAGCCTAGGAGCTATTGTTGTACGCCGTCTACACCTTAACAGGACTAAGGGTAAAATTCATGGCGGTATTTATGCTACTCGCTTAGCGAGTCACTTTAACATTCAGATACGCCAACATGATCACTGCTTGCCCAAGGTTTACTTAGATCATTAGGCGATGTCTGCTCATCAATTTATTGATGGCAAGAACACTACTATTGATGTTCCTCACAACCTGGTTTTCAGTGAAAATACTCGTGATATTATTCCGTTGCCTGCACATGCTTTGTTTGATCATATTGCCATGGGCACACTACTAGGGAAAAGCCTAGCAGCAGCGAGAGTTTTGGGCCTCTCAGTAGCGCGGGCACCGGCGCTACTAATAAGGCGCTACAGCTAACGTATAGCAGTAGCACCGGTTGTCCCATGCTACTGCTATACATGAATAGTTGTAGCGCTCTTTGGGAAAGGGCGCTACTGATATTATCTGCAGCACTGTTTGCTACGACGCGCTACTGATAATGCGGCGCTACTGCTAAAAAATTTCCCCCCTTGCTACTACCAGTTTATTTATTAGTTTTTTTCCTGCATATTTGTTTTGTATTTGAATAGGCTTTATACAATAATCTTTACCATATCATACACATACAAATGCAATCATAGCATATACATACAATTAGTCTCATCAAATCATGTCATCATCATAATCATCATCCAACACAAAGTGGTCTCTCGTCATCATCTCAAAAATAGCGATACATGTCTCGAATGATATGCAAATACATCGTCATCCATCTAAACAATGATATACGTGAGAAGAGATATCACTTTGAGAACATGAGTTCCTATCCCTCTCTCGCATTAGCGTGAACCTCTAAACTAACTACCGCCTGCCGCTCAAAAACCGGAAGGGCCTGACACTCCGGCCACTTGTCGTATATACTCCTGGCATAGCACTTCTTCGCCATCTATGATCTATGCACCTACATCATCACATGAGTCGATGATATGCAACATATATAGTTGAGCAACAGAAAGAGACAGACTTGGCAAAAATAAAAACAACATATCATAAGCAAAAATAATAAATTTCATCGTACCCCAAAATGCCCTAACTAGAGTGATTTTCGATAGTCGAGGAGGAGGATGGTTTAATTACATCACAAATAAAGTTTCACCGTGCATAACTCAAAGTTTTGTCATACAGAAAGTATGGACTAAACGAACACATTGTCATATATCGACAATCACTCCAACATGTTGTCCCATCCATCCAAGTCAGGGAGATAGTCCCCGAGCATAGTGAAAGGCTTCAGGTCGAGATGCTGAGAGGATATCCATGTTCGGACGTCTTCCCGCGATATTTGTCCTTCTTCGGAGAACATCCCTATTTTTCCGACGACCTCCTTCATGATGATCTGGGCAAGTTCACGCTGGATGTTATAGAACTCAGCTCGAAGTCGATGATCCTCGATATCTCCTATGTCCTTTGCCCATTGCAGAATATGGGCATCGCCGGAAGAAGGTGCCATGCGAAGGTTCTGGTGATCCCGTCTGTACTCCAGCATGTGGTGTAGGACATAGAATCCATCATTAAGAGAATCGTTCGGTTGCTGGATGCAGCAGAAGTCGGTCTTATGGCCGAAGGCGACCCTGCCACCCCTCATCTTCTTGTCCCTGACCTCTCCACCCATTGATTGGTAGTAGTACATAGCACTGTCGAGAACATCCTTGATGTGGGTGTAATCCTTTTTGTGAATGTTCTTCGACGAGTCCAAGTAAAGAGCGTGGGAGAATCGGGGGTACAGGATGATGAGGACGGCGCACCCGCCGCTGCGCAAAATAAGTCCTCAAATTAATTAGCCTCCACCGTGCAAATGAATGATTGAAATCAAAGGAAGGATAGCAGCACGGATGACTTACACGGGATGATTAGGCATGAGAATCGCCCCTTGTTCTTATTGGCGAGCATGAAACTGACGATGTAATCCCTCGCGTGTTCACAGTGATTTGCGCAGACTCCCAAGAAGCCCTTGTGCATGTAGTACGGGTCAGCGACACAGATATGAGATATCTTCTCAACTCCGATGATGTAGTTCATGTGCAAGGCATAAAGGCGGACAAACATAAAATCCAGCTTCTTCAGGTGAAACATGTCGAATATGTAATCGAATCGGAGGAAGAACTTATCCGCGGGGAAGCTGTCGACGTATGACATTTGCCGCGGAATGTTAACCACGTAGAGTGGGTATCCTGGATCTTTCGAGGCGATGAGGTCTTTCTCTACCCGCAGCACATAGTCATCAAGTCTCTTTAGATCGCTGAATCTGGCCCGTAGTGCTGTTCTAGGTATGATTGGTTGACCGGCGATATGCCATTTATCCGCATCGGGGATATCTATACGGTCCTGAAGCCGAGGCTGCTGAGGCGGCTGGATCATAGAAACAACTTTTTTGCCTTTCCTCGCTCTCTTCCTAAACTTATTTACTACCGAAAGGTCGTCCATAATATGTTGAGACGGCAATCCAGGCACCGACTCATGATGCTCAAACCCTGAGGAGGCGCCAGTATAGACATGCTGTTCTGTAGCGCCATCGTCGTCCTCATCCTCATCCATGGCGACGTCATCAGCGACTAATGGAGCCTCCTTCTTACCCCGTCCGCTATCACCCAACCCGACACCCGACGCTAATTGGGTAGGTGGGGTGTTGATGTTCATACCTTGCTGAGGCTGCGTGCTCGTGGGTGTGCTCCCGGCCTCCTCTAGACGAAGCAGACTCTTTGGCCACAACAGGACCCACCCAGCATTGCAACATTCACCAAGCCGCCGCGGTGTCTCGTCGTCATCCCCCAGTAGTACTGGAGGACGCAAATTCTCGTGGCCCGGTTTGACACTGGCCATGAAACCTTGAAGACGTTCGGGGGGATCGGCCGGCTATGGGACAATGGTTCCTTCGGCTCCATTATCGTCGCCTTCCCCACGTCCACATTCTGGTCGCCGATGGTGTACAATATGGTGCACGAGGTTTCGTCGACCTACAAAGAAAAGACTGTGACGTGAGACATCCGAAAGGCAACGAAAACGGGAGATTATACATTTATATTGAAGGGGGCCAGTGTGACAGATACCGTGAGGGTGTCGAGCTCAGCCAAAGACAAAGCACCGCCTAGCACGTCCGGTGCGGGAGCCGGTGCGGGAGCAGGTGCAGCTGCAGGTGCTGGTGCAACGCTAGTCGAGCTGCTCCCCGCCAAGAAGTCAGCAAGGGGAAAGTCCGCTGCATTATTTTCTGGATTTTGCCTGGTCCAATTGAAAACGGTCGGAACCAAGGTAGTAGAAATATCTACACCCACCTGTTTTGCGGCAGCTACCCCTGTTGTGACTGTCTCAGTTGATTTCTTCTCAACCGCAATCTCAACCCTCTTGTCAATGTTTTCTTCATTTAACCTCCGTCTTTCCTTTCTCTCCTCTGTGGTCTCACGGTAGTACTTCTTCCACGTGGCGCCGTCTTCGACACCGTGCACGCTTCCATACGATGGTCGAGTATCCACCGGTTGTCGTTTCAATATGTTCAACGCCCGGTTGAATGGAGTGTCCCACTTGGGCCTCGCCAATGCCTCAGACAGCGAGTCGCTTTCGGCCGCAATCCTGTGCTGCTCTCTCTGCAAAAGGCACAACGATCGTTTACAAATATGACTAACGTGTGCAGTCGAATTGATCAGAACTAAAATTACCAGCAGTCCCATGAACTCTGTAATGACCGGTGTTGTCTCGTAAACCTTTTTCACTGGGTCCAAACAGTGCCGGGCCCTGAGGACGTCATGCTCCTGCGGGGCGATGAACTCCGCCAAGGGGTCTGGGATGCCTAGACTCGCGGCTTCTGCGTCCTCCTTGGCCCATTTGGACCTCTTTCCGCCGTAACGACGGCTTCCGAGGTGGTGGCTCCCAAAGTTCCTCTCTTGAAGCCCCTTCATGTACTTAGACTTTTTTGGCATCTTCGGCCTCGCAAGCCTCCTTGAATATTTGAAACTGCTCTTCCGTGATTATCGGATTATCCTTGACAATCTCGGAGTAGGGTTCCTTCTTGTCGATGATCCTTGCTTTCACTCAATTTTTCCAGGCGGCCAACGCGTCGCTAAACTTGGTCATGGCGTGTTTGTTTATCTTCTTCTTTGTCGGGTCCTCATCTGGATCTTTATAATCATTCTCATTCCGGCCCGGGAACAAGAATATCTGGTGAAACTTCTTTAGGAGGGAGCTCCTCATATTTTCTATCTTTTGTAGTTTCTCATCGTTGATGGTGGCGGTTGTCCGTACGATTCAGCCTATTTGATTGTCGTAGCATCGACGCGCTTCCTCGGGCGCCGTTGGCTCAAAATTGCCGTTGTCCACCTTCGTGACCAACACTCTAGTAGTCCTGAGTTTGTTAGGAACCCGTTGCCTCTTTGCTTTCGGTTCTACACCGGCTCTGCTCCCCGAGGCAGCGCCGATCTCAGTCTCGGCGCCGGTCTTGATGCCGGTCTGAGTCTGAGCGCTGGTCTCAGTCTCAGCACTCGTCTGTGTGTCGGTCTCAGTCCCCGATGCCACTGGTGGGCCCAGCAATAACATCGGTTGACCGTCGGTAGGGCTAAAAAATTCGTCTGCCGCCCGGTAGGCATCATCGCAATCTCCAGAACCCTGTCCTTCATCGTTGCTAGCCATGTTTCCTATGATTAAATCTAGTCAATTAATTCTAGACCTAATAAAATGAATAATGACATAAAAAAGGCCTATTGTTTTGCATGAATGTTGACTCCTTCCTGGTGCGGCAAATCACGGGCACTCGATATGTCCTAGTTTGTAGCACAAGTCATGCCGAAATTCACGAAAAATTTCGGCATGACCTTTGCTAAAAAGTGGACAAATCGAGAACCTGAAACTTGCCGGAAAAGAAATGAATCAACATTCCGGCAAAACATAGGCCACTAAGCATCATTCCCTGGAAACAGTGTCCAAATATACACGAGCAACCACATGTCCAAATTTCGCAAGCTAATTCGAAAACAAAGTGTAGAAGAAAATTCATTTAACTACTAATAGAACAAAATTCAGTTAACTTTAGTGCTCTATAATGATGAAAGAAAAAAAATCAGTTAATTACTAATTTCATTCATTTAGGTTATTCATTTAACATCACCTAATTAACCTACTGTACCACTACTACTAGCAGCACTAGTAACCTAATTAACCTAGCAAAACTCAAGTGCCCTAACTAAGAAACATCTAATTAACATCTAATTTTTTCTCTAAAATACAGAGAGAGAAGAGTGGGGGGAGGGGTGGGGGACTTACAGAGAGGGGGGAGACGGTGGCGGGGACGTGACGGAGGCAGGGGCGGAGAGGGTGGGCTCGGGCACGGGCAACGGCGGTCCTGGGCGGGCTCGGGCAGCGGTAAGGTGGAGGGTGCCGACGGTGATGTCGAGGGCGGCCTCGGGCGGCGTCGGTGAGGCTGAGGGCGGCCTCGGGCAGTGGCGGTGAGGAGACGGCGGCGAAGTGGGGCGACGGCGATTTTGGGAGACGGCGGCGAGGCCGAGGGATTTGGGGGAAGTGGTGGCCGGGCGGGGGGGGGGGGGGGGCAGCTGTTTAAGTGAAACGTAATGGTAGCGCGTTTCCGGAAACGCGCTATAGCTAAGTTAGCTACAACGCGTTTCCTGAAACCCGCTACTGCTATTCCTTTCTCCTTTTTCCCTTTTTTCTTTTATTTTTCTTTACATTTTATTTTTTCCCTTTCTCCTTTTTCTATTTCTTTCATTTTCATTTACTTTTCTACTTGTTTTTCACTTTATTTTATTTCCGTTAGCACCAGCGCCTTACACGTAAGCGCGCTACAGCTAAGGAGAGTAGCAGTAATGCCGGGCCAGTATACGTGCTACTGCTAGGTTGGGCTAGCCATGTGCGCCCAGTTCAAACATAGCAGCAACGCTTTTCGCTAGTACGCGCTACTGCTAAAGTCATAGCAGTAGCGCGGTTTACTTACGCGCGCTGCTACTAAGTAGCAGTAGCGCTTGATTTTGTATAGCGCTACTGGTAAGATTCTATGTATAGGCTTTTCCCTAGTAGTGGCAAATACCGGATCATGCCAGATGATATCAATGCCTATCGGAACGCCCAGGCAATGGTAGAGCAGGAGCCTCAGGAGGGGGACCCTCAGGTGCCCGCTCCACAACACTTTAACCTAGGACCTGATGGCTACGATGAGTGATGATTACCAAGTTGGGCCGAAAGCCTAAGCCTGGGGGAGTACGTATTCCATCGACATTACATTTATGTTCACACATTTCATTCCAGTTGTCGGTGTCCAAAGTTTTGCACTGTATTATCCATGCTAGATTTATTGTCTCGCTTTCTTCTTGTGTGCTTGAAAAACTTTGATAAAACCCAAAAATATTTCCTCCTACTTTTTGTTTTTTCTTTCTAGTTTAATTAGTTGTAGTATTAAAAGAAAACCCAAAAAGATTTCTCGATTCTTCTTCATGCTTGTTGGGAGCTTTCCCTTGTAAATAGTTTTTCTCATTTTTTTCCTTCTTTAATTTGCTTTCTTCTAGAAAAACTAAAAACTCCAAAAATATTTCAGTGTGTTTCTCTGAATTTCTTTTCCGTTTGCAAAGTCATACCAAGGAGAAGACCGTGATGAAAATATTGAGTGGCTCTTATATGCATTATTGTTGATCTAACAAAGAGCTCAAATTACCTTGTCTTCTCCTTTTTGAATAAAATGCTTGCAGATTCCAGCTTAGTCCACAATACTCTTGCACTATTGCTATTTTCAAATCATTTGGTTGTGAAACTGAAAGGCAATAATGACGATATTTGGTGAACTGGATGTGGCAGAGAGTGTTGAGTATATGTGTTGTGCATATTTGTGTATTGGGCCCACCTCCTAGTTGTCTTGTATAGTTGAGGTCGTGGCCTACTGTTGTACATCATATATACATGTGTTTGCACCTGAGAAATACAATATGTAATTCCCACAACAAACATGATATCAGTTTCCGGGTTATAACCCTAGCATTCCACCGCCGCCGCCGCGCTCCTCCGCGCCACCGCCGCCACCTAGCCGCCGCTGTTCGCGCGCCTTCCGCGCCGGCCGCCGCTCCTCCGACTCCCTACGCGCGCGCACTCCTCTAGCCCCGCCGCCCGCTCGCCCTAGGAGCGATACACTCCAGTTGCGATCTACTCGTGTCCGTGTATTGTCTTCTCGACGAAACTACCAAGTGCAAGCTAGCTAGCCACCGTTGCTAGAATCGATCTAGCTGCCTGCGTGGTAGTTTAGGATCGTACTTGCAGCTTGCCATCTACGTCTACGTCTATCTCTCCGACAGAACCGGTTAGCTCGGATCGCAGCGTCGAGGCCGGGCCTCATCCGCTTGGTTCGCCAGCCGCTGATCGCTTCGCATCGTCCGCCGGCCTCGATGGCGTCCACCGGCCCGTTTCCGTTGCCGGCGGCCTGCGGCGCGGCCTCGCCGCCGTACGGCGCGTCCGGCATCGCCCCGCCAACCCATCCCTGCGTGCCGCATGGCTCGGCTCCACTGCCCCCGCTCGCGTACTTCGCCACCCCACCGCCAGCGCTCTTCGGCCAGTTCGTCGTTGCCCCGCCGCCGGTGCCGACTCTGCCCATTGACCCCTTGGTGTTGCGTGGGGCGTTCTACGTACCCGTATACGGGGCTCCTGGGTACTGGTGGGGTCTTCAGCAGGCCCGCCCTTGCCCGCTGGGCAGCAGCCAGACGACGCCCAGCACCTGCAGCATCTATCAGCGGGCCAGTAGGTTTTTCCGGCGGGCCATCCGGCCTAACCGGTACCGGAGTCGGAGCCAGGGCTACTTCCCATACCTTCTGGCGAGTACCCACCGCCGCAGCCGAGCGGCGACTACGCCCCCCCCATGGCGTCTCCGTCCCCCTCGCTGGCCCTGCCGCCGGCGCCCTTGGACCCGGTGCTTCTTCTCGCACTGCATGCCGCTCCTACGCCGAACAACTTCAACGGAGGTGATGATTGGTACATGGACACCGGGGCTATGGCTCACATGTTTGCTCATCCTGGTAATCTTGCCTCCTTCACTCCCATCACCACCGACGGCCGCATCATTGTCGGCAATGGTTCCACACTCCCTATCACCCATGTCGGGCAAACTTCCTTTCCTTCTAATTCCATGCCTATTACTTTGTCTAACATACTTGTGTCCGTTCGTCGTTTAACTCGTGAAAATCCTGTTATTGATGAATTTGACGAGTTTGGGTTTTGTGCCAAGGACGCTCGAACCAGGATGGTACTTCACCTACGTGACAGTCTCGACGAGCTCTATCCAGTGCATTCGCCGTCCACCTCCACCACCGCACCGGTTGCTCTCTCCGCCGGCATTGATCTCTGACACGCTCGTTTGGGTCATCCCAACCCTGTCACACTTCATCATATTCTTAGGCGTTTCAGTTTCAGTTGCCATAAGATACAAGATCACACCTGTCATGCATGTCGTGTCGGCAAACATGTTCGCCTCCCGTTTAATAACTCCACCACCATAGCTTCTTTTCCTTTTCAGTTGATTCATAGCGATGTGTGGACCTCTCCGGTTCCTAGTAATTTGGGCTATTTATATTATCTGGTTATCCTTGATGATTATTCTCATTATGTGTGGACTTTTCCTTTGTGCAGAAAGTCAGATGCACTCTCCACTTTGAAGGCGTTTTACTCCTACGTCAGCACGCAGTTTGGGCATCCCATCCTTGCTCTTCAGACTGACAATGGAAAAGAGTTCGACAACCTTGCTTTCCGCACTTTTCTGTCGCACCATGGCACAGTTTTTCGTCTCACATGCCCGTATACTTCCCAAAAAAACGGTCGAGCCGAACGCGTCCTTCGCACTCTGAGCGACTGTGTTCGCATGCTCCTGTTCCATGCTAATGTGCCACCTCGTTTCTGGCCGGACGCACTTGCTACTGCTTCTCTTCTCCTTAACCTTCGCCCTTGCCGCCCACGGTGGAACTATGCACCTCACCATCTTCTCTTCAGTATGCCCCCATCTTATGATGGCTTGCGTATTTTCGGGTGCCTTTGCTACCCTAAAATTGCCGACTCCGCTCCTCACAAACTCGCACCTCGTTCTGTCGCTTGCATATTCATCGGCTACCCCTCCAACTCCAAGCGATATCGGTGCTATGATCCCATCTCCCATCGTGTGTTCACTTCCCAGCACGTTTACTTTGATGAGCATGTGTTTCCATTTCACCAGGTACCCCCGGCTAATCCTCCTGCCACCGGTGATGCGTGCTCCTCGATGCCTCTCCCAGGGCGCTCGTGCAACTCTCTTGGCCCGCCCCTGGCTTTGAGGCGCGCCCCCCATATGCGGCGCCTCCTCCAGCCGTGGTGCTGGCTACCCCGGCGCCCTCGACGTTGACGCCCGTGGCCCCATTGGCGCCCCCGGCGCCTATGGCCACCCCGGCGCCCGCGGTCCCGGCGCCTATGGCCGGTCCGGTCACCCGTGCCCGTACGGGCGTTTTTCGCCCGAGGTCGCGCTACGCCTCGGATGTCTAAATCCATGTGGTGTCCACCTCTAAGTTATCGCTGTCGGATCGTGGGTTTCGGCAGACCCTTAAGGTTCGAACTCTGGGGTGCGCGTGGAGATTCTGCCCGCCACCTCTTCGTCTCACCAGGATCTAGACAAAGAATAGCACAAAGAACACAGAGTTTATACTAGTTCGGGCCACCGTTGTGGTGTAATACCCTACTCTAGTTTTGTGGGTGGATGGATTGCCTCTTGGGCCGATGATGATGATGATCAGTACAAAGGAGAACTGCCTCGCGAGGGCCTGTTCTTGGCTAGGACGATGAACTGCTAGGGAAGTTCAGCCGACCTTCTCTCTCTCTCTCCTTGCTTGGATTTTGGATACCAGATGCCTCTACCATGGGGGTGGCTAGTCCTATTTATAGGCAAAGGCCTTAGGCCTCTCCCCAAATATTGAGCGGGAAGGGCGCCAACAATTGGCCAATTCGAAGGGGAACATACAGTACACTTATCCTGACCAAAGTTGGTCCTCGCCTGCCAAAGGCCCTGTGGTGACGCCGCTTTGGGCTCCAGGATGAGCTCATTCCCGCCGTTGGACTGGTCTTGGTCTCGTTGCACCGAAATGGATGCCTTTGCTTGATCCTCTCGCCTGCGCTTGCCCCCTTTGCACCAAAGAGGAAAGGGGAGGACACTGTGTGGTCTGGCGTCCGCCTGGCGCCCTTGGTCGTCACGGCTTGCGTCATGGGCACCTCGCGAGGTACCCTGCCTTGATCTCTCCGCCCCCTCATGAGCCAGCCTGAGGAGGCCACGCCTGAGGAAGCACTTCGTCGTCCTCCCCACGAGGCTTGGCCCCTCGCGAGGGTCTTGGGCATCGTGTTGATGAAGACGGGCCGTACCGGGCCTCCATTCGAGCCACGCCGCGGGCCGCAGGCAGGCAAGTCTGGGGACCCCCGTTCCCAGAACGCCGACAGTAGCCCCCGGGCCCAAGGCGTGCCCGGACTTGGCCGTGCCGAGAGGCGAAAGGGCAAGGGCGAAGCGCCGCGGGCCCTGATAGCCTGCGGCCTTGGGCACCGCGTGGCGGTTTGATAGGACGTGGGCGTCTCCGCTTCCCCACGATGTTCTGGCAACTGTGCGACTTGACTAGTCCCTGCATGCATAGATATCGGTCATTATTACCTACGATCGTGGTGCTCGACGGTTGGCCTTCTTCGGCTATAAGTATGGGGCCGTGTAAGCTCCGCCAGTTCGCCCCTTCCTGCTTCTCTTCTTCTTCCTCTCTCTTGCCGCTTGTCGCTCGCATGGCTCCAAAGAGGTTCTTAGCTGCGGAGAAGGGGAAGGCTAGTCGGGCGGGGCCCGACTCCCCCCCGACCAAGCGCGACCGTGGTCGTCCCCGCAAGTATCCCGCGGTCCCCGCTGTGGCTCCTCGTAGTCACAGGGATGGTTTTCTGCGTGGCGGTGAGCGCTCGGCTGCCAAGGGGAGGCAGGCTGTGACTGCGCGGCCCCCCAGGCCGCGCTTTCGCTCGGCGGAGGTGCTGCCGGAGTTCGTCGTGTGGTCGGCGGACCCGACCAACACCTGGCTGCAGCTCCCTTGCTTCTTCATCGGCGAGCTGCCGGCCAGCGCCCGGTGCGGCTTCTGGCTTCAGGCTGACGGTTGCTGCAGCAGGGCCTCCTGGGTTTCGCTTGAGGTCTCCCCTTCTAGGAATGGGGCCCTGACCCGCGGCTGGCAGACGTTCGCCCGCGTGCGCGGCCTGGGCCAGCGGTGCACATTGCACTTCAAGTTCGACGGCAACGGCACCCTCTATGTGAGGGTGTTTGGGGAAGATGGTCGCCGCGCAAGATGCTGCCCCGAGGGCGATGACCGTGGCCAGGGGCCTCGCTCCGACGACGATGGAGGAGACAGCGCCCACTCCGATCGCGGCGCCCGGCGCTCTCCAGGCTCCGCCAACTCTTCTTCATGCGGCTCCTCCAGCGGTGGCCGCAGCCAGCCCCCTCGCCGTCGCGCCTGCCTGGGGGGTGGCTGTTCATCCGTCCGTCGCCGCGCCCCGGTGAAGCGCGAAAGGGAGTCCGCCTGAGCCCCGGAGGCATCCTGCGCCGCCTCTGCAGGCCAATGCGAGGCGGGCCTCGCCGGGCTCGCCTTTTCCTTTTCCTTTTGCTTCCTGTGTAAGACAAAAGAGCTGCATGGAGCCCCGCGGGGGCGTGTTTAAGAATCATTGCCGTTGTAGCCATTACCTTGACTTTGTTGTTTCACCTCTCAACTATTTGCCCTTGCATAGGTAGTTTTCGGCCCCAGCCGGGGGGGCGACCGACCCAGGGCCTGTGCGCGTGTTGCGGTGCACGAGGGGCACGGACCGGAGGGGTGCTCCTGAAGAGGGCCCGGGCCGTCAAACCTTTAAGCGGATAGGGAGGAAACGCTCACGAGGGCAATCCATCCCTCGCGAGGCCTTTCATGAGAGAAATCAAAACGGGGAGCGAAAATCAACGAACCACAAATCGACAACGGCGATAGTTTCGATAAGATTTCAGATGCAAATAAACACGTCAACTGCGGAAAGCAAATAAAAAGCCGCGTCCGGCACCTAATCTAGTCTTCGACGTCTTCTCACTAGCGCGGAGCTAAGTGCTGCCACTGGGCGTGGGAGGGAGCCCCAGGGCCTGAGGCCGGCGCTCCTGAGACTCCGGGGCGTGTACAGCCCCACTCATTATTACGTGAGAGTGTCACGGGGCGGCGAGCTTCACAGGCATTGGCCTTCTTCACAGGCTCCGGGCCTTTCTTCTTAGAGGTGATCAGCTTCACAGGCACTTGCCTTCTTCACAGGCTCTGGGCCTTTTCCAAAAAGGGAAGGTCTTCACAGGCGTTCGCCTTCTTCATAGGCTCTGGGCCTTTTCCAAAAATGGAAGGTCTTCACAGGCGTTCGCCTTCTTCACAGGCTCTGGGCCTTTTCCAAAAAGGGAAGGTCTTCATAGGCGTTCGCCTTCTTCACAGGCTCTGGGCCTTTTCCAAAAAGGGAAGGTCTTCACAGGCGTTCGCCTTCTTCACAGGCTCTGGGCCTTTTCCAAAAAGGGAAGGTCTTCACAGGCGTTCGCCTTCTTCACAGGCTCTGGGCCTTTTCCAAAAAGGGAAGGTCTTCACAGGCGTTCGCCTTCTTCACAGGCTCTGGGCCTTCTAGGGGTAGAACCTCCGGAGGTGCTGGATGTTCCACGCGTTCTCTACCGGCTCTCCCTCTTGGGTCTCCAAGCGCATGGAGCCTGGCCTGGAAACATGAACAACCTTGAACGGGCCCTCCCACATGGGAGAGAGCTTATGCAGCCCCTCCCTGGAGAGAACCCGTCTGAGCACGAGGTCTCCTACCTCGAGGGTCCTGGGGCGGATGTTGCGGCAATGATATCGTCGCAGCGCCTGCTGGTACCTCGCCGCTCGCAACGCGGCTTCCCGGCGGCGTTCCTCCCCCAGTACGAGGTCCATCCCCCGCATGGCGTCCTGCTGCGCTTCGTCGAACGCTAGGACCCGTGCGGAGCGACGCATGACCTCGTGAGGGAGGACCACTTCAGCTTCGTAGACCAGGAAGAACGGGGTCACCCCAGTTGGTTTGGTCGCGGTCGTGCGGATGGACCACAATACGGACTGCAGCTCGTCGTACCAACCTCTGCCGCAAGCCTCCAGCTTATTCTTGGACGTCCTGGTCTTGAGGCCTCTCAGGACCTCCGCGTTGGCCCGTTCGGCCTGCCCATTGCTCCGCGGGTGCGCCACCGAAGCGTAGCATATCTGCGTCCCAAGGTTAGCACAGTATGTTTTGAAGAGATTACTGGTAAACTGCAAACCGTTATCTGTGATGATGCGGTTCGGCACCCCGAACCGGCTCACGATACCCCTGATGAACTTGACCGCGGAGCCAGCGGGGATGGCACGGACGGCCTCCACTTCTGCCCACTTGGTGAACTTATCAACGGCGACGTAGAGCTAGCGGTAGCCCCCTGGCGCCCGAGGGAACGGGCCCAGAATATCCAACCCCCAAACTGGAGGAGACCTTCGCGAGCCTCGACGCAGTAAGCTTGCGACTCAACCCGGAGAAATGCGTGTTTGGCGTCCCCTCGGGCAAGCTCTTGGGCTTCCTCGTGTCCCATCGTGACATCGAGGCCAACCCAGAGAAGGTCAAGGCGGTCGAGGACATGAGTCCGCCAAAGACCCTCAGAGAGATGCAGAAGCTCACTGGGCGCGTGACCGCACTAGGGCGCTTTATCTCCAAGTTAGGGGACGAGTGTTGCCTTTCTTTCAGCTGATGAAGATGCGTTGGGAGGCTGGGGCTTGAGCTCCGCCTAGGATGCAGGCGATTGCGCGCGGCTCTTGGAAGCCCCCAGCCCCCTCATCTTGATGGCGGTCTTCGTTCCTCCTTGGCTGAGGCGGCAGTGGATGGAGGCCCGCGTTGCCATGAGGGCGGTCCTCACGAGGCTGATCCCTCCAGTCCCCCTCGCAAGGCAGATCCCGCCAGCGGTCCTCGCGAGGTTGGTCGCGCCACCCCTGGCGCGGGCCACGATCTTCCCAGCGTCCCGGGTTTCTTCCTCCTCCTCGGCCGTAGCCCCGGTCGGCGCGGTCAGGGCGATGGCCGATCCTTCCTTCTCGCACATCGCGGAGTTCTTGACATTCGTTGGTGTTGTGGGTGTGGAGGTCGTGGTAAACACAGTACTGGCTGCCCCTGGAGGATTCGGGCAGATCTTTGCCCCGCTTGGTGTCCGGCTCTGGCACGAGTACGGCAGCCCCCTTGTGCTTCACGTCCTTGGCCTTGGGATTCTTCTCTTCTGGATCTACGGCGGGCAGCTCGAGGAGGGAGAGACGTCCCTCCTCAGCCCTGGCACACTTGGTCGCCAAGTTGAACAGCTCCAGGGAGGTGCAGAGGTCTTCATGCATCGCCAGCTCCTCCTTCATCTTGACGTCGCGCACGCCATCAGAGAAGGCTGGGATGATGGCTTCCTCGGACACCTTGGGGATCTTGAGGCGTGCACTATTGAAACGCTAGATGTACTTTTGCAGGGTCTCCCCAGGTTGCTGCTTGATGCGGTGCATGTCGCTCACGGCAGGCGGCAGGTCGCGAGTACCTTGGAAGTTGGCGATGAAGCGGGTGCGCATCTGCTCCCAGGAGGAGATCGTGCCTGGAGCCAGATTCAGGAGCCAGGTGCGAGCTCCTTCCTTCAGCGCCACGGGGAACCAGTTCGCCATGACTTTTTCATCCCCGCTAGCACCTTCGACGCCCAGCTCATAGAGCTAGAGGAACTCGGCGGGATCGTTCGTGTCGTCGTAGCGAGGAGGCAGGTCCGGCTTGAACTTGTCGGGCCATGCGACGCTATGCAGCTCGGTGGTGTAGGCGCGGCAGCCCGCGGTGGCCACGGGAGGCTTTGGTTGAGGGAGAGCTTGGCCTTGCGGGCCCCCTTGCTCTGCAGCTGGGAGCAGCGCGAGGTCTTGACGTGCCGGAGCTGGAGCAGGGTCGCGGCGAGCCAGAGCAGGGAGCGCCGGGGCAGCCTCTTGCGGTCGAGGGACTTCTTGGCAGCTCCGTTCTTTCTGGGCTGGCGCCTGACGGAGCGAGTTCCGCCCAGGGGCCATGCGCCTTGGAGCCATGGCGTCTTCTTGGAGTGGAGGTGGCTGGTACGCCCCCGGAGCTTCATTGCCCGCGCGGGGCGGGGTGCGGCGCAGCGGAGCGGACGGTGCAGGAGAGCCCCCTGCGGCGTGGACGAGCTCGACGACGCGGTCGAGCCATTCTTCGTAGACGTCGTCGACGGGACGGTAGCGCAAGAGCTCGTTTGCCGCTATGAGTGTAGCTCGAGCCTCCAAGGGCGCGTGGAGCGCGTGGGACGAAGAGCCAGCTGGCGTGAGTGACGGAGTAGCGGTGCGGCCGTCTCGCCGCACTGATGGGTGTTGAGATGACGCTTGTTGCTCGTTCCCCGCCGGGCCGGTGGCGGCGTTGACGGCGGGCGACGGGGACCGATGAGGACGCCCGCCGACGGGAGCTGTCTGGGCGACGCGGGAAGCGATGGCGGCCCGGCGCTCGGCGCGGGCCCGACGAGCGTCAGACATGGATGCGACGGTCGGAGGAGAACGGAGCGGTGGAAGACAGATTCCGGCGCACCCCTACCTGGCGCGCCAAATGTCGGATCGTGGGTTCCGGCAGACCCTTAAGGTTCGAACTCTGGGGTGCGCGTGGAGATTCTGCCCGCCACCTCTTCGTCTCACCAGGATCTAGACTACCGAAAGAACAACACAAAGAACACAGAGTTTATACTAGTTCGGGCCACTGTTGTGGTGTAATACCCTATTCTAGTTTTGTGGGTGGATGGATTGCCTCTTGGGCCGATGATGATGATGATTAGTACAAAGGAGAACTGCCTCGCGAGGGCCTGTTCTTGGCTAGGACGATGAACTGCTAGGGAAGTTCAGCCGCCCTTCTCTCTCTCTCTCCTTGCTTGGATTCTGGATACCAGATGCCTCTACCCTGGGGGTGGCTAGTCCTATTTATAGGCAAAGGCCTTGGGCCTCTCCCCAAATATTGAGCGGGAAGGGCGCCAACAATTTGCCAATTCGAAGGGGAACATACAGTACACTTATCCTGACCAAAGTTGGTCCTCGCCTGCCAAAGGCCCTGTGGTGACGCCGCTCTGGGCTCCACGATGAGCTCATTCCCGCCGTTGGACTGGTCTTGGTCTCGTTGCACCGAAATGGATGCCTTTGCTTGATCCTCTCGCCTGCGCTTGCCCCCTTTGCACCAAAGAGGAAAGGGGAGGACACTGTGTGGTCTGGCGCCCGCCTGGCGCCCTTGGTCATCACGGCTTGCGTCATGGGTACCTCGCGAGGTACCCTGCCTTGATCTCTCCGCCTCCTGATGAGCCAGCCTGAGGAGGCCGCGCCTGAGGAAGCACTGCGTCGTCCTCCCCGCGAGGCTTGGTCCCTCGCGAGGGTCTTGGGCATCGTGTTGATGAAGACGGGCCGTACCGGGCCTCCATTCAAGCCACGCCGCGGGCCACAGGCAGGCAAGTCTGGGGACCCCCGTTCCCAGAATGCCGACAATCGCCATTGCCGTCCTCCGTTCGAGCCGCTCTTCATGACCCTCTCTAGATGGCTGCGATGCAAGAGGAGTTTGACACCCTGTTGCGCAACTAGACGTGGCAGGTTGTTCCCCGTCCCCGGCACGCCAACGTGATTTCCGGGAAGTGGGTCTTTAAACACAAGCTCCGTCCTGACGGTACCCTTGATCGCTACAAAGCGTGTTGGGTCGTTCATGGCTTCCGACAGCGTGCTGGCATCCACTTCACCGACACCTTCGCTCCGGTCGTCAAGCCCGGCACAATACGGACGGTTCTCCACCTTGCGGTCTCCCGTACTTGGCCGGTGCACCAGATGGACGTCTCCAACGCCTTCCTCCATGTTTACCTTGAGGAGCAGGTCTTGTGCTAGCAGCCCCCCGGGTTTGTTGACTCGGCGCTTCCCGACCACGTGTGCCTGCTTTTGCGGTCCTTGTACGGACTCAAGGAGGCTTCGCGCGCTTGGTATTAGCGCATCGCGGCGTTTCTCCACCAGCTTGGATTCCGCTCTACCCGCCCAGATACCTCGCTCTTCGTCTATCATCAGGGCTCTGACACAGCCTACTTGCTGCTCTATGTCGACGGCATGTACGGCTGGTCTTCTCAGTCAGCTCACGGCTCGTCTTCGTGCTGAGTGCGCCATCAAGGACTTGGGTCCTTTGCACTACTTCCTCGGTGTCGAGGTGGTGCGCCGTCCGGATGGCTTCTTCATCAGTGGAAGTATGCTCACGAGCTCCTGGAGCGCGTCGGCATGCTTAATTGCAAGCCCGCCGCTACGCCTGTTGATACAAAGGCCAAGCTTTCTGCCACGGATGGTTCTCCTGCTTCGGATGCTGCTTTCTATCGGTCTATCGTTGGTGCTCTCCAGTACCTCACTCTGACTCGAACGGAGATCTAGTATGTCGTGCAGCAAGTGTGTCTTCATATGCATGCTCCCCGAGACGTTCACTTGGCTGCCGTCTAGCGGATTCTCCACTATATCTGTGGCACTATGGATCTTGGCGTCACGCTTCACGCCTCCGCCGACACCACCCTTACCGCCTACTCCGATGCAGACTGGGCGGGTTGCCCTGACACTCGTCGCTCCACTTCGGGCTATTGTGTCTACCTTGGACCCTCACTTATCTCATGGTCGTCCAAGCGGCAGCCTACGGTCTCTCGTTCCAGTGCTGAGGCTGAGTATCGTGTGGTGGCCAACGCTGTCGCCGAGTGTTCATGGCTTCACCAGCTGCTTCAGGAGCTCTCTTACCCTGTTGACCGTGCCATGGTGGTTTACTGCGACAATGTGTCGCCGGTCTACCTCTTCGCTAACCCGGTGCATCATCGATGGACCAAGCATATTGAGTTGGATATCCATTTTGTTCAGGAATAGGTGGCTCTTGGCCATATTCATGACCAAGGGCTTGCCTACGGCGTCATTTGAGGAGTTCTGGTCTAGTCTTTGCGTCAGCCGCGGTGCCGCCTCGACTGCGGGGGGGGGGGGTGTTGAGTATATGTGTTGTGCATATTTGTGTATTGGGCCCACCTCCTAGTTGCCTTGTATAATTGAGGTCGTGGCCTACTCTTGTACGTCATATATACATGTGTTTGCACCTGAGGAATACAATTTGTAATTCCCACAACAAACAGAGAGAAATGGGTATGAACTCGGCTTGTTCTGTTTTTCTAAATATGTTTAACCTGATTCAACATATTATGATCAAACATGTTTGCAATGACAATTGGAGATTATAGTTTCTCATGCCATGCTTAAGCAGCTAGGAGTGGATAATGATTTATCTTGGATGTCAACATTGCGTTAAAATGATTGTGATGTAGTATGATGATATGGTATCCTCCTCCGAATGTTTCGAGTGGCTTGACTTGGCACATGTACATGCATGTAGTTGAATCAAACCAACATAGCCTCTATGATATTTATGTTCATGGTGTCCATATCCTACTCATGCTATTATCCAATGTTCATTATGCATAATGCATGTTCATGACCATTTTCGCTCTCTAGCTGGCCGCTTCCAAGCTATCTGCTAGACTTCGCCTATACTAAGCGGAAATACTGCTTGTGCATCAAAATCCTAAACCCAAGTTATTCCAGATGAGTCCACAATACCTACCTATATGCGGTACTACCCTTCCGTTCTAAGTAAATTTGCATGTGCCACCTCTAAAAACTTCAAATAAATATCCCTTTTTGTGTGCCTAGATTGTTCATAGAGCGACAAGAGGTAGTCGTTGTCTTCCATGATAAGTGGGTTATTCTCATGATGAGTGTTTATTCACTCGTCCTTGCACGCGAGGGGCGGTAATAGGGATTCCTAGTCCCGGAATCAAATTGCAAATAATTAAACAAAACTACCCCAGGACTGATGTTGGTATGGACAATACCCGAGGATTCGGCTAGTTGTGGAGTGTGATTGTTGGTGGTGGGGGAGTAAACCTTTACTTTTATCGCTTGGGAACCGCCACTAATGTATTTAGCATGGAAGATATATATAACTAATGCCCGCGAAGTAAACAGGAAGGGTGCATTTCTCAAAATTTCATTTACCCCTGTTTTAAAAACTAAGCTCTGGCACCAGTGTAAATCCCTGCTTCCTTTTGCGAAGGGACCATCTATTTAATTTTATGTTGAGTCATCACCTTCCCAAAAAAGCGCCAGATTCTGAGAGCACTATTTGTCATCCTCATGCATTGTGTATAGTTAATGTTGGATGCATCATGACTGGATCTTCTCTACCATGAATTACAATGTTAAGTCGCTGCTTGAACTTTGGAGGTGCTCTACATTTATGTTTTGCGGTCACAGAAAGGGCTAGTGAGATACCACTGTTGTCATATAATATCATGTTTTTTTTGACAAGGTGTTGTCATTTGGGATATTTTATTATTGCTCGCTAGTTGATTATATATTGATATGAGTTAATATAATTTTTAAGAGTTATTGTTGACATGGTTAGTTATAATCTTTGCTGAAAACCTGGGTGCTACTTAAGCTTATTTATGTAAACAAGAGCAAAAGAGTTCGCAAAAGTTTTTCTTTTCCACTTTCAGTTTATCAACTGAGTTGCTTTAGGACAAGCAAAGGTTTATGCTTGGGGGAGTTGATACGTCTCTGTCGCATCTACTTTTCATAATGCTTTTCCTCTTGTTTTGGAGTCTAATTTGCATGATCTGAATGAAACTAACCCAGACTGACGCTATTTTCAGCAGAACTACCATGGTGTTGTTTTTGTGCAGAAATAAAAGTTCTCGGATTGGAACGAAACTTTTTGGAGAATTTTTATACAATAAAAGAAAAATAATTGAGCCAAGAATCACCAGAGGGGCAGCCCTGGGTGAGTGCTACCTCTTGAGCTTGCGTTGATTTTTCCCTTGAAGAGTAACGCATTAAGAAAGATCACATGATGTAGAAGAATTAACTCTACGTGATCTTATTATCCTCGATGGCAACAATACAATACATGTTGGTTCCGCTTCTGTCACTAGGATCCAGCACCGCAAGATTGAACCCAAAGCTAAACACTTCTCCCATTGCAAGAAAAACAATCTAGTTGGCCAAACCAAATAGATAGTTCGAAGAGACTTGCAAAGATATCAAATCATGCATATAAGAATTCAGAGGAGATTCAAATAATATTCATAGATAAGTTGATCATAAATACACAATTCATCGGATCTCGACAAACACACTGCAAAAAAGTATTACATCGAATAGATCTGCAAGAATATCGAGGAGAACTTTGTATTGAGAATTAAAGAGAGAGAAGAAGCCATCTATCTACTAGCTATGGAACCGTAGGTCTATGGTAAACTACGCACGCTTCATCGAAGAGGCAATGATATTGATGTAGAAGCCCTCGGCGATCGAATCCCCCTCCAGCAGGATGCGGGAAAAGGCCCTTACATGGGATCTCAAGGGTACAGAAGGTTGCGGTGGTAGAAAAGTGGTTTTGTGGCTCCCCTGGAAGGTTTTGGGATATTTGAGAATATATAGGTGGAAGAAATAGGTCGGTGGAGTCACGAGGGGCCCACAAGGGTGGGGGCGCACCCTACCCCCTAGGCGCGCCTCCTGACCTTGTGGCCGCCTCGTGGCTTTCCTGACGTGCATTCCAAGTCCTCTGGATGTCTTCTGGTCCAAGAAAAATCATCGCGAAAGTTTGATTCCGTTTGGACTCCATATTTATTTTCTGCGAAACTCTAAAACACAGAAAAAACAGGAACTGGCACTGGGCTCTAGGTTAATAGGTTAGTCCCAAAAATCAAATAAAATAGCATATTAATGCATATAAAACATCCAAAACATATAATATAATAGCATGGAACAATAAAAAATTATAGATACGTTGGAGACATATCAGGCATCCCCAAGCTTAATTCCTACTCGTCCTCGAGTAGGTAAATGATAAAAATAGAATTTTTTATATGAATTGCTACCTAACATATTTATCCATGTAATTCTCTTTATTGCGGCATGAATGTTCAGATCCGTATGATTCAAAACAAAAGTTTAACATTGACATAAAAACAATAATACTTCAAGCATACTAACAAAATAATTATGCTCAAAGTAACATGGCCAAAGAAAGCTTATCCATACAAAATCACATAGTCTGGCTATGCTCCATCTTCATCACACAAAATATTTAAATCATGCACAACCCCAATGACAAGCTAAGCAATTGTTTCATACTTTTATCATTCTCAAACTTTTTCAACTTTCACGCAATACATGAGCGTGAGACATAGACATAGCACTATAGGTGGAATTGACGGTGGTTGTGGAGAAGACAAAGAGAAGGAGATAGTCTCACATCAACTAGGCGTATTAATGGGCTATGGAGATGCCCACCAATAGATATTAATGTGAGTGAGTAGGGATTGCCATGCAACGGATGCACTAGAGCTATAAGTTTATGAAAGCTTAAAATGAAAACTAAGTGGGTGTGTATCCAACTCGCTTGCTCACGAAGACCTAGGGCAATTTGAGGAAGACCATCGTTGGAATATACAAGACGAGTTATATAATGAAAATTCTCACTAGCATATGAAAGTGATGTCATAGGAGACTCTCTATCATGAAGATCATGGTGCTACTTTGAAGCACAAGTGTGGTAAAAAGATACTAACATTGCCTTCTCTCTTTTCTCGCATTTATTTTTATTTTTATTTTTTCGTTTGGGCCTTCTCTCAATTTTTTGGCTTCTTTTTTCTTTTTCTTTTCTTATTTTTCGTCCAGAGCCTCATCCCGAACTGCGGGGGAATCATAGTCTCCATCATCCTTTCCTCACATGGGACAATGCTCTAATAATGAAGATCGTCACACTTTTATTTACTTACAACTCAAGAATTACAACTCGATACTTAGAACAAAATATGACTCTATGTGAATGCCTCCAGTGCTGTACCGGGATCTGCAATGAATCAAGAGTGACATGTATGAAAGAATTATGAATGGTGGCTTTGCCACAAAATCCGATGTCAACTACATGATCATGCAAAGCAATATGACAATGATGGAGCGTGTCATAATAAACGGAATGGTGGAAAGTTGCATGACAATAATATATCGGAATGGCTATGGAAATGCCGTAATAGGTAGGTATGGTGGCTGTTTTGAGGAAGGTATATGGTGGGTTTATGGTACCGGCGAAAGTTGCGCGATACTAGAGAGGCTAGCAATGGCAGAAAGGTGAGAGTGCATATAATCCAAGGACTCAACATTAGCCCTAAACAACTCACATAATTATTGCAAAAATCTATTAGTTATCGAAACAAAGTACTACGCGCATGATCCTAGGGGGATAGATTGGTAGGAAAAGACAATCGGTCGTCCCCGACCGCCACTCATAAGGAAGACAATCAATAAATAAACCATGCTCCAACTTCATCACATAACGGTTCACCAAACGTGCATGCTACGGGACTCACAAAATTTTAACACAATTATTTCTCAAATTCACAACTACTAACTAGCATGACTTTAATATCACCATCTTAATATCTCAAAACAATCATAAGAAATCAAACTTCTCCTAGTATTCAATGCACTTTATGAAAGTTTTTATTATATCCCTCTTGGATGCCTATCATATTAGGACTAATTTTATAACGAAAGCAAATTACCATGCTGTTTTGAAGACTCTCAAAACAATACAAGTGAAGTATGAGAGTTCATCAATTTCTATAAAATAAAATCACCGCCATGCTCTAAAAAGATATAAGTGAAGCACTAGAGCAATTTTTCCTAGCTCAAAAGATATAAGTGAAGCACATAGAGTATTCTAATAAATCAAGATTCATGCGTGTCTCTCTCAAAAGGTGTGTACAGCAAGGATGATTGTGGCAAACTAACAAGAAAAGACTCAAATCATACAAGACGCTCCAAGCAAAACACATATCATGTGGTGAATAAAAATATAGCCTCAAGTAAAGCTACCGATAGACGAAGACGAAAGAGGGGATTCCTTCCCGAGTCATCCCCAAGCTTAGGCTCTTTGTGTCCTTGAATATTATCTTGGGGTGCCTTGGGAATCAACAATCTTAGGCTCTTGCCACTCCTTATTCCATTGTCCATCAAATTCTTACCCAAAACATGAAAACTTCACAACACAAAACTCAACAGAAAATCTCATAAGCTCTGTTAGTATAAGAAAATAAATCACCACGTTTGGTACTGTTGTGAACTCATTTTTTGTTTATATTGGTGTCATATATACTGTATACCAACTTTTCAATGGTTCATACCCCCCGATACTAGCCATAGAATCATCAAAATAAGCAAACAACATGCGGGAATTAGAATTTGTCAAAAACAGAATAATCTGTAGCAATCTGGATATTTCGAATACTTCTATAACTCTAAAGAACCTAACAAATTAGGAAGTCCTAGGCAGTCTGTCTATTAATCTTATGTAAAAAGAATTAGTATTTTATCGCGCTTCTCCTAAAAATGGAAATTGTTTTCGTGAGCGCAAAAGTTTCTGTTTCCACCAAGATCAAATCAACTATTACCGTAAGCTATCCCAAAGGTCTTAATTGGCACAAACACTAATTAAAACACGAAACCACATCTAATGAGAGACTAGATGAAATATTTATCGCAAATCAGGACCTAAAAAGAATAAACAAAAATAAAATTGGGTTGCCTCCCAACAAACGCTATTGTTTAAGGCCCTTAGCTAGCCATAAAACATGAATAGATCTAAGTATTTTCATCTTCGGTATGCAATTCTTTTCTCATCAAGTCTTCCAAAACACTTCTTAGCAATTCTATTCTTTCCTTTATTTCCCTCCTAGTAGATGAACTTAAATCATGAAAGGGACTTTGATTGGACCATTGTTATGCATGGACCTTGACTATGTATGTCACCATGAATCTAGATCCGAGATGCCGCGTGTACCATATGAACGGCGCCGAGTTCGACCCCCGTGATGCTACGAGGGTGCCGAGGAACACTATTGGTGAGTACTTGCGTTTCATTGGGGACAACTACCCCATTGTGAAGCGGATGCCACCTTCTGTGCACGACACCGAAGGCCTGCCATTCATGAATCATGGTTGTGTCTTCAGTGCGCACTGCCAGATGAATGACATGCTGGGACACGCTATCCCTGATTAATGCCGCTTCAGCTTGGATGAGTCTCCATCATGTGGAACCGGACTATAAAGCTGCGACAATGATTCTCGTTGCCCACCGCTATGGATTGTGCCACCCATGAAGAACACCTGGGACTGGAACCTGAAGGAGGACATGTAGTCCATCTAGAACGTGTAAGTGGAGTATGGTAAATTGTGAACGGTAGCATTGTGAATACATGTAGACTAGTCATGCACAAATTTTTCACATGAAGTGGAGATGAACTTGTGTGGCATACTAGCATTTGTCCTTTAGAATTTATTACTAGTAAATGTGTTTTGTGTGCGTGCAACTTGTGTGGTTGTTGCACGGGCTCCAACACACTCTCTGAGAAAAAAGGTGGCACAACTTTGATTATAGGTGACATGGCGGCATCATACAGTAGCATCGTTCGCTATAGTTGTAGTACTCCTACTAGGACGACAACTTCTATAGAACCTTGTGCTTGGCTCTTTGCCTCTTCTTGAGGTTCAGAAGTTCATACTCGTGTGAACCTTGCACTTGGCTCTTTGCCTCTTCGGAAGGTCCAACAATGATGATACTATAGTACAATATGCTTCTGACAATCGGCAACCTATTGAACTGCTGCACATCCACTGCGAGGGCGAGGGCGAGGGAGAGGGAGAGGGCGATGTAGTCAAATCCCTCTCCTAGCACTACTAGGGAAAAGCCTATACATAGAATCTTAGCAGTAGCGTTGTACAAAATCAAGCGCTACTGCTACTTAGTACCACCGCGCGTAAGTAAACCGCGCTACTGCTATGACTTCAGCAGTAGCGCGTACTAGCGAAAAGCGTTGCTGCTATGTTTGAACTGGGCGCACATGGCTAGCCCAACCTAGCAGTAGCGCGTATACTGGCCCGGCGCTACTGCTACTCTCCTTAGCTGTAGCGCGCTTACGTGTAAGGCGCTGCTGCTAACAGAAATAAAATAAAGTGAAAAACAAGTAGAAAAGTAAATGAAAATGAAAGAAATAGAAAAAGGAGAAAGGGAAAAAATAAAATGTAAAGAAAAATAAAAGAAAAAAGGGAAAAGGGAGAAAGGAATAGCAGTAGCGGGTTTCAGGAAACGCGCTATAGCTAACTTAGCTATAGCGCGTTTCCGGAAACGCGCTACCGTTACGTTTCACTTAAAAAGCGGTCCCCCCCCCCCGCCCGGCCAACCCTTCCCAGAAATCCCTCGCCCTCGCCGCGGTCTCCCAAAATTGTCGTCGCCCCACTTCGCCGCCGTCTCCTAACCGCCGCCGCCCGAGGCCGCCCGATGCCTCACTGCCGCCACCCGAGGCCACCCTAAGCCTCACCGCCGCCGCCCGAGTCTGCCCTCGACGTCACCGTCGGCACCCTCCACCTCACCGCTGCCCGAGCCCGCCCAGGACCGCTCTTGCCCATGCCCGAGCCCGCCCTCTCCGCCCCTACCTCCGTCACCTCCCCGCCACCGTCTCTCCCCTCTCTGTAAGTCCGCCACCCCTCCCCCCACTCATCTCTCTCTGTATTTTAGAGAAAAAATTAGATGTTAATTAGATGTTTTTCAGTTAGGGCACTAGAGTTTTGCTAGGTTAATTAGGTTAGTAGTGCTGCTAGTAGTAGTGGTACAGTAGGTTAATTAGGTGATGTTAAATGAATAACCTAAATGAATGAAATTAGTAGTTAACTGAATTTTTTTCCTTTCATCATTATAGAGCACTAAAGTTAACTGAATTTTGTTCTATTAGTAGTTAAATGAATTTTCTTCTACACTTTGTTTTTGAATTAGCTTGCTTAATTTGGACATGTGGTTGCTCGTGTATATTTGGACACTGTTTCCAGGGAATGATGCTTAGTGGCCTATGTTTTGCCGGAATGTTGATTCATTTCTTTTCCGGCAAGTTTCAGGTTCTCGATTTGTCCACTTTTTAGCAAAGGTCATGCCGAAATTTTCCGTGAATTTCGGCATGACTTGTGCTACAAACTAGGACATATCGAGTGCCCGTGATTTGCCGCACTAGGAAGGAGTCAACATTCCTGCAAAACAATAGGCCTTTTTATGTCATTATTCATTTTATTAGGTCTAGAATTAATTGACTAGATTTAATCATAGGAAACATGGCTAGCAACGATGAAGGACAGGGTTCTGGTGATTGCGACGACGCCTACGGGCGGCAGACGAATTTTTTAGCCTTATCGACGATCAACCGATGTTATTGCTGGGCCCACCGGTGACATCGGGGACTAAGACCGACACGCAGACCAGTGCTGAGACTGAGACCGGTGCTCAGACCGGCATCGACACCGGCGCCGAGACTGAGACCGGCGCTGCCTCGGGGAGCGGAGCCGGTGTAGAACCAAAAGCAAAGAGGCAACGGGTTCCTATCAAACTCAGGACTACTAGAGTGGTGGTCACGAAGGTGGACGACGGCAATTTTGAGCCAACGGCGCCCGAGGAAGCGCGTCAATGCTACGACAATCAAATAGGCTGCATCGTACGGATAACCGCCACCATCAACGATGAGAAACTACAAAAGATAGAAAATATGAGGAGCTCCCTCCTAAACAAGTTTCACTAGATATTCTTGTTCCCGGGCCGGAATGAGAACCCGGCAATGAAGAAGATAAACAAACACGCCATGACCAAGTTTAGCGACGCGTTGGCCGCCTGGAAAAATCGAGTGAAAGCAAGGATCATCGACAAGAAGGAACCCTACTCCTATATTGTCAAGGATAATCCGACAATCACGGAAGAGCAATTTCAAATATTCAAGGAGGCTTGCGAGGTCGAAGATGCCAAAAAAAGTCTAAGTACATGAAGGGGCTTCAAGAGAGGAACTTTGGGAGCCACCACCTCGGAAGCCGTGGTTACGGCGGAAAGAGGTCCAAATGGGACAAGGAGGTCGCGGAAGCCGCGAGTCTGGGCATCCCAGACCCCTTGGCGGAGTTCACCGTCCCGCAGGAGCATGACGTCCTCAGGGCCCGGCACCATTGGGACCCAGTGAAAAAGGTTTACGAGACAACACCGGTCATTACGGAGTTCATGAGACTGCTGGTAATTTTAGTTTCTGATCAATTCGATTGCACACGTTAGTCATATTTGTAAAAAATCGTTGTACCTTTTCCAGAGAGAGCAGCACAGGATTGCGGCCGAAAGCGACTTGTCGTCTGAGGCATTGGCGAGGCCCAAGTGGGACACTCCATTCATCCGGGCGTTGAACATATTGAAACGACAACCGGTGGATACTCGACCGTCGTATGGACGCATGCACGGTGTCAGAGATGGCGCCACGTGGAAGAAGTACTACCATGAGACCACGGAGGAGAGAAAGGAAAGACGGAGGTTAAATGAAGAAAACATCGACAAGAGGGTTGAGATTGCGGTTGAGAAGAAATCAACTGAGACAGCCTCAGCAAGGTATGAACATCAAGACCCCACCTACCCAAGTAGCTTCGGGTGTCGGGTTGGGTGATAGCGGACGGGGTAAGGAGGAGGCTCCATTAGTCGCTGATGACGTCTCCATGGATGAGGATGAGGATGAGGACGACGATGGCGCTCCTGAACAGTATGTCTATACTGGCGCCTCCTCAGGGTTTGAGCGTCATGAGTCGGTGCCTGAATTGCCGTCTCAACATATTATTGACGACCTTCCGGTAGTAAAGAAGTTTAGGAAGAGAGCAAGGAAAGGCAAAAAAGCTATTTCTATGATCCAACCGCCTCAGCAGCCTCGGCTTCAGGACCGTATAGATATCCCCGATGCGGATAAATGGCATATCGCCGGTCAACCAATCCTACCTGCAACAGCGCTACGGGCCAGATTCGGCGATCTAAAGAGACTTCATGATGATGTGCTGCGGGTAGAGAAAGACCTCATCGCCTCAAAAGATCCAGGATACCCACTCTACGTGGTTAACGTTCCGCGGCAAATGTCATACGTCGACAGCTTCCCCGTGGATAAGTTCTTCCTCCGATTCGATTACATATTCGACATGTTTCATGTGAAGAAGCTAGATTTTACGTTTGTCCGCCTTTATGCCTTGCACATGAACTACTTCATCGAGGTTGAGCAGATATCTCATATATGTGTCGCTGACCCGTACTACATGCACGAGGGCTTCTTGGGAGTCTGCACAAATAACCGTGAACACGCGAGGGATTACATCATCAGTTTCATGCTCGCCAATAAGAACAAGGGGGCGATTCTCGTGCCTTATCATCCCGTGTAAGTCATCCGCGCTGCTATCCTTCCTTCGATTTCAATCATTCATTTGCATGGTGGAGGCTAATTAGTTTGAGGACTTATTTTGCGCAGCGGCGAGCGCGCCGTCCTCATCATCCTCTACCCCCGATTCTCCCATGCTCTTTACTTGGACTCGTCGAAGAACATTCACAAAAAGGATTACACCCACATCAAGGATGTTCTCGATAGTGCTATGTATTACTACCAATCAATGGGTGGAGAGGTCAGGGACAAGAAGATGAGGGGCGACAGGGTCGCCTTCGGCCATAAGACCGACTTCTGCTGCATCCAGCAACCGAACGATTCTCTTAATGATGGATTCTATGTCCTACACCACATGCTGGAGTACAGACGGGATCACCAGAACCTTCGCATGGCACCTTATTCCGGCGATGCCCATATTCTGCAATGGGCAAAGGACATAGGAGATATCGAGGATCATCGACTTCGAGCTGAGTTCTATAAAATCCAGCGCGAACTTTCCCAAATCATCATGAAGGAGGTCGTCGGAAAAACAGGGATGTTCTACAGAGAAGGACAAATGTCGCGGGAAGATGTCCGAACATGGATATGCTCTCAGCGTCTCGACCTGAAGCCTTTCACTACACTCGGGGACTACCTCCCTGACTTGGATGGATGGAACGACATGTTGGAGTGATTGTCGATATATGACAATGTGTCCATTTAGTCCATACTTTCTGTATGACAAAACTTTGAGTTAAGCACGGTGAAACTTTATTTGTGATGTAATTAAACCATCCTCCTCCTCGACTAGCGAAAATCACTCGTTAGGGTATTTTGGGGTACGATGAACTTTGTTATTTATGCTTATGATATGTTGTTTCTATTTTTGCCAAGTCTGTCTCTTTCTGTTGCTCAACTATATATGTTGCATATCATCGACTCATGTGATGATGCAGGTGCATAGATCATAGATGGCGAAGAAGTGCTATGCCAGGAGTATATATACGACAAGTGGCCGGAGTGTCAGGCCCTTCCGGTTTCCGAGCGACAGGCAGTAGTTAGTTTAGAGGTTCACGCTAATGCGATAGGGGATACGAACTCATGTTCTCAAAGTGATAGCTCTTCTCACGTATATCATTGTTTAGATGGATGACGATGTATTTGCATATCATTTGAGACTTGTATCGCTATTTTCGAGATGATGACGAGAGACCACTTTGTGTTGGATGATGATTATGATGATGACATGATTTGATGAGACTAATTGTATGTATATTCTATGATTAAATTTGTATGTTTATGATATGCTAAAGATTATTGTATAAAGCCTATTCAAATACAAAACAAATATGCAGGAAAAAAACTAGTAGTAGCGACGGGGGAAATTTAGCAGTAGCGCCGCATTATCAGTAGCGCGTCCCAGCAAACAGCGCTACAGATAATATCAGTAGCGCCCTTTCCCAAAGAGCGCTACAGCTATTCATGTATAGCAGTAGCATGGGACAACCGGCGCTACTGCTATACGTTAGCTGTAGCGCCTTATTAGTAGCGCCGGTGCCCGCGCTACTGAGAGGCCCAAAACCCTCGCTGCTGCTAGGCTTTTCCCTAGTAGTGTAGTCCTGCGAGCCACCACGCGCGCGGGCGAGGGAGAGGGTGTAGTAAGCAAGCTTCTCCACATTCGGCGAGTTGACGGACACATCAAAGTAGTACTACCGCGTCCTTTCTGGTTAATATGGCTTAATTTGAAGCGAGAAAAATACACTGGTGGTCAACGTATGTAACAATACGCTCTTTATAGTCACTATATAGTTTTGCAGTGATTATGTGATCACTAGCTCATCGTAGAGCACCGTAGCGGCGATAAACCCAACGACTGACACTACAAAAAAAATACACTTCCGTGATGATACGTGTTTGTCACAGTAGGTCACATTTTCTGTCATGCATGTACATCCATGACGATTTTATGACAGAATCAAGATAGTCATACATGTGCTGTCGTAGAAGTGTTCCATGACATTACCAAAATTATCATCACGGAAGTTTCCACTTCCATGATGATAAATCGCGCGTCATAGAAGTGTTTTCATCAAGGGTGACCGACACGTGGCATCCACCGTAACGGCTCGCCGTTAAGCTATCGGGTCCGGTTTTGGATCTGATAACCCGTTAACAGCCCGGACCAATGGTAATTTTCCACGTGTAAAATTCTCATTGGCCGGAGGAAACACGTGTCTGCTCGTCGGTGGGCCAGATGTCGCCCGTTCATTGGAGGAGACATGCCTATGATACGTTGACATGTGGCAGGGCCCAACAGAGGGCCATATAGGCTAAATGGGCCGACCCAACTAAAGGCCCACAAGATTTTGCAGACCATAATGGGCCGGCCCAGCAAAAGGCCCACAAGATTTTGCGGACCATAATGGGTCGGCCCAGCTAAAGTCCCACAAGATTATGCTGACCATAATTGGCCGGCCCAGCTAAAGGCCCATAAGATTTTGAGGACACTAGTTGGCCGGCCCATTCACAGGCTGCCATGTTTTGGGCCAAATGTCGGCCCATATTTGATCCGGTCCATTAACAGTCTGCCATATTCCGGGCCTAATAAAGGCCCATATGAGATCCAGCCCGTTACAATAGACCCGGGGGCCATAGATTTCACTAGTGGCTTCTCTCAAGAGCATATGTATTCTACGGTGGGTGAACAAATTATTGTTGAGCAATTGACATAATTGAGCATAGTTATGAGAATATCTAGGTATGATCATCTATGTAGGCATCACGTCCGAGACAAGTAGACCGACTCCTGCCTGCATCTACTAGTATTACTCCACTCATCGACCGCTATCCAGCATGCATCTAGAGTATTAAGTTCAAGAAAACAGATTAACGCCTGAAGCAAGATGACATGATGTAGAGGGATAAATTCATGCAATATGATAAAAACCCCATATTGTTATCCTCGATGGCAACAATACAATACGTGCCTTCTTGCCTCTACTATCACTAGGAAAGGACACCGCAAGATTGAACCCAATGCTAAGCACTTCGCCCATTGCAAGAAAAACCAATATAGTAGGCCAAACCAAACTGATAATTCGAAGACACTTGCAAAGATAACCAATCATACATAAAAGAATTCAGAGAAGATTCAAATATTTTTCATAGATAATCTTGATCATAAACCCACAATTCATCGGTCTCAACAAACACACCGCAAAAAGAAGATTACATCGAATAGATCTCCACGAGAGAGGGGGAGATAGGCAAAAAACAACAATTATGGGCTGGGCCTCCGGTTAATAGGTTAGTCCCAAAAGTAATGTGAAATTGGAAAATAAAGCCCAATATGGTCCAAAACAGTAGATAATATAGCATGGAGGAATAAAAAATTATAGATACGTTGGAGACGTATCAGGCATCCCCAAGCTTAATTCCCGCTCATCCTCGAGCAGGTAAATGATAAAAAGAGAACTTTTGATGCGGAGTGCTACTTGGCATAATTTCAATGTAATTCTTCTCAATTGTGGTATGAATATTCAGATCCGAGAGATTCAAGACAAAAGTTCATATTGGCATAAAAATAATAATACTTCAAGCATACTAACAAAGCAATTATGCCTTCTCAAAATAACATGGCCAAAGAAAGTTATCCCTACAAAATCATATAGTCTGGCTATGCTCTATCTTCACCACACCAAGTATTTAAATCATGCACAACCCCGATGACAAGCCAAGCAATTGTTTCATACTTTTGACATTCTCAAAACTTTTTCAATCTTCACGCAATACATGAGCGTGAGCCATGGATATAGCACTATATGTGGAATAGAATGGTGGTTGTGGAGAAGACAAAATGAGGGGAAGATAGTCTCACATCAACTAGGCGTATCAACGGGCTATGGAGATGCCCATCAATAGATATCAATGTGAGTGAGTAGGGATTGCCATGCAACGGATGCACTAGAGCTATAAGTATATGAAAGCTCAACAAAAGAAACTAAGTTGGTGTGCATCCAACTCGCTTGCTCACGAAGACCTAGGAAATTTTGAGGAAGCCCATCATTGGAATATACAAGCCAAGTTCTATAATGAAAAATTCCCACTAGTATATGAAAGTGACAAAATGAGAGACTCTCTATCATGAAGATCTTGGTGCTACTTTGAAGCACAAGTGTGGTAAAAGGATAGTAACATTGTCCCTTCTCTCATTTTCTCTCATTTTTTTATTTGGGCCTTTTCCCCTTTTTTATGGCCTCTTTTTTTTCGTCCGGAGTCTCATCCCAACTTATGGGGGAATCATAGTCTCCATCATCCTTTCCTCACTTGGGACAATGCTCTAATAATGATGATCATCTCACTTTTATTTTCTTACAACTCAACCGTTACAACTCGATACTTAGAACAAAATATGACTCTATATGAATGCCTCCGGCGGTGTACCGAGATATGCAATTAATCAAGTGTGACATGTATGAAAGAATTATGAATGGTGGCTTTGCCACAAATACAATGTCAACTACATGATCATGCTAGCAATGGTGGAGCGTGTCATAATAAACGGAACGGTGGAAAGTTGCATGGCAATATATCTCGGAATGGCTATGGAAATGCCATGATAGGTAGATATGGTGGCTGTTTTGAGGAAGGTATATGGTGGGTGTATAATACCGGCGAAAAGTGCGCAGTATTAGAAAGGCTAGCAATGGTGGAAGGAAGAAAAGTGCGTATAATCCATGGACTCAACATTAGTCATGAAGAACTCATATACTTATTGAAAAAATCTACAATTTATCAAAGCAAAGTATTACGCGTATGCTCCTAGGGGGATAGATTGGTAGGAAAAGACCATCGCTCGTCCCCGACCGCCACTCATAAGGAAGACAATGAATAAATAAATCATGCTCCGACTTCATCACATAACGGTTCAACATACGTGCATGCTACGGGAATCACAAACTTTAACACAAGTATTTCTCAAATTCACAACTACTCAACTAGCATGACTTTAATATCACCATCTTCATATCTCAAAACAATTATCAAGCATCAAACTTTTCTTAGTATTCAACGCACTCGAAAGAAAGTTTTACAAATCTTGAATACCAAGCATATTATTATTATTAAGCAAATTACCATGCTATTTAATACTCTCAAAATAATCTTAGTGAAGTATGAGAGATCAATAGTTTCTATAAAACAAATCCACCACCGTGCTCTAAAAGATATAAGTGAAGCACTAGAGAAAAACTATATAGCTCAAAAGATATAAGTGAAGCACATAGAGTATTCTATCAAATTCCAGTTCATGTATGGCTCTCTCAAAAGGTGTGTACAGTAAGGATGATTGTGGTAAACTAAAAAGAAAAGACTCAAATCATACAAGACGCTCCAAGCAAAACACATATCATGTGGTGAATAAAAATATACCTCCAAGTAAAGTTACCGATGGAAGTAGACGAAAGAGGGGATGCCTTCCGGGGCATCCCCAAGCTTTGACTTTTTGGTGTCCTTCGATTATCTTGGGGGTGCCATGGGCATCCCCAAGCTTAGGTTCTTGCTACTCCTTGTTCCATAGTCCATCAAAAGATTTCACCCAGAACTTGAAAACTTCACAACACAAAACTCAACAGAAATCTCGTGAGCTCCGTTAGCGAAAGAAAACAAAAGACCACTTCAAGGTACTGTAATGAACTCATTATTTATTTATATTGGTGTTAAACCTAATGTATTCCAACTTATCAATGGTTTAGAAACTATTTTACTAGCCATAGATTCATCAAAATAAGCAAACAACACACGAAAAACAGAATCTGTCAAAAACAGAACAGTCTGTAGTAATCTGTATCTAACGCAAACTTCTGGAACTCCAAAACTTCAGACAAAATAATACGACCTAGGCAATTTGTTTATTGATCATAAGCAATTTGAATCACTATTTTATCACGTTCTGGTGATTTTTAACAATTGTTTTCGTGAACAGCATGTTTCTGGAAATTACAGCAAGATCAAATAACTATCATCCAAGAAGATCCTATAGGTTTAACTTGGCACAAACACTAATTAAAACATAAAACACATCTAACCAGAGGCTAGATCAAAGATTAATTGCTAAACAACAAGGATAAATATTGGGTTGTCTCCCAACAAGCGCTTTTCTTTAAAGCCTTTTTAGCTAGGCATTAAGATTTCAATGATGCTCACAAGAAAGACAAGAATTGAAGCACAAAGAAAGCATCATAAAACACGTTACAAACACATCTAAGTCTAACATACTTCCTATGCATAGGCATCTTATAGGCAAACAAATTATCAAGGCAAACAAAAACTAGCATATGCAAGAGAGCGGAAAGAAACAATAGCAATCTCAACATAAAGAGAGGTAATTTAGTAACATGAAAATTTCTACAACCATATTTTCCTCTCTCATAATAATTACATGTAGGATCATAAGCAAATTCAACAAAATAACTATCACATAACATATTCTCAACATGATCCACATGCATGCGAAGTTGCCACTCTTCCAAAATAGTGGGATTATCATTAACTAAAGTCATGACCTCTCCAGACCCACTTTTATCAAAAATATCATCAGATTGAATATACTCCAAATATGTGGGATCTAAAATTGGCAATCTTCCAAACCCACTTTCAATATTATTCCAAAAACTATTATCAATCTCATATTCATCACAGGGCTTAAATAAATTTTCAAGATCATAAGAAGAATCACCCCAATCATGATCATTGCAACAAGTAGTAGACATAGCAAAACTAGCATCCCCAAGCTTAGGGTTTTACATATTATTGGCACAATTGACATCAAGAGAATTTATAGTAAAATCATTGCAATCATGCTTTTTATCGAAGGAACTACCAAGTATGGGTACAATAGCAACAATCTCATGTTTAACATAAGGAACTATAGCAAATTCATCTTCATAAATATTGGCATAATGGCCACAAGAATAGCAAGGATCATGTTCATCGAGGGATATTTCAATCAAATCATCGGAATCATCATTATCTATAGATTCATGCATATCATTATTTCCTTCCAAAGCAACGGTCATTATCTTAATAAATTCTTTGACATAGACATTATGAGCATATTTTCATAGCAATATTTAAGTATGTCAATATTTTCAGATTCGTAGAGAGTAATATCATACTTTTCAATCAAAGAAGCAACTTCATAAGCACCCTTAAAAGCAACAAATTCTTCAATTTGTTCAATATCATAGTAACTATAAACACCCTTTGCATAAGAAGATAAGATTTCATTTTCATTAAACTCACATAGGTAAGGAAGGTGTTTTTTAGGGTTCTTAGAGCAACAAGTAAAATCATAAATTTCACAAAGATTCCAAGCATAACACAGCAATCTGTTTATTTGATTCCATAAGAGTCTCCCTTTTTCAGACAAACGGTGACGCACAAAATGAGCATGCTCATCTAAATATTTCCCATCAACTAGGCTAGTTGGGGTTTCAGCACGAGCGCAGAAGGATCGAAGATGATCCAAGTAGAACACTTTAAGTGGATCCGTACCAATAGATTTTTAACAAGCAAATAGAAGGCACATGGAAATACAAACAAAAAGACAAACGGGAAGAAGGCAAAGAAAGGGCGAATAAAACGGCAAGGGTGAAGTGGGGGAGAGGAAAACAAGAGGCAAATGGCAAATAATGTAATGCGAGAGATAAGGGATTATGATGGGTACTTGGTATGTTGACTTTTGCGTAGACTCCCCGGCAACGGCGCGAGAAATTCTTCTTGCTATCTCTTGAGCACTGCGTTGGATTTCCCTGAAGACGAAAGGATGATGCAGCAAAGTAGTGTAAGTATTTCCCTTAGTTTTTGAGAACCAAGGTATCAATCCAGTAGGAGGCTACGCGCGAGTCCCTAATGGCGCACCTAATTTGGCCATTAATGGTGCATTAGTGGTGCGCCATTAGTATATTTTACTAATGGCGCACCGCTGGTGCGCCATTAGTATCTGGTATACTAATGGCGCACCTCAGATGCGCCATTAGTATATACAACAGTCCGCCATTAGTATGCCTCCTAGGGGCAATGTATACCCAGGAGCTTTGGCATACTAATGGCGCACGACAACAAGATGCGCCATTAGTAACTTCGGCATACTAATGGCGCACTGCTTAATGATGCGCCATTAGTATCCTCTGGCATACTAGTGGCGCACTGTGTTGTGATGCGCCATTAGTATGAATATTAGGTTTTTTTAATTTTTTTAATTTTCTGTTTTTTGCACAGGTTACAAAATGTATAATTGGAAAAAATATAGACAGCACACATCAACAACAGATTCATCGAATACAATAGAAGATTAGTCTCTGAATACAATTCATCATATTAGTCTCCGAATACAATTCATCATATTAGTCTCTGAATTGAAAACACCGAACAAAGATAGAACATTATATTACAAGTCTCGAGACCGCGAGTAGCGAGTTTGTCTTCACATTACAAGTCGATATCGATCATCTAAACTACCATCACATAGAAGAGAGCTGTGGTCATCACGATGAGCATCATCACGATGAAACTCGTCTTCATCCGGTTCCTCCAACGCTCCCTCCCCTCTCCCGCTAGATAGCGGGCGTATCTAGATTCGGCCTCGGCCCTAGTGGTGTACCCTTTGTAACTGTTACCGCTGAATCGGTGAACCTGTCTCCGAAACTCCTCCCAGTCGTCGTAGACTCCGGGAACCTTACCCTTGTACACGACATACGACGGCATCGCTATGCACTAGCCAAACGAAATGTTAGTACCAATTCACAGACAATACATAAGCAATATATAAGTATGCAACAGAACGATCAGAAGAGAAAAGCAACACATTAATAGCATTGATTGCATCTAAGTTGAACAACTCTCGAAACCAAAGAGACATCCTACAAGTTCATTAAAGTTTAATTACAACATGAGCCAATCGATGTTTCAGAACTAGACACAGCATCACTGCTTTCGACTCGACTCAAGGGACCGGAACATGGATGAAGCCGCCGTCTATCGTGGGAGTCATGAAATTACGGGCGTTGTCAGCCTGCATTTGTAGTATTGTGTCGATGTCACTGTTGGACGGTTGATTTCTGAGGTAGAACTGCCCCGAGGTACGAAGGACATCTTGATGGATGATTTTCGCAAACTCCGACTGGATGCGAAAGAATTCTTGTCTGATGTCCGTGTCCTGGATTGCCGACACGCTCGCGGCCCAATCTTTGAGTTTACTCGGTAGCAGAAGTTGATGATGGTCCCGTACGATCACCCGCATGTGATCGATGGCGTAGTAGGCACCCTTCTAACCGCCAGGTGGCTGCTTGAGGCAGCAGAACATCGTATTGAGGGAGAACACGTGCTTGCCGTACTTATGAATAGGCCTGGTGAAGGTGCCTCCAGATTTGGCGTAGCCGGGGAGAACATCATCAAGAACCTTCTTGACATTTGTGTAGTCTATGTTCGACTGACGGTCCGGGTCGAAATACGTGGCCATGGAATATTTGGGGCTTAGGAGGATGAGCGTGCAATGTGTGTCACTGCAGAAAACACGGAATGTTAAAAGAAAAACGATCGAAATCTAAGAATTCATATGTTACGGGGCGGTTGAGGGGAGGACTTACTCGGGAAAGTAAGGCACGAGGAAGTTATCCCTCTTATCTGGGTTTGCCAGAATAACGCCTTCGAGGTAAGAACTCGCGACTTGCCGGTCCCCAGCGCAGCCCAAGATCTTGGCACGCATGTCGCGAATGATCCGCATCTCCATACTCAGGGAAAATAGCCGAACGAAGGTGTAGTGCAGCCGATGAAGGTTCAACATAGCATGGATGTCATCAAACCGCAGGACGATCGTACCCCCGATGGAGTTATCCGCAAAGCCCTTGCCCTCTGGCACCTTGGGCGCGAAAACCGGGTATGCCACATCCTTCTCTCTGAGACGCCGCTTCTCCAAAGAAAGAACACTGCCATGCAGACTCCGCATAGCACCGGCTGCAACATCGAGCATATTTCTCGGTAGCATCGGCCTACCCGCCACATGCACCCTCCTCATTAAATCCTCAGGTGAAGGTGGCCCGTCCTGAGCACGGATCGTACTCGGTGCCGGCTGGCCCGCACCCTTGTTAGTCTTTCTTTTGCGTGCCTTCTTCTTCTCCTATAATGGGACCGAGTTCTGCTCACAGACCGCCTTCTTGAGTGTGTTGGGGCTGAGAATATTTCGCACCTCGCCTATCTGAGGCTCGGTGAAGTCGGCAGCTGGAGGCGTCTCCTGAGAGTTGAACGGCAGACGACGCCTGTTGCAACTTGGATTCCCCGCGGTACCAGCTAGATCGCGCACGTCTTTTGTTGGGTTGGGTTCTTGAGAAGGAGGCCCCATGAAGTCGCCATCGTACCCATGATCGGCAAAGTACTGATCGACGTTGCCAAATGTATCATCGTCGTCGTCGTTCTGATCCTGTGCCGTATGCATGTTTGGATCCAGTGGCATAGGGATGTCCGGCACCGTTGCGGCGGTCGTGCCATGGGGCCGACCTGGCGCCGGCACGACTGGCGGTGTTGTCTTTGGGGTGGTGTCCCCCGCCCCCAAACGAATCTGGCTCTTCGGCCAAAGCAGGGGCCAGCTCAGGCAGGCGCTGAGGGTCATCACGTCATCATCATCGGCCCCGACGGGTCGAATCGGAGGTAACAACTCGTCGCAGCCTGGCAGCACCCGAACCAGTTGAACCCTAAACAAGTTGGGTGGCATCTGGGTACCGTGGAACAAGGGGTTGCCCGGTTGAACGATTTTGCCCTTGGCAACATCGACCAACTCGTAGTTCACGAAGTGGAGGAGTGTGCACGGAACGTCGGCGGCGCCCAGCGAAAACATGTAGGGCGTCAGGGATGCCCAGTCAAAGGCAAGGAGATGAAGTCCTCGGCCGAGAGAGGCTTAATTAGTTACCGTGATGATGGCGTCGAGCTCAGCTAATGTCGAGGCACCGCCAACGGCGGGCGTGCAGTTGACGGAGGGGCCGCTTGCTACAGAGGTGCCGACCGGCGTACACCCGGGTGCATTAAGCTCCCATGCCGGCGTCGGAGACACCAATGTCGCCTCCGCCAAAGACACCAATGGCCCCGCCGTCGTGTTCTGCGAGTTGCTGGCCGTGAAGCTAGGAATCGGGGGCGGCCCCTGTTGGCCGCCCACAATCCACGCACTCAACCCCTGGATCAAGGTAGGCACAATGGCGGTGATCGTCGCTCCGAGTTGTTGTTGCACTTGCTCTTGGACAATCTGCGGAATCCGTGCCACCTGTGCCTTGAGTTCTTGAACCTCGCGCGCCTGGCTTTCCGAGCTGGTCTTTTTCTCCTTTCGCCCACTAGTGTTATAGTATGACCCCCATTTTGTCGACAAGCCTTTGCCGGCCACACGACCAGCTGACGTCGGCTTACTGAGCTTATCCTTGTCCTTCATTACATTCAACGCCCTATTTAGAGTGGTGTCCCAAGGGTTGCTCTTAGTCGACCCCGCGCTACTGCTTTCAGTTGCCTGCGGAAGGAATGTGAACCATTTAGAAATTTGGCTTCATTAATTAGAATGCAACCATATGGAGCTAATTACGCGGGGGTGTATTCCTTACCAGAACAAGCTCAAGCGCCCTGGTCTTCGGATCCGTGGTAAGCTCCTTTGTTTTCGGGTCCTTCTTGTACCGGGCCCTGACATAGTTCCTGGTCTGCTTGTCACCGTATTTATCGAAGAGGGGTGGTAGGCCTTGCTCGGCACGGTCCGCCTCTTCCTTGTCCCATATAGGCTCCGCCACTCTGTAACCGCCGGGACAGAGTGTGTGTTCCCCTAAGTTCAGCTCCCGCATTTCTTTCCCCCACTTACTTGATTCGGAGTTTGCGGTGCTCGAGCAATTGATCTTGAAGCCGTTGTAGTCATCTTCGGTGATCGAAGGATTTTTCTCCTTGATCTTCTCATAACTCTCACCTTTCTCGATCATTCTCTTCACATTGCTTTTCCAAGTAGACAGGGCCTTGCTCATCTTCGTGAGGGCAGCATTGTTCACTTTATTCCCTTTGAGGCTTGTGTTTTCAAATTCATCGTTCGTGCAGCTTCGTGAAGAGGAGGTTGCGCAAATTCCCTTGGTCAGGATGCCTCAGGTTCTCGGTGTTGATCGAGACGGTGCTCCAGAGAATGCACACGAGCTGAAGCGAGTACCCCTTGACTATTCATTCGGGCGCCGTTGGATTCCCGTCGGAGTCCACTTCAGTAACTTCCTCCTTGAGGGTGCGGAGCACGGTCGGGCGCCGGTCCTTCCGTTGCATCTTCGGTTGGCTGCCATCTGTGCGTGCGCCGCCATCATCAGTGGTGGCATCCTCGGCGGCACCATCAGTGGTGGCATCAGTGGGGTCATCCTCGGCGGCACCATCAGTGGTCTCAGGATCGGTGGGGAAGGCGGCGTCCTCATACAAGTGAGGTTGTTCCTCCATCTCCTGGGACAGCTCCCAGAATGCCTTGCCGCCCGAACCCCCGGCCTCATCGTTGTTGGCCATGTTTCTCTCTAAATAGGAACAAAGTTTGGTCAAAAAGTTGGTTATTGTCAAGGAACAAGATCATGGTCTCATCATTTAGGGTTTGTCGACACCGAGGCATCCTAAAAGCTAAGCTTTTATCATTGAGGGTTTTTCGACGCCGAGGCACCGTAAAAGCCTAAGCTTTCATCATTTCGGTTTTTATCAACACCGAGGCACCCTAAAAGCCAAGGTTGTATAATTAATGGTTTATCGACACCAAGGCATCCTAAAAGCTAAGCTGGGAAGGAGAATTCTAAGTTGGGCCTAATCACTTGGCTCTATTGCCGCCTATGGTTTAATGCAGCTAGAATAAAGAGGCACTTGATCCTACTTAACTAACTACTAAGATACCCCGGCCCATGCATTAGTCACAAGTACCCCATATGTCCTATTTTTGGCAAAGTCATGCTAAAATTCACGGAAAATTTCAGCATGACCTTTGCTGAAAATAGGACATATGGAGTACCCGAATTTGCCGGAACGGAAGTTAATCGACATTCCGGCAAACTCAAGGGCCTCTCGGGGTACCTGCAAAATCATTATCCCAGGTGGACAAGGCAATGTGCTACTTGCTTAAATCTCTGTCCAATGCTCTATTTACAAGACAAACAACAGGTGGCAAAGCCCAGTGTTAAAAAAGGCCTCCATCAAAACATGGAAAATACATTGGCCTGTGAAGAGGTGAAACAATATATGCATCTCCAGGCAGTATCAATCAACATTTTGGACAAACCACTACAAGCAATACTGGATTGGATACAAGAAGAATGTGAGAAAATGCAAAGAAATACAAATATCATTTGGCCAACTATCTGAAACGTTCGTGCACACTTGTCCAATCCTTCCAGAGCAGTAAGAGCATTATGCATATATAAGTAACATTTCCAGGGTCTCACTACTTCACAACAATTTAATTATTGTCAAATGTTAATCACAAACCAAAACACCAACTATCATATGACTTCAGAATCATATTAGTGTCCAATTACCACTTGACTAAATCATCACTATGACATACAAGATGCGGGTGAACAGTTACAACTATCAAATCACAAACAGGCAGATGAAGGAATAAGTGAATCGCCATTGAACCCCGCCACTCCAGTATAAACCACAACTAGCCAATTCAATATCCTCTGCACCAGTTTCCGAGCATCTTTGATCATGACTTGCGAGCAAAACAAATGCTCCTTCTCACATAACATTACAGCTAACACCTGAGCGCCATTTATATCAACTAAGCCCGTTTGATAAGACACGCTTACTCAGGCATATGGTAAAAAACTATCAGCAACCTAAAGCCCAGTATTTGATTAACTTGTATTTATTGCAAACAAAAAAATGCATCACAATTCAAAGAGTTTTTTTATCCAAATCATTTCATTCCATGACCAAAAGGTGAAGACCAGCGACGGAGAGACCGAATGCAACCAAAGCTTCAATAGCCGTCAACTAAGCATATGTCTAGAATCTATGGGTATCCTATCAAATCAAGTGTAGCAACAGCTAGACGCAGCTCCACGACACGAAACATGTAGCAAAGCGAGCTGAAAACAAACAGTTATAAATCAATACTATAAGAAGAAGAAAAAACTAAGCCACTGCTACTGCTACTTCTAAACATAACATGCAAACATCATCACCTCTGCTGATCCTAATAAAATGTTTTTTCATTTAGTTCTTGGAAAACTCTCATTTTGGACACAACACTTTGACTACCTATATATATGTAAACATTTATATTGGATAATTATATGTCATGTGTAAATTTGTCTCAGCAAGTAGCCCAGTTTGAAAAAGCAAAAAACAAACTTAAATGATACAAAAATACAGATTTATGTGCATGAACATGAACCTGTATGTAATTGCCACTATGATATAGAAATAAGAAAAAGGGAATTCATTTGCAATTCCCTGTAGATAAAAAACTAAAGAGGCAGCTAACACCTAGAAATTCAAACTTGCAGTTTCATCATGCAAATTCAGTTGGACCTTCTTGATTTGATATCCTCAACTACAGAATCCCAGGTTTAAATTGTGCACCTACATGGCGACGGTGGTGTGGACGGGGCGGCGTACTGATATTGTACAGGAACTAATCTGACCAATGGTACTGATATGTGCTAAGTTTCCTTGAGCGAAATGTGACTGGTGAGGAGCAAGTGTGTGCTGCTCTGAAGCTTTTTGCTTTATTTTATGAAAGAGAAACTGGCATGCACTTTTCACATTGCATAGACATACAATATTTAGTGCTGCTAGCAGGGTCTATTGCTGCTGACTGATTCTGATAGAAATTCAGGCACAAGCGGTGGTGATCTTAATGGGTATCAATTAAAAGAGAAGCAGCAGACCATGTGAGTATAATATATGTATTTGCAGGAGAATTTAGCATCGTAATTCTGTAGTGGATAAATGCATTATACAGGTAGGTATGTGTATATTCGATGGCAATGGGGCAGCAGGCATTGCACGAAGGGAAGGGAACGAGTCAGCTTAACCAACAGTACAAATGTGTCGTACCTTGCGGTATAGCTCGTAGCCGGCCTTGATCCTGACGTCCTGGCCCTTTCTGAAGTCGAGTATGGTCCAGGCGAGCTCGACGGCGCCGCTCTTCCTCCTCTGCAGGCAGGAAGGCAGGCAGGAACAGAGGAATGGCAAGGTTCAGTATATTCAGGTATACAAATTTAAGATTGGTTATTATGGGCATGACGGCAAATGGTGATTCTACTATACCGGCTTGAAGTTGTTGTCTGTGAGGAGGCGTCCCTTGATGTTGAGGCCGAGGAGGCCGTCGTCGGTGAAGGAGACGGCTTTCTTCCCCCGGAGGGTGTACCGTAGAAGTTGCCCCTCTACGGTGGTGTGGACGGGGCGGCGTCGAGGGCGGCGGGGCGATGGCGTCCAACGAGGTGGGGCGACGGTGAGAGCGGTGCCGACGTCGGGGCCTCAGGCGGCGGTTGTTGGAGACGTCGGGCGTCGAGGCGCAGGGGCGCAGGGGCAAGGGGCGGCGTCGAGGCATCGGGGCAAGGGGCGGCTTAGAGGCGTCGGGGCGGCGTCGAGGCGGCGGGGCAGCGGCGTCGGGAGAGGAGAGGGGAAGGGGATCGAGGGAGAGGGCGAGGGAGAGAGAGGGGATAGGTTTGGGCCGGGGAGGGAATATGGATGGGGGCGGCACAATACTAATGGCGCACCACCCCTCGGTGCGCCATAAGTACATCCATACTAATGGCGCACCTCACCCTGGTGCGCCATTAGTATTTTTTTTGATTTCTGCTCGAGCCAACAGGTTATCTCCAACCTGACCTGATCCACATCAAGTCCCCTCTACTAGCTCGACTGGTCAGCAGCCAGTTCTCACACCAGGAGGTCCTGGGTTCGATTCCCAGGCTCCACAAGTTTTCTTATGCATTTAAAATGCTTTTTGATACTTATTTGTGTTTAAATATGTTCAAACTTGTTTAAATCATAACAGTAATTTTTTATAAGACAGTAATAATTTTTTTAAAAATATCATCAAATAGTAATGCCGGTGGAGCGGGGGAGGGTGCGGGGGGTGCGGGGGGTCGGCGGCGGCGGTTGAGTAGGGGAATCGAGGGTGCGGGGGGTCGGCGGCGGCGGTCGGTGGACCGGGGGGTGCTCGGCGGCGAGGGGGACCGGATCTGGCGAGGTGGGATAGCGATCGAGGGGTCGGCGGCGGCGGTTGAGTAGGGGAATCGAGGGTGCGGGGGGTCGGCGGCGGCGGTCGGTGGACCGGGGGGTGCTCGGTGGCGAGGGGGACCGGATCTGGCGAGGTGGGATAGCGATCGAGATGGAGGGGGATCGAGATCGAGTGTCCATGAAATTTAAAAATATTCATGATAGTTCAAAAAGTGCCCATGAAATACAATTGAGAAATGAAGGCTACGATTTAAATACAATCGATCTTAGCTAGCTATCTGTTAACAATCTTCTTGCCCTTCTTTTTTGCAAATAGAGTTCTTCTGTGGAACGGACGTCCTTTAGGTAGGGTGGTCCTGCTTCTTCTTGTGGTGTATGCTGCTACTTCATCATCGTCGTCATGTTCGATCCTCGGGTCGTCGGACTTGTCGAAGTCTTGCTCATTGGCTACTCCATCCATTCCGATGATCTTCCTTTTGCCTCTCCTCACGACAACACGACTGGTCTTTGACGGGTCGGTAATGAAGCAGCATTGGTCCACTTGGGAAGCCAGTACCCATGGCTCATTTTTCGCGGTGACATTTGCGCCCGCGGTCTTGGATTTGGCTTCGGGTATAACCATGGTGGTGAAATACCGATATTCTTTTAGGACGCTCTTGGCCCATCTGACACGGAACATCGGGACCTTCTCTCCAGCGTAGCTCAGCTCCCAGATCTCCTCGATCCTTCCGTAGTATCTGTCCTTGTCGTTACCGGTGTAGGATTCCATCGTTACCCCGGAGTTCTGATAACCATCGCTCTTCATGTCCTTGGCCTCGGTGTAGAATGTGTAGCCGTTGATATCGTACGCCTCATAGGTCATCAGGTTGTGCTCGGCGCCCTGTGACAAGGCGAATATGAGTTGTTCTTCCGCGGAAGAATCCTCATGTAAAGGGTACGACAGAAGCTTCTGCTTGAACCAACGCGTGAAACATGAGTTGTGCTCTTTGAGTATATCTCCGACCGTCCTCTGTTGGCCTCGGTCATTGTATGTCTTCTTAATAAAGGTTTTGTGCTCTACCACCCAAGGATCAACCACGTCTATGTGTTGTAGCACGACTAGGTTTGCTCTTTCAAAGTCGGCGAGTCGACCCTCGAAGTCGACATGCATTTCACGGCGACCCTCATGGTGACCCCATCCAGCGAGCCTACCGAGGTGCCTGTTGACGGGCAGACCAACGGGGTTCTCGATGCCTAGATAATTCGTGCAGTAGGAGATGCACTCTTCGGTCAGAAAGCCCCTGGCTATGCTTCCCTCTGGACGTGACATGTTGCGAACGTATCCTTTGATGACACCATTCATCCTTTCGAACGGCATCATGCTGTGCAGGAACATCGGCCCGAGTTGGATGATATCCTCCACTATATGGACCAGCAGATGCACCATAACATCGAAGAATGCGGGCGGGAAGTACATCTCAAGCTCGCATAGTATCACCACGATCTCTTCCTGTAGCCTTCTGAGTTGCCTCACGCCAATCGACTTCCGAGAGATGACGTCGAAAAAGTTGCATAGGCCAAATAGCATTTCACGGACGTGCGCGTCCATGATCCCACGGATTGCAACTGGAAGTATCTGCGTCATCAGCACGTGACAGTCGTGAGACTTCATCCCGCTGAACTTCTGCTTCGCTGGGTCTAGGTATCTGCTTATCTTCCCCGCGTAACCGTAAGGAAGTTTTCCTCCTAGGAGGCAGGTGAAAAACTGCTCGATCTCCTCCTGACTTAGAGTGAAGCACGCGGGAGGGTAGTCATTTCCGGTCTTCTTGGCCTTTTTGCCTTTGCGACGACTTTCTGTGTCCTGCTTCGCCTCATCATCATCATCATCATCATCATCATCATCATCATCATCATCATATATAGCGTGAAGCTCCTGCCTGATGCCCATTGATTTCAAGTCTGCCCTTGCTTTCGGCCCATCTTTGGTCCTCTCTGGCATGTTGAGCAGGGTACCAAGCAGACTCTCGCACATGTTCTTCGTGATATGCATGACATCAAGGATGTGAGGCACACGATGGATCTTCCAGTACGGCAAGTCCCAGAAAACAGACCTCGTTTTCCATACCTTCAGCAGCGGCTCTGGCGCCTTTCGCTTCTTTCCCGGCTCTGGCGCCTTTTGCTTCTTTCCCGGCAGTGTGCAGCCTTTCCAATTTTTCAACAGCTTGTCTATTTCCTCGCCGCTCCTCGTACACGGGCGTTTTCAGGGTTCGATTTCACCATTGAACAGATCCTTGCGTTTCCTCCACGGGTCATCGTCGCGAAGCCACCTTCGATGTCCCGTGAACACGGTTTTCGAAGACCCGGTATCTCTATCTAGCTGGCGATACATTGTGTCATCCATGCACCTTACGCATCCAGAAAATCCGTGGACTACCTGCCCCGCGAGATATTCGTAACCGAGATAGTCGTGCACCGTCGTGAGCAGTGCGGCTCTCATAGGGAAATATTCTTTCTCTGCGGCGTCCCACGTATTGGCTGGCGTTTTCCACAGCGTGTCTAGCTCCTCCTTCAGCAGCCCCAGATATAGATTGATGTCGTTCCCTGGTTGTTTCGGCCCTTCAATTAGCATACTCATGTGAATGTACTTCCTCTTCATGCACAACCAGGGGGGAAGGTTGTACATCCACACAAACACAGGCCAGGTGCTATGTGTGCTTCTCTGGCTGCCAAACGGATTGACTCCATTGGTGCTCGTGACCAGCACGATGTTCCTTGGATCCTTCCCAAATTCTGGGTATTCGAAGTTCAATGCTTGCCACTGGCTCGCATCCTTAGGGTGACTCAGCATCTTGTCTTTTTTATCTATCTCCGGATCATTTGCGTCATCTTCTCGCTTCTTCTCCTCCCTATCCGCGTGCCAACGCAGGAGCTTTGCTACCTTAGGATCCGCAAAATACCGCTTCAGACGAGGAGTGATCGGAAAGTACCACACCACTTTTCGAGGAGCTTTCTTCCTCTTCTTGTATCGAGTGACGCCGCACTCCACACACATGGTATTTCACATGCGGTAAATCCATAGGACACACGATTTTCTTCGCCTCCTCCAAACTGGTCGGGCACTTGTTCCCCTTTGGAAGACGTTCATGCCAGAATGACATGTTCTCGTCGAAGCATGCGTCGGTCATTTTGTGTTTTACCTTCATCTCCAGAGCCATGAGCGTTACTTTCAGGCGGGTATCCTCGGGCCTGCATCCTTCATACAATGGAGTAACCGCGTCTAACTCAAGTTGATCCATCTTGGCTTTCTCTCGGGCGGCAGCTCTTGCGTTATCCGTCTGCTTGAGAAGCAGCTCTTGAATATAAGGGTCCTGCACCCAGCCCACCGATGGTCCACCGTCGTCTGCTTCGCCGGCGTCATCATCTTCATGATCATGCCCGTCGTCTGCTCCGGCATCTTCCTCATCATCATGTCCTGCATCTTCTACATGATGACTGTGTACAGCATCACCGTCGTGATCATCTCCTGGGGATTCTTCGTCTTCTCGCCCGCCCGAGCCGCGGTGGTTGTCTTGCTGCCCTTCCTCATTTCTTGCCCGGCCCCCATGGACGACTTCGTAGTCATCTTCATCACCTTGCCACCGATAGCCATCCATGAAACCACGCAAGAGCAGGTGGTCCCGCACCTGCCCGGAATCCGGGTCCGCAATAAGGCTCTTCATCTTGCATCTTCGACACGGACATCTTATCTCCGTCTCGTTCTTTTGAAACATCTCGGCCTTCGCGGACCTCAAAAACCTATTCACGATGCCTTCGGTCATCGTGCGGACCATGGTCGCCTGCGGGGTAGAGCAAAACGATATTTTAGAACCAAGAAAAAAATTTGGCATGACCTTCCCTAAAAATAGGACCAAAAAGAATGCTTAATGCCAAAATTATCGCCGAAACAGAAATGAATCAACATTCCGGCAAAATATTGGCAACTATCGCATTTCAAATACCGGTACACCTCCAAACACAAACACATATGCAACACCACAAACATATGCAACACCACGAACATACATAGATCTAGCTAGGCAATAAGAAGTGCATAAATATAGGGAGAACAACATAAATATAGCTTCCCCCTTACTTACCTATCAAAACAAGGTAATTTAACCACTTAATTTGAATGAATCTATGGTGGAAATGAGGTGAAAAAGAGGAGGCACCCGAGACAAGGAGGAGGTGGAGAGAATGAAGTGGGGAGAAAGTGAGTGTGGGTAGGAGAGGCTGTCCAAAATATCTTGTTGCTGCCCACTTACTAATGGCGCACCAACAACAAATGCGCCATTAGTAATCCAGGTTACTAATGGCGCACCTTGTGCTGGTGCGCCATTAGTAGTTTTGCAACAAAAAAACATACTAATAGCGCACTGTTCCACAGTGCGCCATTACTAGTTTAAACTAGTAATGGCGCACGATGGAACAGTGCGCCATTAGTACTTTTGCAAAGAAAGGAATAAAAAATATAATAAAAAAACAACATTAGTGGCGCACTTTCCGACAGGTGCGCCATTACTAGTTACAACTAGTAATGGCGCACTTTGTCTGGATGCGCCATTAGTCTGTTTGGACAAGCGCACTAGTTCAAAAAAAAATTGTTTGATACTAATGGCGCACCCTGGGGTAGGTGCGTCATTAGTAGTTTCAACTCTAATGGCGTATCTGTATGTGGTGCACCATTAGTATATACTAATGGCGCACCGCTTGTCTGGTGCGCCATTAGTGTCAATCCCATCTATAACCCTTTTTCTAGTAGTGTATATGAAATCTCAACAAAAGAAACTAAGTTGGTGTGCATCCAACTCGCTTGCTCACGAAGACCTAGGGCATTTTGAGGAAGCCCATCATTGGAATATACAAGCCAAGTTCTATAATGAAAAATTCCCACTAGTATATGAAAGTGACAAAATGAGAGACTCTCTATCATGAAGATCTTGGTGCTACTTTGAAGCACAAGTGTGGTAAAAGGATAGTAACATTGTCCCTTCTCTCATTTTCTCTCATTTTTTTATTTGGGCCTTTTCCCCTTTTTTATGGCCTCTTTTTTTTCGTCCGGAGTCTCATCCCGACTTATGGGGGAATCATAGTGTCCATCATCCTTTCCTCACTTGGGACAATGCTCTAATAATGATGATCATCACACTTTTATTTTCTTACAACTCAACAATTACAAAATATGACTATATGAATGCCTCAGGCGGTGTACCGAGATATGCAATGAATCAAGTGTGACATGTATGAAAGAATTATGAACGGTGGCTTTGCCACAAATACAATGTCAACTATATGATCATGCTAGCAATGATGGAGCGTGTCATAATAAACGGAACGGTGGAAAGTTGCATGGCAATATATCTCGGAATGGCTATGGAAATGCCATGATAGGTAGATATGGTGGCTGTTTTGAGGAAGGTATATGGTGGGTGTATAATACCGGCGAAAAGTGCGTAGTATTAGAGAGGCTAGCAATGGTGGAAGGAAGAAAAGTGCGTATAATCCATGGACTCAACATTAGTCATGAAGAACTCATATACTTATTGCAAAAATCTACAATTTATCAAAGAAAAGTATTACGCGTATGCTCCTAGGGGGATAGAATGGTAGGAAAAGACCATCGCTCGTCCCCGACCGCCACTCATAAGGAAGACAATCAATAAATAAATCATGCTCCGACTTCATCACATAACGGTTCAACATACGTGCATGCTACGGGAATCACAAACTTTAACACAAGTATTTCTCAAATTCACAACTACTCAACTAGCATGACTTTAATATCACCATCTTCACATCTCAAAACAATTATCAAGCATCAAACTTTTCTTAGTATTCAACGCACTCGAAAGAAAGTTTTACAAATCTTGAATACCAAGCATATTATTGTTATTAAGCAAATTACCATGCTATTTAAGACTCTCAAAATAATCTTAGTGAAGCATGAGAGATCAATAGTTTCTATAAAACAAACCCACCACCGTGCTCTAAAAGATACAAGTGAAGCACTAGAGCAAAACTATATAGCTCAAAAGATATAAGTGAAGCACATAGAGTATTCTATCAAATTCTAGTTCATGTATGGCTCTGTCAAAAGGTGTGTACAGTAAGGATGATTGTGGTAAACTAAAAAGCAAAGACTCAAATCATACAAGACGCTCCAAGCAAAACACATATCATGTGGTGAATAAAAATATACCTCCAAGTAAAGTTACCGATGGAAGTAGACGAAAGAGGGGATGCCTTCCGGGGCATCCCCAAGCTTTGACTTTTTGGTGTCCATAGATTATCTTGGGGGTGCCATGGGCATCCCCAAGCTTAGGCTCTTGCTACTCCTTGTTCCATAGTCCATCAAAAGATTTCACCCAGAACTTGAAAACTTCACAACACAAAACTCAACAGAAATCTCGTGAGCTCCCTTAGCGAAAGAAAACAAAAGACCACTTCAAGGTGCTGTAATGAACTCATTATTTATTTATATTGGTGTTAAACCTAATGTATTCCAACTTATCAATGGTTTAAAAACTATTTTACTAGCCATAGATTCATCAAAATAAGCAAACAACACACGAAAAACAGAATCTGTCAAAAACTGAACAGTCTGTAGTAATCTGTATCTAACGCAAACTTCTGGAACTCCAAAACTTCAGCCAAAATAAGACGACCTAGGAAATTTGTTTATTGATCATAAGCAATTGGAATCACTATTTTATCACGTTCTGGTGATTTTTAACAATTGTTTTCGTGAACAACAAGTTTCTGGAAATTACAGCAAGATCAAATAACTATCTTCCAAGAAGATCCTATAGGTTTAACTTGGCACAAGCACTAACTAAAACATAAAACACATCTAACCAGAGGCTAGATCAAAGATTAATTGCTAAACAGCAAGGATAAATATTGGGTTGTCTCCCAACAAGCCCTTTTCTTTAAAGCCTTTTTAGCTAGGCATTAAGATTTCAATGATGCTCACAAGAAAGACAAGAATTGAAGCACAAAGAAAGCATCATAAAACACGTTACAAACACATCTAAGTCTAACATACTTCCTATGCATAGGAATCTTATAGGCAAACAAATTATCAAGGCAAACAAAAACTAGCATATGCAAGGAAGCGGAAAGAAACAATAGCAGTCTCAACATAAAGAGAGGTAATTTAGTAACATGAAAATTTCTACAACCATATTTTCCTCTCTCATAATAATTACATGTAGGATCACAAGCAAATTCAACAAAATAGCTATCACATAACATATTCTCAACATGATCGACATGCATGCGAAGTTGCCACTCTTCCAAAATAGTGGTATTATCATTAACTAGAGTCATGACCTCTCCAGACCCACTTTTATCAAAAATATCATCAGATTGAATATACTCCAAATATGTGGGATCTAAAATTGGCACTCTTCCAAACCCACTTTCAATATTATTCCAAAAACTATTATCAATCTCATATTCATCACGGGGCTTAAATAAATTTTCAAGATCATAAGAAGAATCACCCCAATCATGATCATTGCAACAAGTAGTAGACATAGCAAAACTAGCATCCCCAAGCTTAGGGTTTTACATATTATTGGCACAATTGACATCAAGAGAATTTATAGTAAAATCATTGCAACCATGCTTTTTATCGAAGGAACTACCAAGTATGGGTACAATAGCAACAATCTCATGTTTAACATAAGGAACTATAGCAAATTCATCTTCATAAATATTGGCATAATGGCCACAAGAATAGCAAGCATCATGTTCATCGAGGGATATTTCAATCAAATCATCGTAATCATCATTATCTATAGATTCATGCATATCATTATTTCCTTCCAAAGCAACGGTCATTATCTCAATAAATTCTTTGACATAGACATTATGAGCATATTTTCATAGCAATAATTAAGTATGTCAATATTTTCAGATTCGTAGAGAGTAATATCATACTTTTCAATCAAAGAAGCAACTTCATAAGCACCCTTAAAAGCAACAAATTCTTCAATTTATTCAATATCATAGTAACTATAAACACCCTTTGCATAAGAATATAAGATTTTATTTTCATTAAACTCACATAGGTAAGGAAGGTGTTTTTTAGGGTTCTTAGAGCAACAAGTAAGATCATAAATTTCACAAAGATTCCAAGCATAACATAGCAATCTATTTATTTGATTCCATAAGAGTCTCCCTTTTTCAGACAAACGGTGACGCACAAAATGAGCATGCTCATCTAAAGATTTCCCATCAACTAGGCTAGTTGGGGTTTCAGCACGAGCGCATAAGGATCGAAGATGATCCAAGTAGAACACTTTAAGTGGATCCATACCAATAGATTTTTAACAAGCAAATAGAAGGCACATGGAAATACAAACAAAAAGACATACGGGAAGAAGGCAAAGAAAGGGCGAATAAAACGGCAAGGGTGAAGTGGGGGAGAGGAAAACAAGAGGCAAATGGAAAATAATGTAATGCGAGAGATAAGGGATTATGATGGGTACTTGGTATGTTGACTTTTGCGTAGACTCCCCGGCAACGGCGCCAGAAATTCTTCTTGCTACCTCTTGAGCACTGCGTTGGATTTCCCTGAAGACGAAATGATGATGCAGCAAAGTAGCGTAAGTATTTCCCTTAGTTTTTGAGAACCAAGGTATCAATCTAGTAGGAGGCTACGCGCGAGTCCCTCGTACCTACACAAAGCAAATAACTCCTCGCAACCAATGCTAATTGGGGTTGTCAATCCGTTCACGTTCACTTACGAGAGTGAGATCTGATAGAGATGATAGATAATATTTTTGGTATTTTTGGTATAAAGATGCAAGGTAAAATAAAAGGCAAAGTAAAAAAGCAAAGCAATAATAAAGTGATGGAAGATTAATATGATGAAGATAGATCCGGGGGCCATAGATTTCACTAGTGGCTTCTCTTGAGAGCATAAGTATTCTACGGTGGGTGAACAAATTACTGTTGAGCAATTGACAGAATTGAGCATAGTTATGAGAATATCTTGGTATGATCATGTATATAGGCATCACGTCCGAGACAAGTAGACCGACTCCTGCCTGCATCTACTACTATTACTCCACTCGTCGACCGCTATCCAGCATTCATCTAGAGTATTAAGTTCAAGAAAACAGAGTAACGCCTAAAGCAAGATGACATGATGTAGAGGGATAAATTCATACAATATGATAAAAACCCCATTTTGTTATCCTCGATGGCAACAATACAGCACGTGCCTTGCTGCCCCTACTGTCACTGGGAAAGGACACCGCAAGATTGAACCCAAAGCTAAGCACTTCTCCCATTGCAAGAAAAACCAATCTAGTAAGCCAAACCAAACTGATAATTCGAAGAGACTTGCAAAGATAACCAATCATACATAAAAGAATTCAGAGAAGATTCATATATTGTTCATAGATAATCTTGATCATAAACCCACAATTCATCGGTCTCAACAAACACACCGCAAAAAGAAGATTACATCAAATAAATATCCACGAGAGAGGGGGAGAACATTGTATTGAGATCCAAAAAGAGAGAAGAAGCCATCTAGCTACTAACTATGGACCCGAAGGTCTGAGGTAAACTACTCGCACTTCATCGGAGGGGCTATGATGATGATGTAGAAGCCCTCCGTGGTGGATCCCCCTTCCGGCGGAGCTCCGGAATAGGCCCCAAGATTGGATCTCGTGGGTACAGAAGGTTGCGGCAGTGGAATTAGGTTTTTGGCTCCGTATCTGATCGTTTGGGGGTATGTAGGTATATATAGGAGGTAGGAGTACGTCGGTGGATCAAAGAGGGGCCCGCGAGGCAGGGGGCGCGCCCTAGGGGGGTGGGCGCGCCCCCCACCCTCGTGGCCACCTCCCTTCTTTCTTGATGTGGGGTCCAAGTCTCCTGGATCATATTCGGTGAGAAAATCACGTTCCCAAAGGTTTCATTCCGTTTGGACTCCGTTTGATATTCCGTTTCTTCGAAACACTGAAATAGGCAAAAAACAGCAATTCTGGGCTGGGCCTCCGGTTAATAGGTTAGTCCCAAAAGTAATATAAAAGTGGAAAACAAAGCCCAATATGGTCCAAAACAGTAGATAACATAGCATGGAGCAATCAAAAATTACAGATACGTTGGAGACGTATCAAGTACATATACGAAGAGAAGAGGCGCACGCACGCAGTCGGTCTCTCGCTGTCTCGCACACATGAGAGTTACGTAAAGGCACCGTTAACAAATAAACCCTAAAACCCTAGGTGGACGATTGCTGCATGCACGGGTACCGGCTACGTGGTGGAGCACACCTTTGTAGGAATAGTCAGCTCACGTGATAATTTGATCCGTAGGAGTTGATGGTCGGGACCACAGGTGAATGACCTGGAGGCGGTGGCTCGCTAGTTGCCACCGATCGAGTAGCCATGTTTAAAATATCATTTTTTAGCAGGGTAAGAGTTCCGATATTCAGTGGCGCATTATAACTACTAAGTAGTTTTTAGAACGATTGGTATGGAGCGAAACTGGAATTCATAACTACTCCTTGGCGTATGCTTGTATGGGTTTATGTTGCGAGATGTTGAACCTGGTAGTTCTAGGGCAAATACTATGGTTTAGATGTTGGTTTTCAGTAACGAAAATCAGAAGGGGAAACCCTTCTTTGATAAAAAAAACTACTACCTCCGTTCCAGTTTACTAGTCCCCATCGTAGTTTGGGTCAAAGTTTGTCCATGATTTTTACTTGTAAAATGTGAATGGAAAACGAAACTTTGTTATACCCAAACAAAAAAGGACTGGAGGGAGTGATTGCTCTGACACGGACGCGGCCTCTCATAGCGCATGCATTGAACTGGCCCGTCGGCCAAGAGGGCCCCACTCGCTGCAGGCCCGGCTGAACACGCCTACTCGCCGCATGCAACCGGCTTCAGACGGCCCCACCTGCCTCCATTGAATCCGTGCATGTGCCGGCAACACGTCCTTCCGCGAGTCGGCCGGCGTTTTAGAATAGAAAAAATGACCAAAATATAATTAATTACGCATGGTCCTGACTTGTTGTGCTCGCAGTGGTAGCAGGAACTAGAGGTTTTTCTTTATTTATAACTCTCCTTACATTTTTTGGCTTTGAAGTGAATCTTGTTTGTGGACATTATCTATGAATGTGCAGATATCTATGAACATGAGTTGGATGTGGAAGTTGAACTCTGAATGTCGGGCTTGCGCGAGAACTGTACCATGTCCAATGCTTCGTCTGTTATTGTTTGGAAAGTAATTGCTGTTATTACATGACCTGAAAAAATTTATTTTGTGCCACATCAGTAGGTGCACGGACATCAGAATAGGCATGATGACTGGATAAACATTTGAACCTAGTTATTATGAAGGAAATTTTGTATTGACAACAGTTTTAGATAGCAGGAGACGCCTAGCCGGCTCTGCTTCTGCTAGCTTATTTCTGGCTTCTTTCATCTCTTCTTTGGCTTGGGTGAAGAGAGCATATGATTGCTCTTTTCTCTTCTTTAGGAACTCAGCTACATTCTCAAGGGGTGATGCACGCTTTCTTTCAGCCTTTACTAGAGCCACGAGGACATGAACAACTGACGACTACACCTGGCTTATGTGTAATCCAGCATCATCTGGGAATTTGCACCTTGTGTCTAATCCAGCATCAATAGGGAACTGGCACCTTGTGTGTAATCTAGCCTCATTTTGGAAACGCAATCTCGAGGTTGACCATACTTCCCTCCTCGCAGGAACTGCATCCTGACATGAAGTTACTTCTTTTATAGATTAATACTCAGAGCAACCCAGATCGATTTAGTAGAAGCCAGATCAACAGGACTCGCAGAAGTGAATTCAAAAGGAAAAAAAATGTAAAAACAAACTACAAGGTGAGAACACGCACATCCTACATCAAGCTAAAAACGAAAGCATTAGGACGATTAAGACTCTTCTTATTACACATCGAAGAACACGAGGCTAAGAGAAACAGAAACTACAACATATACACATCAAAGAACACGAGGCTAAATGAAAGTAATTGAAAGGGTGTTACTTACCAAAGCTCGTTTTACAGGTTCGGTGCAGCTCCTCTTTCACTTGCCACACTCCTTGAAGATCTCCCAAATATCCCGTGTTTGGTCTTCATTGCTCCTCTGCATGTTCGCACTCGTGGTTTTAAAATCTCAACATGGCAAGAAAAATATACTACTAGTAATACTCATGCATCTTGTGGGCAACATTAAAGCACTCGTCTGCAATGTAGAGCATCTACAACAGAAGCGCAATGCGCGGCGCTTTATAAAAGCATTTATAGTGTTGAGATCGAGAAGTAGAGATAGAGAGTAGAGACTAGAGAGTAGAGGATAGTTCTCAGCATAGATATAGCATAGATAGATATAAAAGATAGATAGTTCAACTACTCCTCGTTGCCCGACTCCTCCTCGGTGATGTCCTCCTCCGACGTCACAATGTAGGCGTGAAGATACCGATCGTCGTCGGATTCCCAGGGCAACACTGCTCCTAGCCTCATGTTGAATTGAGCGTCCGCTTTTCCCGTATGCTTGTCCTTGCGATAGGCGGCTCGCTCCGCCCTCCTTTGCACGTAGAACTCGCGTTCGTTGATGATGTCCTGCGGGAAGCGTTGGCGCCACAGTGCCATGGCTTCCTCGTCCATCTCGGTGATGCTGAGACGGTGCTCCCGCCTCCGGTTGTTGCGACGATCCTCGTCGGTGATAAGCTGCGGCAGAGGCACGAACTCCTGCGCCCGCTCCCGCGTCGGCCCGTTGGGGAAGTTCAATGTTCTATGAGGCCACTGGAGGCGCCGCGCCATCGCGTCGTACATGCGGGCGACCTCGTTGGCGGTGTTGAAATTGCCGAGGCCGAGGCGCATCCCGCGGAACCGGATCTCGTCGGAGAAGCCACCGGAGGGGCGCGCGCGGACGCCGCGGTATCCCCAAGTTTCCCGGCGACGCGGCGGCATGGTGGGGCTACGGCGGCAAGGCGAGAAAGAGCGGGGAGAGTGCGGTGGCAAGGCACAGAGCTGGGAGAGAGCGGTGGCAAGGCATAGAGCGGGGAGAGAGCGTTGGCAAGGCACAGAGCGGTGGGAGGGCGTTGGATTTTATAAAGCGCGTTGGACGTCGCGCGCCAAAACTAGCGCACCCGACCGATTTTTCCCGTGCACGAGCGATCCTTTCCCGATGTCCCTGCTATCTCTACTCTCTTATCTACTGTTATATTTATTTTATATTTAATATTTATCTCTACTTCTATACTCTCTACTCTTTTTTTCTTTTAAAAAACAGAGTTGGTGATGATGGTGTTCCTGCCATCCTGCAATATAGGCCGTCCGATTTATATTCGACGGATAGGAAGGGAACTATGGCAATTTTGCAGAAAGATACCCACACCCCTCTCTAGATTTGAAAATAAGGCCTTCCCTGGTTCATCCATTTCTCCCACAAGATAAACTACTCATACAAATGCATCTTGATGCGTGCAACGCATGGGCATCTTGCTAGTTCTAAAAAACTTTTCATCATTTGCCACACTACTGGTTGCAGATGAAGAACCTACCCAAGCACAACGCCATACAGGAGCGACGCACAATTACAAGTTGATATTCTGTTGGACAATGGAGGCTATAACCAATTATTTTTACGGTAATAATAACAACCAAGAAATTTGAAGGGTAGGTATGAACAAAATTGGAACTGCACATGTGCTGCTAAGTGATTCAATACACACATTACCAATCGAGGAGGAGAATGATGGTCGCGGCGGCCTCTGTGCATCATGGTCGGCAATGGGAGTCAGTTTATTGTCCACGACAGTGGTGCTTCTGCGCTTGGCGTCGGCTTCCGGGAAGCAGATATGAAACCATGGAAGACGGTGCCGGGGAAGAGGCTCCATGTACGACGACGACGGTGGACCGGCTCCAGTGCGGCATACGAGGTCATCGATGAGGCAGATGCACTGCGGCGGACGAGTGCGCCGATGTAGAAGGGGAGGAGCACGCAGGCTGCGGTGCCGTGGAGAAGTCTATTTTGCGGTGGGTACAGAAAATGGTGAGTATTCAGGTGTACTACTCTGGGCACAACTAGGAAAAGGCCTACTAATGGCGCACCTAATTTGGCCATTAATGGTGCATTAGTGGTGCGCCATTAGTGCCACGCCATTAGTATATTTTACTAATGGCGCACCACTAGTGCGCCATTAGTATCTGGTATACTAATGGTGGACCTCAGATGCGCCATTAGTATATACAACAGTGTGCCATTAGTATGCCTCCCAGGGGGCCATGTATACCCAGGTGCTTTGGCAAACTAATGGCGCACAACAACATGATGCGCCATTAGTAACTTCGGCATACTAATGGCGCACTGTTTAATGATGCGCCATTAGTATCCTTTGGCATACTAATGGCGCACTGTGATGAGATGCGCCATTAGTATGAATATTAGGTTTTTTTATTTTTTTATTTTCTGTTTTTTGCACAGGTTACAAAATGTATAATTGGACAAAATATAGATAGCACACATCAACAACAGATTCATCGAATACAATAGAAGATTAGTCTCTGAATACAATTCATCATATTAGTCTCGGAATACAATTCATCATATTAGTCTCCAAATTGAAAAGACCGAACAAAGATAGAACATTATATTACAAGTCTCGAGACCGCGAGTAGCGAGTTTGTCTTCACATTACAAGTCGATATCGATCATCTAAACTACCATCACATAGAAGAGAGCTGCGGTCATCACGGTGAGCATCATCACGATGAAACTCGTCTTCATCCGGTTCCTCCAACACTCCCTCCCCTCTCCCGCTAGATAGCGGGTGTATCTAGATTCGGCCTCGGCCCTAGTGGTGTACCCTTTGTAACTGTTACCGCTGAATCGGTGAACCTGTCTCCGACACTCCTCCCAGTCGTCGTAGACTCCGGGAACCTTACCCTTGTACACGCCATACGACGGCATCGCTATGCACTAGCCAAACGAAACGTTAGTACCAATTCACAGACAATACATAAGCAATATATAAGTATGCAACAGAACGATCGGAAGAGAAAAGCAAGACATTAATAGCATCGATTACATCTAAGTTGAACGACTCTCGAAACCAAAGAGACATACTACAAGTTAATTAAAGTTTAATTACAACATGAGCCAATCGATGTTTCAGAACTAGACACAGCATCACTGCTTTCGACTCGACTCAAGGGACCGGAGCGTGGATGAAGCCGCCGTCTATCGTGGGAGTCATCAAATAACGGGCGTTGTCAGCCTGCGTTTGTAGCATTGTGTCGATGTCACTGTTGGACGGTTGATTTCTGAGGTAGAACTGCCCCGAGGTACGAAGGACATCTTGATGGATGATTTCCGCAAACTCCGACTGGATGCGAAAGAATTCTTGTCTGATGTCCGTGTCCTGGATTGCCGACACTCTCGCAGCCCTGTCTTTGAGTTTACTCGGTAGCAGAAGTTGATGATGGTCCCGTACGATCGCCCGCATGTGATGGATGGCGTGGTAGGCACCCTTCTGACCGCCGGGCGGCTGCTTGACGTAACCGAACATCGTATTGTGGGAGAACACGTGCTTGCCGTACTTACGAATAGGCCTGGTGAAGGTGCCTCCACATTTGGCGTACCCGGGGAGAACATCATCAAGAACCTTCTTGACATTTGTGTAGTCTACGTTCGACTGACAGTCTGGGTCGAAATACGTGGCCATGGAATATTTGGGGCTTAGGAGGATGAGCGTGCAATGTGTGCCACTGCAGAAAACACGGAATGTTAAAAGAAAAACGATCGAAATCTAAGAATTCATATGTTACGGGGCGGTTGAGGGGAGGACTTACTCGGGAAAGTAAGGCACGAGGAAGTTATCCTTATCTTGGTTTGCCAGAATGACGCCGTCAAGGTAAGAACTCGCGATTTGCCGGTCCCCAGCGCTGCCCAAGATCTTGGCACGCATGTAGAAGTGGTCGACTATCACAATGTCCGGGGTCTTGTCGCGAATGATCTGCATCTCCATACTCAGCGAAAATAGCCGAACGAAGGTGTAGTGCAGCGGATGAAGGTTCAACATAGCGTGGATGTCATCAAACCACAGGACGATCGTACCCCCGATGGAGTTATCCACAAAGCCCTTGCCCTCTGGCACCCTGGCCGCGAAAACCGGGTATGCCACATCCTTCTCTCTGAGACGCCGCTTCTCCAAAGAAAGAACACTGTCATGCAGACTCCGCATAGCACCGGTTGCAGCATCGAGCATATTTTTCGGTAGCATCGGCCTACCCGTCACATGCACCCTCCTCATTAAATCCTCAGGTGAAGGTGGCCCGTCCTGAGCATGGATCGTACTCGGTGCCGGCTGGCTCGCACCCTTGTTGGTCTTTCTTTTGCGTGCCTTCTTCTTCTCCTGTAATGGGACCGATTTCTGCTCATAGACCGCCTTCTTGAGTGTGTTGGGGCTGAGAATATTTCGCACCTCGCCTATCTGAGGCTCGGTGAAGTCGGCAGCTGGAGGCATCTCCTGAGAGCTGAACGGCAGACGACGCTTGTTGCAACTTGGCTTCTCCGTGGTACCAGCTAGATCGCGCACGTCTTTTGTTGGGTTGGGTTCTTGAGAAGGAGGCCCCATGAAGTCGCCATCGTACCCATGATCGGCAAAGTACTGATCAACGTTGCCAAATGTATCGTCGTCGTCGTCGTTCTGATCCTGTGCCATATGCATGTTTGGATCCAGTGGCATAGGGATGTCCGGCACCGTTGCGGCGGTCTTGCCATGGGGCCGACTTGGCACCGGCATGACTGGCGGTGTTGTCTTTGGGGTGGTGTCCCCCGCCCCCAAACGAATCTGGCTCTTCGGCCAAATCAGGGGCCAGCTCAGGCAGGCGCTGAGGGTCATCACGTCATCATCGTCGGCCCCGACGGGTCGAATCGGAGGTAACAACTCGTCGCAGCCTGGCAGCACCCGAACCAGTTGAACCCTAAACAAGTTGGGTGGCATCTGGGTACCGTGGAACAAGGGGTTGCCCGGTTGAAGGATTTTTCCCTTGGCGACATCGACCAACTCGTTGTTCACGAAGTGCAGGAGAGTGCACGGAACGTCGGCGGCACCCTGCGAAAACATGTAGGGCGTCAGGGATGCCCAGTCAAAGGCAAGGATGTGAAGTCCTCGGCCGAGAGAGGCTTAATTAGTTACCGTGATGATGGCGTCGAGCTCGGCTAATGTCGAGGCACCGCCAACGGCGGGCGTGCAGTTGACGGAGGGGCCGCTTGCTGCAGAGGTGCTGGCCGGCGTACACCCGGGTGCATTAAGCTCCCGTGCCGGCGTCGGAGACACCAATGCCGCCTCAGCCGGAGACACCAATGGCCCCGCCATCGCGTTCTGCGAGTTGCTGGCCGTGAAGCTAGGAATCGGGGGCGGCCCCTGTTGGCCGCCTGCAATCCACGCACTCAACCCCTCGATCAAGGTAGGCACAATGGCGGTGATCATCGCTCCGAGTTGTTGTTGCACTTGCTCTTGGACAATCTCCAGAATCCGCGCCACCTGTGCCTTGAGTTCTTGAACCTCGCGCGCCTGGATTTCTGAGCTGGTCTTTTTCTCCTTTCGCCCACCTGTGTTATAGTATGACGACCATTTTGTCGACAAGCCTTTGCCGGCCACACGACCAGCTGACGTCGGCTTAATGAGCTTATCCTTGTTCTTCAATACATTCAACACCCTATTTAGAGTGGTGTCCCAAGGGCTGCTCTTAGTCGACCCCGCGCTACTGCTTTCAATCGCCTGTGGAAGGAATGTGAACCATTTAGAAATTTGGCTTCATTAATTAGAATGCAAACATATGGAGCTAATTACGCGGGGGTGTATTCCTTACCAGAACAAGCTCAAGCGCCCTGGTCTTCGGATCCGTGGTAAGCTCCTTTGTTTTCGGGTCCTTCTTGTACCGGGCCCTGACAAAGTTCCTGGTCTACTTGTCACCGTATTTATCAAAGAGGGGCGGTAGGCCTTGCTCGGCACGGTCCGCCTCCTCCTTGTCCCATATAGGCTCCGCCACTCTGTAACCACCGGGACCGAGTGTGTGTTCCCCTAAGTTCAGCTCCCGCATTTCTTTCCCCCACTTACTTGATTCAGAGTTTGCAGTGCTCGAGCAATTGATCTTGAAGTCATTGTAGTCATCTTTGGTGATCGAAGGATTTTTCTCCTTGATCTTCTCATAACTCTCACCTTTCTCGATCACTCTCTTCACATTGCTTTTCCAAGTAGACAGGGCCTTGCTCATCTTCGTGAGGGCAGCATTGTTCACTTTATTCCCTTTGAGGCTTGTGTTTTCAAATTCAGCGGGGAACTTGTATCGTTCGTGCAGCTTCATGAAAAGGAGGTTGTGCAAATTCCCTCGGTCAGGATGCCTCAGGTTCTCGGTGTTGATCGAGACGGTGCTCCGGAGAATGCACCCGAGCTGAAGCGAGTACCCCTTGACTATTCGTTCGGGAGCCGTTGGATTCCCGTCGGAGTCCACTTCAGTAACTTCCTCCTTGAGGGTGCGGAGCACGGTCGGGCGCCGGTCCTTCCGTTGCCTCTTCGGTTGGCTGCCATTTGTGCGTGCGCCGCCATCATCAGTGGTGGCATCCTCGGCGGCACCATCAGTGGTGGCATCAGTGGGGTCATCCTCGGCGGTACCATCAGTGGTCTCAGGATCGGTGGGGAAGGCGGCGTCCTCATACAAGTGAGGTTGTTCCTCCATCTCCTAGGACAGCTCCCAGAATGCCTTGCCGCCCGAACCCCCGGCCTCATCGTTGTTGGCCATGTTTCTCTCTAAATAGGAACAAAGTTTGGTCAAAAAGTTGGTTATTGTCAAGGAACAAGATCATGGTCTCATCATTTAGGGTTTGTCGACACTAAGGCATCCTAAAATCTAAGCTTTTATCATTGAGGGTTTTTCGACGCCGAGGCACCCTAAAAGCCTAAGCTTTCATCATTTCGGTTTTTATCGACACCGAGGCACCCTAAAAGCCAAGGTTGTATAATTAATGGTTTGTCGACACCGAGGCATCCTAAAAGCTAAGCTGGGAAGGAGAATTCTAAGTTGGGCCTAATCACTTGGATCTATTGCCGCCTATGGTTTAATGCAGCTAGAATAAAGGGGCACTTCATCCTACTCAATTAACTACTAAGATACCCCGGCTCATGCATTAGTCACAAGTACCCCATATGTCCTATTTTTAGCAAAGTCATGCTAAAATTCACGGAAAATTTCAGCATGACCTTTGCTGAAAATAGGACATATGGAGTACCCGAATTTGCCGGAACGGAAGTTAATCGACATTCCAGCAAACTCAAGGGCCTCTCGGGTGGACAAGGCAAAAATGGCCTCCATCACAACATGGAAAATACATTGGCATGTGAAGAGGTAAAACAATATATGCATCTCCAAGCAGTATCATTCAACATTTTGGACAAACCACTACAAGCAATACTGGATCAGATACAAGAAGAATGTGAGAAAATGCAGACAAATACTAACAGATTGAGGTGTTTAACTTGTGGTGCTCTCTGTGCTATTAACATTTCAAGTCAAAACCTTTTCTGGTTAGTAAGTGGTTCTTGAGCATATGTATGTTGTAAGTGTTTCTGCTCTCAGTGTTTCAGAACACATATTTTAGCTACTGATAATCATATTTCTCGTTAAACAGTCATGCCAGTTTCTGGTTAAACAGTCATGCCAAGTGAATCTGAATGGATCTATCTTCTATGTAGTAAAGGAAACTGGACTGAATCGAATTTTCGTCAGTAAATTGTATGTAATTCGCTTGCCCGGCAAATGGAATTTGGAACTTTCTTTGAAGGGTGCAAGTAATAAGTAGTATAAACTAGTAGTAGCTAGTTGAGATACAACTTGTTGGTGGAGAAACAACTTGACTGCCCTCCTCCTCACCAATTACAGTTAGTATTGACCTTTGGACAATTACATTCACTGTTGCCGATCTGCGTAAGTTTATTTTCCTTGTAATACTTTTGGGAAATTTAGGATTCTAGAAATCCCCCTCCCATAACGGTGTTTTATTCATCTCTTCCCATCCTGATGTTGTAATCTCTAATATCATCTCAGATCTCACACTCTGGTCACATATATAGTCTGAGGGATACTACTTGCTGGAATGAAACAATAATAGGTGCCACTTTACTGTATACATTCATCATTTTTTTCAGAGGTGGGAAGTACATCTCAAGCTCGCATAGTATCACCACGATCTCTTCCTGTAGCCTTCTGAGTTGCCTCACGCCAATCGACTTCCGAGAGATGACGTCGAAAAAGTTGCATAGGCCAAATAGCATTTCACGGACGTGCGCGTCCATGATCCCACGGATTGCAACTGGAAGTATCTGCGTCATCAGCACGTGACAGTCGTGACACTTCATCCCGCTGAACTTCTGCTTCGCTGGGTCTAGGTATCTACTTATCTTCCCCGTGTAACCGTAAGGAAGTTTTACTCCTAGGAGGCAGGTGAAAAACTGCTCGATCTCCTCCTGACTTAGAGTGAAGTACGCGGGTGGGTAGTCATTTCCGGTCTTCTTGGCCTTTTTGCCTTTGCGACGACTTTCTGTGTCCTGCTTCGCCTCATCATCACCATCATCATCATCGTCATCATCATTAGCGTGAAGCTCCTGCCTGATGCCCATTGATTTCAAGTCTGCCCTTGCTTTCGGCCCATGTTTGGTCCTCTCTGGCATGTTGAGCAGGGTACCAAGCAGACTCTCGCACACGTTCTTCGTGATATGCATGACATAAAGGTTGTGAGGCACACAGTGGATCTTCCAGTATGGCAAGTCCCAGAAAACAGACCTCGTTTTCCATACCTTCAGCAGCGGCTCTGGCGCCTTTCGCTTCTTTCCCGGCTCTGGTGCCTTTTCCTTCTTTCCCGGCAGTGGGCAGTCTTTCCAATTTTTCAACAGCTTGTCTATTTCCTCGCCGCTCCTCGTACACGGGCGTTTTCGGGGTTCGGTTTCACCATTGAACAGATCCTTGCGTTTCCTCCACGGGTCATCGTCGCGAAGCCACCTTCGATGTCCCATGAACACGGTTTTCGAAGACCCGGGATCTCTATCTAGCTGGCGATACGTTGTGTCATCCATGCACCTTACGCATCCAGAAAATCCGTGGACCACCTACCCCGCGAGATATCCGTAACCGAGATAGTCGTGCACCGTCGTGAGCAGCGCGACTCTCATAGGGAAATATTCTTTCTCTGCGGCGTCCCACGTATTGGCTGGCGTTTTCCACAGCGTGTCTAGCTCCTCCTTCAGCAACCCCAGATACAGATTGATGTCGTTCCCTGGTTGTTTCGGCCCTTCAATTAGCATACTCATGTGAATGTACTTCCTCTTCATGCACAACCAGGGGGGAAGGTTGTACATCCACACAAACACAGCCCAGGTGCTATGTGTGCTTCTCTGGCTGCCAAACGGATTGACTCCATCGATGCTCGCGCCCAGCACGATGTTCCTTGGATCGTTCCCAAATTCTAGGTCTTCGAAGTTCAACGCTTGCCACTGGCTCGCATCCTTAGGGTGACTCAGCATCTTGTCTTTTTTATCTATCTCTGGATCATTTGCGTCATCTTCTCGTTTCTTCTCCTCCCTATCCGCGTGCCAATGTAGGAGCTTTGCTACCTTAGGGTCCGCGAAATACCGCTGCAGACGAGGAGTGATCGGGAAGTACCACACCACTTTTTTTTGACTGGTAACTGTAGGGAAACCCCCCCCCCCCCCACAACATTCAGAATTTATTAATAAAGCAAGGGACAATACAGTACATGGATTACAAGAGGTAATCTATACAGAAAGATAAAAGACTACACTAAGAGACTAGATTACAAAACCTCAAGGAGGCAAGAAAGAAATCCATCTTAGCAGCTCCTCCTTATATCTTTGCTTGATTCTATGTTGCATGAGTGTAATATCATGGATGAAGGCACATCTCCATCTATTAAAGCTTTGCCTCTCATGTCTGAAGACTCCAGCATTTCTCATTATCCAAATATTCCAGCAAGCAACAAAGACAACCTCGGTAAAGAAAGGTTTAGCAAAATCTTGCTTAGCTTGTATGACAATTGTGGACATATCCTCTCCAGGTGGCCATGATATTTGAAGGTAATTCCATATTCTCACACTGAAATTACACTCAAAGAATAAGTGGTTTCTGGTCTCACGTGTCCCCAAAGGACAGAGAACACAGTTTGCCCCATCCTCCAGATGCCAGTGCCTTCTTTCAACAATATCTTTGGTATTCAATCTATCCATGATTAACATCCAAGCAAACACCTTGATTTTCATTGTGCAGGAAGATCTCCAAATCCATAAAAGGAGAGGATTGAAAGACATTTGGGAATGCACGAATGAGTAGAACAGCTTGGGCTTGAGAGGTTGGCTGGATCCCTGCCAGAACCAGATGTCATTTGCTTCCACTCCCTATTACAATTGGCCATCATGTTTTGCACAGTCAGATACTCCTGGTAAGCCTGTGCAGACAAAGGTAAATGGAACAACTCTGTGAGACTCTGTGAATGGAAAGCCTCAGAGACAGTAATCCAGGGGTCTTTGACATATGAAAAGAGCCTTGGAAATCTGGTTTGCAAGCTGGTTGATGTTGCATCTATCTTCCACTTATCAGACCAAAATAAAGCAGAAGTCCCAGAGTTGATCTGAACCCAACTTGTGCTCCTGAAATGATCCAGCAATTTACATATATCCTTCCACCAATAAGAACCACAACTGTCAGTCCCCTGTGGTACAGAACAGTGGTAATATGTATCCCATATAAGTGAAACCCATGGCAAGTCCAACCTGTTCAGGAATTTGTGCAGATGTTTCAACAAGAGAGCCATGTTCTGCACACCCAGATTTAAAATGCCCAGCCCTCCTTTGTTTTTGGGCCTACAAATTAGGTCCCAGGCTGCCAGGGATGGTGAGGGCTCATCTCTGTGTTTTCTCCACAAGCATTACCTTTGTATTCTCTCCAATTGCTTTAAAATCCCTGCAGGAACAAGGAGGCTGCCAAGATAGAATATGGGCATGGAAGACAATGCAGAGTTTAAGAACTGTAGCCTTTCCCCCTGGTTTAGGAAAGAAGAACTAGCTGACATTCTTCTCTCCATGCAATCCACAAGGGGCATAAAATCCACCATTTTTGGTCTGGTAGTACCAACAGGTAGCCCAAGATATGTGAAGGGCATCTTGCCAACCTGACAACCAAAGGCTGCAGCCAAACTGGTGGTAGTTTTCTCATCCACATTAATGGGAACCATGGAAGATTTGTGGTAGTTCACCACTAGCCCTGTAGAGGTGGAGAACACATGTAACATGTCCTTGAGAGCCAAAAATTGAGCTTTATCTGCTGGTAGAATGATTAGGGTATCATTAGCATACTGAACTATAGGATAGTCTTGGTCATGGCATGGGATTGGCAGCTTTAAGATTCCCCTTTTGAACATATCATTTACTACTGATTGCAAGAGGTCAGCAGCAATTACAAAAAGCAAGGGTGAAAGATAGTCACCTTGCCTAACTCCCTTTTTACAAAGGAATTGTCTACCAGGTACTCCATTTAAGAGGACATATGAAGTTCCAGTTGATAGCAGTTGCTTGACCCAAGAAATCCATTTTTGATTAAATCCCTTGTGCTTGAGAATTAGCAGAATAGCTTCATGCTCAATGGAGTCAAAGGCTTTCTCAAAATCCAGTTTAAGAATAACAATAGGTCTCTTTGACTTATGGCATTGGTGCAGATATTCAAGTGTCCAGCCAATACAATCCTGAATTGTCCTGCTTTTAATAAAACCATATTGATTCTTATGTATACATTCCATAATGATCCTCTGAAACCTGTTAGCAGCCATTTTGGACAGGAATTTGAGGCCCATCCCAGTCAAAGAGATTGGCCTATAATCTCCAACACCTTCAGGGGCCAATTTTTTGGGGATGAGTGTAATGAAAGAACCATTTATATTCTCCAGGTTTGCAGTACCATTGTGGAAAGCTTCAGCCAGCTCATAAAAATCCTGACAAATAATGTGCCAACATTTCTTGAAGAGTAACCCATTAAAACCATCTGGGCCTGGGGCCTTATCAATGGGCATTTGCTTGACAGTATCATCCATTTCCTCTTTTGTAAATGGTTCAGTTAAGAAATCTAGCCCATCTACTGGCTTGAGCAAAACAGTCAGGTCAAAACCCATTATTATACCAACAGAAACTCCCGTTCTAATTTTGAAGCAATTCCATATGATGCCCTCCATCTGTGCATGACTAGAGACCACAGTCCCATCAATATCTGTTAGAGAAGCAATGAAATTTCTTCTATGCCTCTCAGTGGCCATAGCATGGAAGAATTTGGTATTTTCCCCACCAAGTTTAATATACCTGATTGTACACCTCTTCTTCCAGTATATAAACTGGATATGTAAAAGTTTTGCCACATGCAGTTTCACCACCTGCCTGAAGTTAAATTCAGGTCTATATAAAGGTCTAACCTCTTCAAGGCCATCTAAACACAGAATGACTTCATTGCATTTTGAGATCAACACTTTTATCTTAGAGATACTCATATGCCATCTCTGAAGGGCCCCTCTCAGGGTTTTGAACTTGTCTGCAATTCTAGCAGTGATATGAGATTTGTGGGATGGCTTCTGCCAAGCCTGTTGTACACATTGCATAAACCCCTCAAGCTCAACCCAGTAGTTCTCAAACCTAAATATAGAAGATTTAGGAATAAAAGTCTTAATAGTGACCACACATGGCACATGGTCAGATGCAGTTCTGGCCAGGGGTAACACTTCAGTCATGGGATATGAAGAGATCCAATCAGCAGAAGTAAAAAACTATTCTAACTGCTCTAGCAAGGGATTATCCTGCATATTGGACCATGTGTAAGATCTCCCCTTAAGAGGAAGCTCCAGCAGTCCAAGATGTGCAATTATTTCATTGAAAATGAAAATATCATTCAGATCAACACCAGGTAGATTTCTATTCTCCAGAGATCTCATGAAGTTAAAATCTCCCACCAAGAGCCAGTTATCTCCCATTGGAATTTGTAGGTTATATAACCAGTTGACAAAATTGTCCCTGGCTTCCCCTTGGCATGGACCATACATAGAAACAAGAGACCAGTGTTCATTATTTTGCTTGGAGACAAACTGAATTACAACTGCAAACTGTTGAATTTCAACTAGAGTGCCCCAGAAGACAGAGGAATTCCACACTATCAAAATGCCCCCAGAAGCACCCACAGAAGGGGAGAAAGCAAAGCTATCAAATCTTTTAGGGCAAAAGGATCTAATAGATCTGAAATTAAAAGAATCACATTTGGTTTCTTGGAAGCAGGCAATAACACACTGACTTTCATCCAACTTTTGTCTGACAACTCTTTGCCTAGCTTCAGAATTTAGACCCCTAACATTCCAGCATAAAACACTCCAGTTCTTACAGGAATTACTCATTTAAACCAAAAGTAGCAAATAGAATTGTCTGATGACACCTAATGCCACCACCCTCAACAAGCACACATGTCCAGCATGATTCTTTTAAGTTATTACAAACAGTAACAAAAGAGAAGAACCACAATAAGCAGAACAACTACCACCTCCAACTAGCCATTTGACAACTAAACATTTGCAGTACTGGTCTTTGGGGTTGAGGGATCAGCCATAAGCTGCTCCACTGTAATCAGATCATCAGCAATTCCCAGCTCCTGGCCAATCTGCTGCAGCTTGGACATGGGAGTAGGTGGTGGAAGATCTTCAACTTGCTCATGCATGTTCTGAGACACTGTAGCTAAGAAGGGCTTGGCCTTGGGTTTCCTCTTTTTTGGCTGCCTTGGAAGCTCCTGAAAAGTTGGCTTGAAGCCATCTCTCTTCAAAGATCCTCGAGTGCACCTTCTTACTGAGGTTTCCACCACTGGAGTGGGGGCCAAGGTTTTCCTGGGCCTTCTAACCTTTCTCTGCTCTTCAGGTTGCTCAGGTGGCTCATTAAACTGCACTGCCTCACCAATAGAAGATGACTCAGACTGATGAGCTGGAAAAAGAACCATAGCCACAGGCATGTGCTCCAGGTTTGTGTTATAATAGGTCAGTCTTGGCACCTCAAAGGCCAAGTCCCAGCTTCTTTTAGAGAGCAGATCAGACTGCAAAGGCGACACCTGTATTGGCTTAGGGATTCCATAGCAGATATCTGAATGCAAGATGGCCTCAAAGTTCCTTTTGAAGATCATCTCAGGTGGCAACTCAGGTCCAAGCATAACTTTAGCAGCAGTGATAACTGAGACAGGCAGAAGGGGAGTAGTCATGACCATCTCCAACTCAGAAGATTCCTCCATAGAAGTATTATTTTCAGGACAATGTGCAGGTGGCTGATAGACCACTAGAGCCCGGTCAGCAGGATTATAAACTGGAGCAACATTGTTTTCCCCAACAACTGGCTGCTCCAGTCCCACTTCTGGCTCCACAGGTTGATCCACATCATGAATGAGCACAAAATTTGGCTGAATATGCTGTTCCACTGAGAGAGAATGATCTTCAGAGTTATCAAGAACCATAGGCTCTTGCTCCATTTGCACATCATTCTGCACCTGTTCATCTTCCCCCCAAACTGCATTGCCCCAATTGTTGTCACCCATGTCAGGTTGCTCTGGAGGAGGTGGTGGCACCTCATTCCAACCTAAACCAGGGTAATTAGGCAGGATAAACTGGGGAAGATCAGGAAAGGGCACCCTAGGAAGGGGGTGAGGATTTCCATTTATTGGCATCCAATCCTCATCTTGTGGCATCTGCTCTGCAAAGTTGGCACCAAGAATGTATATGGGCGCAGTCCAAGACACTCTTGCCCCACCCCATGTAGCATAGTCATTGAAAACGACATCACGAGGCACCAGAACATCCCCAGGAAAGGAAGCAAACACCAGGGATCTGACTAGATATGGATCCTCACTGTTCCAATGATGGAATTTGCCAAAATTATTCATTGTCGCTCTAATATTATCAGTATTGCGAAGATCCAGAGGGATGCCCAGCATCATAATCAAACCCTGACGAAAGCCCTGAGCTCCACGAAAACCCTCCCCCTCATCATGTTTCACAAAGCGGACAAACCGATCATTGCCAAGATGTTGCGGAGGGAGATGTATAAGAGAATAACGCACTGCAGGATCCCTAACTCGAAACAGCCCGACAACATTGATCCATGGCTGAACAGAACAAACCTGATATCCATGAGCTTCCAGCCATTCAGCAACCTCCTCTCGAGCAGCACCAATCTCATTGGCAACAGGTATGGGCATGACTTCAGCAAGCATGTAGTCTTCATGGCAGCGCACGATGGGTACATGCGGCGTGACAAAGGTACGCGGCCGTCTTGCATCCCCCGCATCGATGATGTGATGCCCTGCCGGGACATACTGCACCGGGTCAATGGGGAAGTTGGCCATGGCCGGCGTTGGCGAGGGTGGCTCAGAAGGCGGTGGTGGTGGTGCTAGCGGAGAGCCTGGAGGCGTCCTTGGACCAAGCTGAACAGAGTTGGTTGATGTGGACAGTGCAATCAAAACCGAGGAGTCAAAGTTAGGTAGAAATCCTATCAGAGAGATATTCTCTCTCCCTGTAGCTATTGCCTCGGAAACTGAATCGTTAGCGGGCTTGGGTTTCCAAACCAGACCCAATCTCCTAGCAAAACGGGCGCAATCACGCCTAGTATGGCCAACCCAAGAACAACCCAAGCACTTTAGAGTTGACGTGCAAGAAGAAGAAAAATGCCCACGCTTAAAACAAGTCTGACATGTAACAATTTCATCAACCATGTCATTTATCATTTGATCAAAAGAGGCCTCAGCCTGGGATGGGCTCGGCACGACAGTGGAGCTAGATGGGCCAGCCGCTGATTGGCCCAAAAGAGGCAAATTTTGAGATCCAGAAATCCCGCCCGAACCTGCCGGCACAAGATCCGAGGTAGTACCCCTTGCCGCGATACGTTGTTTGGTCTCCGATGATCTCACCGTGCCAAAGATGATTGGAGGCGAAGCAACAGTCCAGTTAAGAATATCAGATTGTGACGGAGCAATGACTTGGCGCTCTCTCTCAGAAATCTCATAGCCAGCACTCTCAGATGCCGCAATACATTCAGCCGTTGCATGATATCTATACGCTTTGCATGCATCATACTTTTGAAATGTAGCAAAAGATAATTTTTTCTGAATAGAAGGCCTGGATTTAAAGGCTGACTTTGATGGAGGATTATGCATTGCAAGAAGGCCCAAGGCTGCCCTACGCTTAGAAGGACTGACCAAGATCCACTCAGCATCACACTCTTTCTTCCAAATATTGAATTCACGTAACCAATTTGGACCCCCATTTCCCCACAAATGAAAATAGCATTTGAATTGAGGGCAAGAGTATGATCTAGTGTCCACAATATGAAAACCAACATCCTTGCATGAAACATTGAAGCTAAATACCTTATCAGTAATATATGAGACCCAGAGGTCAATGGCCGATCCTGCCAACGCCGACTCAAGGGCGGCGGCCACAAAATCCTCATCAAGCCGAAATTCATGCCTGCTAAAGGAGACAACCAGGGTAAATGCCCCTCTACCATCCATGGGATGGACAGTGAGGCCAGACGCCCTATAGATCTCATCAGCAAAAACTCTACCCTTGGAGAAGTCCGGATCAAGGGTAGATCCCGAAGAAGAATCCATCACCGAAGACATAAGCAGAGAGATCTCGAGACGCCGAACAAGATGAGTGGATCAATCCACCAATTTAGTGGAGAGGAGTGGAGATCACCGGTGGGCTAGGGTTTAGGTCCGGGTGGGAGGGTGGGGGCGCCATGTTTGTTGTATCGAGGAGCTTTCTTCCTCTTCTTGTATCGAGTGACGCCGCACACCGGACATATGGTAGACTCCACGTGCTCGTCCCGATAAATGATGCAATTGTTCATGCACACATGGTATTTCACGTGCGGTAAATCCAGAGGACACACGATTTTCTTCGCCTCCTCCAAACTGGTCGGGCACTTGTTCCCCTTGGGAAGACGTTCGTGCCAGAATGACATGTTCTCATCGAAGCTTGCGTCGGTCATTTTTTGTTTTACCTTCATCTCCAGAGCCATGAGCGTTACTTTCAGGCGGGTATCCTCGGGCCTGCATCCTTCATACAATGGAGTAACCGCGTCTAACTCAAGTTGATCCATCTTGGCTTTATCTCGAGCGGCAGCTCTTGTGTTATCCGTCTGCTTGAGAAGCAGCTCTTGAATATGAGGATCCTGCACCCAGCCCATCGATGGTCCAGCGTCGTCTGCTCTGCCGGCATCATCATCTTCATGATCATGCCCGTCGTCTGCTCCGGCATCTTCCTCATCATCATGTCCTGCATCTTCTACATGATGACTGTGTACAACATCACCGTCGTGATCATCTCCTGGGGATTCTTCGTCTTCTCGCCCGCCCGAGCCGCGGTGGTTGTCTTGCTGCCCTTCCTCATCTCTTGCCCGGCCCCCATGGACGACTTCGTAGTCATCTTCATCACCTTGCCACCGATAGCCATCCATGAAACCACGCAAGAGCAGGTGGTCCCGCACCTGCTCGGAATCCAGGTCCGCAATAAGGCTCTTCACCTTGCATCTTCGACACGGACATCTTATCTCCATCTCGTTCTTTTGAAGCATCTCGGCCTTCGCGGACCTCAAAAACCTATCACGATGCCTTCGGTCATCGTGCGGACCATGGTCGCCTGCGGGGTAGAGCAAAACGATATTTTAGAACCAAGAAAAAATTTGGCATGACTTTCCCTAAAAATAGGACCAAAAAGAATGCTTAATGCCAAAATTCTCGCCGAAACAGAAATGAATCAACATTCCGGCAAAATATTGGCAACTATCGCATTTCAAATACCGGTACACCTCCAAACACAAACACATATGCAGCACCACGAACATACATAGATCTAGCTAGGCCATAAAAAGTGCATGTGCACATTGTTGTAGGGAGAAGAACATAAATATAGCTTCCCCCCTTACTTACCTATCAAAACAAGGTAATTTAACCACTTAATTTGAATGAGTCTATGATGGAAATGAGGTGAAAAAGAGGAGGCACCCGAGACAAGGAGGAGGTGGAGAGAATGAAGTGGGGAGAAAGTGAGTGTGGGTAGGAGAGGCTGTCCAAAACATCTTGTTGCTGCCCACTTACTAATGGCGCACCAACTCTAAATGCGCCATTAGTAATCCAGGTTACTAATGGCGCACCTTCTGGTGGTGCGCCATTAGTAGTTTTGCAAAAAAAACATACTAATGGCGCACTGTTCCACAGTGCGCCATTACTAGTTTAAACTAGTAATGGCGCACGGTGGAGAAGTGCGCCATTAGTAGTTTTGCAAAAAAAGGAATAAAAATATAATAAAAAAAACATTAGTGGCGCACTTTTCGACAGGTGCGCCATTACTAGTTACAACTAGTAATGGCACACTGTGTCTGGATGCGCCATTAGTATGTTTGGACAGGCGCACTAGTTCAAAAAAAATTGATACTAATGGTGCACACTGGGCCAGGTGCGCCATTAGTAGTTTCAACTCTAATGGCGTATCAGAAGGTGGTGCGCCATTAGTATATACTAATGGCGCACCACTTGTCTAGTGCGCCATTAGTGTCAATCCCATCTATAGCCCTTTTTCTAGTAGTGGGGTGCCGGAGAGGGCTTGGCTTGGTAGGGTGAACCCGAAGTTACGAAAACAGCCCCCAACCAAGCATCATCCATAGGCCTGTTCCGAAGGCTATGATGGTAACTTCAGACTCCTCGAATCATGGTCGCGGGAGATTTTCTATAACACCCTCGATGCGACTATATCTCCCACGTGTCGAGGCATGACTTAGAGGCATAACCGCATTGAAAGCAATGTCGCAAGTGAGGTAATCTTCACAGAACCCATGTAATACATAAGGGAAAAAGATACATAGTTGGCTTACAGTCGCCACTTCACACAATACATAAATAAACATTCATCATTCAAATTACACTCAAGGTCCGACTACGGTACCAAAATGAAAGATGACAACCCCAAATGCTACATAGATCCCCGGATCACCCCAACTGGGCTCCACTACTGATCATCTGGAAAAGACACATAGTAACGGCCACGTTCCTCGTCGAACTCCCAAGTGAGCTCGGTAGCGTCATCTGGACTGGCATCGTTGGTACCTGCAACTGTTGTGGTAGAATCTGTGAGTCACGGGGACTCAGCAATCTCACACCCGCGAGATCAAGACTATTTAAGCTTATAGGTAGGAAAGGGTTGTGAGGTGGAGCTGCAGCAAGCGACTAGCATATATGGTGGCTATCAACGCAAAAGAGAGCGAGAAGAGAAACAAAGCACGATCGTGAAACTAGATGTGATCAAGAAGTGATCCTAGAACAACCTACGTCAAACATAACTCCAACACCGTGTTTACTTCCCGGACCCCGCCGAGAAGAGACCATCACGGTTACACACGCGGTTGATGTGTTTTAATTAAGATCAACTTCGGGTTTTCTACAATCGGACATCAACAAATTCCCATCTGCCTCATAACCGCGGGCACGGCTTTCGAAAGATAATACCCTGCAGGGGTGTCCCAACTTAGCCCATTATAAGCTCTCACGGTCAACGAAGGATATTCCTTCTACCGGGAAGACCCGATCAGTCTCGGAATCCCGGACTACAAGACCTTTCGACAGTAATAAAACAGATCCAGCAAAGCCGCCCGATTGTGCCGACAAATCCTGATAGGAGCTGCACATATCTCGGTCTCAGGGAACATCCGGATGAGCAGTCCGTACAACTAAAACCAAGTCTCGAGTTGCCCCGAGGTGGCGCTGCAAAGGGCTCTAGTTTGGACCAGCAATCGAAGGAGAACTGGCCCGGGGGTTTAAAATAAAGATGACCCTTGAGTCTGCAGAACCCAAGGGAAAAAGGCTTAGGTGGCAAATGGTAAAACCAATGTTGGGCCTTGCTGGAGAAGTCTTATTCAAAGCGAACTGTCAAGGGGGTCCCATAAATCACCCAACCGTGTAAGGAACGCAAAATCCGGGAACATAACACCGGTATGACGGAAACTAGGGTGGCAAGAGTGGAACAAAACACCAGGCAAAAGGCCGAGCCTTCCACCCTTTACCAAATATATAGATGCATTAAATTAAATAAGAGGTATTGTGATATCCCAAAAAGTAAAACATGTTCCAACAAGGAACAACAAGTCCATGTTCCAACAAGGAACAAACTTCGTCTTCACCTGCAACTAGCAACGCTATAAGAGAGGCTGAGCAAAGCGGTAACATAGCCAATCAACGGTTTGCTAGGACATGGATGGTTAGGGGCTGACATGGCAATATGGGTGGCATGATATAGCAAGTGGTTGGTATCGCAGCAAAGGCATAGCATAAGAGCGAGCATCTAGCAAGCAAAGATAGAAGTGATTTCGAGGGTATGGTCATCTTGCCTGCAAGGTTCTCAGAGTTGTCGAAAGCTTGGTCCTCGAAAGCGTTCTCAACAGGTTCCTCGTTCACGTACTCGTCTCCCGGCTCTACCTAAAGCAAGAACACAAGGAAAGGGGGCAAACATCAATCACGATGCAATGCGCAAGCAACATGGTGCAAAACATGGCATGGTATGCGAGATGTGATATGCAATGCATATGCGTGCTTCGGAAGGAAAAAGATGAACACGTCATAATCTTGGCAAACCAAGTATGCCACTGGATAGGTGAGGTGATTTCGGTTGAAATCGATATAAAGATCACCGGAATCGGATGCACGGTTTGCAAATGACAAGGAAAACAAGGATGACAATAATCTGCCAATAACAGCATGATGCTACTTAGCAAGCAACAAGAAATTAAGCTACTGCACCCAAACATAACAACAAAGCATATGACAGTAATCTACTCAAGATGCTCGACAAAAGATGAACACTGAGCTACGGCTAAATCACACCACAACAGGTTCAAATAAGCATGGAAAAAGTGCAAAAGATAACAGGTTCACAGACTGTGTGAAAGTAGCAACCTGCCAGAAACTAACATCAAGATGACATGTTTAGAGCAATAAAACAACACGCTACAGGAACAGGATATAGCAAAATAAGGCACTGCGTGAATCTACTCAAGGCACTTAAAAAAAGTCCCTTACTGACCATAAGCCAAAAAGGATCAGAAACTAAGATTACACCGATGTCAATTAAGCAAGTTTCGTAACAAGTTTCAAGTAGGCATGTATACGAGCTCGATGCACTCACTACAGAGCATTGCATGATAAACTAAGCATACCTACATCAAGAAGACATGGCATAGGAACTAGACATGGCAAGAATAATATCATATCATTCAAGGATCAACTACAACAAGCTTGGCAAAATCGAATAACATGTAAACAATCTGCCAGCAACATTTTATGGCAAAAATAGAGCTCGATTGACTCAAGCTATGGCACCCCATAAATACAAACAAAGGCACGGATGGATAGATCAGATCCATATGCTCAAAACACTCTTACTGATCATGCTCAAAAGAGGCATAGATCTCTCGGAAACAACATGAACACGTGGCATAGAAATAACAGCAGGCAGGGACTTAGTGAAAATACCAAGTCTCTGAATTCAGCAACATCAAGTACCCTAGTTTGCATGCTTGTGCTAGTCACCACAAAGCTCACAAAAATACATGTCATAATTATATGTAAAGTTAACATGGCATATTACAAAACTCATGTAGGACTCAACTTCATAGGAGGTACACATCAATCATGGCAAAAATGACAAAAGTGCATGTTCTGATAAGTTCCAGAAACTAACATCACATAGCCCTCTTCTAACAGCATTTACGGCATCAGGATGACCTCAAATGAAAATTATGCAATCGAACGAAATGATGTACTCTTCGGGAAGAACAATTTGACATATTATACGCACGAAACGGAGCTATGGATGCAAAGTTACGATGCGATGAACATGGCAAGAAAATATCTGCCCAAAATAACTTAAGAGAGATCTCGGGCTCGGGGAAAAGTCAACCTCTAGGGTTCGTCCGCGGGCACGCACTCCGAGGCGGCCGGAATCGACGGAGAGAGCACCGGAGAGGGAGGAGATGAGGTCGGCGAGGGGCGGGGTCGCCGGATCCGGCGCCGGCGAGGCCGGATCCGCGGCGGCGGCGGCGGAGACGGGAGCCGAGGCGCGGGCGGCGGCGCACGCGCGCGGGACGGCGGCGACGAGGCTCGACCGCGGCGAGCTCCGGCGACGAGGGCGGCGGGGCGGCGACGCAGAGGCGAGGCGGCGGAGCCGCGGGCCGGCGCGGGCGCGGCGGGCGGCGCGACTGGGCCGCGGGGGCCCCGCCTGGGCCCCGGCGGGCCGGCGCGCGGGCAGCGGCGAGGGGATGTGGGCGCGGGCGCGGGCGAATCGGAGGGCGACACGTGGCGGCGGCGGCGCGGGTCGGACACGTCCAGCCTGGCGGGTTTCGTCCGGCGGCACGGGAGGGAGAAATGGACTAGGGTTAGGGTAGGAATGGACCCGTGATTTCGGAGGGGGAGGTATATTTATAGGTAGAAGGAGCTAGGGAGCTCCAAATGAAGAGCGGTTTTCGGCCACGCGATCGTGATCGAACGGCGGTAGACATGGGAGTGTCTTAGATGGGTTGTTGGGCTGTTTTGGAGGGGTTTTGGGCTGCAACACACACGAGGCCTTTACGGTTACCCGGTTAACCGTTGGAGTACCAAACGATCTCCGATTGACCCGAAACTTGACAGACGGTCTACCGGTGCTACACCAAGGCCTCTTGTCAAACCTCGGTCCATTCCGAGAAGGTTTAATACCCGCTCACGAAGAAATGTAAAAGGGGACGCCGGGGGACATAGTAGCGCCGGATTGGAAAACGGACAACGGGGAAAATGCTCGGATTTATGAGACGAACACTTATGCGAATGCGATGCACATGATGACATGATATGAAATGCATGACATGAACAAAATACAAAACGAAGGGAAATCCAACCACGGATGAAATATTATATCACATAGCCGAAAATGGCAAGAGTTGGATTACAAATATCGCAAGTTACATCCGGGGCGTTACAACACTCCACCACTACGAGAGGATCTCGTCCCGAGATCTAGGACTGAAAGAACTCCGCATACTCGGAATGTAGGTGATCCTCACGCTCCCAGGTGGCTTCTCGGTCTGAATGGTGTGACCATTTCACTTTCAGGAATTTGATTGACTTGTTGCGAGTCTTGCGCTCAGTTGTTTCAAGAATAGCAACGGGATGCTCATGATAGGACAAATGTACTTGAAGATCAATCTCTTTGAAGTTGATGGTGCGGTCAGGCGTCTTGAAGCACTTGCGAAGCTGTGACACATGGAAGACATCGTGCACATTTGCAAAGTTGGAGGGAAGCTCAAGTTGATAGGCGAGATCGCCTCGTTTACCGATGATCATGAAAGGACCGACGTATCTAGGGGCAAATTTCCCCTTGATACCGAAGCGACGAGTTCCTTTCATTGGAGAGACGCGGAGGTAGACATGGTCTCCGATCTCGAATGCCAAATCACGATGTTTGCTATCGTAATAGCTCTTCTGGCGCGATTGCGCGGCTTTGAGGTTCTCACGAATCACCTTGCACATTGCCTCAGCCTCTGAGATCAAATCGTTGCCAAGCAATTGGCATTCACTGGTTTCAGACCAGTTGAGAGGAGTACGGCACTTTCTGCCATAGAGGATCTCGAATGGGGCTTTGCCCGAGCTGGCTTGAAAGCTGTTGTTGTAAGAGAACTCAGCATAAGGAAGACAATCCTCCCACTTCATGCCGAAAGAGATAACACAAGCTCTGAGCATATCTTCAAGAATTTGGTTGACACGCTCGACTTGTCCACTAGTCTGAGGGTGGAAAGCTGTGCTGAAGCGAATGTTTGTGCCCATGGCCTTCTGAAAAGAATCCCAAAACTTGGAGGTAAAGATGTTGCCACGGTCTGAAGAGATCACTTGTGGAATGCCACGCAAGGAGACAATTCTGGAGGTGTAGAGCTCTGCCAGCTGCGCTGCTGTGATAGACTCTTTGATAGGAAGAAAGTGAGCCACTTTGGTGAGCTTGTCGGTGACGACGAAGATAGCATCATTTCCACGCTTAGACTTTGGAAAACCAGTCACGAAGTCCATTTCGATATGATCAAACTTCCATTCTGGAATAGAAAGAGGTTGGAGAAGACCAGCTGGTCGTTGGTGTTCTGCTTTCACCCTTCTGTAGACATCACACTCATTCACGAATTGAGCAATCTCTCGCTTCATTCGAGTCCACCAATACGACTGCTTGAGGTCATTGTACATCTTCGTACTTCCAGGATGAATTAACAGAAGAGAGTTGTGCGCTTCGTTCATAATGACTTTACGAAGATCTCCCTTTGGAACCACGATCCGGTCCTCGAAGAAAAGAGTATCTCTGTCATCAACTCGATAGCACTTGTATTTGGAAATGCCCTTGTCAATACCATGTTTCACCTTCTTCACCATGGTATCCAACAGTTGTGCCTCACGAATTTGGTCTTCCAAAGTAGGAGAGACAAAGAGGTTGGCAAGAAAACCTTGACGGACAACTTGGAGATTCAACTTGCAGAAAGCCTCACAGAGATCCGGTTGAAAGGGCTTGAGGATTAAGCTGTTGCAGTAAGCCTTCCTGCTCAAAGCGTCTGCAATCACATTAGCCTTGCCTGGAGTATATTCAATACTCGGATTATACTCTTGAATCATTTCGACCCATCGAGTTTGCCTGAGGTTGAGGTGGGGCTGAGTGAAGATGTACTTGAGACTCTTGTGATCGGTGAATATGTCCACTTTCCTTCCCAACAGGAGATGTCTCCATGTTATTAGTGCGTGGACAACTACTGCCAACTCAAGATCGTGAGTGGGGTAGTTCCTTTCGTTGGGCTTCAACTGATGAGAGGTATAGGCCACAACCTTCTTCTCTTGCATTAAGACGGCACCGAGGCCCTAAAGAGAAGCATCACAGAAAACTTCATAAGGCTTGGATTCGTCAGGAGGAGTCAGAACTGGAGCAGTGACGAGTTTCTCTTTGAGAGTGTTGAAAGCAACAGCACACTCAGGAGACCAGACATATTTCACATGCTTCTGGAGGAGGTTGGAAAGAGGCATTGCAATCTTTGAGAAATTCTCAACGAATCTTCGGCAATAGCTTGCAAGTCCAAGAAAACTGCGAAGCTGCTTGACATTCTGAGGCGGTTCCCAATTCAAAACTGAAGACACCCTCTCTGGATTAATAGCAATGCCCTTGGCAAAGATGATATGGCCAAGATAAAGAACTTCATCAAGCCAGAATTCACATTTGGAGAACTTCGCATATAATTGATACTCTCTGAGCTTGTCGAGCACCAATCGCAAATGTTTGGCATGATCCTCCTTATTCTTGGAGAAAATCAAAATATCATCAAGATAGACCAAGACGAATTCGTTGATGTAGGGGTTGAAGATGAAATTCATCAAGCGAGTGAATGCTGGAGGAGCATTGACAAGGCCGAAAGACATGACAGTATATTCATAAGAACCAAAGCTTGTTCTGAATGATGTCTTGGGAATATCTTCTTCACGAATGCGAATCTGATGATACCCCATGCGAAGGTCGAGCTTGGAGAACACTTTAGCACCTTTAAGTTGCTCGAATAGCTCATTGATGTTGGGAAGTGGGTACTTGTTCTTGATTGTCTTCTTGTTCAATGGACGGTAATCGACGCAAAGTCGGTCCGTGCCATCCTTCTTCTTGACAAAGAGAACACCACAACCCCAAGGAGAAGAACTCGGTCTGATCAGACCCAGACGCTCTTGTTCATCGAGTTGTTTCTTCAATTCCTTCAACTCATCTGGTCCAAGCTTGTAAGGACGCTTGCAAACGGGTTTCGTGCCAGGCTCAAGATCAATAACGAATTCAACTGGCCGGCGGGGAGGCATACCCGGAAGCTCTTGTGGAAAGACATCTTGGTACTCACAAACGACTGGAATCTGAGAGATAGCATCCAATTCACCATTCTCATTGAGATAAAACAACCGAATGGTATCATCACGAGAGGCATAGATGATCACATCGTCAGAAGAGTGAGTCAATTGAATTTCCCTGGCAGCACAATCAAGCTGAGCCTTGTGCTTAGAAAGCCAGTCCATCCCGAGAATAAGATCAATATCAGAGTCACCAAGAACAATTGGTTTAGCCAGAAATCTATAGTCACCCATCTTGATACCGACATTCGGGACCGAAACTCGAGAAGTCATTTGCTTACTCGTGGACACAATAGACAAAGGTCTCGGCAAAACTTGAGTACTCAAATCATGCATAGCCACAAAAGGTCTTGAAATGAAAGAATGCGATGCTCCAGTATCAAATAAGACTTTTGCAGGAATATCATTAACTGAGAGATTACCCATGATCACATCAGAAGAATCCTCCGCTTGAGCTGCATTCATCATGTTCACCTTTGCAGACTTAGGATTATGCTTGACCACTGCATTGCTGGAAGATTTCATAGCAGGAGGAGGCGGAAGGCGCCTTTGGTTGAAGCACTTGTTCGCATAGTGACCCTTCTGCTGACATTTGTTACAAGTCACCTCTGAGAGCGGACGATGGTAAGGAGCACTTGGCCTTGGAGCTTGGTTCTGAGACTTGTTCTGATAGCCAGGGTTGGGTGGGTGGGAAGATCCACGACCACCTGAGTTCTTCTGCTGATAAGGCTGACGGAACGGAGGAGGAGGAGGCAACCAGAACTTCTGTTGCTTAGCGGCCACATGTGAAGAAGAAGAAGACTGAACTGCGTCTCTGACTCTCTTCTTAGATGCCTCACACTTGAGCTGAGCAGCTTCTTGTTTCGGCGCCATATTGTAGAATTCATCATACTTTAACGGCTCGAAAAGCACGAGAGCAAGTTGCAAATCTTCTCTGAGACCACGCCTGAATTGGTAGATCATACTCTTCTCATCAGGGATGTCTTGCCTCACAAAACGAGAGAGCTTCTGGAACTGAGTGTTGTATTGATAGACAGACATGTTGCCTTGCTTGAGATTGCGGAACTCCTCACGCTTACTCTCAACAACACTTTCTGGAATGTGGTGAGCTTTGAAGTCACGGCGGAAATCATCCCAGGTAATCACACGACCTCCTCTGGAATCTTTGTATTGCTGGAACCACTCAGCAGCTTGATCCTTGAGTTGAAAAGAGGCAAACTTGACAAAGTCCTCAGGTCTGACATTGCTGCACTCGAAATGCTTGCTGATGTCCACGAGCCAATCATCGGCATTTGTGGCCTCGACACAGTAGCTGAAGGTCTTTGGCTGATTAGCAAGGAACTGGTTGAGTGAAGCGAAGTGCGGCTGATTGTTGCCTTGGCCTTGATTCTCTTGATTACCTTGCCCTTGGTTGCGATCTTGCAAGAGCTGAATCAGAATCTGAGCGTTGGCATTTGTGGCAGTCATCAAGGCTTTCCATGCCTCCGGAGGCGGAGGTGGTGGCGGAGGGTTAGCCTGACTTCCTTCATTGTGTTCCGGATTCTGACGCGTTGGCGGAGCCATCCTGAAGAGGGTGACATCCATTAGCATCTTGACAGATATATATTGAAGCTGAATCAAAGGAACGAAATTGCAACATATAGTCTTCACAATAAACATTCGAACGAGAATGAACGGATGAATTCCAAAGTAAAGCGTCACACTTCCATAAACTGAGAAGCCACTTAGAAAAAGGTAAGGAATAAAATCAACAAGGTACGGATGTGAACAAATACTTGGTAAGGATTACCCAATCACTAACCAAATATCCGCGGAAGAAATACTAGAGCTACATGAATTCCCACTTATAAACTCCCGAAACTTTCCGGTTATGCAATCAGGTGTTGGGGATACAGGGGACACAAAATATATCACCCAAACTAACAATACCTAGATCCAGCTGTATCCATCCTTCAACACATAACCAAGAAATCCTCGGAAATCGTCTACCTCAACCTTCGAAAAGCATCCGTTATACGAGTCATGGCAATACTCCCGCACTCGCCTCAGTACTGGGCTATCAGGGTTATCTCACCAACAACTGTACAAAAGAGATTTTTGATGTCGGCGTACTAAACTCAGGTATTCCAAAACCGCAACAATAAAATTATGACGACAACACCTCGGAGCTCAACTCCCCGGGACACCTCCTCTAAAACCCCTGCTGACGGGAGGCAACCAAGACAATGTTGTCATCATAAAACCATCGGAACGATTCTAAGATACCCGCGTGATCCTAAAAAAAATTTAGTGAAATTTGAGAAGAGAAGAGTCGAAACTCTACGTCAGGATGCCTTACCAGAGCAATGAGGAGACTGGGAAGTAAAAAGAATTCCTAAACTCTCCGATATATAATTCCTAAATGACTCAAAACATTTTTCTAGACACAACTCGGCCACTAAAAACGATCAATCAGTGGGGGCTCCTAAGGTCGGGGAAGGCTCTGATTACCAACTTATAACACCCTCGATGCGGCTATATCTCCCACGTGTCGAGGCATGACTTAGAGGCATAACCGCATTGAAAGCAATGTCGCAAGTGAGGTAATCTTCACACAACCCATGTAATACATAAGGGAAAAAGATACATAGTTGGCTTACAGTCGCCACTTCACACAATACATAAATAAACATTCATCATTCAAATTACACTCAAGGTCCGACTACGGTACCAAAATGAAAGAAGACTACCCCAAATGCTACATAGATCCCCGGATCACCCCAACTGGGCTCCACTACTGATCATCTGGAAAAGACACATAGTAACGGCCACGTTCCTCGTCGAACTCCCAAGTGAGCTCGGTCGCGTCATCTGCACTGGCATCGTTGGTACCTGCAACTGTTGTGGTAGAATCTGTGAGTCACGGGGAGTCAGCAATCCCACACCCGCGAGATCAAGACTATTTAAGCTTATAGGTAGGAAAGGGTTGTGAGGTGGAGCTGCAGCAAGCGACTAGCATATATGGTGGCTATCAACGCAAAAGAGAGCGAGAAGAGAAACAAAGCACGGTCGTGAAACTAGATATGATCAAGAAGTGATCCTAGAACAACCTACGTCAAACATAACTCCAACACCGTGTTCACTTCCCGGACCCCGCCGAGAAGAGACCATCACGGTTACACACGCGGTTGATGTGTTTTAATTAAGATCAACTTCGGGTTTTCTACAACCGGACATCAACAAATTCCCATCTGCCTCATAACCGTGGGCACGGCTTTCGAAAGATAATACCCTGCAGGGGTGTCCCAACTTAGCCCATTATAAGCTCTCACGGTCAACGAAGGATATTCCTTCTACCGGGAAGACCCGATCAGTCTCGGAATCCCGGACTACAAGACCTTTCGACAGTAATAAAACAGATCCAACAAAGCCGCCCGATTGTGCCGACAAATCCTGATAGGAGCTGCACATATCTCGGTCTCAGGGCACATCCGGATGAGCAGTCCGTACAACTAAAACCAAGTCTTGAGTTGCCCCGAGGTGGCGCTGCAAAGGGCTCTAGTTTGGACCAACAATCGAAGGAGAACTGGCCCGGGGGTTTAAAATAAAGATGACCCTTGAGTCTGCAGAACCCAAGGGAAAAAGGCTTAGGTGGCAAATGGTAAAACCAATGTTGGGCCTTGCTGGAGAAGTCTTATTCAAAGCGAACTGTCAAGGGGGTCCCATAAATCACCCAACCGTGTAAGGAACGCAAAATTCGGGAACATAACACCGGTATGACGGAAACTAGGGTGGCAAGAGTGGAACAAAACACCAGGCAAAAGGCCGAGCCTTCCACCCTTTACCAAGTATATAGATGCATTAAATTAAATAAGAGGTATTGTGATATCCCAACAAGTAAAACATGTTCCAACAAGGAACAACAAGTCCATGTTCCAACAAGGAACAAACTTCATCTTCACCTGCAACTAGCAACGCTATAAGAGAGGCTGAGCAAAGCGGTAACATAGCCAATCAACGGTTTGCTAGGACATGGATGGTTAGGGGCTGACATGGCAATATGGGTGGCATGATATAGCAAGTGGTTGGTATCGCAGCAAAGGCATAGCATAAGAGCAAGCATCTAGCAAGCAAAGATAGAAGTGATTTCGAGGGTATGGTCATCTTGCCTGCAAGGTTCTCAGAGTTGTCGAAAGCTTGGTCCTCGAAAGCGTTCTCAACAGGTTCCTCGTTCACGTACTCGTCTCCCGGCTCTACCTAAAGCAAGAACACAAGGAAAGGGGACAAACATCAATCACGATGCAATGCGCAAGCAACATGGTGCAAAACATGGCATGGTATGCGAGATGTGATATGCAATGCATATGCGTGCTTCGGAAGGAAAAAGATGAACACGGCATAATCTTGGCAAACCAAGTATGCCACTGGATAGGTGAGGTGATTTCGGTTGAAATCGATATAAAGATCACCGGAATCGGATGCACGGTTTGCAAATGACAAGGAAAACAAGGATGACAATAATCTGCCAATAACAGCATGATGCTACTTAGCAAGCAACAAGAAATTAAGCTACTGCACCCAAACATAACAACAAAGCATATGACAGTAATCTACTCAAGATGCTCGACAAAAGATGAACACTGAGCTACGGCTAAATCACACCACAACAGGTTCAAATAAGCATGGCAAAAGTACAAAAGATAACAGGTTCACAGACTTGGTGAAAGTAGCAACCTGCCAGAAACTAACATCAGGATGACATGTTTAGAGCAATGTAACAACATGCTAAAAGAACAGGATGTAGCAAAATAAGGCATGGCATGAATCTACTCAAGGCACTTAACAAAAGTCCCTTACTGACCATAAGCCAAAAAGGATCAGAAAATAAGATTACACCCATGTAAATTAAGCAAGTTTCGTTACAGGTTTCAGACTTTGCAGAAAACTGGACATGTCAAAAACAGATAACAAGTAGGCATGTATACGAGCTCGATGCACTCACTACAGAGAATTGCATGATAAAGACATGGCATAGGAACTAGACATGGAAAGAATAATATCATATCATGCAAGGATCAACTACAACATGCTTGCCAAAATCGAATAACATGTAAACAATCTGCCAGCAACATTTTATAGTAAAAATAGAGCTCGATTGACTCAAGCTATGGCACCCCATAAATACAAAAAAAGGCATGGATGGATAGAGAAAATCCATATGCTCAAAACACTCTTACTGATCATGCTCAAAAGAGGCACAGATCTCTCGGAAACAACATGAACACGTGGCATAAAAATCACAGCAGGCAGGGACTTGGTGAAAACACTAAGTCTCTGAATTCAGCAACATCAAGTACCCTAGTTTGCATGCTTGTGCTAGTCACCACAAAGATCAGAAAAATACATGTCATAATTCTATGGAAAGGTAACATGGCATATTACAAAACTCATGTAGGACTCAACTTGATAGGAGGTACACATCAATCATGGCAAAAATGACAAAAGTGCATGTACTAGCCCTCTTCTAACAGCATTTCGGGCATCAGGATGACCTCAAATGAAAATGATGCAATAGAATGAAATGATGCACTCTTCGGGCGAACAATTTGACATATTATACGCACGAAACGGAGCTACGGATGCAAAGTTACGATGCGATGAACATGGCAAGAAAATATCTGCCCAAAATATCTTAGAGAGATCTCGGGCTCGGGGAAAAGTCAACCTCTAGGGTTCGTCCGCGGGCACGCACTCCGAGGCGGACGGAATAGACGGAGAGAGCACCGGAGAGGGAGGAGAAGAGGTCGGCGAGGGGCGGGGTCGCCGGATCCGGCGCCGGCGAGGCCGGATCCGCGGCGGCGGCGGCGGAGACGGGAGACGAGGCGCGGGCGGCGGCGCACGCGCGCGGGACGGGGGCGACGAGGCGCGTGTTGGGGAACATAGTAATTTCAAAAAAATTCCTACGCACACGCAAGATCATGGTGATGCATAGCAACGAGAGGGGAGAGTGTTGTCTACGTACCCTCGTAGACCGAAGCGGAAGCGTTGACGCAACATAGAGGAAGTAGTCGTACGTCTTCCCGATCCGACCGATCCAAGCACCGTTACTCCGGCACCTCCGAGTTCTTGGCACACGTTCAGCTCGATGACGCACCCCTAGCTCCGATCCAGCAAAGCTTCGGGTAGGAGTTCCGTCAGCACGACGGCGTGGTGACAATCTTGATGTTCTACCGGCGCAGGGCTTCGCCTAAGCACTGCAACGATATATTCGAGGTGGAATATGATGGAGGAGGGCACCGCACACGGCTAAGGAACGATCACGAAGATCAACTTGTGTGACCATGGGGTGCCCCCTGCCCCCGTATATAAAGGGCAAGGGAGGGAGGAGGCCGGCCCTCTGTTTGGCGCGCCAAGGGGAGTCCTACTCCCACCGGGAGTAGGATTCCCCTTTTCCTAGTCCAACTAGGAGTCCTTCCATGTAGGGGGAGTAGGAGAGAAGGAAAGGGAAGAGAGAAGGAGAAGGAAGGAAGGGGGCGCCCCCCTTCCCTAGTCCAATTCGGACTAGAGCAAGGGGAGGGGCGCGGCCACCTTTTGGCCCTTTCTCTCCTTTTCCCGTATGGCCCAATAAGGCCCAATACGAATTCCCGTAACTCTCCGGTACTTCGATAAATACCCGAACCAGTCAGAACCTTTCCGATGTCCGAATATAGTCGTCCAATATATCGATCTTTACGTCTCGACCATTTCGAGACTCCTCGTCATGTCCCCGATCTCATGCGGGACTCCGAACTCCTTCGGTACATCAAAACTCATAAACTCATAATAACTGTCATCGTAACCTTAAGCGTGCGGACCCTACGGTTCGAGAACAATGTAGACATGACCGAGACACATCTCCGGTCAATAACCAATAGCGGGACCTGGATGCCCATATTGGCTCCTACATATTCTACGAAGATCTTTATCGGTCAGACCGCATAACAACATACGTTGTTCCCTTTGTCCATCGGTATGTTACTTGCCCGAGATTCGATCGTCGGTATCCAATACCTAGTTCAATCTCGTTACCGGCAAGTCTCTTTACTCGTTCCGTAATACATCATCTCGCAACTAACTCATTAGTTGCAATGCTTGCAAGGCTTAAGTGATGTGCATTACCGAGAGGGCCCAGAGATACCTCTCCCACAATTGGAGTGACAAATCCTAATCTCGAAATACGCCAACCCAACATCTACCTTTGGAGACACCTGTAGTACTCCTTTATAATCACCCAGTTACGTTGTGACGTTTGGTAGCACCCAAAGTGTTCCTCCGGCAAACGGGAGTTGCATAATCTCATAGTCAAAGGAACATGTATAAGTCATGGATAAAAGCAACAGCAACATACTAAACGATCGGGTGCTATGCTAATGGAATTGGTCATGTCAATCAGATCATTCAACTAATGATGTGACCTTGTTAATCAAATGACAACTCCTTTGTCCATGGTTAGGAAACTTAACCATCTTTGATTAACAAGCTAGTCAAGTAGAGGCATACTAGTGACACTCTGTTTGTCTATGTATCCACACATGTATTATGTTTCCAGTTAATACAATTCTAGCATGAATAATAAACATTTATCATGATATGTAAGGAAATAAATAATAACTTTATTATTTCCTCTAGGGCATATTTCCTTCAGTCTCCCACTTGCACTAGAGTCAATAATCTAGGTCACATCACCATGTGATTAACTCACATCACCATGTGATTAACTCGATAGTTCACATCATCATGTGATTAACACCCATAGTTCACATCGCCATGTGACCAACACCCAAAGGGTTTGCTAGATTCAGTAATCTAGTTCACATCGCTATGTGATTAACACCCAAAGAGTACTACGGTGTGATCATGTTTTGCTTGTGAGAGAAGTTTAGTCAACGGGTCTGCCACATTCAGATCCGTTATGTATTTTGCAATTTTCTATGTCTACAATGCTCTGCACGGAGCTACTCTAGCTAATTGCTCCCACTTTCAATATGTATCTAGATCGAGACTTAGAGTTATCCAGATCGGTGTCAAAACTTGCATCGACGTAACCCTTTACGACGAACCTTTTGTCACTTCCATAATCGAGAAACATATCCTTATTCCACTAAGGATAATTTTGACCGCTGTCCAGTGATCTACTCCTAGGTCACCATTGTTCTCCCTTGCTTAACTCAGTGTAGGGTATTCAATAGATCTGGTAAACAGCATGGCATACTTTATAGAACCTATGGCCGAGGCATAGGGAATGACTTTCATTCTCTTTCTATCTTCTGCCGTGCTCAGGCTTTGAGTCTTACTCAATTTCACACCTTGTAACACAGGAAAGAACTCTTTCTTTGACTGTTCCATTTTGAACTACTTCAAAATCCTGTCAAGGTATGTACTCATTAAAAAAACTTATCAAGCGTCTTGATCTATCTCTATAGATATTGATGCTCAATATGTAAGCAGCTTCACCGAGGTTTTCCTTTGAAAAACTCCTTTCAAACACTCCTTTGTGCTTTACAGAATAATTCTACATTATTTCTGATCCACAATATGTCATACATATACTTATCAGAAATGCTGTAGTGCTCCCACTCACTTTCTTGTAAATACAGGCTTCACCGCAAGTCTGTATAAAACTATATGCTTTGATCAACTTATCAAAGCGTGTATTCCAACTCCGAGATGCTTGCACCAGTCCATAGATGAATCGCTGGAGCTTGCATATTTTGTTAACACCTTTAGGATCGACAAAACCTTCTAGTTGCATCGTATACAACTCTTCTTTAATAAATCCTTTAAGGAATGCAGTTTTGTTTATCCATTTGCCGGATTTCATAAAATGCGGCAATTGCTAACATGATTCGGACAGACTTAAGCATAGATACGAGTGAGAAACTCTCATCGTAGTCAACACCTTGAACTTGTCGAAAACCCTTTTTGCGACAATTCTAGCTTTGTAGATAGTAACACTACTATCATCGTCCGTCTTCCTCTTGAAGATCCATTTATTTTCTATGGCTTGCCGATCATCGAGCAAATCCACCAAAGTCCATACTTTGTTTTCATACATGGATCAAATCTCAGATTTTATGGCCTCAAACCATTTCGCGGAATCTGGGCTCATCATCGCTTCCTCATAGTTCGCAAGTTCATCATGGTCTAGTAACATGACTTCCAGAACAGGATTACCGTACCACTCTGGTGAGGATCTCACTCTGGTTTAGTTACGAGATTCGGTAGTAACTTGATCTTGAAGTTATATGATCATTATCATTAGCTTCCTTACTAATTGGTGTACTAGTCACAAGAACAGATTTCTGTGATGAACTACTTTCCAATAAGGGAGAAGGTACAATTACCTTATCAAGTTTTCTACTTTCCTCCCACTCACTTCTTTCGAGAGAAACTCCTTCTCTGGAAAGGATCCATTCTCAGCAACGAATATCTTGCCTTTGGATCTGTGATAGAAGGCGTACCCAACTGTCTTCTTTGGGTATCCTATGAAGACATATTTCTCCGATTTGGGTTTGAGCTTATCAGGATGAAACTTTTTCATATAAGCATCACAACCCCAAACTTTAAGACAAGACAACTTTGGTTTCTTGCCAAACCATAGTTCATACGGTGTCGTCTCAACGGATTTTGATGGTGCCCTATTTAATGTGAATGCAGCTGTCTCTAATGCATGATCCCAAAACTATAGTGGTAAATCGGTAAGAAACATCATAGATTGCACTATATCCAATAAAGTACGGTTATGACGTTCGGACACACCATTATGCTGTGGTGTTCCAGGTGGCGTGAGTAGTGAAACTATTTCACATTGTTTAACTGAAGGCCAAACTCGTAACTCAAATATTTTACCTCTGCGATCATATTGTAGAAACTTTTATTTTCTTGTTACGATGATTCTCTACTTCACTCTGAAATTCTTTGAACTTTTCAAACGTTTCAGACTTATGTTTCATCAAGTAGATATACCCATATCTGCTCAAATCATCTGTGAAGGTTAGAAAATAATGATACTTGTCGCGAGCCTTAATATTCATCGGACCACATACATCAGTATGTATGATTTCCAACAAATCTGTTGCTTGCTCCATTGTTCTGGAGAACGGCGTTTTAGTCATCTTGCCCAAGAGGCATGGTTCGCAAGCATCAAGTGATTCATAATCAAGTGATTCCAAAATCCCATCAGCATGGAGTTTCTTCATGCGCTTTACACCAATATGACCTAAACGGCAGTGCCACAAATAGGTTGCACTATCATTATTAACTTCGCATCTTTTGGTTTCAATATTATGAATATGTGTATCACTACGATCGAGATCCAATGAACTATTTTCATTGGGTGTGTATGACCATAAAAGGTTCTATTCATGTAAACAGAACAACAATTGTTCTCTAACTTAAATGAATAATCGTATTGCAATAAACATGATCAAATCATATTTATGCTCAACGCACCAAATAACACTTATTTAGGTTCATCACTAATCCCGAAAGTATAGGGAGTGTACGATGATGATCATATCAATCTTGGAACCACTTCCAACACACATCGTCACTTCACCCTCAACTAGTCTCTGTTTATTCTGCAACTCTCGTTTCGAGTTACTAATCTTAGCAACTGAACTAGTATCAAATACTGAGGGGTTGCTATAAACACTAGTAAAGTCCACATCAATAACATGTATAAAATATACTTATGTTCACTTTGCCATCCTTCTTATCCGCCAATCACTTGGGGTAATTCCGCTTCCAGTGACTAGTCTATTTGCAGTAGAAGCACTTAGTCTCAGGCTTAGGAACAAACTTGGGCTTCTTCACTTGAGCAGCAACTTGCTTGCTGTTCTTCTTGAAGTTCCCTTCTATCCCTTTGCCCTTTTCTTGAAACTAGTGGTCTTGTTAACCATCAACACTTGATGTTTTTCTTGATTTCTACCTTCGTCGATTTCAGCATCACGAAGAGCTTGGGAATTACTTTCGTCATCCCTTGCATATTATAGTTCATCACGAAGTTCTACTAACTTGGTGATGGTGACTAGAGAATTCTGTCAATCACTATCTTATCTGGAAGATTAACTCCCACTTGATTCAAGCGATTGTAGTACCCAGACAATCTGAGCACATGCTCACTAGTTGAGCGATTCTCCTCCATCTTTTAGCTATAGAACTTGTTGGAGACTTCATATCTCTCAACTCGGGTATTTGCTTGAAATATTAACTTCAACTCCTGGAACATCTCATATGGTCCATGACGTTCAAAACGTCCTTGAAGTCCCGATTCTAAGTCGTTAAGCATGGTGCACTAAACTATTAAGTAGTCATCATATTGAGCTAGCAAAACGTTCATAACGTCTGCATCTGCTCCTGCAATAGGTCCGTCATCTAGCAGTGCATCAAGGACATAATTCTTCTGTGCAGCAATGAGGATAAACCTCAGATCACGGATCCAATCCGCATCATTGCTACTAACATCTTTCAACACAATTTTCTCTAGGAACATATCAAAATAAACATATGAAAGCAACAACGCGAGCTATTGATCTACAACATAGATATGCTAATACTACCAGGACTAAGTTCATGATAAATTAAAGTTCAATTAATCATATTACTTAAGAACTCCCACTTAGATAGACATCTCTCTAATCCTCTAAGTGATCACGTGATCCAAATCAACTAAACCATGTCCGATCATCACGTGAGATGGAGTAGTTTCAATGGTGAACATCATTATGTTGATCATATCTACTATATGATTCACGCTCGACCTTTCGGTCTCCGTGTTCCGAGGTCATATCTAATATGCATAGCTCGTCAAGTATAACCTGAGTATTCCGCGTGTGCAACTGTTTTGCACCCGTTGTATTTGAACGTAGAGCCTATCACACCCGATCATCACGTGGTGTCTCAGCACGAAGAACTTTCGCAACGGTGCATACTCAGGGAGAACACTTCTTGATAATTAGTGAGAGATCATCTTATAATGCTATCATCAATCAAAGCAAGATAAGATGCATAAAAGATAAACATCACATGCAATCAATATAAGTGATATGATATGGCCATCATCATGTTGTGCTTGTGATCTTCATCTCCGCAGCATTGTGATGATCACCATCATCACCGGCGCGACACCTTGATCTCCATCGTAGCATCGTTGTCGTCTCGCCAATCTTATGCTTCTACGACTATCGCTACCGCTTAGTGATAAAGTAAAGCATTACGGGGCGATTGCATTGCATACAATAAAGCGACAACCATACGGCTCCTGCCGGTTGCCGATAGCTCGGTTACAAAACATGATCATCTCATACAATAAAATTTAGCATCATGTCTTGACCATATCACATCACAACATGCCCTGCAAAAACAAGTTAGACGTCCTCTACTTTGTTTGTTGCAAATTTTACGTGGCTGCTACGGGCTGAAGCAAGAACCAATCTCACCTACGCATCAAAACCACAACGATACTTCGTCAAATAGACTCCGTTTTAACCTTCTCAAGGACCGGGCGTAGCCATACTCGGTTCAACTAAAGTTGGTGAGACAGTCTCCCGCAAGCCATCTGTGTGCAAAGCACGTCGAGGGAACCGGTCTCGCGTAAGCGTACGCGTAAGGTTGGTCCGGGTCGTCTCATCCAGCAATACCGCTGACCCAAAGTATGACATGCTGGTAGGCAGTATGACTTGCATCGTCCACAACTCACTTGTGTTCTACTCGTGCAAATAACATCAAACCATAAAAAACCAAGGCTCGGATGCCACTGTTGGGGAACGTAGTAATTTCAAAAAAATTCCTACGCACACGCAAGATCATGGTGATGCATAGCAACGAGAGGGGTGAGTGTTGTCTACGTACCCTCGTAGACCAAAGCGGAAGCGTTGACGCAACATAGAGGAAGTAGTCGTACGTCTTCCCGATCCGACCGATCCAAGCACCGTTACTCCGGCACCTCCGAGTTCTTGGCACACGTTCAGCTCGATGACGCACCCCTAGCTCCGATCCAGCAAAGCTTCGGGGAGGAGTTCCGTCAGCACGACGGCGTGGTGACAATCTTGATGTTCTACCGGCGCAGGGCTTCGCCTAAGCACTGCAACGATATATTCGAGGTGGAATATGATGGAGGAGGGCACCGCACATGGCTAAGGAACGATCACAAAGATCAACTTGTGTGTCCATGGGGTGCCCCTGCCCCCGTATATAAAGGAGCAAGGGAGGGAGGAGGCAGGCCCTATGTTTGGCGCGCCAAGGGGAGTCCTACTCCCGCCGGGAGTAGGATTCCCCTTTTCTTAGTCCAACTAGGAGTCCTTCCATGTAGGGGGAGTAGGAGAGAAGGAAAGGGAAGAGAGAAGGAGAAGGAAGGAAGGGGGCGCCCCCTTCCCTAGTCCAATTCGGACTAGAGCAAGGGGAGGGGCGCGGCCACCTTTTGGCCCTTTCTCTCCTTTTCCCGTATGGCCCAATAAGGCCCAATATGAATTCCCGTAACTCTCCGGTACTCCGATAAATACCCGAACCACTCAGAACCTTTCCGATGTCCGAATATAGTCGTCCAATATATCGATCTTTACGTCTCAACCATTTCGAGACTCCTCGTCATGTCCCCGATCTCATCCGGGACTCCGAACTCCTTCGGTACATAAAAACTCATAAACTCATAATAACTGTCATCGTAACCTTAAACGTGCGGACCCTATGGTTCGAGAACAATGTAGACATGACCGAGACACATCTCCGGTCAATAACCAATAGCGGGACCTGGATGCCCATATTGGCTCCTACATATTCTACGAAGATCTTTATCGGTCAAACCGCATAACAACATACGTTGTTCCCTTTGTCCATCGGTATGTTACTTGCCCGAGATTCGATCGTCGGTATCCAATACCTAGTTCAATCTCGTTACCGGCAAGTCTCTTTACTCGTTCCGTAATACATCATCCCGCAACTAACTCATTAGTTGCAATGCTTGCAAGGCTTAAGTGATGTGCATTACCGAGAGGGCCCAGAGATACCTCTCCCACAATTGGAGTGACAAATCCTAATCTCGAAATACGCCAACCCAACATCTACCTTTGGAGACACCTGTAGTACTCCTTTATAATCACCCAGTTACGTTGTGATGTTTGGTAGCACCCAAAGTGTTCCTCCGGCAAACGGGAGTTGCATAATCTCATAGTCAAAGGAACATGTATAAGTCATGGATAAAAGCAACAGCAACATACTAAACGATCGGGTGCTATGCTAATGGAATTTGTCATGTCAATCAGATCATTCAACTAATGATGTGACCTTGTTAATCAAATGACAACTCATTTGTCCATGGTTAGGAAACTTAACCATCTTTGATTAACAAGCTAGTCAAGTAGAGGCATACTAGTGACACTCTGTTTGTCTATGTATCCACACATGTATTATGTTTCCAATTAATACAATTCTAGCATGAATAATAAACATTTATCATGATATGTAAGGAAATAAATAATAACTTTATTATTGCCTCTAGGGCATATTTCCTTCAGCGCGACCGCGGCGAGCTCCGGCAACGAGGGCAGCGGGGCGGCGACGGCAGCGACGCAGAGGCGAGGCGGCGGAGCGGCGGGCCAGCGCGGGCGCGGCGGGCGGCGCGACTGGGCCGCGGGGGATGTTGGCGCGGGCACGGGTGAATCGGAGGGCGACACGTGGCGGCGGCGGCGAGGGTCGGACACGTCCGGCCTGGCGGGTTTCGTCCGGCGGCGCGGGAGGGAGAAATGGACTAGGGTTAGGGTAGGAATGGACCCGTGATTTCGGAGGGGGAGGTATGTTTATAGGTAGAAGGAGCTAGGGAGCTCCAAATGGAGAGCGGTTTTCGGCCACGCGATCGTGATCGAACGACGGTGGACATGGGAGTGTCTTAGATGGGTTGTTGGGCTGTTTTGGAGGGGTTTTGGGCTGCAACACACACGAGGCCTTTACGGTTACCCGGTTAACTGTTGGAGTACCAAACGACCTCTGATTGACCCGAAACTTGACAGACGGTCTACCGGTGCTACACCAAGGCCGCTTGTCAAACCTCGGTCCATTCCGAGAATGTTTAATACCCGCTCACGAAGAAATGTAAAAGGGGGCGCCGGGGGACATAGGAGCGCCGGATTGGAAAAAGGACAACGGGGAAAATGCTCGGATTTATGAGACGAACACGTATGCGAATGCGATGCACATGATGACATGATATGAAATGCATGATATGAACAAAATACAAAACGAAGGGAAACCCAACCACGGAGGAAATATTATATCACATAGCCGAAAATGGCAAGAGTTGGATTACAAATATGGCAAGTTACATCCGGGGCGTTACATTTTCCCGCCGACCTCAAAATTTTGTGACACTAAACTCCCCGTGTGGCATGCTGGTGATTGGGCTAAGAAACTAGTGAGTAGTACTAGTAACTACTAGTACTCCCTCCGTTTTTATTAACTTTGCATATTAGGTTTGACCGATGTCAAACTTCCTAAAGTTTGACCAAGTTTATAGAAAAATATAAACATTTACCATAACAGATATGTATGATGTGAAAGTACATTCAATAATGAATCTAATGGTATTTATTTGTTACTGTATTGTATATGTTAATATTTTTTGTTATAAACTTTCTGAGAGTTTACAAAACTTGACTTTGACTAATGCTAATATGCGAATGTAAATAAAAACAGAGGGAGTACACATTTGTTTTCTTAGTTTGTACTAAATTAATCATTTATTGTAATTGTGAAATAAATATGTAGGCTACTAACTTCGAATTTAATGGTCTATACAATTCAATAGTGACAATCATTGTTGAATTCCAAGATGTATACGAGGTCTATAGTACTTCACAATATGCTCAAACTCACATAATCCCAGTCAAATGAGAATCTAAATGCATTTCATAGTTATTACTTTGTAGGATGCAACAAAACCAACCATAACTCTACATCATCCATTATAAAAGCAACATTTCGAACACATCCCAATGTGTGAATGAAACATGTAGAGAGTGCTTGCGAAGATGGAGCAGATAGGGCGAGAAAGATTGTATGTATGTGGACGAGAGAGTAGGAGACAAACCTAACGAGACAGTGAGAAAGAAAGAGAGAGAGGAAGAAGTTAGGTCTGTGAGAAAGATGGAGACATGTAATATACATGAGATGCGTGTGCATCGGGATTCTGTACACGTGGAAGGAGAAGAGGCAACAGGTTTGATGAGAGAGCCGGCAAAACATGGACGAGAGGGGAAGGATCTCATGGGTTGTGGGATTGATAATTTTGTGCGGGGGAGAGAGGGATTGGTAAGTTTGTGCAGGAGAGAGAGGGGGAGAGGAGTCAGTCAGCTGTCATCACATCATCCTACTTCCAAATCGCCCCGCATTGTCTACTGCAGTGTGGTCACCGTCTTCGATCTCCTCGATGCCCTCTTTGATAATTGAGGTGTTGTGCATGCCGGGGTGCAGAGAAGCACAAGCGAGAGTGGTCGCTATATAACCTTGGACGGGGATGAATTGTGTGCTCGGGGGAGGGGGTGTGTGTGTGCGGTGTGTGTGTGTGTGTGTGTGTGTGTGTGTGTGTGTGTGTGTGTGTGTGTGTGTGTCAGATATAGAGAGAAATCAAACCTATGGAGAGAAATGTGTGTGTATGTGACGGAAAGCTACATGCTAAATAGGGTTTTCACGAAGAGATTATGCGTGCGAGATAGAGAGCGATGTGCGGGCCTTGAGGTGGGCAGGGGCCGGGTGAGGGTGTCAAAATGTGTGCGTTGATGCATGTGTTACATGCGATCATGCGAGGGACGAACGAATCGAGAGATATGGTTGTTGTGTTATGGATGCTCCTCTCTCTCTCTCTCTCACACACACACACACAAACAAACACACACACACAAGTAAAATAGAATACCGTTCTCTGATGTATACACAACATATCAGCATTTGTCTATGTCTCCATCATGAATGATCATTTACACATTCACACCTCTCTATGTCTCTATCACACGCACATCGTCTCCACATTGCCATTCAGCCACAACACACATATGGACACATACACACGTTCTCTCTCAGTCACACACACAAAATCAGTATTAAAAAAAACTAGGGCGCACCTAAAACATCCAAATCCAAGTAAACACGAACTGGAGCTAAATTCAAATATATGGAAATATTGTAGCGTCAAGAACTTTTCCAGGAAAAAAAATTGAGTAGTATTCGGGGATTGATTTCACACACACAAAAAGGTTCGGTGGATGTCCTTCGAGCGCGACACAGTGACGCACCGTTCGATCGACCGCGCGGCCGCGGTGCACGCGCTTGCACAGGATTCCGTATCGTGGCTGTGGTAACTAATATAAGTGTTGCCTCAGTCTAATGTTTGCGTGTACTAGTACGGTTTTCTTTTAAGTTTGACCAACCCTATATAAAACTAAACTAAGCTCCCATATGCGCACTCATCAATATGCCGCCGCCGCCGTTGCGCATGCCGGCGCCCGCCTGCTCTGGCCAACAATTTCTCGCCCATCACCGTCATGTCACCGCCATGCCTGTGCCATGAAGCCGAAGGCTCGCCCGCTCACGTCGTCTGCAGTCCCTCCTCCCGATGTCGCCGCGCTGCCAAGCACGCGAGCAGCTGGTGGAGTCGCGTCCATGTACGCAGCGTACGAAGAGGAGGACGAGCGCGTGCTCCAGCACGCCGACAAGGAGGAACTAGCATGTCATTGTCGTCTCCGCCCGCGCGGAGTAGGCGCGCATGGTGGCTGTCGCGGCGGTAGCCGGTCGCGCTCGCGCCGAGCCCGCAAACCGGGTGCGGACGCAGAATCTACATTCGAGACCTTGAATGCTACGTAGATCCTGCAATCTGAAGGAGCAATTTGGGTCAGTCAACTCTTGTGAGCCATTGGATGCAGCATGGATGGCTAGACGGGCTTCTTCAACCTCCAAAATTGATGCACTGTTCATCTTCTCAGCCCTCCACACGCCTAACCGCCTGCCGCCGCCGCCCCGCCCTCCCCTGAACCGCCTGCCACCGCCATGCTCCCCCACCCCCGCCATCCGTTTAACCCCGGGCATGATCCATTTTTTCCGGCGAACTACATTCCACACCCAACACTCATAAGATAGATCATGGGCACCCTGCCACCCTAATATAGATACTTGGGTAGCTTCTCTGTCGTCTTCTTCCTTCGCTCCGTCGAACTTCTTTCACAAATCGACAGACCCAAATTATACTACTAGTACGAACATATTAAGTACAGTAGGAACACGAAGATACGAGCAGTAGTACCAACTGCAAGAAGAACAATAGTAAGACATAGTACTAGTACTAATGTACGTACTAAAGAGTTGAAATAACAAGAAAGAACATAAAGTTCAAATAACGAGAAAGAACATAAAAATAGTTCTGCTGGGGGCTCATCACAACACACCCCTGAAATAAAACTAAGCAACTAGTCCGCTTGACACTGCAGTAGAACCAGCATGAGCAATGGCACTGCCACCATACTCGGAGTCCGAGTCCACGTCCTCGACTTCGTCCTCGTCCCTCTACCTCTTCCTCTTGGCCCACGCTTCTTTTTTTGAACCGGACAATGGGCTCTTCTTCTTCATCCAACCCTTGTAGATATTTAAACAAAGGTAGGCATCCATTGGTGCGTACAGGATGTGATCTTCATCTAATGTCTTTGACTCCCATGCATGATGAAACTCATGGTGAGGTCTCTTCAGTTTAGCATACAAAGGATCAATCATGGTTGCTGCCAGGGTCAGCATTGAAGGCTAAGAGGAGGACACCAGGCTTGCCTTCTGGAGATCGAAGGGTTGGCCTAAAGTCCCTGTCGTTCCTAAAGTCTATAGTAATGAATTTCACTCTTTCGTCCTTGAGGAAGTTCTTAAAATCCTGGCACTCAACGTCGGCATGTCATATGTGGTAGACCAAGCACACATTATGTACGCAAACCTGGATCACGGCGAGCTTCTTCTTCTCTGCCTCCTTTAGAATCTTCTCGCTTTCCAGGACTGTGGTGTACTCAACATCTAGCCTAGCGACCCACTCATCCTTTGAACTGTTGAACATGCGTAGGAAGCGAGCAAGGCACGCTTTCACCATTGCATATCCATGTGTGTAGATGATGATGAACTCATCGCCGGTGATGGCTCTAACTTGGTACTCAGCGGCGACCATGGAGATTTGGGAGGCCATGGATTTTGGAGGAGGGTTAGGAGAAGTTGAACTGGCCTAATGTGAAAGGACGAGATGACTGGGAGCGAACTATTGTAAGGTAGTAGTAGAAGACGGGGATGAGTAGGGCGTGCGAACGGCGTGGGGTTGTCGGCTTGCCCGGTGGATAAACGGCTGCAAGCCCCCAAAGAGTTCTCGAGTAGTATGCAGGACCCACTAGATGTCATGTCTACTAGAACCATATCATAGGCCTGACGGTATAGCTTCTGCCTGTTCGCACGCCACGCCGGCGCATGGATGTAACTTCACTTAATTCCGTTAACCATCACGCCTCCCACGACCTTCGCCTCCCTTGTGCGGTCGCACCCTTTGAGACTTCGATCGGCTATAAATGAGCAATTTATTTGCCTAGTCCGCATGCATGATACTCCCTCTGGTCCTTTTTACTTCCGTCAACCGTTTGCAAAGTGTTTGACCAAATTTATACTAAAAATATCAATATCTACAATACTTATTATAATGAGTATAAAAATATTGATTTGACATTATGAATGTTGATACATTTTTTTATAAGTTTGGTCATAGTAGAGGTACATTGACTTCAGACAAAACTTAAATGCACACTGCAGACTAGTTCCTCCGTCCCGGTGCGTGACATGTCCTATCTAATCATCACAACAAGGTTAGCTATTAGAGTACTACTACCTCCCTTCTAGTTTAAAGGGCTCGATTCAAAATTTTCACCTACTCTTACAAAGATAGAGGCAGTGGAATAGTTTTTGTAGTATGCAAAAGTACTCAACTAATGTTGTCGTTCTTGACAAAAAAATGTGTTTACCAATGCATTATCGCATTGCATGCATGCATGAACATTAGTTACTCTAACCCCCCTCTCTTCTTTAATTCTTTGCCACATCAGCATGTTTGTTATTCCCGTGTGCGTGATACCAGCTAAGATACCACTATTATGGCCAGTGTTAATCTTCGCATGCAATAATTTAGTGCACCTTGAAATATGAACATGTGTGGGGCGTGTATGTTTTTAATAAATTGAGACTATACCTAGCCCGGCTTGCAAGATGACTTATTATGCACCATTCCCCATACCTACAGGAAGCCCGTTCGTCTCCAAATCTTTTCCTCTCCATGTGTGAAAACAATATGCCTTCTTAACTCTCCTTCTCCCTCCGGCGGTCCCACTACTCCACCCCGTGTGGAAAAAATCTGCATGCATGACTCTCCTCCCCCCGCGCTCGTCCAATCCGTCGTGACCAGCAATATTTCCACCCCTTCCCTCCCCCGTAATTTAATCCAACAAATATGCGCACATAGCTGTTACGTTAATCACGCAACATATCTTACGGGACGCTGCTTCAGTTACTTAACTGGAGGTGCATTGGGTCACTAACATATGGACCCAACAGGGGTCGGGCCCTCATGTCAGTGATGCAACTAGACCTGCAATTAAGTCAGTGCAGCTCAGTCCATATCTTACATAGGTGTGCCATTGCTTGCTATAAATACTGTGCCTCCCACGGCATTTGGAAGAACGCTCACGTTCATCGCTATCTCCTCCCCCTCCCTCTCACGTCGACCACCATGGCATCGCCCCTCCCAAGCCCTAGGCGCCCCTCACTGCACCGCGCAGACGGTCACGCGTCGTCGTTCCGTTCCTCGCTGCCACTAGTCGAGGAGGATGCGTCAGCGTACCGCTCCTCGCCGCGACGCGTCGAGCTGGACGCGTCGGCATTCCCAATCTCGCCAGCACGCGCGTCGGAGGATGCGTCGGCTCCCCGCTACAAGAAGAACGCCGCGCCGCCCGCCGAGCCCCCCAACCTTGAGGAGCTTTGGAAAGAAATGGATGTTGCCTTGTGGGAGGCTATGCCTCCGGCAGAGCGCGCCAAAATAGAGGCGGAGAAGAAGGCGGAGGAAGAGAAGCGCTCTGCGGGACAAGCTGCCAGGCAGGCCTATGTCGCGTCCGGGAGGGTCAGTCAATTGGCTCTGTGGCAGAAGGCTCGTGTGAGGGCCGTGAGGGTGGCGGAGGACGCCTGTGCCAAAGCCCTAAGTGCAGTCGGGCCCAAGCCCCTCATCTAAGCTTGCCGTTACGTGGACCGGGTGCATGCTTCCAGCAAGGAGGAGTATCTGTTGGCGCCGGATCACCACACCGGTGAGATCGCGCTCGCCCACCGACAAGCCGCCAATCAGCACCTCACGAGTTGCGAGGCTGAGGAAGAGGCGTTGTGTCAGTGTGCTGGAAAACGCCCGCGCAGCAGGACACTCGTGGCGCACCGCAAGTGCTCCTGCGAGCGTCGTGGCTTTTAGTAGGAGTATAATTTAGTTTCGTAAGGCGATCTCATTAGTTTTGGGACGCAAATGATAAATCCCGAATGTTGAGGAATTATTAGCTTTCTTCATTAAGTATGTAAAAGGGAAAGTTTGGAAACCTTGTCTATCCGTACGCATTTTGTAAGTACGTGCATATAGCACAAACTTTACTATATACTATCGCACTACACGTCTCTCTCAATATATGCTTGCAGACTATGCTACTCCCTCCGTCCAGGTGAATAAGTCATCTTTGGTTGTGCACCGTGACCAAGAAGGAGGGAAGACTTATACACCTAGACGGAGGGAGTACTACTATTACTTATGTACGTGCAAATGCACGTTTTAACATTATGATGCAGTTTTTGTAAAAGTAGAAAAACAACACTAGTCAAGCTTGTGAAACGATTCAATGCAAAACAAATGCAAAAATGCTCGTTTGATTGTTTACTCTAAGTTTCCGTCTCTATGGTTATTTCTCTGTCGTACTTTGTACGGAATATCTCACTGGTCGGAAAGGCATGCAAATCCCCATACCGCTTCCTACACCCTGTATCGAATTTTTTGCCTATCAAGTTGTGCCGTGCAATTGGAATTCCAACTTGAGTACTACTACTAGTAGGAGTACCAGGGGCCAGTTCTTTTAGGCTTCTAGATTAGTAATCCCATAACCACTACCTCCGTCCTGGTTTATTGGTCCCCATTGTAATCTGTGTCAAATTTTGATCATAAATTTAACCAATGAAATGTTAGTGCATGTCACATGCACTAACATTTTATCAGTTAAATCTTAGGTCAAAATTTAGCACAAATTAAAATGGTGACGAACAAACCAAGATGGAGGTACTAGTAGTAGTTTAGAAGCCCAAATAAATGAGTGAGGCGCCTTAATGTTACTCTCCACTGTGACTAGTCTGATGGGAAAAGCTGGGGAAGCCGCCAAAAGAAGTGGCCCTAGGAGTAGTAGCTAGGGATACTAGGAGTAGTAGCTAGGGATCGAGTGTGCGAGATGAACCGGAGAAAGTAAATGCAGAGAGATGAAATGCAAAAAAGACGGAGGGATGTGATGGTTGCTTGTTCGTTTATTTTACCAGGCCACTTATTACTGGGAGTGGTTGGGTTTTGTGATATGACGGCTTTACTACCGCGCCACGAGCGGGGTGGGACTCCCGTGCAGCGCCGCCCTCTAAACTAGTACTACATCGGTTGTGGTTTATCCCCCATTGAAATTGACTGAAGATTTAACTGACAAAATGTTAGTGCATGTCAACAAAAACAATATCGTTGGATTCGTATTTGAACATAGTTTTCAATGATATAATTTAGGTGACATGCATCAGCATTTATCGTACTATTTATAATGTTTGTTCAATTTTTGGTCGTACTAATCTATAGTAAGGTGCCCGTGCGTTGCACGGAAGAGTGAAATGCATTTATCGAGGAGTTGTTTATTTTGACAAAGGATGTGGGGGCCATCTCATGTGTAACGGATAACGATAGGTGTCTTCAAATATTATTTCATCTCTAGAGCTCACAAACATCCGGGTGAAATAGATAAAATGTATCTTTTGCACAAAAAAAGCGTTCACCTGTTCAACCTGCAAGAAATGACACTTATTGTGCTTTGCAAGAAATGATCTTCAAGAATTAGTTTTTGAGTATCCATTGTTATACATGTTGGCTACATATGACATGACGCTGTCGGGACCCCGATCCTAAGTCACACCGATCTAGCACGTAACACCTCATATTACTTTGCGGCCTCACGCACGGTATTCCCACGGGTGCCACCTTACCTGGCCCGGGACCGTTTGCGCCTTTTGGCTCACGTATATGATAGTGTCGCTAGCATCCATATGACAGAGAACCCAGGCCGACATGGCTAGTCGTGAACCCAAGGCGGCGCCAACCTATGAGGACAGGCATACATGAATCACATCGAGCATGTCGGTCAACAACGTATAAATCCGGGCTGTAGCACTGGGCTAACAGGACTCCGGTAACCCGGGCTGTAGCAGGCTAGGCAGGACTCCGGATAACATCGCGTGACATTTCCCCAAAGGGGACAGACACAGGAACGAGGTGAAACACATGCTGGCCAGTCAAGTGTTCCGAGCAGTAGTGCTGGGCTAGCAGGACTCCGGTGAACCGGGCTGTAGCGGACTACTATCGCTCAGAAGCACTAGACTTACATTTCCCCATATGAAAGGCTGCCAAGGATAAACAACTAGATAGTCGGATCCCACACATAGCAATACACGTTACACGTACGCATAACATGCAAGTATGTGCTGTACAACATGGCATCACAACATAACGCAAACTTATATAGATAAGGCCCAGAAGAGCCACATAGCATTAAATACAAACAGGGGTCACATGACCCATCATTCAGAGCATACAAGCAACAAGCAGAAGCATTACATGTCTGAGTACAGACAACTACAAAAGAAAAAGGCTGAAAAGCCTGACTATCTACAACCTCCGATCAAGATCGTAGCTGAGGTACAAGCTACCTATCGAAGTCCAAGCGGAACTACTAGTGAGACAGATGTCTCATCTGCAAAACATAAATAAAGCAAACGTGAGTACAAAGGTACTCAGCAAGACTTACATCAGATCCTATCATACATGCATTAGTATCAAGGAGGTAATGTGAGGTTTAGTTGCAGCAAGCCAGCTTTGACTCTGTGGCTATCCTGTTCTACGACTGCTGGTAACTCTTTTGAAAAGGCGCACACGAGTCCACTAATCACCACATCAATATACTACTATGGATTCATCCCCGTCTCACTACGAGAAGGCCATCCATAGCACTCACACTTATCTTGAGCATTTTATGGTATCCACTTCAAGTTGTCTATGTACCACGTAAGCATCCAAGAAGTCCATAACCGAGGACGCGGCTATTCGAATAGATCATGATAACCCTGCAGGGGTGTACTTCTTCACACACGCTCTCGCCACTTACCGCCCTGTACACGTCACGTACCTCGGCAACCTTCAAGCGGAAGCCGGGCGAGGGAGTCGGCCACGACCTGACTAACCACACAAGACTCTAGTCCAGGTTTATCGCCTATTCGGGTTCCATCCGCAAGGAGATCCGGCCGGGGTGTCGCTCACGGCCCCAAACGATGTGTGCAGGGTTCCCAAGCCCACCTCGCCGGGTGGATCTACGCTTGGTACACCGTGCCACTTGTGCCTAGTCTGTCCCAAGCCCACCTGGCCGGGTGCCACTTGGTAGACTACTAACACTACCTACAAACACCAGAAACTAGTTGCGACTCCTGGACAGAGACCGAGGTGATTAATAAGTCGAGAGAGCTTGGAGCGCCCGGAGCCCAATGTGTGGTAGTAGCTAGTCATTGGACAACTTACACAGAACTCGGTTCTTAAGGACGGTCCCAATGAGACAACCCACCATGTACTCCTACATGGCCTCTCACCGCTACCTTTACCAGATCGTGTTCACACACTTAACTCTCAGCATCAGAACAAATCATATCACTCCAATCCATTCCCAATGAATCAGACCTGACACAACTCTAAGCAATAGCAGGCATGGCATGGTAGAAGCACAACATGGCTCAATCAACTCCTACACATGCTAGTGGGTTTCATCTAATTACTGTGGCAATGACAGGTCATGCAGAGGAATGGGTTCAACTACCGCAGCATAAAGTAGCAGTTGATTCGTTGTTGTCCTAATGCAATAAAAGAGAGCAGGAGCGAGAGTGGGACCATATCGGAATGAACAAGGGGGGTTTGCTTGCCTGGTAGATCAACAGGGGGGCACTGCTCCTCTAACAGGTACTCTGGAACGGTCTCCGGAGCAGAACCTATCGAGAAGGAACGGTCGGCAATCAATACACAATCATATGCAACAATATGATGCATGAACATGGCATGAGAATGTGATGTTGTTTGACCTAATGCAACTAGCATTCAAACTGAATGAAGTCCATTTGAACCAAAGGTTCAAATGCAACTCCTAATTAAGCTCTTATAAATGCCATTTATATGATTTCACCTATTCAGCAGGTATAAGTTATTTTTTCATGCATGAAACTGGTACAGATGGATAGATTGCATTTTTCTGATAATTTTTCATATATAAATCATTTCAATCCGAGCTACGGTTGAATTGATATGAATTTTTGAAGTTTGAATCATTTTCTGGAATTTCCTGTTTAAAATTAAACCCAGAGAAATGAATAACTGCCTCAGCATTGCGTCATGCTTGCGTCAGCAAGTCAACAACGCTGACTGGGGTCAAACCTGACGTGTGGGGGCCACACGTCAGTGACACAGGGGCTAAACCCGGTCAAACCTGCACTGACCGGGGTTTGACCTGGCCCTGGGGCCCACGGTCAGTGGCTTAGGGTGGGTTTAGGCGGCAGGGTTAGCAGCTAATCACGGGGCCACCTCAGCCTCGCCGGAGTTGGCCGACGACGACCAAACCGCGCGGCGGTGCTTCGCCGGAATGCGCTACAGGCGGCGGAAAGGCGCGCGGGGACTACCAAGCGGCAGCCCGCGCTCGACCGCATCCACCTGGGCATAGGGGAGGTCGCGGGGACGGCGGAGCTCGCCGGAGCAGGGCTCGCGGCGGCGGCCGGAGTTCGGTTGATGCGGGTTAGGCACTGCAGGGCGCTAGGGGGGCTGCGGTTAGGCGCGTTGGACTCGTGGGGGTGCGGTGAGCTCAGTGGTAAGCTTGGACGCGTGCTTGCACGGCCGTAGCCGCGGTGGCGACACGGCCGGCGGTGAGGAGCAATCGGCTCCGATGGCCATGGTGGCTAGAAAGCGCGGACGAGCACGGGGAGAGAGGGGAAAGAAACAAGGGCTCACAGCGAATCCAGTAGAGGCAACGGCGAGGCCGGGGAGGGACTGGAGCTCGCGAATTTGATGGAGATGGCCGGCGGCCCCGAGGTTGAAGAAGGCAACGATGGCGGTGAAGCAGGGCACCCGACGTCTCGTGGCTCGGCGATGAGGAAGAGGACGGCGAGGCGGAGCTCCTAGGCGCATCGGAAGAGCGAGGGGACGGCGGGGAGTGCGGCAACAGCGAGCAGCGGCGACGGGGGTGCTCGGCGTTCGCGGGAGAGAGAGCGAGGGAGAGAGGAGAGAAAGCCAGGGAGAGTGAGAGAGCGGTGGGCGTCGCGTGGCGACGCGCGGGACGTCCAGGCGTCGGGGGAGGGGAGCCAGGCAGGCTGGTGGCGTGGCGGCACGTCCGTGCGCGCGCGCCGGCCACACGCCTGGCCGACTGGCGCCAGGAGGACGATGGCGCGGGTGGGCTGGCCCAGTTGGGCCGCACAGGAGCTGGGCCGCAGGTAAGCACGGGTAAGTTTGCAAATTTGGTTTTGTTTTCTATTTTCTGACATTTGTTTTGATTTAGTAAAAGTACTAAATCAATTTATTTTCTTGTGCCATTTTTTGTAGGGGCTAATGGTATTATTCCAGAGCTCCTCAACAAATGGCACAATTTTTGGATATATCAAACATATATATCATTTATATATATCCAATGCAAATAATTATTGCATTAATTCCAAATGCCCAAAATAAATACCTATGATCTCCCAAAAATATTGGTTTGATTTTTATCTCTGCCCAATATTTTCAGAGAGTAACATGAACATTTTCTTGGACCTTTTTGGAGCACTTTTTATCTGGGTCATTTCCAGAAATAAAAACTGAGGGTTTCACAAATCCCCATTTCAAAATTAAATGGAATTTAAACATGATGCACACATGACTAGCTAGCCTTGAGCATACCAGAACTAGGGATGTGACAACTCGCCCCCACTCGAATTAGATTAAACAGTCTATGACAGCTGGGACCCACACATTAGTTTGACCAGTCAACACCTCTGTTGATTGCTGACGTCATGCTGACATCAGCATGCACTCTCCTGGATAATGTTGAATTAAAATAATTAAATAAATCATAAAAATGATTTAAATCTTTTAAAATTAATATAAAATAAACCGTAGCTTAGATGAAAATACTTTCTACATGAAAGTTGCTCAGAACGACGAGACGAATCTGGATGCGCAGCCCGTTCATCAGCCACACACCCCTTGCATATCGATCACACAACTTTCCCCCTGCGGTTCATTTGTCCGAAAATGCGAAACACCGGGTGTCATGGGTTTGTCACGGCAGATGTCCTAGCGAAAGGACTTAGTCGTGGAGCCATCGCAACGGGTTAACTCGAAGGGGTTAAAGCGGACAAGGGACACAGGGAGTTTATACTAGTTTGGCCCCTTCGATGAAGGTAAAAGCCTACGTCTAGTTTGTGATGGAATTGATGGGGTTTCGATGACTAGGGAGCCAACAAGCTTCGCCTAGGCCTCGAGTTATCGTTGTCTGTCCTTGAACCGCTATCGGGTTGTCCCCTTATATACATGGGTGACACCCGTCGGTTCATAGAGTCCCAATCTCCAGTTTATATTCATATCCGGGTTGGTCTCTCCATATTCCTAACTTATGATACAAGTTTATATACACACCGGTTTACGGCTACAGATACTGAACCGACTATGGCCTTGGGCCTTTGTCTAGCCTCGGGGCTTTAACACCTTTGGGCTACTGATGAAGTCAACCCGACCCAGTTAGGCCGGTTTATGCCCAGCAATAATATCCCCAACATTAGGCCCCAGATTGATTTGAACAGGTTCATGTCAATCCTTAGTCAAAACTTTTGTCTTCATCATCTTCTTGTATCTGTTGAACCGTCGTGTCATCATCTTCTTGGGTTGCTGTAAACCGGCATGACGTCATCATGAAGCTAGCTTTTATGATGCCTTCTTTGTTTAACAGATCTGCAATAATCGAGGCGACAACTCCGAAATTTGTGGCTCCTGGATTCGCGCGCCTGACACATGTCCTTTGCCTCATAAATAGGGCCGAAGGGTCATTTCCTTTTCTCTCCTTCATCCCCTTTCTCTTTGTCTTCTCCGCGCCGCCAGCCTCGGAGCTCCGCCGCCGTTGCTGACCTCTGCATCGTCTTGGGCCGCTGCATCGACCTGACCGTACCAGAAAACCGCGGCGTCCTTCCGCGTCTCCCCCGGCTCCGGTAAGATCTCTGTTTTTATCAACCTGGATCCATACTAGGGTTTCGCGTTCTTGCCGTGTTCTTGCTCACTGTTCGTATTCATGCTCATACCTCTGGGTAGATCCAAGAAAACCCTACTGTGATTTACCAATGGGCCTTTAGCATTCGTCTTGTAGATTCATGCTTAAGTTCATAGATCCAAATAACCTTTCTGCTCTTTGAATCAATATTGTTCCGCCTTAAGCTTTTAAATATTTTCCTTTTTCTGAACTGGCTTTAGATCCATCGTTGTAGAGAAGTCTTGTGAAATCTATTTCTGTATTTGTACACCCTCGATTGCTTTCAATGTTCAGATCCGGCGGTTTAACTTTGGCGTAGAAAATGTGAAGGACCAGTATATATCATTAGTCCCCTTGTTTGAACCGCTAGACGTTGCCACCTTGCATAACTCCGGTTTAGATAGGACTGCCTTCGGTTTAAATAGATATGCATCTGGTTTACTCAAACATATACTTGAACCGAAACTACTTATCTTGTAGATTTCCTCATGGCCAAGCAAATATATGAGTGCAACTGGGTTCCTTCCAGTGTTACAGAAACACAGTTGAACAACTTAGTTCTCACCGGCGCTTTAAGCAGTAAAAACACCGTCCACTGGAGAGTCCCAGGCACAGAATGTCCTCCCACCCTTGAAGAGGGAGAGGTTGTTGTTTTTGCGGATCACCTGGCCCGGGGCTTTAGTCCGCCCGGTTCAAAGTTTTATCGAGATGTCTTAGCCAATTTCCAACTGCGCCCACAAGATATCGGTCCCAACTCTGTCACTAATATATGCCACTTCCAAGTGCTTTGCGAAGTGTACTTCCAAGAGGAACCCACAGTGGAATTGTTCTGAGACTTCTTTCACTTGAACCGTCGCACAGAGTTTACTGATGGCCCCAATATGGAACTGGGTGGTATGGCAATTCAAAAAAGGAAAGAAGTCACTTATCCTCATGCGAAACTACACAGTCATCCCCAGGAGTGGAATAATTCCTGGTTCTATTGCAAAGACACCTCCCCTGCCGAAGAGAATCCCTTGCCTGGTCTCCGTCCGGAACGGCTTATCAACACTCACCCCTTTCCTCAGAGGTTAACTGGCAAAGAGAGGAGTAAGTACGCTCCCCAATTGTCCAAGCTCAGAGCTTTCCTAGCCAACGGTTTAACTGGAGTTGATCTTGCCCGTTGTTGGATATCCTGGAGTATACTGCCCCTCAGCCGACGCTCCGGTTTGATGTGTGAATATACGGGCAGTGTTGACGATCCGCTGCGGCATGTAAACATCCAGCTTACTGATGAAGAAGTCACAGAAGCTGTAAAGAAAATTTTGAATGAACCGGAGCACGTCTGCGCTCGTACCGGCCTGCTTCCTTTTTGCGCCACCAACAAACCGCAAGCCGTAAGTCTGCATTTTTCCTTTGTACTAGCCTTGATGCTATTGTACTTGTCTATTACTGATGCCGACATCTGTTTGATGCAGGGTAATGATCCGTTTTGGAGCAAGAAAATCCTTCAAGAGAAAAACGATAAACCGGACAGACCAATCCGGCCTAAGACCAAGGTCATTAAGAAGTCTGCTCATAAAAGGAGAACCACCGCTTCCTCTGATCCGCCCGCTGATGACGATGTGGGTAATCCGGACCTTGAGGCAGAACTTGATTCCCTCGGTTTACTTTTTATACACCTTATTGATGATGATATTTGTCAGGATGATGCCGAAGCTAGCCATGCTGACGATGTAGAGGTAATTGTTCTTTCCTCTGACTCAAGCCTTCTGCCTTCACATAAAATCCGTCAGGCAAACCGCAAAGTTAAATTTTCTCATCCCCTTGCTTATTTGGATCCCAACTTTCTTATGAAGATCCAACTGCATGAGGTGCGCCGCACAACTCGTCACAGCGGTCAGGTAGTTACCTCTGCCGGTTTACCGAACAATCCGGTTCGGAGACGTCATTCAGAGGTCTCTAATTTGCTTGTCAGTATTCATCCTAAAGCGGGCTGTTTTCGTCAACCGCTTAATCCGTCTGACTCCGATTATCAGGTCACCTCGCACTCATCTTCTGGCGAGTCAACTGGCACCCAGCTGCCTCCACTTAAAACTGTGCTTGGGTAAGCTTGCACTTATCATAACATTGTTGATTTTTGTAGCTTTCAATATGTGATGTCTTTGATTTTGCTACTTCCTTTTAGGGCCAAACCGAGGCCAAGTAAGAAAGCTCGCCTGGATAAGGCAGCTGAAGAAGATGCTACTCCTGAACCGGATGCCACCCCAAGCATTGAAGCGGTCATCCATGAAGATGTGGTTAATGACCCACTAGTACGAGATGAAGTTGTTACTACTGAGGAAGGTTTTGTTAACACCTCCGGTCCTGCTGACCAGCCAGCCAGTCCCATCCGGATTGAGAAAAACACGAGTCCCTCCAAACCTGTCGATAAACCGACCGCGCCAGTTCAAACCGGCAAGTCTAAGGATGATGAAGTCATAATCACTGGCGTTGGTCATTCTGAACCGGGGAATCCCGTCGCTTTAGCCAAGCATACTGCCAAAGAAGAATTTTCTGCCATGAGCAAAGGCAAATGGGATGTTGATCTGGCAACATACATTGCTCTGGGCGCCCAAGATCTGCATTCAGGATATTTGAACCGGCTGTATACTAGCCGTGATTATGAGGCTAATCAGGTAAAGCTGATGAAAGAGAAGCTTGAGGTAACTTCCATGAATTGTAGCCCCCAAGGGCCGGTTCAACCTATTATGGTTGAATCGGGTCTTGACATAAAAAATTCCATGCTTCAAAATTCATTGATATAGCCCCCAAGGGTCGGTTTAACTTGATGTAGTGTAACCGAGACTTTAATCTTCATACCGTGGCATCAGAAACTTATCAGAGCAAATAGCCATTAGCCCCCAAGTGCCAAGTTGAATACTTGTATTGAGCTTGGGACTTGTCAATTAACTGATAGCTATAGATCAAATAAGCATTAGCCCCCAAGTACAAAGCGCATAACTTGTTATGTGGTTGGTACTTCATTGTTCATATTTGTTGTTTAAACCGTATAACTGTCGGAATGCAGGCTGAAGTAAGGGCCAAAGAAAACCAAGTTGCCGACCTTCAAGAGAACTTGAAAACCCAACAAGCTGAAACCTCCAAGGCAAAGGAAGAGCTAACCAGCGCTTTAAGCAGCATGGAGCAGCTGAAGGAGGACTTCAAGAAGGAACGGGCTGACTGGGCCATAGAAAAGGCCGCTTTAACCAAGAAGATTGAAGATGCGGAGGTTGCCCTTAAACCGGTAACTGATGAATTAACCAGCGTAAAGCGACAAGTGCACGCCATGACTGCCGCCATCTTTGGTAAGCTTCTTGCAACTTGTATAATAATAGTGATCCTCTTATAAAATAGCCCGGTTTGTAAACTGCTGATCATGTTACAGGCACTCGTATTAACCACTTGGGGTCAGACGTGCGGATGAAACTGAAAGCCGCCTACACCTTAATCGAGCAGCTGTACACTGGAGCGCAGCGGATTATCTCAACTGCGTCACACAATAATCCAGCACCCGCTTTGATCCAAGATACTCTGAAGAGACTGTCAATGCTCCCTGCTCGGATTGATGAGCTAAAAAAGTCTGCTGCTCGAACCGGAGCCATTAATGCCTTAATCCGGGCAAAAGCATGGGTGCCCGATTTTGATCATGTTGAAGCGGCTCAAGGCTATCCCAGCTTGAAGGAGGATGGCTCAGAATTCAGTGAAGAGGATTTAAGAGAGATAAACCGGGCGGTGCGCCCTCTGGCCTGCCAATTGGTGGAGGAAGCAAATTTGTCGCATTATCAAGCTCAGTATAATGACCAGAACAAAAGAGTGGCTGCACCAATCCCTGAAGCAGAAAACCTGATTCCTCCAATCTGTAAGCATACTTACGCCCCTGATATTGAACTGTCTTCACTGATCCATGAAGAGGCTATCTTTCAAGCATTAATGGGAATCGACTGGACCACTGTTGACTTCCAGCCGCTGGGTAGAGACAAGGAAGCTGAAGCAGCGCAGGATGATCCAGAACAATCAAACCGGGGTGGCCAGCAGGCGCGAACCGAAGGCAGCTTTAACTAGCTTCCTTGTTATATCTTGTCAAGAAAACAATGATCTCATTTGGGCACCAAGCTGCCTTGTAATAGGATAGACAATACTTTTTGCTTCTTGAGATGCCTTCATGCATCTGTGCTGATACCTTTATTTGGAAGGTCAATATTGCCAACTTATATCTCCTGCAATCATAAAATCTTAAACTACCAGGGCGGTTGTACCGCCATCCGGTTTATGAATCTTATGTAGATATGCCAGGAGACTTGCAAACATGATCAAATTTTGTGATACGAAATACCTGCCATTTATTGGGCACGAAGTAGGCGTGTAGCCAATCTTGAAGCGGGGGTTGATAACCCTAAACCGTCATGGGAGAAAACAGCTCCTGTATATATAACGCCGGCTTACTGTGTAAACCGTGCTTCGATCATAATAGCCTTTTGTTACTCCAAAAAAGGATGTGAACAGAAAAAATCAAACCGGGCAAATAATCTTCGGTTTAAAAATGGACCGTGTTCCGCCAATTTGGCTGTTTGAACCGGTACAAAGCACTGTCGATTTAAAAAACGCAACTAAGATAAAATAGCAACTCCTTAAGAAAGGCTATTTAAAGCAAAAGCAATGATAAAACTTTTTGCAAAAAGAGAGGCTTTACTGAGCCGATCAGATGGTGTTACCATGGTCAGACGCAACCAAGCTCCCCAAAGGTGTAGCTATGGTGCCAGTCGGCCAGGTCCCCAAATGACTCGTGGCATTACGCCGGCCAAGTGGCATGACAATGGTTCGGGTTCGACCAAGCCCCCAAGTGACTCTAAGGCCTGTTGGCTGACCAAGAGGCGTGACCGGTTCAGACTTGACCGTGTCCCCAAGTGATCTGGTGGCTTTCGCCGATCAAGAGGTGTTGCATCGGTTCGGACACGACCGAGCCCCCAAGTGATCTGGTGGCTTTCGCCTATCAAAAGGTGTTGCATCGGTTCAGACATGACTGAGCCCCCTGGTGATATTGATAATTTTTGCAAGGGGTAAACCGGAGGTCGTTTTAAAACAGAACAACTCCATGTAACCACACATGATAGAAACGAATAGATACCCCGCTTTAGCTGAGGATTCGGTTTATTATATTGAGAATATATACATTGTCATAATATGTACATAAGCAGAGCCAATGGCTCAGCTGTAGTAAGGCCGAAGATGAGCTATGTTCCATGGCCTGCTGGTCTCCTCCTCTGACTTACGTGAGTCCTTATGCTCTCGAATATCAATCAGATAGTATGACCCGTTGTGCAGATTTTTGCTGACCACGAACGGTCCTTCCCAAGGTGGAGATAACTTATGCATATCGGTTTGATCTTGAATGAGTCGAAGCACCAAATCTCCTTCTCAAAAGGTTCTGGTTCTGACCCGACGGCTGTGATAGCGATGAAGATCTTGTTGATAAATCACCGAGCGGGAAGCTGCTGTGTCTCGCTCTTCATCCAACCGGTCCAATGCGTCTTGTCGGGCCGTCTCGTTGTCCGCTTCAACATAAGCCGCAACCCGAGGTGAATCGTGACGGATATCACTAGGGAGAACCGCCTCTACTCCATAAACCATGAAGAACGGCGTGTATCCAGTTGATCTGTTGGGCGTGGTATTAATGCTCCATAATACAGAGGGCAATTCTTCGACCCAACAACCCGGTGTCCTCTGCAAGGGAACCATAAGCCGGGGTTTGATGCCTCTCAAGATCTCCTGATTAGCTCTTTCTGCTTGACCATTGTACTGCGGGTGTGCCACTGATGAAACGTCAAGGCGGATGTGCTCCCGTTCGCAGAACTCTCTCATGGCACCCTTAGATAAATTGGTACCATTGTCTGTGATGATACTGTGTGGAAAGCCAAACCGGAAAATCACCTTTTTAATGAACTGAACCGCAGTGGCTGCATCACACTTGCTAACGGGCTCTGCCTCCACCCATTTTGTAAATTTATCAACCGCCACCAGGAGGTGGGTCTTCTTGTCTTTGGACCTTTTGAAAGGCCCAACCATATCCAGCCCCCAGGTTGCAAACGGCCAAGTAATTGGAATCATCCTCAATTCTTGAGCCGGAACATGAGCGCGTCTTGAGAATTTTTGGCAACCATCACATCGCCTGACCAGATCCTCCGCATCAGCATGGGCAGTCAGCCAATAGAAACCATGGCGAAACGCCCTAGCCACCAAAGACTTTGAACCAGCGTGGTGACCACAGTCCCCTTCATGGATCTCACGCAAAATTTCACAGCCCTCCTCAGGAGACACACAACATTGAAATGCTCCTGACACACTGCAATGATGCAACTCGCCCTTGATGATTGTCATGGACTTGGACCGCCGTATTATTTGTCTGGCCAGAGTCTCATCATCTGGTAACTCGCCCCGGTTCATGTACACCAGGTAGGGAAGTGTCCAATCTGGAATGACGTGGAGTGCCGCTACCAACTGAGCCTCCGGATCAGGGACAGCCAAATCTGCTTCTCTAGGTAGCTGAACCGATGGGTTGTGTAGTATGTCGAGAAAGACATTGGGCGGGACCGGTTTACGCTGTGAGCCTAGCCGGCTCAAAGCATCTGCTGCATCATTCTTCCGACGGTCCACGTGGTCCACCTGATAACCCTTGAAATGACCAGCAACAGTATCAACCTCACGACGATATGCAGCCATGAGTGGGTCTTTAGAATCCCAAGTACCAGACACCTGTTGAGCTACCAGGTCCGAGTCACCGAAGCACTTAACCCGGCTTAAGTTCATCTCTTTAGCCATCCGGAGACCATGGAGCAAGGCTTCGTACTCAGCTGCATTGTTAGTACAAGGGAACATTAAGCGGAGAACATAACAAAACTTGTCACCTCGTGGGGAAGTTAATACGACTCCAGCCCCCGAGCCCTCCAATTGTCGTGATCCGTCGAAATGGATGGTCCAATATGTGTGATCCTGCTTCTCTTCAGGGGCCTGCAGCTCTGTCCAGTCATTGATGAAATCGACAAGTGCTTGGGACTTCACCGCCGTCCGAGGCACGTATTTCAAACCGTGTGGCCCAAGCTCTATGGCCCACTTGGCAATCCGACCTGTTGCTTCACGGTTCTGGATGATACCACCTAAAGGGGCAGAGCTGACCACTGTGATGGGATGCCCTTGGAAATACTGCTTCAGCTTCCGGCTTGCCATGAAAACTCCATATACCAGCTTCTGCCAATGCGGATATCTTTGTTTAGACTCAATAAGCACTTCGCTGATATAATAAACCGGACGCTGAACCGGGTACTCTTTGCCCACCTCCTTCCGCTCCACCACTATAGCTACACTGACCGCACGAGCATTAGCAGCGACATACAGCAATAATGGTTCTTTGTCAACGGGGGCGGCGAGTACAGGCGGATTGGCCAATTGCCGCTTTAAATCCTCCAAAGCCTGATCAGCGGCAGAACTCCAGATGAACTGATCCGTTTTCTTCAACATCTGATACAACGGGATCGCCTTCTCACCGAGGCGGCTGATAAACCGGCTCAGCGCGGCAATCCGGCCAGCCAAACGTTGAACATCATTAATACATTTCGGTTTAGCCAGAGAAGTGATAGCCGTGATCTTCTCCGGATTAGCCTCAATTCCCCTGTTGGACACCAGAAAACCCAATAGCTTGCCTGCTGGTACACCAAAGACACATTTGGCTGGATTGAGCATCATCTTGTACGTCCTTAGGTTATCAAAGGTTTCCTTCAAGTCATCGACCAAAGTCTCCTTCTTCCTTGATTTAACAACGATATCATCCACATAAGCATGCACATTACGGCCAATCTGTTTGTGGAGACAATTTTGCACACACCGTTGATAGGTTGCCTGGGCACCTTTGAGCCCAAAAGGCATAGATACATAGCAGAAGGCTCCAAAAGGAGTTATGAACGCCGTCTTCTCCTGGTCCTTAACTGCCATTTTGATCTGATGATAGCCGGAATAAGCATCCAGGAAACATAAAAGCTTGCAACCCGCCGTAGCATCAATAATCTGATCAATACGGGGGAGGGCAAAAGGATCTGTGGGACAGGCTTTATTAAGATCAGTATAATCCACACACATGCGCCAGGTGCCATTTTTATTAAGGACTAGCACTGGATTAGCAAGCCACTCAGGGTGGAAAACTTCAACAATGAAGCCAGCTGCTAAGAGCCTGGCCACTTCTTCTCCAATAGCTTTTCGCCTCTCCTCGTTGAACCGACGGAGGAACTGTTTCACCGGTTTGTATTTAGGATCCACATTAAGAGTGTGCTTAGCGAGTCGCCTCGGTACACCAGGCATGTCAGAAGGCTTCCACGCAAAGATGTCCCGATTCTCACGGATGAACTCGATGAGCGCGCTTTCCTATTTCGGATCCAAATTGGCGTTGATACTGAACTGCTTGGACGAATCGCCAGGTATGAAGTCAACAAGCTTAGTCTCAGTGGCTGATGTAAATTTCAGGGCCGGATCATGCTCTATAGTAGGCTTCTTTAAAGGAGTCATATCCGTCGGATCAACATTGTCTTTGTAATACTTGAGTTCCTCGGTACTACAAACCGATTCTGCGTAAGTTGCATCTCCTTCTTCGCATTCCAAAGCGATCTTGCGGCTTCCGTGAACCGTGATGGTCCCCTTATGACCTGGCATCTTGAGTTGCAAGTAGACATAATAGGGTCGTGCCATGAATTTCGCATAGGCCGGTCAACCGAACAGGGCGTGATACGGGCTTTTGATTTTCACCACCTCGAATGTCAGCATCTCAGACCGGGAATCGTGATCATCTCCAAAAGCCACTTCTAATGCTATCTTTCCAACGGGGTATGCTGACTTGCCAGGTACCACACCATGAAACACCGTATTTGAAGGCCGGAGTTCCTTATCTGTCAGCCCCATTCGACGAAAAGTCTCATAGTACAGGATGTTAATGCTGCTACCTCCATCCATGAGTACCTTGGTGAACTTATAACCTCCAACCTGAGGTGCCACCACTAAAGCTAGCTGACCCGGATTGTCAACCCGGGGAGGGTGATCCTCTCTACTCCATATGATTGGTTGCTCTGACCAGCGCAGATACCGGGGCACGGCCGGTTCAACAGAATTAACTGCCCGCTTCTGGAGCTTCCTATCCCGCATGTCCAAGCTAGTGGTGAATACACCACTATTTAGCTGCTTTGGATTGCTCTGGTAACCCGACTGCTGCTGTTGCTGATTGTTACCACCCTGGTTATTCTGATTATGCTGGTTGTTATGCCCGCCCGGGTTACCATTAAATCCTGAACTGGAATTTCCACCACCGTGACTCGGTCCAGACCCAGAACCACCACCAGAGCCGGGGTCATACCGGAAGGCATTGGAATTCTTGAATTCTTGCATGATATAACAATCTTTCCAAAGGTGGTTTGCCGGTTCCTCCCTTGTTCCATGCTTTGGACAAGGCTGGTTTAACAGATAGTTCAGGCGTTCCGGATTAGGACTGGGCCCTCCACTGCGGTTTTTGCCCTTCCGTCGCTGGCCTCCATTCTGTACGTTAGTATTGGCCACAAAATCCATGTTGCCATCCGCTTTACGCTTGCCTCCCCCACCATTTCCTGCTGAGTGATGGTGCTGACCTCTGAAGTTGCCGTTCTTCTTTCCCTTCCCTGTCTTTTCATCATCAGACTCGGGATCCTTGGTACTATCAGAATCAGCGTACTTTACCAAAGCGCCCATGAGGGTTCCCATGTCAGTACAATGGCGTTTTATTCGTCCTAACTTCAGCTTCAAAGGTCCAAACTGGCAATTGCCTTCCAAGGTTATAACTGCGGTGTCTGCATTGATGCGGTCTGAAGAGTGCAGAACTCGTGAGACCCTGCGAACCCAATGAGTCGTTGATTCTCCTTCCTCCTGGACACAGGCAGCTAAATCCACTATTGACATGGGCTTCTTACACATGTCTTTGAAATTATTGATGAACCGGTCTCTCAGCTGGGCCCATGAACTAATAGAATTGGGCGGCAGGCTTTTTAACCAAGTGCGGGCTGTCCCTTCAAGCATCATGGTAAAATATTTTGCACACGCTGCTTCATCAACATCAAGCATCTCCATGGCCATCTCACAACTCTCCACCCACGTCTCTGGGGGTTGATCCGCCGTGTAGTTCGGCACCTTGTGCGGACCTTTAAAATCCTTGGGCAGGCGCACATTGCGTAAAGCGGGGACAAGACAAGGAACTCCCAAAGTGCTAGACGTGAGCCCCGGTTCAACTGAAGTGGTGGGACAAACCGGCGTGAACTGATGAGTCTGATACTGTGCTGCTAACTCAGCTTCCCTGCGCGCTCGGGCCCGGTCTACCACCTCTTGGGCATCGGGAGCCGGATTGTTGCCACGGGGTGCTTCACGCCGCGCGTTACTTGACACAGCTGGTTCCTCCATACGCCTGCTATAACTCTGAGCCGGACGTGGGGTAGAATGAATCTGGTCGCAGCTGTATGAGTATGCTTCCTGTTGGATCAAGGCCGTCCTGAGGAGCTCCTTAACCCGACGCGTTTCGATCGCCTGTAATGAATCACCTTCAACTGGAATAGCCTCCAGCCGTACCGCAGCTGCAACGAGGTTATCCATCGGAATGGAGTAGTGACCCGGAGGTGTAGGCACGGCTTGCGGTACACCAATATTATGACGAGGCAGATCTATTAAACGGGGCTGAACCGGCGCTCCTGCCGCAGGTGCCTCCACCCGGTTTACTACCGGCGGATTATTGATTCCCGCTTCAGGGGTGTTGAAAAGGTTCCTTCCCTCAAAAACTGAGGGCAAACGAGATCGGTATTTCCTCCTCATGACTTCCTGTGAGGCGTTCTGGTCCAGCATGAGTTTATAAGCTTGGGCATCCAAAGCGGCCCGCTCCGTGGTCATCCTGACCTCTTCTGCTGCCAGATCCGCTTTGGCCTGGGTAATCTGCTCTCTCACCTTTGCGATCTCCGCGTTATGAGCATCCTGATCCACTGGATTAGCCTCCGCGATGAGTGCAGCCAATGCGTCGAATAGATCTGATAACACTTGAACCGGCGGGCGCACCGAGCCTCCTGCTCCGGCAGCCGTTGCTGCTACTGAACCGGAAATCATCGCCACGGCTGTCGATGAGTGAGGTGCTGCTTGTGTACCGGCCATGAATATCCCAACCCGGTTGGGCAGATCGGAGGGGTCCGGAATACTGTCGCCATCGGAACAGCCCCCAATCCGGCCATCTTGTAGCTGATACAATGACTCAGTCTCTCCGGTCGATGACTCATCGCCAGAGTAAACGACGGTTTCACCACCAGATCCTGATCCGTCCTCATAGCTTCCTCCATGGATGACTCCCACGAAGGCATACTTCACGGCCGGTTTAAACCGGGCAGGTCGTGCACGCTGAGCTATCTCGACGTGGTCGGTGCAGGTGTCCAGCTCAGGGCCCGGTTGACCGATCTTGCCGATGAAGACATGTATGCCACCAAAGGGGACTCGGTACCCGTACTCAATTGAGCCGGCCTCGGGGCCCCAGCCTGCGTCGTTGATGTAGATCTTGCCGCGACGACTCTTGGTCATCCGACCCACGGCGTATCCCTCGAGTCCTTCAAAGCGGCCCTCCAAGAACTTGAAACCATCGTGCGATAGCCCCAAGGTGGGCGCCAACTGTCGTGGGTTTGTCACGGCAGATGTCCTAGAGAAAGGACTTAGTCGTGGAGCCATCGCAACGGGTTAACTCGAAGGGGTTAAAGCGGACAAGGAACACAGGGAGTTTATACTAGTTCGGCCCCTTCGATGAAGGTAAAAGCCTATGTCTAGTTTGTGATGGAATTGATGGGGTTTCGATGACTAGGGAGCCAACAAGCTTCGCCTAGGCCTCGAGTTATCGTTGTCTGTCCTTGAACCGCTATCGGGTTGTCCCCTTATATACACGGGTGACACCCGTCGGTTCATAGAGTCCCAATCTCAGATTTATATTCGTATCCGGGTTGGTCTCTCCCTATTCCTAACTTATGATACAAGTTTATATACACGCCGGTTTACGGCTACAGATACTGAACCGACTATGGCCTTGGGCCTTTGTCTAGCCTTGGGGCTTTAACAACTTTGGGCTACTGATGAAGTCAACCCGACCCAGTTAGGCCGGTTTATGCCCAGCAATAATATCCCCAACACCGGGGATACTTTCCTGCATGTTTCCCTCCTTCGCCTGTATCACGTACTACCGCGTTAGGGCACACCTAGCACCATTCATTGTCATCTCATCCATCGTCATGCATATGTTTGCTTTATATTTATTGTTTCTTACCCCACTTCTCTCGCTAGATACCGAGACCGACGCCGCTGCTACCCAGTACGACTACGGTGTTGACGACCTCTCCTTCTCGGCTGAGCTTCCAGGCAACCCCCCCCCCCCCTTGATCACCAGATATCGCCTATTCCTTCTCTATACTGCTTGCATTAGAGTAGCATAGCATTTTACTGCTTTCGGTTAATCCTATTCTAGTGCATAGCTTGTCATTGTTGCTATTGTTGTTACCCTTACCTGCTATCCTAATGCTCAGTATAGGATGCTAGTGTTCCATCAGTGGCCCTACACTCTTGTCCGTCTACCATGCTATATTACTGGGCCGTGATCACTTCGGGAGGTGATCACGGGCATATGCTATATACTTTACACTGTTGCATTACTTATGATACTGTTCGGAGATGGGGGCTGAAGGGGCAGGTGGCTCCATCCCGGTAGAGGTGGGCCCAAGTTCCCGACGGCCCCCGACTGTTACTTGTGGCGGAGTGACAGGGTAGGTTGAGACCACCAAGGAGAGAGGTGGGCCTGGCCCTGGTCGGCGTTCGCAGTTACTTTAAAATAACACGCTTAATGAGATCTTGGTATTTGATCTGAGTCTGGCCACTGGCCAATACGCACTAACCAACTACGCGGGAATAGTTATGGGCTCTTGATGTCGTGGTATCAGCCGAAGCCTTCTTGACATCAGCGACTGAGCGGCGCGCGCCGGATTGTGGGATCGAGCCCGGGCATGACCCAGGAAAGTGTGTCCGGCCAAATGGGATCGAGCGTGTTGGGTAATGTGGTGCACCCCTGCAGGGAAGTTTATCTATTCGAATAGCCGTGTCCCTCGGTAAAAGGACGACCCGGAGTTGTACCTTGACCTTATGACAAGTAGAACCGGATACTTAATAAAACACACCCTTCCAAGTGCCAGATATAACCCGGTGATTGCTCTCACACAGGGCAAGGAGGGGAGGATTGTCGGGTAGGATTATGCTATACGATGCTACTTGGTGAACTTACCATCTACTCTCTTCTACATGCTGCAAGATGGAGGCTGCAAGAAGCGTAGTCTTCGATAGGATTAGCTATCCCCCTCTTATTCTGGCATTCTGCAGTTCAGTCCACTAATATGGCCCCTTTACACATATACCCATGCATATGTAGTGTAGATCCTTGCTTGCGAGTACTTTGGATGAGTACTCACGGTTGCTTTGCTCCCCCCTTTTTCCCCCTTTTCCTTTAATCCTGGTTGTCGCAACCAGATGCTGGAGCCCAGGAGCCAGACGCCACCGTTGACGACGACTCCTACTGCACTGGAGGTGCCAACTACTACGTGCAGGCTGCTGACGACGACCGGGAGTAGTTTAGGATGATCCCAGGCAGGAGGCATGCGCCTCTTTCGATCTGTATGTCAGTTTGTTCTAGCCATCTTAAGGCAAACTTGTTTAACTTATGTCTGTACTCAGATATTGTTGCTTCTGCTAACTCTTCTATGATCGAGCACTTTTATTCGAGCCCTGAAGGCCCCTGGCTTGTATTATGATGCTTGTATGACTTATTTATGTTTTTAGAGTTGTGTTGTGATATCCTCCCGTGAGTCCCTGATCTTGATCGTACACGTTTGCATGCATGATTAGTGTACGATTGAATCGGGGGCGTCACAAGTTTGTATCTGAGCCGACTGCATGTAGGTATCCCCCTTCCAAACTCCTTGGCCGAAGTTGAGTCTACTCAGTGAAAACTATTTACTAACATGGCTGTTTGGCTTACGGGCCCATGTCGCCATTGGGTGGTATTAGGATCTTTTATTCCTCGACCTATACTCTGGGACTCTAATATCTCTTCTATTCAGGTTAAATGATTTTACTAACGCCGACTCTAGGTTCTCGTAACTACTTTCACCCGGAGAGCCCCTTACTCGAGATGATTACTTGGTGCACTGAAGGATTTTGAAGATACTCTCCGATGTTCTACCGAGACTTTGTGCCCGTTGCTTTTTCAATTCCCTACCATCGAAATATCCCTATGGATAGATACATTCACTTGTCGTTCCTACTTTTATTCCCAGTTGATCTTGTTATTACAAGATACCCTGGAATTCTCTCTATTGATCCAAGAATATCTTGTGCCTACTGCCTTGCAGTTGTTTGCCACATGAATACCCCTACGGATAATTCCTCGCACTTATCGAGTATCTACTCATTCCCAGTTGTTCATGTGTTTCGCAAAAGACTTCGAAATACCATTCGATCTTTCGAAAATCTTGAGCAGCATGTTGGTCTTCAAATTCTTGCTTGCTTGCATAATGGTTAATTCCGTAATTCTCGTAATCTTATTGGCATCCCTTGTCTTTATCATTTTAAGTCCATTGATTCAATATGTTGAGGATGCTCGCATTCCTCAGTCGAATCCTAGAATTCACCCTTCCAGCTCAGATGTCATTTTGAACAGGAGCCGGTTCTCGACCAATCAATTGCCGTCGATTGTATCCCTAAGCCTACTCAACTTATCCATCCTTGATCAGAGTGTTTGCTTCTGATCCCTTGATTTGGAGCTCATAATTTCTTTGCATTTGAGCTTTGAATTAGTTAGTTGTTTTGATAATCTGATTGCCTTGCTTTCTTTCTTCTTCTAGTTGATTACCGATGCTCACATCAGATCCCTTGTGGACCACCAGAACCTTTATTGGATTTTATCCAACGACGTCCTTCATATTCAATAACTTTGTGAGTCTTTTCTCGGATATATAATGCCTTTGGTAAATTGTATCGTCTGCTTTGTGAAAAATGCTCTACTTTTGAGATTGTATTATTTACTCCGAAGTTTGTGGTATATGTTCCTAAGATGCCCTGATGGGTTGAACCTACGCCTTCCCTAATCCGTGTGAACCCGAAAGATTTTACGGGTCATACGTATCTAGTATTGCACCAGATAAAAGTTTCAACAACTAATGTCATTTTCGAAATACGAGAGGTGAATGAAAGGTTATGCGTTGAAAAAGTGGGAATCGACCTTGAACCCTATGTTCATGCCCATGGACACGTTGTATATCCTATCATGGAAGCTTCTTGTAATAATAACTATTTCCTTGATAACTATCATCTGGTATCTGTGAATTGATCCTTTGCAACCATGGTTCCGACCATGATTACTCTTCTTTGATCCCATTTCTCGGACAAGTTAAAACATTTGTCTTCTATAGATCAATGCGTCTGCCCGACCTCTATTATGATCTACCTTCGAGTATTACCCCTGATATTTCGAGGATATCATGCCATTGCTCTACATCTTATGAATTTTTGATGAAGTACTTCCTTTCCCTGTCGTTGTCACTTCATGGGTGCTGGGTTGTTTGTCAACCCAAAACACCGATAAGTCAATCAGTTCCACACTCCGAATCAATAACTCTAAGTAATTTTCGTTGCTTATGAGTTTATTAATCCTTCAAATCATTCCTAAACCTGATCGGCTATATCATTATCGTGCAAACTTTTATCTATGCTACCTGGTCCTTCTTCCCGGAGCACAATTTTTGACGATGAGCTAAGCTTATGTCAATTTTCCTCATCATATCATTTCGCCTTGAACAACAAGCTTGATTTAGAGTATGTGTCGTACCCATGGTTCCAATAACCTTTCGCTTCATCATTTCTTTGACTTGATGTCGTCGCTAATTGATTACATCTTCATGAAATCTCTCGACAAATGTGTCATGATCATCATCAACCTTATGAGCTCGTCCTGGATATCAATCGGATTCATGAAGAGAAATACCATCCTTGCCCTCGAAGAGTTGTGTTATCATCGGCCACTTTATTGGCTTCCCTCCAACACAAACTTGTTCGTATTTTGTGTTGTACCTTGAGTTCCTTGCTACCCAGCATTGTTCTTATTTACCTTGAAATATTACCACCTTTTATGTCAAGAATGTCGTGGGAATTTCACCACCTCTTAAGAATTCTTGGTATGGTGATACCTTTTACCATCACAATTCTTTCTTGGGTCCTCGTGTTGGTTCCAACCAGGGTACCAACAAGTGACCAGTGTTGTTTGGATTCTGCCCTTCTAGCAACCCAATTGGTTTGAATTTAATGGTCGGCCGTTCATTCTTAGACTATTTATTATTGAATCACCATTCCGACGATGGTTGTGCAACCCAACCCATATTCGGGTGCACCTACCTATGTTTAATTGTGTATGTTTTCCTTGAGCATACATCATTATACCATTTGATCTGACAAATGTTATCTCCTTGTTCACATAATTGTGGAAATCCATCTTTTGTTAATCTCGATGAATTGTCGCTGATTCCATCAGCCACCTCCTCATCCTCTCGTTGGTTTACTGATGAACTCTTGTTTTGGAGCTCGCTTCCATAGTTCATTTCTCGAGAATTTTACAATGTCATCTCGCCAATTTGTATTGCACCTTTTCCTCTCAGGCATCCTGAGTCTGAAGTATTTTGACACCAATCAGATCTGAATCTCGGTCAGATATGATGGTTGGGACGTATTTCCAAGAGTTATAACATTGGTCGTTATATGACCCGGTAAGGGGGTGTCATGCCTAGCACACCTAGCCGGAGGACCTATTGCTATAGTTTCCTTGATTAGCAAGGTTATCCATTCTTCCATGAGGAAATTGTAAGACTTATTCTATAAGTTGTTTCTGATGGATCATTTGTATCCAAAGTCTGACCTTTGCTTGAAGACCATGCCAATGCTACCTCGAAGCATGTCTGTGGTACTCTGATTTTCAATAAGAGCATTTGAAGAACAATGCTAAATTTTCTTTGTCCATTATCCAAATACCGTTGTTTGGGTTATGTCATGAAATTCCTCTCCCTTTACCTAAACGGTTATCTAAGCAGTAATTTTCTCCTGCTTATGTAAACACCTTGGTGTACAACCGTGTCAGTAAGACCCTGTTGCATTTGTTGATGGCATTTCGGTAACCACCAATGGACGAGAACTGTGCCTATTGGTTTGCCTCGTTTAACGAGCAGGAATATGGTTCTCTTCGTCCCTAGCCCTTGGTACCAACGTTGTTGCCAACAAAACTGACAGGCTATCCTCTGACATACTTTCCTATCTTGACCGTGCAAATGTTAGCGCCTTCCTGCTTTTAACCCACATGGCGGGCCCATAACCCACAGTTCCAAAGGATCGAAACCTGACTCTCCTATACACCACCTGTTTCCAAAGTTATTCCTCGCGCGCGACCTCATATGTAATTCACGAGCCACCTTCCGAGATATCATCAATTCTGGTATCAATCTCAAAACTTATTCCCATTAATCTGGACCCCTTTTACACTTTGTTTCAGGCATCGAACGATTACCTACCCGCTTGAAACTTCTCATGGTACCTTCTTACTTTGCTCTCGATATTTTCTTAACTTTCAGTTCGAGAGTTACTTTCCTCCACCTTCCCCGATGTTAGCTACCAGATAGTCAACCTTGCATAGGTCCGTTCTCCCGGAATAACCACCCTTTATTCTTTCGTAAGTACGATGGAGTTCTTGAAGAAAGGAGGACGACTTCATCATGATGACCTGGAGCAGAGGAATGAAAGCATCAATGTATCGGATTGACCTCTTCGAGAAGAGCAACCAACACCGAGAAGATCCGTTAGAATTTCGTAACTAGACCTTTCCCCCTTCTCTACCTCTTAAATCTCGGGACACGATTTCTTGTAGTGGAGGAGAATTGTGACGCCCGGATAATTAAGCTAAAGTGAACGTTTGCTAATGATGCCACGTCACTACGATTACTGTTATTAATCTCGCGATGGTTCAAAACACGATTCAAATTTGGAGTTAAAATATAGGCAAACAACAAAAGTTTTCGAAAATTAAAACTAAAATGTTCGAGAGATGACATAGTGCATAAGTAATTATGGAGATGAAGCCACAATGTTATAAAAGGTTTAAATGCACTAAAGTATTTAAATCAGTAGGTAAAACAATTAAGTAAACGCCTTGCGTATTTTTGTAAAATACAAACTGTTCATTTAGTTGCCCAAAAGTTAATGGGGCAGTAGCAGAATTATTAGCACTAAATTTCACTACTAGGAAAAGGCATGCTAGTGGCGCACCGAATTTTCCTTCTAATGGCGCACTGCTGGTGCGCCACTGGCATCACACCATTAGAATTAAATTCTAATGGCGCACCACTGGTGCGCCATTAGTATCTGGTGTTCTAATGGCGCACCACGTAGTGCGCCATTAGTATAGCCTGCAGTGCGCCATTAGAGTGCATCCCAGGGGGCCATATGTACCCATGTGCTTTGGCATTCTAATGGCGCACCAGCAGCTAATGCGCCATTAGTGTGATGATCACAGTGCGCCATTAGTGTCTTGTGTGGTGCGCCATTAGTATGAATATTAGGTTTTATTTTTTTAGCTTTTCTGATTTTTGCACAGGTTACAAAATATATTATGGGACAGAATATAGACAGCAGCACACAGCACAATCAGATTCATCAAATACAATAGAAGATTAGTCTCCGAATACAATTCATCATATTAGTCTCCGAATTCAAAAGACCGAACAAAGATAAAACATTACAAGTCTCAAGACCGCGAGTATCGAGTTTGCCTTCACATTACAAGTCGATATCGATCATCTAAACTACCATCACATAGAAGAGAGATGTGGTCATCACGATGAGCATCATCGCGATCAAACTGGTCTTCATCCGGTTCCTCCAACGCTCCCTCCTCTCTCCCGCTAGATAGCGGGCGTATCTACATTCGGCCTCCGCCGTAGTGGTGTACCCTTTGTAACTGTTACCGCTGAAACGGTGAACCTGTCTCCGACACTCCTCCCAGTCATCGTAGACTCCGGGAACCTTACCCTTGTACACGACATACGACGGCATCTCTATGCACAAGCCAAAAAATAGACAATACATAAGCAATATGTAAGTATGCAACAAAAGGATCGGAAGAGAAAAGCAAGACATTAATAGCACGATTCATGGTCCTACTAATAAATAGCATCGATTACATCTAAGTTGAACAACTGTCCAAACTTACGAATTCATTAAAGTTTAATTACAACATGAGCCAATCAATGTTTCAGAACTACACATCACTACATTCGACTCGACTCATCGGACAGGAGCGTGGGTGAAGCCGCCGTCTGTCGTGATGGTCATGAAATCGCGGGCGTTGTCACCCTGCATTTGTAGCATTCCGTCTATCTCACTGTTGGACGGTTGATATCTGAGGAAGAACTGCCCCGAGGTATGAAGGACATCTTGATGGATGATGTTCGCAAACTCCGACTGGATGCGAAAGAATTCTTGTCTGAGGTCCGCGTCCTGGATTGCCGACAAGCTCGCGGCCCAATCTTTGAGATTATCTGGTAGCAGAAGGTGATGATGGTCCCTTACGATCGCCCGCATGTGATGGAGGGCATAGTAGGCATCCTTCTGACCGCCAGGCGGCTGCTTGACGCAGCAGAACTTCGTATTGTGTGAGAACATGTGCTTGTCGTACTTACGAACTGCCCTGGTGAAGGTGCCTCCAGATTTGGCGTAGCCGGGGAGAACATCATCAAGAACTTTCTTGAAATTTGTGTAGTCTATCTTGGAGTTACGGTTCGGGTCTAAATACGTGGCGATGGAATATTTCGGGCTTAAGAGGATGATTGTGCAATGTGTGTCACTGCACAGAACACGAAATGTTAGAAAAAAAAGAACGATCAAAATCTAAGAAATCATATGTTACGGGGCGGTTAAGGGATGACTTACTCGGGAAAGTAAGGCACAAGGAAGTTATCCTTATCTCCGTTTGCCAGAATGACGCCTTCAAGGTGTGAACTCGCAACTTGGCGGTCCCCAGCGCTGCTCAAGTGCTTGGCACGCATGTAGAAGGGGTCGACTATCACGATGTCCGGGGTCTTGTCTCTAATGATCCGCATCTGCATACTCAACGAAAACAGCCGAACGAAGGTGTAGTGCAGCGGATGAAGGTTAAACATAGCAAAGATGTCATCAAACCGTAGGACGATCGTACCCCCGATGTCGCCATCCACAAAGCCCTTGCCCTCTGGCACCTTGGCCATGAAAACCGGGTATGCCACATCCTTCTCTCTGAGACACCGCTTATCCAAAGAAAGAACACTGTCGTGCAGACTCCGCATAGCACCAGTTGCAGCACTGAGCATATTTGGCGGTAGCATCGCCCTACCCGCCACATGCACCCTCCTCGATATATCCTTAGGTGAAGGTGGCCCGTCCTGAGCACGGATCGAACTCGGTGCCGGCTGGCTCGCACCGGCGCCCTTGTTAGTCTTTCGTTTCCGTCCCTTCTTCTTGATCTCCTGTAATGGGACCGAGTTCTGCTCACAGACCGCCTTCCTGAGCATGTTGGGGCTGATAATATTTCGCACCTTAGCTATCTGAGGCTCGGTGAAGGTGGGAGCTGGAGGCATGTCCTGAGAACTGAACGCCAGACGACGCCTATTGCAATTGGATTTCTCTGCCGTACTAGCTAGATCGCGGTCGTCTTGGTTGGGTTCTTGAGAAAGAGGCCCGCAGAACTCGTCAGCGTACCCACGTTCGGCAAAGTACTTATCAACTTTGGTGAGTGTACCGTCGTCGTTGTCGTCGCCGTCCAGATCCTGTGCCATAGGGCTGTTCGGATCCTGTGCCATAGGGATGTCCGGCAGGTCCGCTAGCGTTGCGGCGTTGTTGCCATGGCTTGGCACCGGCACGACTGGCGGTCTTGTCTGTGGGGTGGTGTCCCCCGCCCCCAAATGAATCTGGCTCTTCGGCCAAAGCAGGGGCCAGTTTACGCAGGTGCTGAGGGTCATCTCATCTTCTTCGTCGGCCCCAGTGGGTCGAATCGGAGGTAACAGCTCGTCGCAGCCTGGCAGCACCCGAACCACTTCAACCCTATACATTGTGGGTGGCATCGGATTACCGTGGAACATGGGGTTTCCCGGTTGAACGATTCTGGCCTTGGCGACATCGACCAGCTCGGCGCCCACGAAGTGCAAAAGAGTGCAAGGAACGTCGGCGGTGCCCTGCGAAAACATGTACAGGGCGTCAGGGATGCCCAGTCAAAGGCAAGGAGATGAAGTCATCGGCCGAGAGGCTTAGTTACCGTGATGCTGTCGAGCTCGGCTAATGTCGAGGCACCGCCAACGGCGGGCGTGCAACTAACGGAGGGGGCGCTTGCTGGCGAGGTGCAGGCCGGCGTACACCTGGGTGCATTAAGCTCCAATGCCCGTGCCGGCGCCGGAGACACGAATACTGCCTCCGCCGGAGACACCAATGGCGCCGCCTGCGCACTGTGCGAGTTGCTGGCCGTGAAGCTGGGAACCGGGGGAGGCCCCTGTTGGCCGCCCGCAATCCACGTCGTCATCCCATGAATCAACGTAGGCACCATGGCGTTGAGCGTCGTTCCAAGTTGTTGTTGCACTTGCTCTTGGACAAGCTCCGGAATCCGCGCCACTTGTGCCTTGAGTTCTTCAACCTCGCGCGTCTGGCTTTCCGAGCTGGTCTTTTTCTCCTTCCGCACACCAGCGGTATAGTATGACCCCCATTTTGTGGACAAGCCTTTGCCGGCCACACGACCAGCTGACATCGGCTTAGTGAGCTTATCCTTGTTTTTCATTACATTCAACGCCCTATTTAAAGGGGTGACGAAAGGGGAGCTCTTAGACGACCCCGCGCTACTGCTTTCAGTGTCCTGCAAAAGGAACGTGAACCATTTAGAAATATTGGGGATTAATTAGAGTGCAACCATATGGAGCTAATTACGCGGGGGTGTATTCCTTACCAGAAGAAGCTCAAGCGCCTTGGTCTTCGGATCCGTGGTAAGCTCCTTTGTTATCGGGTCCTCCTTTTACCGGGCTCTGACATAGTTCCTGGTCTGCTTGTCACCGCTGTATTTCTTGAAGCGGGGTGGTAGGCCTTGCTCGGCACGCTCCGCGTCCTCCTTGTCCCATATAGGCTCCGCCACTCTGTAACCGCTGGGACCGAGTTTGTGTTCCCCTAAGTTCAACTCCCGCATTTCTTTCCCCCACTGACTTGATTCGGAGGTTGCACTGCTCTCGCACTTGATCTTGAACTCCTTGTACTCATCTTCGCTCATCAAAGGATATTTCGCCTTGATCTTCTCATAACTATCACCTTTATCAATCATTCTCTTCACCGCGCTTTTCCAAGTAGACAGGGCCGTGCTCATCTTCGTGAGGGCGGTACTGTTCACTTTATTCCCTGAGAGGCGTGTGTTTTCAAATTCGGCGGGGAACTTGCATCGTTCGTGCAGCTTCGTGAAGAGAAGGTTGCGCAAATTCCCTCGGTCCTTATGCCTAAGGTTCTCGGTGTTGATCGAGACGGTGATCCGGAGAATGCACCCGAGCTGAACCGAGTACCCCTTGACTATATGTTTGGGCTCCGTTGGATTCCCATCGGAGTCCACTTGAGTGAATTCCTCCTTGACGGTGCGGAGCGCATTCGGGCGCCGGTCCTTCCTTTGCTTCTTCGGTTGGCTGCCATATGTGTGTGCGCTGCCATTATCAGTGGTGGCATCCTCGGCGGCACCATCAGTGGTGTCATCCCCTACGCCACTAGGGGTTGTGTAATCAGGATCGGTGTCTTCCGCGGCGTCCTCATAGCGGTGAGGTTGTTCCTCCATCTCCTGGGACAGATCCCAGAATTGTTTGCCACCCGAACCGCCGGCCTCATCGTTGTGGGCCATGTTTCGCTCTAAATAGGAAAAAAGTTTGGTCAAAAACTTGGTTATTGTCAAGGAACAAGATCATGGTCTCATCATTTAGGGTTTGTCGACAGCGAGGCACCCTAAAAGCCTAAGCTTTCATCATTTAGGGTTTGTCGACACCGAGGCACCCTAAAAGCCTAAGCGTACATCATTTAGGTTCTCATCGACACCGAGGCACCCTAGGTTGGGCCTAATCACTTGGCACTAATCACTTGGCTCTATTGCCACCTATGTTGGGTTTATCATCTAGGCTTTATCGATGCTAAGGAGAATTCTAAGTTGGGCCTAATCACTTGGCTCTATTGCCACCTATGGTTTAATGCAGCAAGAATGGCAGGGCAGTTGATCCTACTTAACTAAGTACTAAGATACCCCGGCCCATGCATTAGTCGCAAGTACCCCATATGTCCTATTTTTAGCAAAGTCATGCTAAAATTCACGGAAAATTTCAGCATGACCTTTGCTGAAAATAGGACATATGGAGTACCCGAATTTGCCGGAACGAAAGTTAATCGACATTCCGGCAAACTCAAGGGCCTCTTGGGGTACCTGCAAAATCATCACGACACGATGGTCGGAGACAAAACCCAACAAACTAGCAAAGTTACTGACGTGTTCAACAACTCCACTGAAAATGAGAGCTGAAAGATGCAGGGAGCACAAACAGCTCAGAAAAATCAATCCATCAAGCATTTCAGGTTTTGCTAGAAATACCTTTAACATCAGTATCAGTATGATTATAGAGTCAACATCAGTATGATTTATAGAGTCAAATACCTTTAACGAGGGATACAAATAATTTTCATTTTCATATTTTAACAACTATAAATAAACCATCCAGTAAGTATAATCAAGGTAACCAACCATTCCCATAAAACAAGACAAGTTTTATTTAGTACTGCTAATATGGTTGGAGATTACTGAAAGTACCAGAATGTACTAATTACTAAATAGCCTAGTAGTGCAAAGAAGAAGAATAAGAATGGTAAGATCTGGGCATAATTCATGGACAGAAAATTAAGATATATGCAGGGCTGCAAACTTCAGTCCGCAATGGACAACTTTAGTCTTAACAATATTTTATCAGATATGTTCTTCAATAAGAATTTCTGGACGTGATGGATTAAAGTTGTATTTACAATCAAACTGCCTGTAGTGATGCAATTTCAGTATGTGTTGTTCAATTACTTGGCTTGGCATGTAGTACCTAACCAAGTTCCACATTTGTTTAGCCACTAAGTAAAAGTAGTCACAGAACAAATGGTAACAAGTTGCTAACACTGGCCCTTCTGAACAGATCTAGGGCATTCAAGAGTGAGGCATCAGTTACTGTATTCTTAGACAGTTTAGTTACTCTGCTCATATTTCCATGGACACTCCAGAAAATAACATGCTTAAAGGACGAATAAACAGAGGATCATCAAAAGACAAAACGACTGTCTTAAGAAACTACTTTTTGCTGAACAAAACAACATTTTACAATACATTAATGTAATAGTAGTACTATGAAACAGATCACGGGCACTGGAATATACAACAGCAGTGCATCACACAAGCAGACAATATTTTTCCTTGGGGGACAGCAGGGGGTAGTGATTGCTTACATCGAGGCAGAGGTCGCGGGGCAGCAGGGACAGGAATTTGGGCGGGAGCACCAAGCAATCCTACCACCGGAACAACGCAATCAGAAGTTCAGAGCCCATCGAATCCACAGGCTTCACCAAAATTTAAACTAAATGTACATACAAAGAGCCAGAGGAGAATCAGTGGCTTACTGCGAGTTCCTAGAGCAGGGGCAGGACGGGCTCCTCGTTGCGGTCGGCGCCGCCGCCGGTCGAGGAGGAGGCGAGGGGCTTGGAGGAGTCGAAGGAGACGGCGAGCGGGGGACCCGGGCACCTTCGCCGCCGTATGTGGGCGCGCGAGGGGCGGGAGTAGCCGGAGCACGAGGCGGCAGCGGCGGATGGATGGCGAGGTCGGTGAAGAGAACAGCAACGGCGCTGCCACGAGGCCGCGTGGGCTAGCGTTAGTCAGCCGCGGGGGCGGCGGGGGTGGAGTCCGGCGGGGGTCGGGGCGGCGGTGGTAGGGGGCGCGGGGGCAGCGGGGTTGGAGTCCGGCGGGGGTCGTGGCGGCGGCGTCGTGGGTTAGGGCAGCGCGTGGGTGGATCTAGCGAGGGAGAGAGGGACGAAGGGGATCTGGCGAGGGAGAGGGAGGAATTAGCTAGGGGGAAGCTTACTAATGGCGCACCCCGCGGCGGTGCGCCATTAGAAATCTTTTTTTAGATAGCAATGGCGCAGCCCCCGTCGGTGCGCCATTAGAAAAAAAAATTAGATAGCAATGGCGCACCACCAGGCCGGTGCGCCATTAGTATGTTTTATTATTATTATTATTTTCAAAAATGAATATGAATATGAAACAGTAATATTATTTTTATAAAAACAGTAATAATTGTTGTTTAACAACAATTGTAGTCTACACTTTTTTATTAATATTTTTTAGAAAATGAATATGAATATGAAACAGTAATAATTTTTTATAAAAACAGTAATAATTTTTTAAAAAATATCATCAAATTTCTTATTTGAAAATATCATCGGCGGCGACGGTGGAGCGGGGGAGGGTTCGGGGGGTGCTCATGGGCGGCGGTGGAGCGGGGGAGGGTGCGGGGGGTGCTCGTCGGCGGCGATGGAGCGGGGGAGGGTGCGGTGGGTCATCGGCAGCGGTGGAGCTAGCGGAGGAGGGTGCGGGTGGGATCGAGATCGAGATGGGGGGGATCGAGATCGAGATGGAGGGGGAATCGAGATCGAGATGGAGGGGGAATCGAGGTCGAGATGGAGGGGATCGAGATCAAGTGTCCTCATGAAGTCAAAAAGTGCCCATGAAATTTAAAAATATTCATGATATCAAAAAGTTCCCATGAAATACAATCGAGAAATGAAGACTATGATTTAAATACAATCGATCTAAGCTAGCTATCTGTTCACAATCTTCTTGCCCTTCTTTTTCGCAAATGGAGTTCTTCTGTGGAACGGACGTCCTTTAGGTAGGGTGGTCCTGCTTCTTCTTGTGGTGTGTGTTGCTACTTCATCGTCGTCGTCATGTTCGATCTTTGGGTCGCCGTACTTGTCGAAGTCTTGCTCATTGGCTACTCCATCCATTCCGATGATCTTCCTTTTGCCTCTCCTCACGACAACACGACTGGGCTTTGACAGGTCGGTAATGAAGAAGCATTGGTCCACTTGGGAAGCCAGTACCCATGGCTCATTTTTCGCGGTGACGTTTGCGCCCGCGGTCTTGGATTTGGCTTCGGGTATAACCATGGTGGTGAAATATCGGTCTTCTTTTAGGACGCTCTTGGCCCATCTGACATGGAACATCGGCACCTTCTCTCCAGCGTAGCTCAGCTCCCAGATCTCCTCGATCCTTCCGTAGTATCTGTCCTTGTCCTTACCGGTGTAGGATTCCATCGTTACCCTGAAGTTCTGGTAACCATCGCTCTTCATGTCCTTGTCCTCGGTGTAGAATGTGTAGCCGTTGATATAGTACGCCTCATAGGTCATTAGGTTGTGCTCGGCGCCCTGTGACAAGGCGAATATGAGTTGTTATTTCGCGGAAGAATCTTCATGTAAAGGGTACGACAGAAGCTTCTGCTTGAACCAACGCGTGAAACATGAGTTGTGTTCTTTGAGTATATCTCCGTCCGTCCTCTGTTGGCCTCGGTCATTGTACGTCTTCTCAATAAAGGTTTTGTGCTCTACCACCCAAGGATCGACCACGTCTATGTGTTGTAGCGCGACTAGGTTTGCTCTTTCAAAGTCGGCGAGTCGACCCTCGAAGTCGACATGCATTTCACGGCGACCCTCACGGTGACCCCATCCAGCGAGCCTGCCGAGGTGCCTGTTGACGGGAAGACCAACGGGGTTTTTGATGCCTAGATAATTCGTGCAGTAGGAGATGCACTCTTCGGTCAGAAAGCCCCTGGCTATACTTCCCTCTTGACGTGACATGTTGCGAACGTATCCTTTGATGACACCATTCACCCTTTCGAACGGCATCATGCTGTGCAGGAACGTCGGCCCGAGTTGGATGATATCCTCCACGATATGGACCAGCAGATGCACCATAACGTCGAAGAATGCGGGCGGGAAGTACATCTCAAGCTCGCATAGTATCACCACGATCTCTTCCTGTAGCCTTCTGAGTTGCCTCACGCCAATCGACTTCCGAGAGATGACGTCGAAAAAGTTGCATAGGCCAAATAGCATTTCACGGACGTGCGCGTCCATGATCCCACGGATTGCAACTGGAAGTATCTGCGTCATCAGCACGCGACAGTCGTGAGACTTCATCCCGCTGAACTTCTGCTTCGCTGGGTGTAGGTATCTGCTTATCTTCCCCGCGTAACCGTAAGGAAGTTTTACTCCTAGGAGGCAGGTGAAAAACTGCTCGATCTCCTCCTGACTTAGAGTGAAGCACTCGGGAGGGTAGTCATTTCCGGTCATCTTGGCCTTTTTGCCTTTGCGACGACTTTCTGTGTCCTGCTTTGCCTCATCATCATCATCATCATTAGCGTGAAGCTCCTGCCTGATGCCCATTGATTTCAAGTGTGCCCTTGCTTTCGTCCCATCTTTGGTCCTCTCTGGCATGTTGAGCAGGGTACCAAGCAGACTCTCGCACACGTTCTTCGTGATATGCATGACATCAAGGCTGTGAGGCACACGGTGGATCTTCCAGTACGGCAAGTCCCAGAAAACAGACCTCGTTTTCCATACCTTCAGCAGCGGCTCTGGCGCCTTTAGCTTCTTTACCCGGCTCTGACGCCTTTTGCTTCTTTCCCAGCTGTGGGCAGTCTTTCCAATTTTTCAACAGCTCGTCTATTTCTTCGCCGCTCCTCGTACACGGGCGTTTTCGGGGTTCGGTTTCACCATCGAACAGATCCTTGCATTTCCTCCATGGGTCATCGTCGCGAAGCCACCTTCGATGTCCCATGAACACGATTTTTGAAGACCCGGGATCTCTATCTAGCTGGCGATACGTTGTGTCATCCATGCACCTTACGCATCCAGAAAATCCGTGGACTACCTGCCCCGCGAGATATCCGTAACCGAGATAGTCGTGCACCGTCATGAGCAGTGCGGCTCTCATTGGGAAATATTCTTTCTCTGCGGCGTCCCACGTATTGGCTGGCGTTTTCCACAGCGTGTCTAGCTCCTCCTTCAGCAGCCCCAGATACAGATTGATGTCGTTCCCTGGTTGTTTCGGCCCTTCAATTAGCATACTCATGTGAATGTACTTCCTCTTCATGCACAACCAGGGGGGAAGGTTGTACATCCACACAAACACAGGCCAGGTGCTATGTGTGCTTCTCTGGCTGCCAAATGGATTGACTCCATCGGTGCTCGTGCCCAGCACGATGTTCCTTGGATCCTTCCCAAATTATAGGTATTCGAAGTTCAACGCTTGCCACTGGCTTGCATCCTTAGGGTGACTCAGCATCTTGTCTTTTTTATTTATCTCCGGATCATTTCCGTCATCTTCCCGCTTCTTCTCCTCCCTATCCGCGTGCCAACACAGGAGCTTTGCTACCTTAGGGTCCGCGAAATACCGCTGCAGACGAGGAGTGATGGGAAAGTACCACACCGATTTTCGTGGAGCTTTCTTCCTCTTCTTGTATCGAGTGACGCTGCACACCGGACATATGGTAGACTCCGCGTGCTCGTCCCGATAAATGATACAATTGTTCATGCACACATGGTATTTCACGTGCGGTAAATCCAGAGGACACACGATTTTCTTCGCCTCCTCGAAACTGGTCGGGCACTTGTTCCCCTTGGGAAGACGTTCGTGCCAGAATGACATGTTCTCGTCGAAGCATGCGTCGGTCATTTTGTGTTTTACCTTCATCTCCAGAGCCATGAGCGTTACTTTCAGGCGGGTATCCTCGGGCCTGCATCCTTCATACAATGGAGTAACCGCGTCTATCTCCAGTTGATCCAGCTTGGCTTTCTCTCGGGCGGCAGCTCTTGCGTTATCCGTCTGCTTGAGAAGCAGCTCTTGAATATGAGGGTCCTGCACCCAGCCTCCATCGTCGTCTGCTCCGGCATCTTCATCTTCATGATCATGCCCTTCGTCTTGATCTTCCCCATCATCATGTACGACATCTTCTACATGATGACTGTGTACATCATCGCCGTCGTGATCATGTCCTGGAGATTCTTCGTCTTCTCGCCCGCCCTCGCCGCGGTGGTACTTGTCTTGTTGCCCTTCCTCATTTCTTGCCCGGCCCCCATGGACGACTTCATAGTCATCTTCATCACCTTGCCACCGATAGCCATCCATGAAACCACGCAATAGCAGGTGGTCCCGCACCTGCCCGGAATCCGGGTCCGCAATAAGGCTCTTCAGCTTGCATCTTCGACAAGGACATCTTATCTCCGTCTCGTTCTTTTGAAGCATCTCGGCCTTCGCGGAGCTCAAAAACCTATTCACGATGCCTTCAGTCATCGTGCGGACCATGGTCGCCTGCAGGGTAGAGGAAAACGATATTTTAGAACCAAGAAAAAATTTGGCATGACCTCCCCTAAGAATAGGACCAAAAAGAATGCATAGTGCCAAAATTCTCGCCGAAACGGAAATGAATCAAAACATTCCGGCAAAATATTGGCAACTATCGCATTTCAAATACCGGTACCTTCAAACACAAACATATATGCAACACCACAAACACATGCAACACTACAAACATACATAGATCTAGCTAGGCCACAAAAAGTGCATGTGCACGTTGTTGGAGCGAGCTAGGGAGAAAAAAAGTAGATCTACATCATGAAGATAGCTTTCCCCTTACTTACCTATCAAAAAAAGGTAATTTCACCACTTAATTTTGATGAATCTATGGTGGAAATGAGGTGAGGAGGAGGAGATGGCCGAAAGCTTGGAGAAGGAGGTGGAGGGAATGAAGTGGGGAAAGTGAGTGGGTAGGTGTGGGGTGTAACACCCCGGATGTAACTTGCCATATTTGTAACTCCAACTCTTGCCATTTTCGGCAATGTGATATGATATTCCCTCCGTGGTTGGGTTTTCCTTCTTTTTGCTTTTTGTCCTTGTCATGCATTTCTTCTCATGTCATCATGTGCATCGCATTCGCATACGTGTTCGTCTTATGCATCCGAGCATTTTCCCCGTTGTCCGTTTTGCAATCCGGCACTCCCATGTCCCCCGCCCCCCCCCTTTTACCTCTTTTCGTGTGCGGGTATTAAACATTCTCGGAATGGACCGAGGTTTGTCAAGCGGCCTTGGTATATCACCGGTAGACCGCCTGTCAAGTTTCGGGTCATTTGGAGGTCGTTTGATACTCCAACGGTTAACCGGTTAACCGCAAAGGCCTCTTCTGTGTGCAGCCCAACACCCCTCCAAAGTGGCCAAAAACCCACTTAAAAACCCCTCCATCATCTCGGTCGTTAGATCATGATTGCGTGGCCGCAAACCGTGCTCAATTTGGAGCCTCCTAGCTCCCTCTACCTATATATATGCCCTCTCCTCTGAAATCGCGGATGAAACCCTAGCCCCACTCCCCTCGCGCCGCCGGACGTTTCTTCCCCCGCCGCCGGACATGTCCAGCCACCACCTCACCCCATCCAATCAAAAATCGCCACGTCGGCGCCGCCGTCCCCTCGACCAATCCTGCAGCGCCACCTCACTCCGCGACCGCGCCCTCTCTCTCCTCCCCGCCGCCGCTGCCCGGCGAGCCCGGATCGGGCCTGCCCGGCCCACCGCCGCCGCCGCGCCCCGCGCGTCCCCGCCGCCCGGCCCGCGCATCGCCGCCTCCCGCCGGCGCCGCCCCGCACCGCACCGGCGTCGCCCGCCGCCGCCTCGCGCCCGCTTCGCCCGCGCGCCCGCGCCTCCTCCCTCCGCGCCCGAGCGCTCCGCCGCCTCCGCCTCCGTCCGCCGCCGTAGCTGCGCTGCCGCGCCGCCACTCCGCCGGCCATGCCCCGCCGCCTGCGCTACCTCGCCGCCACGCGCCTTGCTCGCCGCGCCGCCACGCTCCTCCGTGCACGCCGCGCCGCCTCCTCCGCATCCCGCGCCCCTCGCCGGCCTCCCTCTCGCCGGAATCTCGCCGGAGGCCGCCGCCTCGCCGGATTCAGGGAAGGTGGATGAGATCCACCAAACCCGCGAACCAAACGGCCTCCGCGCGCCCTGGATCCCTCCGTCCCGGTTCGACCTCGTCCCGTTTCACGAGGGTATATTTCTTCTAAGTCCTGAGATTTGCACATTCTGATGTTATGTTTGACATGCCATATCTCCGCATCCGTAGCTCCGTTCCATGCATACAATATGTCGAAATGTTCATTTTGAGATGCTCTACATTTCGTCCAATTGTGCCATGTTCATTTGTGGTGATCTTGATGCCCTAATCATCGTTGCAAAACTGATACATGATGTTGTCTGTTGTCTGTTATCAGAACATGTTCATTTGACATTTTTGTCTTGATTGATGTGTACATCCTATGATCTGGATCTCTACATGTGTTTTGAACTATGCCATGCCATCTTTACAGGGGTGTATGCCATGTATTTTTGTGATCTTTGTGGTGACTAGCACAAGCATGCAAACTAGGCATCTTAATGTTGCTGATATCAGAGACTTAGTGATTTCACTGTCTTTGTCTGCTGTTATTTTTATGCCATGTATTCATGTTGCTGCAGTGAGATCCATGCCTCTTTTGAGTATGTTCAGTAAGGAATTTTTGTTCACATGGTTATGCTCTATACATCCATGCTCCTGGTTGTATTTATAGAGTGCTCTAGCATGTCCTAATCTTCCTCTACTTTTGCTATAAAATGTTCCTGGCAGATTGTTTACGTGTTATTCAATTTTGCCAAGGTTGTTGTAGTTGACCCGTGCATGCCATGTTGTTGTTCTTGCCATGTATAGCTTCTATAGCATGGCTAGTTTCTTGGTGTATACTTAGTTGGTCATGCAATGCCTCGTAGTGAGTGCATCGAGCTCGTAAACATGCCTACTTGTTATTTGTTTTTCCATGCTCCAGTTTTTCACCAAGTCTGAATCTGTAACGCAACTTGCTATGTTTACATGGGTGCCATAATATTTTCTGATCCCTTTTGGCTTATGGTCAGTAAGGGACTTTTGTTAAATGCTTTGAGTAGATTCACTCCATGCTCTAGTTTGACATGATAGCTTGCTGTACCATGTTGCTTGATAGCTCTAAACATTGCAACCTGATGTTATTTCAGCCATGTCCTGAAATTCTGCTAAGTCTATGAACCTGATATTATTTGCAATCTTGCCATGTCCTTTTGAGCATGTTCTAGTAGTTCCTGGAGATAGCTCAGTGTTCATGTTTTGTCATGCTTTACCTGTACATAATTCCATGCCTCTTGTTATCATGTTATGGTCCTGTAGCTTCATGTTATCATGTTGCATCCTTGTTTTGGGATGTGTGCTTGATGTTTGAATGCTCTTTGCATCAATGCCATGCTTAACTTGTTTTGCTCATATCTTCTAGGCCGTAGCTCTGAATCTATTGAACTTTATATGTAACTTGACTAGAATTTCGTGTAGATCATCGTGGTGCATCTTAACTTGCTGTTTAACAACTTGAACATAAGGTTTATTCATATCTGGACCAATTTCGAAATTTGCATATGAGGACTTACCGAAATTGTTATATGTTGTTTCCGGCCTCATTTAAACTTGCTTTGATGTGTTGATCTTGTATGCATCTCTTGCCATGAGTAGCTTCATGTAGCTTTGTCATGCATCATAATTGGTTGATCATCATGCCTTGTTCATGTGTGGTGTGTTTTACTATGTTGTGTGCTTCTACTCGATAGTTCCCGTTTCGTTGCGATCGTGAGGATTCGTTCGTCTACGCTTGGTTCGTCTTCGCGGCTCCATCTTCTTCATGGACTCGTTCTTCTTCCTAGCGGGATTTCAGGCAAGATGACCGTCACCTTGGATCTCATTACTATCATTGCTATGCTAGTTGCCTCGTTCTATCGCTATGCTGCGTTACCTACCACTTGCTGCTCCAGCCTCCCAAATTGCCATGAACCTCTGACCTTTGTTACCCTTCCTAGCAAACCGTTATTTGGCTATGTTACCGCTTTTGCTCAACCCCTCTTATAGCGTTGCTAGTTGCAGGTGAAGATGAAGATTGCTCCATGTTGGATTATGTTTATGTTTATGTTGGGATATCACAATATCTCTTATATTATTAATGCATCTATATACTTGGTAAAGGGTGGAAGGCTCGGCCTTATGCCTGGTGTTTTGTTCCACTCTTGCCGCCCTAGTTTCCGTCATACCGGTGTTATGTTCCCGGATTTTGCGTCCCTAACGCGGTTGGGTGATTTATGGGACCCCCTTGACAGTTCGCTTTGAATAAGACTCCTCCAGCAAGGCCCAACCTTGGTTTTACCATTTGCCTCACCACCACCTACTTTTCCCTTGTGAGTAATTAACCCAAGGGTCATCTTTATTTAGCCCACCCCCCGGGCCAATGCTTGTCTAAGTGTTGTCCCGAAACGGGTAGACTGCGGGGCCACCTTGGGGAAACTTGAGGATTGGTTTTACTCGTAGGATGTCTCATCCGGTGTTGCCCTGAGAACGAGATATGTGCAGCTCCTATCGGGATGTCGGCGCATCGGGCGGCTTTGCTGGTCTTGTTTTACCATTGTCGAAATGTCTTGTAGTCCGGGATTCCGAGACTGATCGGGTCTTCCCGGTAGAAGGAATATCCTTCGTTGACCGTGAGAGCTTATAATGGGCTAAGTTAGGACACCCCTGCAGGGTATTATCTTTCGAAAGCCGTGCCCGCGGTTATGAGGCAGATGGGAATTTGTTAATGTCCGGTTGTAGAAAACCCGAAGTTGACCTTAATTAAAACACATCAACCGCGTGTGTAACCGTGATGGTCTCTTCTCGGCGGAGTCCGGGAAGTGAACACGGTGTTGGAGTTATGTTTGACGTAGGTTGTTCTAGGATCACTTCTTGATCACTTCTAGCTTCACGACCGTGCTTGGCTTCTCTTCTCGCTCTCTTTTGTGTTGTTAGCCACCATATATGCTAGTCGCTTGTTGCAGCTCCACCTCACAACCCTATCCTACCTTTAAGCTTAAATAGTCTTGATCTCGCGGGTGTGAGATTGCTGAGTCCCCGTGACTCACAGATTCTACCAAAACAGTTGCAGGTGCCAACGATGCCAGTGCAGATGACGCATCCGAGCTCAAGTGGGAGTTCGACGAGGAACATGGTCGTTACTATGTGTCTTTTCCTGATGATCAGTAGTGGAGCCCAGTTGGGACGACCGGGGATCTGTGTAGCATTTGGGGTAGTCTTCTTTCATTTTGGTTCCGTAGTCGGACCTTGAGTGTAATCTGGATGATGAATGTTTATTTATGTATTGTGTGAAGTGGCGACTGTAAGCCAACTATGTATCTCTTTCCCTTATGTATTACATGGGTTGTGTGAAGATTACCTCACTTGCGACATTGCTTTCAATGCGGTTATGCCTCTAAGTCGTGCCTCGACACGTGGGAGATATAGCCGCATCGAAGGGCGTTACATGGGGCTGTCCAAAATATCTTGTTGGGGTCCCAGGTTACTAATGGCGCACCAACAGAAAATGCGCCATTAGTAACCCTGGTTACTAATGGCACACCTGCAGGTCGTGCGCCATTAGTAGTTTTGCAAAAAAGTAAAAAAATATATATATATATATATATAATAATGGCGCACCGTGTAATAGTGTGCCATTACTAGTTTAAACTAGTAATGGCGCACTGTGAAACGATGCGCCATTAGTAGTTTTGCAAAAAAAAAAAAATTACAGTAATGGCGCACTGTCTTCTTGGTGCGCCATTACTAGTTAGAACTAGTAATGGCGCACTTCGACCTGATGCGCCATTAGTATGTATGGAAAAATGGAAAAAAAATAATACTAGTGGCGCACCCTGTTTCTGGTGCGCCATTAGTGTCTTCCACACTAATGGCGCATCACCAACCGGTGCGCCATTAGTATATAGTAGTGGCGCACTGCTTCCATGGTGCGCCATTAGTATCAATCCTATCTATAGCCCTTTTCCTAGTAGTGTTTTGAACTATTTTTATACTTTATAAAACTAAAACAAGTTAAAACAAAAAGGAAACAATTAAACAAGAGCTATGAAGAAAATAAGAAAAGGTTAGTAAATAAATAAAACTAGAGAAACCCCCTGGCCCAAGGCCCAGCCGACCGGCCCGCCATCGCCGGCCTACTTAACCCACCCCAAACCCTAAACTAGTCGATCCCCTCCCCACTCACCCTCGTTTCCTCCCCCTCTGGATCTGGAACGCGGAACAAGCCCCGACCCCTTCGACGCCGTTGCCTCGTCCTCATCGTCACCTCGTGGCCCCCATCGCCGGAATCCGCACTGCCCCAAGCTCTAGCGCCTCCTCGTCTCCTCCCCAAGCCCGCTGCCATTCCCCCTGCACCGTCAGTGAGTGCCTTCCCTTCTCCCCCGCTCTACTGCACATCGTCGTCCCATCCCGAGCTCGCACTCTGCCGCGGCCTCGGCCTCCGACCGTCCCCGCCCGCATACGCGGCGCTGCCAGCATCCACGCCTCCGGCCCGTGCTCACCCCATCCCATGCCCCGCGCTCGTCGCGTCCAGGCCGCGCTCGGCCACCGCACGCATGTGCACCGCCCCGTCGTCGCCATCGCCCGCGCGCGCCCTGGCCGCGCGCCCGTGTCGGCTAAGCCCCGCGCCCACGTCGGCCAAGCCCCACCTTGCCCCTCGTCATGCTCAACCCCACAGTCGTCGCCCGCGTGCCGCGCTCGCCGCCCGCCAAGCTACCGCGGCCACCTCACCTTGCGGAGGCCGCCTTCACCACTGCCACGCTCGCTCGCGCACCTCCGCCTCCGCCGCCCGTGCCAGCGCCAGGCTGCGCCCACCCCGCGGCCGCTCTCCCCGCCGCTCCCCGCACACCGTCGCTGCCCTCGCCGGCCATGCGCGCCCTCGCCCCTACCGCTCCCCGCCGTCCAGCCGCTGCCCCATGGCTACGCCCGGGTTCGGGCGCCCCCAGGGCTCCTTTCGCGCGCACCCGAATGCCCGTGCCCGTTAAGGCCCATAGGGCCTATGACAGTGGGGCCCCACCCCCCTAGAGCGATTTTATAAAAAAAAGAGGATTAAAAAATAAATAAATAAAAATAAATTTAATTAATTAATTAATTAATTAACTTAATTAATCCTGTTTAGTCAACCTAATTAACTATTGTTAATTAATTAAACAATAATTAGATTAGTTAAACCCCTAATTAGATTAAACAGTCTATGACAGCTGGGACCCACACGTTAGTTTGACCAGTCAACACCTCTGTTGACTGCTGACGTCATGCTGACATCAGCATGCACTGTCCTGGATAATGTTGAATTAAAATAATTAAATAAATCCTAAAAATGATTTAAATCTTTTAAAATTAATATAAAATAAACCGTAGCTCACATGAAAATACTTTCTACATGAAAGCTGCTCAGAACGACGAGACGAATCCGGATACACAGCCCGGTCGTCCGCCACTCACCTCTAGCATATCGAACACACAACTTTCCCCCTCCGGTTCATTTGTCCGAAAACGCGAAACACCTGGGATACTTTCTCAGATGTTTCCCTCCTTCGCTTGTATCACCTACTACCGCGTTAGGGCACACCTAGCACCGTTCATTGTCATGTCATGCATCGTCATGCATATGTTTGCTTTATATTTATTGTTTCTTCCCCCTCTTCTCTCGCTAGATACCGAGACCGACGCCGCTGGTACCCAGTACGACTACGCTGTTGACGACCTCTCCTTCTCGGCCGAGCTTCCAGGCAAGCCCTTCCCCTTGATCACCAGATATCATCTATTCCTTCTCTATACTGTTTGTATTAGAGTAGCGCGGCATGGTACTGCTTTCGGTTAATCCTATTCTGCTGCATAGCCTGTCATTGTTGCTACAGTTGTTACCCTTACCTCATATCCTAATGCTTAGTATAGGATGCTAGTGTTCCATCAGTGGCCCTGCACTCTTGTCCGCCTGCCATGCTATATTACTAGGCCGTGATACTTCGGTAGGTGATCACGGGCATATGCTATATACTTTATACTGTTGCATTACTTATGATACTGTTCAGAGATGGGGGCTGAAGGGGCAGGTGGCTCCATCCCGGTAGAGGTGGGCCCAGGTTCCCGACGGCCCCCGACTATTACTTGTGGCGGAGCGACAGGGCAGGTTGAGACCACCTAGGAGAGAGGTGGGCCTGGCCCAAGTCGGCGTCCGCGGTTACTTTAAAATAACACGCTTAACGAGATCTTGGTATTTGATCTGAGTCTGGGCACTGGCCTATACGCACTAACCAACTACGCGGGAACAGTTATGGGCACTCAACGCCGTGGTATCAGCCGAAGCCTTCTTGACGTCAGCGACTGAGCGGCGTGGGCAGGATTGGAACGTAAGCCTGCTCTTGTATTAAGGGGGCTAGTTCTGCTTCCGACCGCCCTCGCAACGTGTAGGTGTGCAATGGGCGATGGGCCTAGACCCCTGCGCCATAGGATTTAGACCAGCGTGCTGACGTCTCTGTTGTGCATAGGTAGGGCTGCGACGTGTTGATCTTCCGAGGTCGGGCATGACCCAGGAAAGTGTGTCCGGCCAAATGGGATCGAGCGCGTTGGGTAATGTGGTGCACCCCTGCAGGGAAGTTTATCTATTCGAATAGTCGTGTCCCTTGGTAAAAGGACGACCCGGAGTTGTACCTTGACCTTATGACAACTAGAACCGGATACTTAATAAAGCACACCCTTCCAAGTGCCAGATATAACCCGGTGATCGCTCTCACACAGGGCGACGAGGGGAGGATCGCCGGGTAGGATTATGCTATACGATGCTACTTGGTGAACTTACCATCTACTATCTTCTACATGCTGCAAGATGGAGGCTACCAGAAGCGTAGTCTTTGACAGGATTAGCTATCCCCCTCTTATTCTGACATTCTGCAGTTGAGTCCACTAATATGGCCCCTTTACACATATACCCAAGCATATGTAGTGTAGATCCTTGCTTGCGAGTACTTTGGATGAGTACTCACGGTTGCTTTGCTCCCCCCCTTTTCCCCCTTTTCCTTCCTTCCTGGTTGTCGCAACCAGATGCTGGAGCCCAGGAGCCAGACGCCACCGTCGACGACGACTCCTACTGCACTGGAGGTGCCTACTACTACGTGCAGGCCGCTGATGACGACCAGGAGTAGTTTAGGAGGATCCCAGGCAGGAGGCATGCGCCTCTTTCGATCTGTATCTCAGTTTGTGCTAGCCATCTTATGGCAAACTTGTTTAACTTATGTCTGTACTCAGATATTGTTGCTTCCGCTGACTCGTCTATGATTGAGCACTTGTATTCGAGCCCTCGAGGCCCCTGGCTTGTATTATGATGCTTGTATGACTTATTTATGTTTTTAGAGTTGTGTTGTGATATCCTCCCGTGAGTCCTTGATCTTGATCATACATGTTTGCGTGCATGATTAGTGTATGATTGAATCGGGGACGTCACACGTAGCCAGTGTCGCCGCCCACGTACCTCCGAGGGGGTAGTAATAGTGAGCACGCACCCGCACATCAGCCTCGTGTTAGTGTTAGCGTCAGCGGCATCGCCCCTGACACACAGTATAGATATGGGGCGGCGGCTTGCGCGGGCCTGTCTGGTGCCCACGATTAAGAGGAAGACGCTGTCGTCCTTCTCCGAGACTAGCAAGCGACGGTGATCCTCCAGCGACTCGGGCACGGTGAACGGGTAGCACATCCTCGTACTTGATGTTCTCCGCCAAGGGCCAGTAGTGATCGCCGCACGCCTGCATGAGGTGGTGCACGATGTCCACCGACGAGCCCCAAAACGGTATCGGGCACTCATAGCAGTAGATGAAGGGCTCCTTGGAGGCATCAACCAGGCCGTCCATGAAATGGGAGTGGCTGTAGGGGACGTTCCGCCAGTTGAATATATGAGAAAGTTACTACGAGATTTAGTCCGAATAAGCACAAAATAAATCATGACGGCTATAACAGAGATTAAACTAATCATGTGGACTAGCATAGTAGATGAACAGATCGAATCTAGGACACAGACTAGAAAAATGAATTCTACCACGATTTCGAACAGGAAGGACAGAAACACATACGATGCAACGGGAGCAGCACCGTTGGCATTGAGGTTGTCGCCCATGTCATTGAGGAAGAGGTTGCTGGGGTTGGGGGAAAAGTCATCATCGATGAAATCGTCGCTGCCAGCAGTCGCGAGAGTGCGCTCCCCAAATTTCAATAGCGCCCACCGAATGGAGCGCAGGAGTAGCCCACGAAGCAGTAGATGGTGCTCCGCCCTAGTTTCTATTCTTATCTCTATCTCTACTACTCTTTTTTATAATATACTAGTTGTAGCTGTCAAATCGAATAGTATGGCACCGTCCGCTGCACGCCCGGCTGAACACGCCTCCTTGCCTCTATCAAACCCCTTCATGAAACCCGCATGCAAACCGAGAAACCTACTCCGGCCCGCGAGAGGAAATTTGCTGGTTGCCGTTGGAGAATAATAGAGTCACGTCAAATCCATTTGAGTTAATTGCGTGTATGATTCTCCCTCTATAAAAAGTTAATTGCATCCTTAATCTTGTATTCTAAGTACTCTGTGGGTTCCACTGTCAGTAAAGTGTACATGACTTGCAGGCTGGCTACAGATTCGTATAGAAAGTTAAAAAGAAACAAATCCATCCTTAATCTTGTATTCTAAGTACTATGTGGGTTCCACTACCAATACAGTAGCGGAAGAAGTATATATAAAAAAATAAAAATCTAAAGTTTAGGACAGAATTTGAACTCAGGCCTTCGCGCTGCGAGCATCCGGCCCGTACCAGTACACTAGGTGTTGGTTCCGGAGAATGCAAGCGATAAACCTCTATAACAATGAGCCCGTCCATTGCAACAGATCCAAAGTAGAATAATGCATATTCACAAATTTGAAAGAAAACAGTTTACTTTTGATATACATATCACTAAAAATATCTTATGTTTCACTCCAAATATATTCTTTGGGCTGTTTTGATGAAGTAAGGGAGGAATGTGGTTGGTTGCAAGATACTAAGGGGTTTTGTGTAAACTGGAGCAGAGAAGTGGGAATTGTTGCAAAAGGCCACAACTTACATCATAGCCATTAAGATGCAGATCTAATGGTTAGAAATGGCAGATGGCAGACACACCATCATCACCAACTGAGTCTTTTATAGGAGTAGGAGTAGACAAAAAACCGAGTTGGTGATGATGGTGTGCCTGCCATCTTATAATATAGACTGTCCGATCTATATCTGACGGATAGAAAGAAAACTATGACAATTTTACAAAAGATACACGCACCTCTCTCCACATTTAGAGACAAGGCCTTGCCTCATTCATCCTTATATCCCACAACCTCATTGCTAAGCAATTACAAAAGGAAGTCTCTGGAACAATCTGGCATAGTGGCCGCTGCCGGCGCTGTCCATCCCCATGCCTCCACCCAGTACGACCACCAGTCACCACCACGCCCCACTCCTCCTCACCTCTATCATCTTTCTCGAGATATCATTTTTTCGATGAAATTGTTGACATACCATTTTTCCATAAAATTCTCAAGATATCATTAGTTTCTACACATGGGATTACTCCTGCATGGGTCAATCACAATAGGTGTTTTGTAAAAAATGCATCTTGATGTTCCATGCAATGCACGGGCATCTTGCTATTATTATTTTTTTGCATATCATTCCAAACACCACGTAGACACGGTCTTTGACCATTTTACAACTATCTTAGTATCATTGTTAGTGGTCAGCCGGTGCAAGTCATAACCCCGGGTGTTTTAACCTTTTTTAGTAATGATATCTGGCGATTGTTTGCCATGAGCTCAATCCTGGCGAATCCCACGTAACCGTCAGATTTCCATCCGATGGTGGCCTATTTTTAAGCCATAGTATTTGACAAAACCACCACCCTTACCTACATACTGTAACTACCTCGCAGGCATTTGCAACTGCCATGTCTCCCAGCGAACGTTTGCTGGGGATTGGAGTTAGCACCGATGGCGGTTTGTAGTCGTTCCACGCTCGGGCATTGAACGTTGTAACTATTTTTAGATTAGAATATACTGCTCCTCCAGTCCTACTCCACTACTACTCTACTCAAGCAAGTTAGGGCATCGTAGTAGGTACTGTAAGGAGTACCAGTATTGTGATCACTCTAGCAAGTTGTCTGGCATCGATATGACCCTATGCTGCTGGTATGTGTCTCGTAAGTCAAGCGGCATGATGTAGTCATCATCACCTGTCCACTTCCCGCAGCACATATTCGCTTCTCCATCTTTGTCCGCACATAATCTCATCCAATATTCCATCCCCGCTAAGGCGCCTCCCCCCTCGTCCGAAACCCAAGAACTAACAATGGTAGAACCGAGCAGCATCCGCCGAAAGAGTGGCTGGAATTCGCTCCACACAGAGGTAATCAAGCTCATTGTTTCGCGTGTGGACAATCTCAGTACCATGCCGCTCGCCTCGTGCTCGTCGGTGCTGTACAGTTTACTCAAAGCCCTCAGGTCGGAGCTTTTTAAGCCATCTCCTTGCTTGTTGATGACGCCTGGTCTTCAGAAACGGCCTGTCATGCAGCATAACGATCGTAGGGTGGCGAGCATGAACCCCCTTGACTGCGATACGATACCCGTCACCATCAACTACATTAACGGTATGTACTGGGTCGGCATGAACATGTCTTGGATGGTGCTCATCAACGGTCGCGGCAGCTAGATGCTCGTGGAGGTCTACACCTAGCGATTGATCCCCCTTCCTTCGACTAACACTTCACTGCTGTGGCACCGCGACCCAGAATACTCAGAATCTTACAGTAGCCAACATGATACCAAGTTTGATTTGCTCAAGGTTGTAATCTGCCAAGTGCCCACCAGATCTGTGAATTATAAAGACTTCAGGCTAATTGCGTTCTTCAACCGCGGTCTCGCCTATCTGACAGGTCACTGCGGTATGTGGATAAATCTGTAGGTCCATCACAGGATCATACATCCTCCATTGTTCTCTAATGCTATTGAACACAAGGGCTTCATTTACGCTGTAAACTCCTATGGCTGGACGTATTGCTGGCCTACTCCAGTCATCGCTACAAACGGCTGTTACAGCAGTATGTTACTTTCCTATGTATCATGATGGCTTGCTTATATTACTGTCAACATTTACTAAAAAAATATTCATGCTCATAACATGTTGTTCTTAAGATTGACTAAATTAGGAGCCCTTTTTTATTTGACTCCAACTTGATATGATGTTGTAGGCCGCCTGGTGTCCCTACCTTTCCTAATCCCACAACCTTTCAAAGAAAAGCGGCATGGCAGTTGCAGGTGGTTCCTGGATCGATCAGACGATGGTTAACGGTTGATGATCGTTCGCACATATCGGACGTGTTGTTTCGCGGAATACAATCACAGTCATTGCAAGGTCTTTGAGCAGGATCCCAGCTTCTCTGGGCCTTTAGGAATTTTTGACTAGAGGCTGGTAAGTAGCCTTGGTACATGCTCTCTGTTTCTCGGACTGAATTATCTGATTAACCAGGAGATAACCGAAGGCAAGGATCATGATAGCAGCGCGGTTTCATTCATCAGGCAAAACTGTGTGTACACAGCGTACCATGCGTCTCTGCATGCACCATACCCTGATATGTGCCGCCACGCTCTGTAGGACAAAGTAGGAGAGAGGGTCGCAAGTATTAGACTTCGACTTGCTGGCTAGAGTTTCCCCTGTCAGGCACCCATCTGGTTCAAGCCGTCAGCCAATCTCCACAGCTTAATAAATAGTAATGTCTAACTGAGCCAGTTAGTTAGATGCGTACACTTGGTACATGCTCCTGGTCCCCTAAACATAAATAAGTAAATAAATAAATAAATAAATAAATAAATAAAGCTAAATGCTCATGCACAAGTTCTTGAAATTCACAATTTAACAGGAGGATGTTATTTCCTATGATAGTGTTGTTACATTCAGTTGATATTATTCTTAGGCAAAGATAGCGACCAGCCTTCTTTCTCCCACCATTTTCTTCCTACAGCCAGCGGACCCAAGCAAATTGTAGTCAACATCGTAAATAGTTCATGTCCATTTTTATTTTTCAATAAGAATGTTCAACCCAGCCCAGCACATTTGTGACAGCACTTTATCCTCCACCTTGGTGCGCTCGCCGCGGCGCCGCCGTCCGGCCCTGTCAACATAGTGAATCAGGAGAGGACTGTAGTTGTGAGTATCACAGTGCGGACCCACCAGGTCCATTCCTGAACACAAGCAAGTGCCTCTTTTACTACTGAGATGCACCCCTCGTTTTTTACTCTAATCCACCCTACTGATATCTGGGACCCACATCCTTTTCAACATATAATCAATTAACGACAGAATTGCACAACTTTTTTTGAGTAGTAATTCGGAGGAGCAGGCTATAAACTGGGTTGTGCGGTCTCTGTGGCCCGTTTAACAACATGACCAACCCAAAAGTATTTTCTTTGGGAAAATAGGTAGCCCAGTATTTCTTTTTGAAGAATACCCAAGCCAGGCCTAGTTGTTTTCTCTGACTTACTGGGCTGCAAATCTTTTAAGACGAGGAGGGATGCATTCCGGCCTGGCCAAACAGTATGTTCACTGTGTGTTAAAAGTAATATCAAAGGGGTTGAAAATTCCAAAAAAATTATAGCAAATGGGAAATTAGTTTCTTTTTTTGTTTTTGTTCTTCACTGATATTTTGTATTTCATTGGATTTAACATGACATAGTACTAATTATTTTTAAATTCGTTTTAGTATGGCGACTAATTTTTGGATTAAGAATATTTTGTTCCCAGTAAAAATTTGTGAATTTTCAAAAATTTGCACATGTTTAGTTCAGTTTTTAAACACCGGTACTAACCAGAAAATGGGCAGCAATTCTAAAAATAGAAAACGGGCTGCACTAAATTCCATATGAATTAGAAAATGAGTAAAATTATAAAAATAATAGCAAATGGGTTGTACACGCCACAGATTTTGAGGCTGACTTGTTTACGCAAGGCTTTGTCAGTCAACACACGATTCTAGCAGTAGTGACTGTTGGATGTCCATCCAACGGCCATCGTGCTTCTTCAATCTTTGATCTTCCTACTCGAGCCGCCTAAATTAGGGCCGGCGGGACAGCCTACTCCCACCTCTTGCGGCCCGCTGTGATGCCGCGCAAGCTTCACCAGCCCATGCTACTCCCTCCGCTGGCCTGGCCGCACGCAGTCAACTTCCTACTTATTATGCGAGAAAAAATGATTCCTCCCACTGACATCTGGGGTGCACCGGTTAGGAGGCTGACCTGTGGCCCTACTAAGTTGGCGCGTACGTAGGGCTTGTCAACTTAGTCAACAAACGATTCTGGCAGCAGTGACCGTGGGATTTGAATCGAACGGTCCTGCAGCTTCTTCAATCGCTGCTCTTCTTGCACCACCTGCCCAAACCAGTGTCGGCGAGACTGCCTGCTCCTGCCTCCCGTGGTCAGCTGTGCTTCCGCGGAAGCCTCACCGCCACCTACTAATCCCACCGCTGGCCAGGCCCTGCGATGACGGCAGCCTTACACCGCAGCCGAACCAGTGAACCCTCATACTCCTCTCTGCGTGGGCATCCACTGCCGTGTCTTCCCCGGCTCCGCGTCGTCCCCTTCCTAGGCTTCGCCGTCGTCCATCGCCCTGGTGCTCTCGGCGCGACGTGGTCAACGTGGTCAAGGAACGACTTCCATCGGAAGAGTACTGTACGTGGAGAGGCTAACAGCTGGGTCCACGGCCGCAGCAAGGAAGTGCCTCCTTATTATGCGGAAAATAATGATTCCTCCACCTGACATCAGGGACCCACCGGACGGGCCATCGTATTTCGCGAAAAAATGTTTCCCCCCTGACTGCTAGAACCCACCAGCTACATCTTCGCACGCAAGGAAGTGCATCCATATTACGGCCGAAAAAAAATGATTCACCCCCTGACAGCTGGGACCCACCAGCTACATCTTCGCACGCAAAGAAGTGCCTGATAGTCGGAACCCACCTAGTCGAACTGTACGTAGCATTGTCATTCTGTTTGCGAACGTGTACGTACATATTGGTCGATCGGTCTGTCTGCAGGCTGCAGCAATGAACAGTGGCCCTGCAAGGAAGGGCATGTGTCGTAGTAGAGGCGCGCACGTTGTCGTACTAGAGGCGCGCATGTAGCATGTACACGTACGTACTGCGGCCAGGGTGCAAGAAAGTAAATACGACCACATACGTACATACGGGCGGGGTCTCAAACGCCTACTCGCGCATACGTACGACGAGGGCTCGTGTACATGGCTGGGTCAGAACGAAGAAACTGCGTCGTCGTGTTCATGGGGAGCCAACCGGCTGGCTCAGAATGGAATGCGTCGTCGTGTTCATCGGGAGCCAACCGGCATGGACGGAACAACCGATGGAAACGAGGCCTGGCGTACCGCAGAACGGAGGAAACGACCTTGTGTTCGACCGACCATGGTCGAAATGGGATCCTGTTCATCGGGAGAGGTTTGGCGTACCGCAAAACAGAGGAAACTGACTTCTGTCGGACATCCTACGGTCGAAACGGGGTCCTGTTGACCGGGACGTGTGTGGCATACCGCAAAACGGAGTAAACGAACTTGTGTTGGAGCGCTACAGTCCAAATGGGGGTCCTATTCATCGGGAGGGGTGTGGCGTACCGCAAAACGGGACTCCACGAGATACTGTTCATCTCCACCGTCGACCTCCTCCAGCCTCCACGGGCTACTGTTCATCCACCGCCGACCTCCTCCAGCCTCCACATGCGACTGTTCATCCACGGGCTCCTGTTCATCCAGCCTCCACCGCGCGCTCCTCCACCGGCTACTGTTCAACCAGCCCTCTCCACGGGGTCCGGTTCAACCACCCCTCCATGGGCTACTATTCATCCAGCCCTCCACCGGCTACTGTTCAACCAGCCCTCCACGGGGTCCTATTCATCCAGCCCTCCACGGGGTCCTGTTCATCCACCAGCTCGATCGATCGGGGTACTGTTCATCCAGCGGCACTACTACCACGGGGTCCTGTTCATCCAAACCCCCACCGGGAACTTTTCATCCAAACCCCCTCAACAACGCTCACAGTTCATCCAGGGAAGGAGGCAGCAGTGTTCGATCGGCTTCAGTTAGCAGCAGTAGTGAAGGAATCAGTCGGGTTCAGTTAACAGCAAGGGATCAATCGATCGCTCGGATTCAGTAACGCATAGCCTGTAGTGCAATCGTTCGGGTTCAGTTAGAGCCCAACGCCTCGCTCGGGTTTAGTTAGATCCCAACGCCTCGCTCGAGTTTAGTTAGAGCCCAACGCCTCACACACATGCGCGTACGTATGAGAGAAACGCGCATCACTCCGCCCTCGACCAACCACCGTAACCGGGAACTCCTCGATATTTTCCTCGCCCTCGCTTCTACCATGGTTTTTTCTGCCATGGACGGCCAAAAGAATGTCATGCAGCTGCGTCTCCAGCCGGCCCAGGACGAAAAGCCCATTTTCTGTCTTGATTTTTTGTCATGGAAGTAGGACCCCACCATATTTGTCATGATACCGGGTTTTGTCACAATTATCGTCATAGAAGTGTCATAAGTATGACATAATTTTTTTTCGTTCGGCCCAAAATGTCACGGATGTGTCTTTTTTTTGTAGTGTGAGCTTTGTTTGGCGGGCCGGCCCCGTTCGCGTCACCTCCTGGGGTCGTTGGTGTTTGGCCTTCTCATGTGATAACCTCAGGAGATTCATTCGGCGCAGGTTATTTGACCATCTCGCAGGACCATCACAAGTGTCAAGAATCAAATTCAGGCACAATCCGCCTTGAGGTAGGGCCTCGTGAGTCTCGCGCTGGCTCACGAGTGCCCAGACACACCTCCTCTAGCCCTGCCGTGAAAGCCACGTGTCAGGGCGGGGCTGTACACGCCCCCGGGGCTCCACTCACAGGGAGCCCCCACCCACGCACCAGTGGAAGCACCATGCTTCACACTGGCAGTCGAGACAGTGGACGAGCGGCTATGCCCGTGCAAGTGCGGAAGCGCCATGCTCCTTGCTGGTGATAAACAACTGGGGGCGGCCCCATGGTTTGATACAACACTTCTAGTAGTTATTTATTTTTCTTACACTAACGGATCTCATGAAGGTTTTGTTGAGTTTTGTGTGATTGAAGTTTTCATGTTTTGGGTTATCTTACGATGGATGAAGGAAGTATAGAAGAGCCTAGGCTTGGGAATGCCCCGGAATCCCAAGCTATTATCCAAAAATGAGCAACCAACTAAGGTTGGGGATGCACACGAGTGGCATCCCCGCTTTCTTCCAACAACTATCGGTATTTTACTCAAAACTATATTTTTATTCGTCACATGATATGTGTTTTGCTTGCAGCGTCTTGTATGATATGAGTCTTTGCCTCTTTTATATTGTGTTTTAAGTCATCAATCCCTGCTTGACACACCTCTTTTGTTATGACTTGCTAGAATTGCTCTCTATGCTTCACTTAAATTTTTTATGAGCAATAGGACTTGCTCTAGTGCTTCACTTATATCTTTTTGAGCACAGTGTGCTTAGTATTTTTGAAGAAATGCTCTCTTTCTTCACTTTTTATTTGACAGTTAGTAAAATTTTAAAGAAATTCTCTCTTGCTTCACTTAAATTATTTTGAGAGAATGAAGAAAATTTATGCTCATGATCTTCACTTATATTTGTTTGAGTTTATGAAAAGCAACACATGAAAATTAGTCCCAAAGTGATAAGTATCCAAGAAGGATATAATAAAAACTTTCATGGAGATCATTGGACAAAATAAACTTTATTCTTAGTAATAGTTTTGAGATATAATGATGTGATATGTGAGTTATGTTGATGAGTAATTGTGCTTTAGTAAAAATATTCGTGTTAAGGTTTGTGATTCCCTGGGTGATGCACCAGTACCACCTCGGAGACCTGGAGCCAGAGAAAGAGCGGGAGCTGGTCCTCTGCAAAATTTTCTACCAGACAAACACTAGGGCCAGGACTAAAAATATTATAAGTTAGTTTGGTATTGGTACTTGTACTACCTGGTCGTCTACAAGTTGGTATTGTTGTCAATGATAATTCGGTATGAACTTGGCATTTTCTTCCAACCATCATGCCTAGGGTCGACGTGGATATAAAGCTGAATCATTTGTTTCAAAACGAATTTTTAGGCACCTGGTTTTTATTTGATGGGTAGCATAAGCACCTGCTGTTCGAATTCCCAGTTCTCCAATTTTTTTACATCTTCGAAGTACCTAGGGGACCATCTGGTTTCACAGGCTGATAGTTGTACGCAGCATGTCCGAACTGGGTTGTGGCATGCCAATCCTAGCTACAAATTGTTAAAAGAGAGGAGCGATGGATTTGGGCCTTCCAGAACAGTTAAGTGTCACGACCTCGATTGTGAAGCGCCTCCCATGGACTAAAAAAGGCCTAGTCCATTATTATTAGTTGAAATATGTAAATATGTAAAGTGCAATGAATTTAGTCCGCTTTCACTGAAAACCACCCGATTTGCAAGAAATTCGTGCGTGGAACCACACAACGGCTGTAAATACAGAGGCTAACCATACGGAACCAGTAGGTCCATGGGCATACGCAAGCAAGTTCATGCACTTATTATCATGATGGAAAAATAATGCTGACGTCTGAGAGAGTGAAACCCATGAAGTCTTCAGCGTACTCAATAAACGAGAGAATTCTGCAAGTACAGACAGATAACTCAGATCCAGCAAGTATATTGTTTTTTCAGGTTGAGCAAGTTTCAACTAGGATGTAGACTGCCCAGGCTTGGTTTTGTTTTTAACAGGCCCAGCCATGATGACAGCGGGTTACAAAGATCCAGCAGGTATCTACTGGCCTCCGGCCCGCCAGCGTTAGTTATATTTTGTCTTAGAACATCCGCATGCAGTTTTTTTACTGAATCAAACAGACAAGCCAGTTCTATTTTCCTCTTGAAACGTCATGTCCTACTTCTGTTTTCTAATCTCTACCTATAGTTTTACTAGTTCATATACATGTATCATTATATTTAATATACATAAAGTTCCCTTTTCATGTTTACATCCTTATTTTGTTGTTGTTGTTTTCCCTCCCAGCGCTGATTTTTTTACCTCTGGTTTTCCCTTAAACCAACTGAATTGTCCCACGTCTTATTTGCTTACAAAAACAAAACAATTTTTTTGGCAAATCAATAAGTTATTAAAAAATAAATATTTATTATTTCGGGATTACAACAGTTCGCACTCCACTAAAATATGCAAAATAAGGTTGAACTTTTTGACCGTGGTCCTGGGCAGAAAATGGGCTGTAATAAATTCCTTAAGAATTAGCAAATGGGCAGCAAATTATTAAGAAAAATAGCAAATGGGCTCGATGTTGTCTGCCACATATTTGGAGGCTGACTTGTGGGCCTACTAACTACATTACCACACAAGGTTTCTCAAAAAAAGAAACTTAGTCAACAATCGACTCTACCAGCGTAAGACCGTTAGATGTCAATCAAACTTAGTCAAAAAAAGATACTTAATCAACAATTCTTCAGTCTCTAATCTTCCTGCTCGAGCTACCCAAACTAGCATCCTCGGAATCACCTACTCCCGCCTCCCTTGGCCGCGGTGCTGCCTGGCAGGCCTCACGGCCCCACCATACTCGCATCCCTGGCCTGGCTATCCTTCTACTGACCCACACCTCCTGTTATTTTCCGACGACGGCGGCCGAACCAATCAACCCTCGTACTCCCCACCGCGTGGGGAACCACTACCGAGTCTTCGTCGACTCCTTGTCGTTCCCTTCCTAGGCCTCACCGTCGTTCACCGCCCTGGTGCTCTCGACGTGGAGTGGTCAACGAACAACATCCATTGGAAGTGGACTATACGTGGAGTGGCTGACAGCTGGGTCCACAGCCGCACACAAGGAAATGCCTCCTTACTACACGCAAAATAATGATTCCTCCACCTGACAGCTGGGACACACCGGAAGGGCCTCTGTATTTCGCAAAAAAACGTTCCTCCCGCTGACAGCTCGGACCCACCAGCTATATCTTCGCACGCAAGGAAGTGCCTCCTTATTACACAAAAAATGAATACTCCCCTGCTAGCCGGGACCCACCATAGTGGGAGGCTGACTTGTGGGCCTAATAAGTTGATGAAGATGGAGGGCTTTGTCAACTTAGTCAATATGAACGATTCTAGCTCCAGTGACCATACGATGTCCATCTAACGGCCGTAGTGCTTCTTCAACCTCCGGTCTTCTTGCTCGACCCGCCCAAACCAGCGCCGGTTGTGCCACGTGCTCCTGCCCCCCGTGGCCGGTTGTGCTGCCACTGAGGCCTCACCGCCCCCTACTACTCCCATCACTGGCCAGGCCCTGTGGCGACGGCAGCCTCACACCGCAGCCGAACCAATGAAGCTCATACTCCTCTCTGCATGGGCATCAACTGTCGCGTCTTCCCCGGCTCCGTGTCGTCCCCTTCCTAGGCCTTGCTGTAGTCCACCGCCTTGGTGCTCTCGGCGCGGCGTGGTAAATGTGGTCAAGGAACGACTTCCATCAGTAGAGTCCTGTACGTGGAGAGGCTGATAGCTGGGTCCATGGTCGTAGCAAGGAAGTGCCCCTTAATATGCGCAAAATAATGATTCATCCACCTGACAGTAGGGACCCACCGGACGGGCCATCGTATTTCATGAAAAAAAAACCTTCCCCCCTGACTGTTGGGACCCACCAGCTGCATCTTCGCATGCAAGGTTGTGCCTCCTTATCCTCTATGATAGTCGGGACCCACCTGGTCAAAGCGTACGTAGCGTTGTCATTCTGGTCGCAAACATGTGCGTACATACTGGTCGATTGGTCTGTCTGTAGGCTGCAGCGATGAACCATGGCCGACTAAGGAAGGGCGCGTGTCGTAGTAGAGGCGCGCATGTAGCATGTTCGCGTACGTACAGCCAGGTTGCAAGAAAGTAAATTTGGCCGTGCACGTACATACAGACCGGGTCTCGAACGCCTACTTGCGCATACGTACGGCTAGGGCTCGTGTACATGGAGAGGCAGCGATTACGTCCTATTCATCGGCAGCCAAACAGCTGGGTCAGAATGGAGAGACTGCTTCGTCTTGTTCATCAGGAGGCAACAGAATGCCTCGTGTTCATCGGGAGCCAACTGGCTTGGAAGGAACAGCCGATCGAAACGAGGCCTGGCGTACCGCAGAACAAAGGAATCGGCCTTGTGTTCGACCGCCTACGGTCGAAACAAGATCTTGTTCACTGGGAGGGGTGTGGCATACCGCAAAATGGAGGAAACAGACTTCTCTTCGATCGCGTACGGTCAAAATGGGGTCCTGTTGATCTAGAGGGGTGTGGCATACCACAAAAGGGAGGAAACGGATTTGTGTTGGAGCGCTACGGTCAAAATGGGGGTCCTGTTCATCAGGAGGGGTGTGGCGTACAGCAAAACGGGACCCCACGGGCTACTGTTCATCTCCACCGTCGACCTCCTCGAGCCTCCACGGGCTACTATTCATCCATCGTCGACCTCCTCCAGCCTCCACCTACGATTGTTCATCCACGGACTCCTGTTCATCTAGCCTCCACCACTCCTCCATGCGCTACTGTTCAACCAGGCCTCTCCACGGGGTCCTGTTCAACCACCCCTCCACGGGCTACTATTCATCCAGCCCTCCACCGACTACTATTCAACCAGCCCTCCACGGGGTCCTGTTCATCCACCCCCAATTGGCTAGATCAATCGGGGTCCTGTTCATCCAGTGGCAATGACCTCTACTACCACAGGGTCCTGTTCATCCAACCCCCACCAGGAACTGTTCATCCAACTCCCCCAACAACACTCACTGTTCATCAAGAGGCAACAGGTTCGATCAGCTTCTGTTAGTAGCAGTAGTGAAGGAATCGCTCAATTGGGTTCAGTTAATAGCCAGGGTTCGATCGATGGCTCGGGTTCAGTAACGCGTAGACTGCAGTGCAATCACTCGGGTTCAGTAGGCGAACGCCTCACTTGGGTTCAGTTAGAGCCCAACGCCTCGCACCCACACGCGTACGAGTGCGCATCGCTCGGCCCCGACCACCCATCTTAACCGGGAACTCCCCAATATTTTCCTCGCCCTCGCTTCTACCACGGTTTTTTCCGTCATGGACGGCCCAAAGAATTTCATGCAGCTGCGTCTCCGGCCCGCCCAGGACGAAAGGCCAATTTTCTGTCATGATTTTTGTCATAGAAGTAGGAGCCCACCACATCTACGATGATACCAGGTTTTGTCACAATTATCGTCATAGAAGTGTCATAAGCATGACAGAAAAAATTTCGTTCGGCCCAAAATGTCACGGAGGTGTCTTTTTTAGTGTGGGGATGCCTTTGTTTTCTCTTCCTGGATTTCTGCGTAATGATCGGAGCTTCTATTTCCTGAGGGTCAAACTTCCCTTCTGCTATCGGGAAATCTCCGAGATACTCTTCTCTTTACTTTGTGCAATATTGAGAATAGTGTCCTTCTTCTCCACATGAATAGCAGGCATGAGCGTAAAATCTGGTTAGGCCTTCTCTATCAGGGTCTTCAGTAACTTCCTCCATCATGGGTTCTTCTAAACTTTCCCTGAGGGCTTCTTTCTGCTGCTTGGTAACTTCTTGTACCTTGGGGTAGATTTGGCACTAAGCTAGGAAATGAGTAGCTCCTTCACACAGAAACAAGTAACCTGCCCAGTCGGGCATTCTTCAGCTAGGTGATTTCCTTCACAATGAGGGCATCCATCCTTGTGTTCTTCATTTGCGTGTCCTATTTGTCCGCAACTCTTGCAGGCACAAGGTTTCTTCTTCCGGTCATAGTGCTTCCGGATAAGACGGGATCTGAACAGAGTCTTCTTGAATCCCCCCCCCACGTTTTTGCTCTGTTGCGTCCTTGTATGGCTTGCTGCATTTTCCACCAGGTTGCAGCACTCCCGATAAAATACTGAAGATCATATTGAACCTCATACTTCCTTGCAATCAATTTTTTCTAGAAGACATTCTCCATGTTTTGAATCCATAACTCTACCTCCAACTAAGTCATTGGTCCAGGGAATACCAGTCCAACTTCATTCATCATCTATGGGGTCCAAAGGTTTTGGGATGAGATACGAGAGAAGAAATAGAGGGATATACACACAATACAAACAATAGTTTTGAAGAAACTGGTTTTATTTTGTGGCTGTTGGTAAAACATCAAACAAATAATAGCTCACATATCGTCGCATCTAATGTAAGTATATAACAAGGGTTTGGTCTTCGAAAGGTTAAATAAATTTACAGTCTTCAAATCTTCGGAGTCTTCAATTGTTTTAGCTTCAACTGCTCTAATGCATGGTGAAATCCTCTTTACTCTGAAGTGCTCATCAGTGGTCCGATATCTTTTCCTTCTTGGAGCGGCTTCAGTTGATCCTCCGTCTGGTCAAAAGGGAAAGTGGTATATTCTAACTATTTGAGGTAAGAGGGAATATTTGAAAAAAATCAGAAAAGATGAGAAGTAAAGGATCCTTTTGAAAATAAAGTTTTGGAGATATCCTATCCTAAGGGTTTTCTAGTTTCTAGGGTCGCATCATATAGTCAACATGTGCTCTGATACCATATATGTAGCGACCCGACCTCAAACGGTAAAGCCTCTGTGTATCTGTGCCATCCCTGGATTGGTATGCTAGCACACACAGTACATCAATGTATATATCAAAGTGCAATCACACGTATAAATAACATAAAACTGATATATACCTCATAAGTCTCAGCAGAAACAATCAATCGGGTGTGGAGTCCCCCCTCGGGGTGGTCGAAGATGGGCGGGGCAGCATTGGAGGAGCTCCTGTGAGCTACGCACCCCGGCAAGATTGGTCGAGCTCGGGCTCGTCTCTATAGATGGAAAGGAGGGCCGAAATTATGTCACTGATGTTCACAAGGACAGGAGGAAACAGCGGTAGGAAAACGGAAACACGGGGTTGCTCAACGGCGTGAAAATTCGTCGATGAAGGGCGGCGGCTCGGACGAGTTGCGAACGATGTGTGCGAGGGGTTTAGGGGGTTTCGGTCTTTGGGTTTAAAGGTGATCGAGAGAGGAGGGTGTGTGGATTATATAGGGCGTAGGCATGCGCCAGGGAAAAGCTCGGGAGCGCGATCCCAAGAAGATCGGGATTCAGCAGCGGTGCGGGCGGTTCTGGCTTGGCATTACGTGGAGAGGAAGAAGAAGACGGGTGGGTTCCAGCGGTCAACGCGAGAGGGCAGGCAATCGAGCAGCGGGCGATCGAGGCAAAGTGCTTCGGCACGAGGAGATGGTCGTGGGCCGATAGAGAGAGAGAGATGGGCCTTAGTTAGTTGGCTTCGGTTTTGTTTTTTGAAATAATCACAAACAAGAAAATTAAATAAAGGGAAAACAATAAGACTTTTATATAGACATATTATATATCAAAATTTTCAAGAAAATAAATCCTAAATCATGAACTATTTTTCAGGGACAAATAATGTACAACCTCCCCACTATCGCCAAGTCCGGAAATCCCACTAAAACTGCCCACTACCGCCCGGGCGGTACAACCACTCGACTACCGCCCAACTACTGATCCAGCTTGTGTAATCGAGCGGTGCAAGGTCGGTACCACGCCAGTTTGTCCCTGTAACAGCCGTAAGACCGGTACAACTGCTCCAACCACTGGTACTACCGCTAATCCCTTCCGCGAATACCTGAGCTCCCAGCGGTACGAACGCCCCCCATGACCAGTACTACCGCCCTGCCTTTGTGTAGTGAAAGGGGTTTCACCCCATGTATCCCCAACTTACGCCTAGGACTATAATTACTCATCCCCTAGCTCCTTATTAGGGCTAGCAAAGGACTATCTCATTTGAGAGATAGAGCTTTGCTCATCCACTTGATACCTTCTCCATCGGAGTTCATGACCTCTTCGGAGAAGATCCCCCAAGTGGATTTAAGACCCCTCACAGGAAGACCCCATCAAGGCCTCCTCACGAAGAAGAACTTGCTACTTGTATCCTGATGCGGCTCGAAGCTACGTCGGTATTTCCCCAAAGTGGAAGGGATGATGCAGCACAACAGTGGTAGGTATTTCCCTCAGTGATGAAACCAAGGTTATCGAACCAGTAGCAGAACCTAGCAACACAACGTAAACAGCCCCTGCACACAGATAACAAATCCTCGCAACCCACGTGTTAAAGGGGTTGTCAATCCCTTTCGGGTAACGGCGCCAGAAATTGGCAAACGGATGTAAGATAATTGTAGTAGATTGATAGATCGAACGCCAAATAAAATAAATAAGAATAAATTGCAGCAAGGTATTTTCTGTATTTTTGGTTTAATAGGTCTGAAAATAAAAGGCAAATATAATAGATCGCGAAGGCAAATAATATGAGATAGAGACCCGGGGGCCGTAGGTTTCACTAGTGGCTTCTCTCGAGAAAGTTAACAAACAGTGGGTAAACAAATTACTTTTGGGAAATTGATAGAACTTCAAATAATCATGATGATATCCAGGCAATGATCATTATATAGGCATCATGTCCAAGATTAGTAGACCAACTCCTGCCTGCATGTATTACTATTACTCCACACATCAACGGCTATCCAGCATGCATCTAGTGTATTAAGTTCATGGAGAAACGAAGTAATGCAATAAGAACGATGACATGATGTAGAAAAGATCTATCTATGTAGAGATATACCCCATTGTTTTATCCTTAGTAGCAACGATACATACGTGTCAGTTCCCCTTCTATCACTGGGATAAAGCACCGTATGATCGAACCCACTACAAAGCACCTCTTCCCATTGAAGGATAAATAGATCAAGTTGGCCAAACAAAACCCAAATATTGGAGAAGAAATATGAGGCTATAAGAAATCATGCATATAAGAGATCAAAGAAACTCAAATAACTTTCATGGATAAAAAAGATATATCTGATCATAAACTCGAAGTTCATCCAATCCCAACAAACACATCTCAAAAATTGTTACATCATACGGATCTCCAAGAGACCATTGTATTGAGAATTCAGCGAGAGAGAGGAAGCCATCTAACTACTCACGCATCATCGGAGAGGCACCAATGGAAGTGGTGAACCCCTCCGTGATGGTGTCTAGATTGGATCTGGTGGTTCTGGACTCTGCGACGGCTGGAATTGATTTTCGTCAACTCACTAGGGTTTCTGGAATATTGGGGTATTTATAGAGCAAAGAGGCGGTCCGGGGGGCACCCGAGGCTGGCGCACCCTGGTGGGTTGTGCTCTCCTCGGAGCACCCCCTAGGCGCAGCCTTGGCCCATTAGGTGCCTTCTGGTCCATTAAATATCTTCGTGAAGTTTTGTTGCATTTGTACTTCGTTCGGTATTGATTTCCTGTGATGTAAAAAACATGCAGAAAACATCAACTGAAACTTGGCACTATGTCAATAAGTTAGTACCAAAAATGATATAAAATGACTATAAAATTATTATAAAACATCCAAGATTGATAATATAAGAGCATGGAACAATAAAAAATTATAGATACGTTGGATACGTATCAGCATCCGCAATCTTAACTCCTACTCGTCCTCGAGTAGGTAAGTGATAAAAACAGTATTTTTGATGTGGAATGCTGCCTAACATGTCATATCATATTCTTTTCTTTATAGCATGGACATTTGGATTTTTATATTGTTCAAAGCAATAGTCTAGTTTTGACATGATAACTTAAATACTCAAGCATATCAACAAGCAACCATGTCTTTCAAAATATCAACGCTAAAATAAGTTATCCCTAGCCCATCATGCTCAATCATTGATCCATTCATGAAACACACTCGCATATTAGCTACACCCAATACTCAAGTACGATCATATTGCCTCCTAGTTGGTTCTTTTATAAGAGAAGATGGAGACTCAAATTCAAAATAAAAATTGCATAAAGTAAAAGAAAGGCCCTTCGCAGAGGGGAGTAGGGATTTGTAGAGGTGATAGAGCTCAAAGCGAAAAACTTAGAGATAAAAACATTTTAGGAGGTGTGTCCTTCCCACCAACGAAAATGACTTAGAGTTCCCAACAATTTCCATGCTAGATATATCATAGGCGGTTCCCAAACAGAAAATAAAGTTTATTCCTTTTTCAAGCATACTTTCACTTTCCATGGCTAATAGTATCCACGGGTGCCTTCCATACCAACACTTTCCAAGGAATTTATTTTTGGACAACATAAAGTAAATTCATTTTTCATTTTGGGACTGGGCATCCCTAATACCTTTGCCTTACTCTCGTGCAATGACAAGTGAGTAAACACTTATCTTGAGAATGGAACATCTAGCATGGAAAATATTAGCCACCCTCACTGCTCCGCAAGTGGTACAAACACACAAAAGAGAAGTTTATTTTCAAAATTAGAGATGGCACATACAAACTTGCTTAGAACGGCAAAAGAATACCGCATATTAGTAGGTATAGTGGAACTCATGTGGCAAAACTGGTTTAAAAGATTTTGGATGCACAAGTAGAGATCCTACTTAGTGCAAAATGAAGGCTAGCAAAAGATTGAGAAGCGACCAACCAAGAAACGAATAATCTTATAAGCGAGCAGTAAGCATAATTAACACCGAATAATGCATCACAAGTACGATATAATTTCATTGCATAATTATTGAATTTTGTGCTTGCGTAGGGAATCACAAACCTTTTTTGAAGCCAAGAATCACAAACCTTAACACCAATATTCTTACTAAAGCATAATTACTCATCAACATGACTCACATATCACATCATCATATCTCAAAACTATTACTAAGAATCAAGTTTATTTTGTCCAATTATCTTCATTAAAGTTTTTATTATATCTTTCTTGGATATCTATCACTTTGGAACTAATTTTCATATGTTGCTTTTGATAAGCTCAAACAAATATAAGTGAAGATCACGAGCATATTATTTCTTTCTCTAAAATTAATTTAAGTGAAGAAAGAGAGTATTTCTTGAAAATTTTAATAACTCTCAAGTGAATCTAAGTGAACTAAGAAAGAATTTCTTCAAAAATGAAAAAGCACATCGTGCTCAAAAAGATATAAGTGAAGCACTAGAGCAAGTCCATAGCTCATAAAAATTTAAGTGAAGCATAGCGAGCATTTCTAACAAGTCATGACATAATTTTGACTCTCTCAAATAGGTGTGTCCAGCAAGGAATCAAGACATAAAACACAAAGTGAAACAACCAAAGACTCATATCATACAAGACGCTCCAATCAAAACACATAATATGTGACGAATAAAAATATAGCTTTGAGTAAAATACCGATGGTCGTCACAAGAAAGAGGGGATGCCACTCGGGGCATCCCCAAGCTTAGTTGCTTGCTCTCTTTTGGATAATATCTTGGCATGCCGGGCCATCCCCAAGCTTAGGCTCTTCTTAGTCCTTATTCCTTCATCCATCGTAAGATAACCCAAAACTTGAAAACTTCAATCTCACAAAACTCAACAAAATCTTCATGAGATCCGTTACTATAAAAAAAATCACTACTATAAGTACTGTTGCAAACCAATTCATATTTTCTTTTTGTATTATATCTACTGTATTCTAACTTTTCTATGGAAAACACTCATCAATGAAAACCATAGAGCCATCAACACAAGCACACAATGCAAGGAAAACAAAATCTGTCAAAAACAAAACAGACTGTAGCTATCTGATTTGTTCGAATACTTCTGAAAAAGTAGGAAGACCTGAGAAATTTGTATATTAATATTCTGCAAAAAATAATTAGCATTTTATCGTGCTCTGGTAAAAAATAAGAATTGTTTTTGTAATCGCAAAAGTTTCTGTTTTTCCAGCAAGATCAAACAACTATCACCCAAGAAGATCCTATAGGTTCTAGTTGGTACCAAAAGTAATTAAAACACATAAAACACAATCATAACACTAGCATAATTGTTCAAACACTCAACAACAGAAAGCAAAAAGCAAAAATAAAATTTATTCATTGGGTTGCCTCCCAACAAGCGCTATAGTTTGACGCCCTTAGCTAGGCATAATATTTCAACGATGCTCACACAACAGATAATAATCAAAACACAAAGAAAGCATCATGAAACATTTGACAAACACATTTAAATCTAACATACTTCCTATGCATAGGAATTTTAGAGGAAAACAAATTATCACGACAAGAAACATGTAGCATATGCAAAGGAGTGGAATAAAACATTGACAATCTCAAAACAACGAGAGGAAATTTAATAACATGAAAATTTCTACAACCATATTTTCCTCTCTCATAATAATTATATGTAGGATCATAATCAAATTCAATAATATAACTATCATATAAAATTTTCTCTTTATGATCCACATGCATGGAAAGTTGACACTCTTCAAACCCACTTTCATAGAAAATTCATAAGATTGAACACTCTCCAAATATGTGGGATTATTTATAGCTAAAGTTGACACTCTTCCAAACCCACTTTCAATATTGTCGCAAACATAGTCATCATGAGGCTAAAATAAATTTTCAAGATCATAAGAAACATTATCACCCCAATCATGACCATTGCAATAAGTAGCGGACATAACAAAACAAGCATCCCCAAGCTTGGGGTTTTGCATATTATTAGCACAATTGACATGAATGGAATTTATAGTAAAATTATTGCAATCATGCTTTTCATTCAAGGAGCTATCATGAATCACTTCATAAATTTCTTCATCACAATTTTCAGATTCACGATTCTCAAGCAAAACTTCATAAAGATAATCTAGTGCACTCAACTCACTAGCAATTGGTTCATCATGATTGGATCTTTTAAAAAGATTAGCAAGTGTATGGGGATCCATATCAATAGATTTTTAGCAAGCAAAGATGCAAGTATATAGAAGGCACATGGTAACACAAGCGAACAAAAGATCGGAAGAGAAAAAGGCGAACGAAAAGGAGGGCAAATAAAAGGCAACTTTTTGTGAAGTGGGGGAGAGGAAACGAGATGCAAATGGCAAATAATGTAAAGTGCGAGGAGATGATATTTGTGATTAGGAACCTGGTATATGTTGAAGATCCTCCCCGACAATGGTGCCAGAAATTCCTTTTGATGCGTCTCGAAGCTACGTTGATATTTCCCCAAAGGGGCAGGGATGATGCAACTCAACAGCGGTAGGTATTTCCCTCAATGATGAAACCAAGGTTATCGAACCAGTAGGAGAACCTGGCAACACAACGCAAATAGCCCCTGCACACAGATAACAAATCCTCGCAACCCGGGTTGTCAATCCCATTCAGGTAACGACGCCAGAAATTGGCAAACGGACGTAACATAATTGTAGTAGATTGATAGATCGAACGCCAAATAAAATAAATAGGAATAAATTGCAGCAAGCTATTTTTGTATTTTTGGTTTAATAGATCTGAGAATAAAAGGCAAATAAAATAGATCATGAAGGCAAATAATATGAGAAAGAGACCCGGGGGCCATATGTTTCACGAGTGGCTTCTCTCGAGCAAAATAGCAAACGGTGGGTAAACAAATTACTGTCGGGCAATTGATAGAACTTCAAATAATCATGATGATATCCAGGCAATGATCATTATATTGGCATCGCATCCAATATTAGTAGACCGACTCCTGCGTGCTACTACTACTATTACTCCACACATCGACCGCTATCCAGCATGCATCTAGTGTATTAAATTCATGGAGAAAGAGAGTAATGCAATAAGAACGATGACATGATGTAGACAAGATCTATCTATGTAGAGATAGACCCCATCGTTCTATCCTTAGTAGCAACGATACATATGTGTTGGTTCCCCTTCTGTCACTGGGATCAAGCACCATAAAACCGAACCCACTTCAAAGCACATTTTCCCATTGCAAGATAAATAGATCAAGTTGGAAAAACAAAACCCAAATATTAGAGAAGAAATATGAGGCTATAAGAAATCATACATATAAGAAACCAAGGAAACTCAAATAACTTTCATGGATATAAAAAGATAGATCTGATCATAAAAAAAAAGTTCATCCGATCCCAACAAAGACACCGCAAAAAGAGTTCCATCATATGGATCTCCAAGAGACCATCGTATTGATAATTCAGCGAGAGAGAGGAAGCCATCTAGCTACTAACTACGGACCCGAATGTCTACAAAGAACTACTCACGCATCATCCGAGAGGCACCAATGGAAACGGTGAACCCCTCCGTGATGGTGTCTAGATTGGATCTAGTGGTTCTGGTCTTCGGTGGCTGGAATTGATTTTCGTCGACTCCCCTAGGGTTTCTAGAATATTGCGATTTTTTATAAAGCAAAGAGGCGGACCGGGGGCACCCGAGGTGGGCACAACCCACCAGGGCGGGCTTGGGCCTTCTGGTGCGCCCTAGTGGGTTGTGCTCTCCTCGGAGCACCCCCAGGCACAGCCTTGGACCATTAGATGTCTTGTGGTCCATAAAAAAAATCTCCGTGAAGTTTTGTTGCATTTGGACTCCATTTTGTATTGATTTCATGCGATGTAAAAAACCTGCAGGAAACAACAAGTGGCACTTGGCACTATGTCAATAGGTTAGTACCAAAAAATGATATAAAATGACTATAAAATGGTTATAAAACATCCAAGACTGATAATATAACAACATGGAACAATCAAAAATTATAGATACGTTGGAGATGTATCATATCCTCCTTAATTGATCGTGGATCGTGTATCTCTTTGTGTTTTGAGGATCTAGCACATGTGTAATTGAATCTTGTTGGTTTGAGTGATTCCTCTCATGTCTCCCTAATGTTTTCCCCTCGTGTTCTTTATAGAATCCGCTCCAATCGTGAAAGATTGGCCCTAGGGTTTCCGCCCTACATCATACGTGTACATGGTTTAGAAGGGACTGCCCGAACTGCTACGTCGGGGATTCTACTACTACACGTGTTGTTGCTTGCTCGACCACGGTTCCTCGTTGCAGAAAGACTGATCAGCCAGTATGTATGTACACGTTCGCGACCAGAATGAAAACGCTACGTATGCTTCAACCAGGTGGGTCCCGGCTGTCAGGGAGGATAAGGAGTGATGAGGACATGACTACCTTGGATACGACCAAAAATATTGCATACATGCATATTTGTGAGGTGATTTCTAGTGCAAAATATTCAATAATCTATTTATGTTATCCAGAACAAAAATAGTTCACACACTTTTGTGTTTTGTCTAATTGTAGGTGTATGGGACATTTGTACAATCCACATATGAAGATAAGGGAAAAGGAGAAGTTTAAGTTCTGTTTAAAAAGTCCTCTCACGTCACTTTTGGGCCAAGAGAAGATAGAGTCCAAGTCTCTCACGTTCATTATTCAAATTCGGACTGTACAGACATACCTGAATCAAAACGCCAACAACTTTTCCATACAGACTCCGAATTGGGTGATTCTTTTTTTGTTGGTAAGTAGATTTCGTGCTCTTTCCAACCCAACTGAATTAACCTTAAAATTCGTTCGGAGCGTTGAGATATCGATGAAACAATCTAACGCTGCAGCAGAATCCGAGTCAAACAACAAGTCCAAAGGTGTTGCATCACCTCCACTTTGGCCCATGAGCCTTCTACGACCTAGGGTTAGTTTTAGGCTGCATTGGTACGTTCTTCCACCTCCTTGGCCGCCACCCCTTGCCCCTATATAAGTAGATTCATCTGGTAGCTTTTTCCGAGGGATTTGTTTAGTTAAAAGTTAGCCATTGCAACTTCGTGTACTTCGTTTGTGTCCAACGACCAGACCAAGACCGCTTTCGGATCCCCACCTTTATCAATACTTCATCTATATTCGCAATATTCAGATTGCATTGTCATATTCTTGCTTGTTCTTCGATTGCATGCAGGAATAGATCTTCCTGGTCAGGTTGATCGTGCTCTGGCGTGGTCAATAACCTCTCGAAGTTGGTTTAGCGATTGCTAAGGCGCAACGTCGTGTACGAATGTAGTCGGATCGTCAAAGTCAATTCCACCAAATCGATAGTTATCATCTCATCGGAAGATCGGGACATCCTCGCCTCTATCAAGTGGTATCAGTTTGCAGGTTGCTCGGTGAGAATTTTCAGTTTTTACTAGATTAGATTTATTTTCTTACCTATTGTCCAAGAAAAAGCAACAAAAAAGTTAGATCTATTCATCCTTTGTCCAAGCCAGTCTGAGCCTTTGCAATTTTCTTTTCGTTGCTTGCATAGTTGAATTATCGGTTGCATCATCGTGTCGAGTTGCTGGTCTTAGTGTCTAGTTCGTTTAGAGTTTTGAGTTCTGTTCACATTAGTCATGCCGCCGCTGCATCGTTATCCCTTCCGCTGTCCACCACCCATCCATCAATTTCCTGTGCGTGCTACCCACCGTTCATTGTCATAATCATAGTTGAGATCATTCACATCTTCGCTTGATCCAATCTGCATCTTATCTAGTTTGTTTTGGAAAGAGGGAGATAGAAAAAAAGACTGAGAAAAAATAAGAGAGAAAACAAAGTTAAAAAATGTCAGAGAAAAAAAAGAAGAGAAAGAAAAAAGTGTGAGGAAAAAAAAGAAAATAAAAAAACAAAACAAAATTTGGATCTATCTAGACTCAATCTCGTAGTTGAATTCGGATTGGAATCTGTTTTGTGCACTGTTTAGTAAAACAGGCATAACTTCATCATATGAAGTCCGTTTTTGCTCCCCGAGTACTCAAATGAAAGCTAGCGACGAGCTGCATCTAAATAGTTGCAGAAACATTTTCAATATTTGCCACCTCAAAATCGGCTTCTAAATAGGTGTTTTTGCCCTCCGAAGTTCGCAAACACAATTTGTTCCAGTTTTAGAATTCTTTGACTCCTCATATCAATTTAGAATTGAGTGATTCTTTTTGCATTGGAAAGCTTGAGTTAGTAGCATTCTTTGAAAAAAGTTATCAGAAAATTGGCTCAAACTTTTCAAGAGACTTGTTGTATATCCTGCTTGTTAGTTGTTTTTCATCATTATCTTTACTGCCGTTGTGATCTTCACATATATCTTGCTGTCCATAGCTACTTAGTATCATTCATTGATGCTAGTTGTGCTACGTCGTGACCTCATTAGTGTTCTAAGCTCACGTCTCTAGTCCGGTCTAGCCTAGGACCAGCACAGTACCGCCGTTGAGCATTTATTCAACATTTCATATTTGAATTGATTATTGCTAATCTTTTGCTACCATATATAGCCAACCCAGCTCCACATATTTCTACACCGTGTATAGGTATGTTCCTCTAGCAATCGCTTTACACAATCTTCGGAGTTATTTGACACCACTGGTTGCCTGTCACCACCTGCCGCATGGTAAGAACTTGTAAGATATTGATATTTGCTTTACTATGAGCACTTTACAACCACATCCTATTAGTTCATAGGAACATTATTCTCGAATTTTGTTTCTTGTTTCTACTAATCATGACAGGTTTCGGAGATAGAAGTTCTTGGACGACGGACACATCTTCATCATCACGAGAGTTGGGACAACACACACAAGAACATGGTCAGGTTATCTCTTTACCGTCATTTGAGGGTAGATTTAATCCTGCCATTTATCTAGCTTGGGAGCTTGAAGTAGAACAAGTTTTTAGTCACCATGACTTCTCTGAACTTGAGCGAGTACGAGCTGCCACTAGAGCATTTACTGGTTTTGCTTCTGTTTGGTGGAGTGTGCATTGTAAGAAAAACATTCATAACCAACCTACAACTTGGAAAGATTTGGAAGATTTAATGAGATGACAATTTTTCCCTCCTTACTATCATCGTGAATTGCTTCGCAAATTTGAACAATTTAAAAAAGGCAACAACACTGTTCATGCTTACTACCAAGAGTTCAAATCTTATATGCATCATTGTGAAATAGAAGAATCTGAGGATGATACAATGAATAGATTTTTTGGTGGTTTGAACCATGATATTCAGGCAAGATTTCAGTATATTCCTCGTTGCATTACTAGTATGTATGTTCGTGCTTGTACCTTTGAGAGACAGCTACGGGAGTATGCATTAGGTGACTACAACAACTACTATTCCAATTCATGCTCACTACCACCGTTGCACCTACGAGAGCAGCCACACCTCAGATCATGAGTGCGACATCATCTCAAGTTTGTGGTACATTGTCATTGTCCATACCTACATCAGCTACGTCTTTGTGACAAGGTAACAGTAAAGGTATTGATGATATAACTTCACATGAGAATGATGCATGCCTAATTAACTTAAATACATCATGTGTTGCGTTACCTGTTGATTTGAGCACGCCACCTATTTTAGAGAATCATGTTACTGTCATGAATGCATCATGTGATCAAACAACTGAAATACCAACAATTTTGAGTGAGCTTATTGAATTAACTGTTGATGTCAAAGAACCATGTGAATTAGGAAATAAATCAGATTTGGATCAAATACATTTTAAAATAATTGTGCCAATGTTTAATCATTTTGATATGACCTCTAATCTTGGTGATCAGTCTGTGTCAAATGACTTATTGCATGTTTTCTTATTTAAGCATGTTGTAGCATGTAAATTTGATGCACGTAAGGTTTATTCACCAATGTTGGGATGGTTTAATGATGAATATTGTCAATCTTTTGATATGAATAAGAGCTTCACTTATATGTGCAAACTGAGTTGCAATATTTTCACGCCTTCTACTTTTGATAATATTTTGGCTTTATATTTTATGATCTATGAAAATTACTCATGTATATATGTGTCATATGTGCAAAAATCAAGTGAAGTAAAAATGGATGACATATCCATATACAACATGTACACCTTGTCTCTTTTGTTAGCCACATTTCAGAATAAGCAACACCGAGGACGGCTTTGTTTTCAAGAAGGGGAGGATGATGAGGACATGACTACCTTGGGTACGACCAAAAATATTGCATACATGCATATTTGTGAGGTGATTTCTAGTGCAAACTATTCAATAATCTATTTATGTTATGCAGAACAAAAATACTTCACACACTTTTGTGTTCTGTCTAATTGCAGTTGTATAGGACATTTGTTCAATCCACACATGAAGATAAGGGAAAAGGAGAAGTTTAGCTTCTATTCAAAAAGTCCTCTCACGTCACTTTTGGGCCAAGAGAAGGTAGAGTCCAAGTCTCTCACGTTTTGGATTCAGATTCGGACTACACAGACATACTTTTGACACCAAATTGGGTGATTCTTTTTTTTTTTTTGGAAAGCAGATTTCGTGCTCTTTCCAACCCAATTGGATTCACCTTCAAATACGTTCAGAGCATTGAGATATCGATGAAACAATCTGACGCTGCAGCAGAATCCGAGTCAAACAACAAGTCCAAAGGTGTTGCATCACCTCCACTTGGGCCCATGAGCCTTGTACGACCTAGGGTTAGTTTTAGGCTGCCTTGGGACATCCTCCCACCTCCTTGGCCGCCACCCCTTGGTCCTATATAAGTAGATCCATCTAGTATCTTTTTTCGAGGGATTTGTTTAGTTAAAAGTTAGCCATTGCAACTTCGTGTACTTCGTTTGTGTCCAAGGACCAGACCAAGACCGCTTTCGGATCCCCACCTTTATCAATACTTCATCTATATTCGTAATATTCAGATTGCATCATCGTATTCTTGCTTGTTCTTCGATTGCGTGCAGGAATAGACCTTCGTGGTCAGGTTGATCGTGCTCTGGCGTGGTCAATAACCTCTCGAAATTGGTTTAGCGATTGCTAAGGCGCAACGTCATGCATGTTTGTAGTCGGATCATCAAAGTCGACTCCACCAAATCAATAGTTATCATCTCATCAAAAGATCGGGAAACCCTCGCCTCTATCAAGGAGGCACTTCCTTGCATGCGAAGTTATTGATGGTGGGTTATCAAGGGCAGGATTCATTCTTTTTCGCGCCTAATATGGAGGCACTTCCTTGCATCCAAAGATATAGCTGGTGGGTCCCAGCTATCAGAGGGAAAATGTTTTTCGCAAAATACAGAGATCCTTCCGGTAGGTCCCCGTTGTCAGGTGGAGGAATCATTATTTTGTGCATAATAAGGAGGCACTTCCTTGCTGGGGCCGTGGACCCAGTTGTCAGCCTCTCCGCATATAGTCCTCTTCCGATGTAAGTCGTTCCTTGACCATGTTGACCATGCCGCATTGAGAGCACCAAGGCGTTGGACGACGGAGAGGCCTAGTAAGGGGATGACCCGGATCAGGGAAGACTCGGCAGTTGTTTCCCGTGCGGAGGGGAGTACGAGGTTTACTGGTTGGGCTGTATTGTGAGGCTGCTGTCACCGGAGAATAATAGGAGGTCTGGGTGAGTACAGGGATGGACAGGCCAGCAATGGGAGTAGGGTGGGGCAGTGAGGCCTGCGCGGCAGGACAGCCGGCCACGGGAGGCAGATGTATGCACTCCAGCCGGTGATGGTTTTGGCAGCAGGAGCAAGAGCAACTAGATCAGAGATTGAAGAAGCAGGGTCGTCGTTGGATGTCAATCCAACAACTACATATGTCAGAATAATTTGTTGACTTTTTGTTTTAGGCCATTAAATCGTTTTGTTCACTAATTGGACAACACCGTGCGCAGGCTTCGTCTAGTGGGCCAACAAAGTCAGCTTCGAAAGCTGTGGCGGAATGCATCTCATTTATTTAGGTTTTACAATTTATTTCATTTTGTTTGCCAACACATCAATTTCCTAGGCTTTGAATCAAAAAATAATCTATTTTCTAGGTTGTGTAAAAATAAAATTGCTGATTTACTATTTATGATAATTTACAGTGCGTTTGATTATTTATTCGAATACACCTATTTACCAGGCTGGGTGCAAAATAAATTTGCTTACATGCAGCCCATTTATGACTTCTGGTAATTTACTAGCCATTTGATTTTAGTAGAAATGGACCCATTTTCTAGGATGAGTGAAAAACAATGATGGCCTGGACTCAACGTTTCAAATAAAAATAATATTGAGATTGGAATATTATTAAAAAATTAAGTTGGGCTTGGTAATCTTATTACATAAAATATGAACTGAGTTGTGCATTTTATTAAAAGAAACATAGGCTAGGATGTCCTTATTTTAGAATCTTGGGTACAACTGTCGGCCCTGTTGCATTGCTGATGTTCAACGAAGAAGGCATGTGTAGTACAGTACAACTTACATGGCTATTGAGCCCACATTGAAGGACGTGTGAAAGGGCCCAAACAAGGCTTTTATACAACTTTTTGAAGTCACTGAGCTCAATTAATAACTGAAGAAAAAAGTTAGAGTACAGTGGAACCTAAATTAAGCTGTCACGAGCGAACAAATAATTCAATGGTCGATGTGTGTTTGTGTGTGTGACTGAGTGTGTGTGTGTGTGTGTGTTTGTGTGTGTGTGCGTGAGAGAGAGAGGGAGACCCATCGGTCAATGCTCGTAAATACATATTTCATCCATATGCATTGCTGATGTAGAGTAAAAACATATATAGTTGACACAATCATATAGAAGATCATAGCACACTGAACTTGCATAGAAAATTTTCACGCAGGCAGCACAATCAGGGTGGATGCAGTGGATCGCTACGAGTGGGGCTATGTTGAAACCAATGAGCTCGTACATAACCGTTCATCGTCTTTATCAATGACGGGGAAATATCTTGAATGATGTGCAAAGAAAACAAACAGACAATAGAATAAGTTCTGCTAGCACATTAAGTTGACGTACACCCCTTTCTAAAAAAAAGTTTAGGTACAAAAATAGAACATGTCACAATGAAATTTCCTGGCACATTAGTGCTTCACACCGATAGCTCAGATTTAACTAGTATCTGAGAAGATTCAGTTGTTACCTCAAATTAGAGCACATCCAGGCAGCCAACCCTGCCTCTTCTCCCAAAGAAGCAGTGGCCTCCGTCGCACGATGGAGTAGGCCCTGTGCCATCCATCGTTCCGAGCAACACGGGGAAAGTTTAATGTTGACTCCTATAATGGACTTCTTCAACGGACCCTGGCACCAGCGGCAGCACCAGGACTTCGATTGATGGATTGACCACTTCTTCGACATGCACCAATACCCGATACAGGTACATCGCTAACGTGGTCCGCTGCGGCCTTGGTGGCGACGAATAGCACAACCCCAGTTCCTACACCGGTATCTCAACACCAATCACCTTCGGTATGGTGGGCGGCTTCTTCATCCATGCCATAACCGTTAGAGCCTAGCTATCTAGAGGAACAAACATACTTACGAGCTCACGTCCTAGGTCGTTGATAAGCTCATTCATGGACTCGCGTTCCAAGCATGTTGAAGCATGCTATGGAAGGTACGCTTTGTTAAAAGCTCAAGCTCAGAGGGCACCGCGCCCCATCTTGGGTGCCACCGATCAAAGCTCACCAGCGCGCCATCGCAGAACAAACACCGGGAAGATTTGAACACACGACTGCAGTCGAAAGTTGTCTGGAACCTAACGAAGAAATCAATCAGTGGTGGACAGACTTCAACGAGCAAGTCACTTATTTGGATGCCGTGCGCAATGACAAGAGCTTCGACAAGGTCATCCGGCGAGATAGGAGGTTGGCCGCCGTTGATGGTTACGATCAGCACTTTGCAGGCAAACTCGTCTTCAAGCGCCGCCATGCCATTGTTGAGCGACAACACGCTGTGTCGAAAGGCAGGACGAACCTCGGGATCTCCGGCTTGGAGATCCACATTGACCGGCGAGAGGGCGATTTGGGGGAACTGCAGTAGGAATCGAGATTCCAGAGGTGGGGGAGGGCCGGGAGATTGGGGATGGAAAGGTGATACGTCTCCAACGTATCTATAATTTATGAAGTATTCATGCTATTATATTATCCATCTTGGATGTTTATGGGATTTATTATGCACTTTTATATTACTTTTGGGACTAACCTATTAACCCAGAGCCCAGTGCCAGTTTCTGTGTTCCCTTGTTTTAGTGTTTCGCAGAAAAGGAATATCGAACGGAGTCCAAATAGAATGAAACCTTCGGGAGAGTTATTTTTGGAACGGAAGCAATCCAGGGGACTTGGAGTGCACATCAGGGTATCAACAAGGAGAGCACGAGGCAGGGGCCGCACCCTCCACCCTCATGGGCCCCTCGTGGCTCCGCTGACCAACTTCTTTCGCCTATAAATATCCATATACCCGAAAACCTTCGGGGAAAAGAATAGATCGGGAGTTCCGTCGCCGCAAGCCTCTGTAGCCACCAAAAACCAATCGGGACCCTTTTCCGGCACCCTGCCAGAGGTGGGGGGGAACCCTCACCGATGGCCATCTTCATCATCCCGGTGCTCTCCATGACAAGGAGGGAGTAGTTCACCCTCGGGACTGAGGGTACGTACCACTAGCTATGTGTTTGATCTCTCTCTATCTCTCGCGTGTTCTTGAGGTGGTACGATCTTGATGTATTGCGAGCTTTGCTATTATAGTTGGATCTTATGTTGTTTCTCCCCCTCTACTCTCTTGTGGTGGATTGAGTTTTCCCTTTGAAGTTATCTTATCGGATTGAGTTTTTAAGGATTTTAGAACACTTGATGTGTGTCTTGCGTGGGATACCCGTGGTGACAATGGGGTATTCTATTGATTCAGTTCATGTATGTTTTGATGATCAACTTGCGGGTTCCGCCCATGAACCTATGCATACGGGTTGGCACACATTTTCGTCTTGACTCTCCGGTAGAAACTTTGGGGCACTCTTTGAGTTTCTTTGTGTTGGTTTGAATGGATGAATCTGAGATTGTGTGATGCAAATCGTATAATCATGCCCGCGGATACTTGAGGTGACATTGGAGTATCTAGGTGACATTTGGGTTTTGGCTGTTTTGTATCTTAAGGTGTTATTCTAGTATGAACTGTATGATAGATCGAATGGAAAGAATAGCTTCCTGTCATTTTACTACGGACTCTTGAATAGATCGATTAGAAAGGATAACTTTGAGGTGGTTTCGTACCCTACAATAATCTCTTCGTTTGTTCTCTGCTATTAGTGACTTTCGAGTGACTCTTTGTTGCATGTTGAGGGATAGTTATATGATCGAGTTATATTATTGTTGTTGAGAGAACTTGCACTAGTGAAACTATGAACCATAGGCCTTGTTTCCTAGCATTGCAATACCGTTTACGCTCACTTTTATCATTAGTTACCTTGCTGTTTCTATATTTTCAGATTACAAAAATCTATATCTACCATCCACATTGCACTTGTATCACCATCTCTTCGCCTAACTAGTGCACCTAGACAATTTACCATTGTATTGGGTGTGTTGGGGACACAAGAGACTCTTTGTTATTTGGTTGCAGGGTAGCTTGAGAGAGACCATCTTCATCCTACGCCTCCCATGGATTAATAAACCTTAGGTCATCCACTTGAGGGAAATTTGCTATTGTCCTACAAACCTCTACACTTGGAGGCCCAACAACGTCTACAAGAAGAAGGTTGCGTAGTAGACATCAAGCTCTTTTCTGGCGCTGTTGTCGGGGAGCTGAGTGCTTGAAGGTATATCTTTAGATCTTGCAATCGAATCTTTTAGTTTCTTGTTTTATCACTAGTTTAGTTTATAAAATAAAACTACCCAAAAATGGAATTGAGGGTACCTCATATGCTTCATCTTTTTAATGTCTTTCGTGAGAATGATGGGAAGGAAAATTGTGCTCAAGTACTAGAAGAAGAATTACATAGAATGCTTGGCATAAAATATGTGAATGATGAGCATGATTGCAATGTTGTTAGTATGAATTCTTTGAATACCCATGATGCTAATGATATGCAAAGCCACAAGTTTGGGGAAGCTATGTTTAATGAAGATGATATTTTTGTCCCCCAAGTTTTGATGAGCAAAATTATTATGATGAAAGCATGCCTCCTATTTATGATGATTATATTTATGAAAGTGGATTTGGAGAGGTCATGACTTTATTTAGTGATGAATCCACTATTTCGGAAGAGGTTCCAATTGATTATGAGAATAAAGTTGCTATCTATGATTATTATTGTGATGACTTGTATGCTATTAAGAATAATGATAACCATGAAACTTGTCATCATGATTTTTGTTTTCAATTGGATTATGCCTCACATGATAATTATTTTGTTGAGTTTGCTCCCCCTATTATTCATGAGAAGAAATATGCTTATGTGGATAGTAATAAAATTTCTATGCAAGTAGATCATGAAAAGATTGCTTTATGTGATGGTTATATTGTTGAATTCATTCATGATGCTACTGAAAATTATTATGAGGGAGGAATGTATGGTTGTAGGAATTGCAATAATATCAAGTTTCCTCTCTATGTGCTTAAAGTTTTAAAGTTATGCTTGCTTTGCCTTCCTATGCTAGTTGATTATTGTTCCCATAAGTTGTTTGCTCACAAAATCCCTATGCATAGGAAGTGGGTTAGACTTAAATGTTCCAGTCATATTCTTCATAATGCTCTCTTTATGTTTCAATTCTTATCTTTTATGTGAGCATCATTGAAATCGTCATGCCTAGCTAGGGGCGTTAAACGTTAGCGCTTGTTGGGAGGCAACCCAATTTTACTTTTTTTCTTTGCTTTTTGCTCCTGTTTAGTAATAAATAAATCATCTAGCCTCTGGTTATATGTGGTTTTATGTTTTAACTAGTGTTTGTGCCAAGTAATACCTACATGATCTTCTTGGATGATAATTATTTGATCTTGCTGAAAAAGACAGAAACTTTCTGCTCACAAAAGCAATTGTTAAAAATCACCAGAAAGTGATAAAATGTTGATTCCAATTGCAGTAGATCAATAATAAAATTAGGTCATCCTATTTTGGCAGATTTTTCAGAGCTCCAGAAGTATACGTTTGATACAGAGTACTACAGGCTGTTCTGTTTTTGACAGATTCTGTTTTCTATGTGTTGTTTGCTTATTTTGATGAATCTATGAGTAGTATCGGAGGGTATGAACCATAGATAAGTTGGAATACAGTAGATATTACACCAATATGAATTTATAATGAGTTCACAACAGTACCTAAGTGGTGGTTTTATTTTCTTATACTAACAGAGCTTACGAGTTCTCTGTTGAGTTTTGCGTTGTGAAGTTTTCAAGTTTTGGGTAAAGATTCGATGGACTATGGAATAAGGAGTGGCAAGAGCCTAAGCTTCGCGATGCCCAAGGCAACCCAAGGTAAATCCAAGGACACCAAAAAGACAAAGCTTGGGGATGCCCCGGAAGGCATCCCCTCTTTCGTCTTCGTTCATCAGTAACTTTACTTGGAGCTATATTTTTATTCACCACATGATATGTGTTTTGCTTGGAGCATCATGTCATTTTATTTTGTTTTGCTTGCTGTTTGAATAAAGTATCAAGATCTGAAATTCTTAAAATGGGAGAGAGTCTTCACATAGCTACATAATTATTCGACTACTCATTGATCTTCACTTATATCTTTCGGAGTAGTTTGTTGTTTGCTCTAGTGCTTCACTTATATCTTTTAGAGCACTGCGGTGGATTTATTTTGAAGAAATATATTAACTCTCACACTTCACTTATATTATTTTGAGAGTTTTAAACAGCATGGTAATTTGCTTTAATTGTGAAATTAATCTTCAATATTGAGTTCATTGAATATCATGAGAAGTTAGATACTTGATAAGTGTTTTGAGATATAAAGGTGGTAATATTAGAGTGTGCTAGTTGAGTAATTGTGAAATTGAGAAATACTTGTGTTAAAGTTGGCAAGTCCCGTAGCATGCACGTATGGTAAAAGTTGTGCGACAATTTTGACACATAGGTGTTCTTTTATTGCTTTCCTTATGAGTGGCGGTCGGGGACGAGCGATGGTCTTTTCCTACCAATCTATCGCTCTAGGGGCATGCGTAGTAGTACTTTGCTTCGAGGGCTAATAAACTTTTGCATAAGTATATGAGTTCTTTATCACTAATGTGAGTCCATGGATTATACGCACTCTCAACCTTCCACGATTTTCTAGCCTCTTCGGTACCGTGCATTGCCCTTTCTCACCTTGAGAGTTGGTGCAAACTTCGCCGGTGCATCCAAACCCCGTGATATGATACGCTCTATCACACATAAACCTCCTTATATCTTCCTCAAAACAGCCACCATACCTACCTATTATGGCATTTCCAGAGTCGTTCCGAGATATATTGCCATGCAACTTTCCACCATACCGTTTATTATGACACGCTCCATCATTGTCATATTGCTTTGCATGATCATGTAGTTGACATCGTATTTGTGGCAAAGCCACCGTTCATAATTCATTCATAGATGCCACTCATGAGTCATTGCACATCCCGGTACACCGCCAGAGGTATTCATATAGAGTCGTATTTTGTTTTAAGTATGGAGTTGTAATTCTTGAGTTGTAAGAAAATAAAAGTGTGATGATCATCATTATTAGAGCATTGTCCCGAGTGAGGAAAGGATGATGGAGACTACGATTCCCCCACAAGTCAGGACGAGACTCCGGACTAAAAAAGAGAGGCCATAAAAAAGGAGAGAAAAGGCCCAAATAAAAAAATTAAAAAAAATAAAAAATGAGAGAAAAAGAGAGAAGGGACAATGCTACTATCCTTTTACCAGACTTGTGCTTCAAAGTAGCACCATGATCTTCATGATAGAGAGTCTCCTATGTTGTCACTTTCATATACTAGTGGGAATTTTTACATTATAGAACTTGGCTTGTATATTCCAATGATGTGCTTCCTCAAAATGCCCTAGGTCTTTGTGAGCAAGCGAGCTGGATGCACACCCACTTAGTTTCCTTTTGAGCTTTCATACACTTATAGCTCTAGTGCATCCGTTGCATGGCAATCCCTACTCACTCACATTGATATCTATTAATGGGCATCTCCATAGCCCATTGATACGCCTAGTTGATGTGAGACTATCTTATACCTTTTTGTCTTCTCTCATAACCCCCATCATTATACTTCACTCCACCCATAGTGCTATATCCATGGCTTGCGCTCATGTGTTGCGTAAGAGTTGCTCGGCTTGTCATCGGGGTTATGCATGATGAGAATGTTTGTGTGACAATATTGAAACATGGCCTAACTATATGATTTTGTAGGGATAAGCTTTCTTTGGCTATGTTATTTTGATAAGACATAATTGCTTGGTTAGCATGTTTGAAGTATTATTGTTTTTATGTCAACATTAAACTTTTATCTTGAATCTTTCAGATCTAAATATTCATGCCACAATGAAAAGATTTACATTGAGAATTATGCTAAGAAGCATTCACACTTCATAAATTCTTTCTTTTATCATTTACCTACTTGAGGACGAGCAGGAATTAAGCTTGGGAATGCTGATACGTCTCCAACGTATCTATAATTTATGAAGTATTCATGCTATTATATTATCCATCTTGGATTTTTATGGGCTTTATTATGCACTTTTATATTACTTTTGGGACTAACCTATTAACCCAGAGCCCAGTGCCATTTTTTGTTTTTTCCCTTGTTTCAGTGTTCCGCAGAAAAGGAATATCAAATGGAGTCCAAACGGAATGAAACCTTCGGGAGAGTTATTTTTGGAACGGAAGCAATCTAGGGGACTTGGAGTGCACGTAAGGGAATCAACGAGGAGAGCACGAGGCAGGGGGCGCGCCCTCCACCCTCATGGGCCCCTCGTGGCTCCCCTGACCGACTTCTTTCGCCTATATATATATCCATATACCATAAAACCTTCAGGGAACAGAATAGATCGGGAGTTCCACCCCTGCAAGCCTCTATAGCCACCAAAAACCAATCGGGACCCTGTTCCGGCACCCTGTCGGAGGGGGGGAACCCTCACCGTTGGCCATCTTCATCATCCCAGCGCTCTCCATGATGAGGAGGGAGTACTTCACCCTCGGGGCTGAGGGTATGTACCAGTAGCTATGTGTTTGATCTCTCTCTCTCTCTCGTGTTCTTGAGGTGGTACGATCTTGATGTATCGTGAGCTTTGCTATTATAGTTGGATCTTATGTTGTTTCTACCCCTCTACTCTCTTGTAAGTTGTAACGGATTGAGTTTTCCCTTTGAAGTTATCTTATCGGATTGAGTCTTTAAGGAGTTGAGAACACTTGATGTATGTCTTGCGTGGGATACCCGTGGTGACAATGGGGTATTCTATTGATTCAGTTGATGTATGTTTTGGTGATCAACTTGCGGGTTCCGCCCATGAACCTATGCATAGGGGTTGGCACACGTGTTCGTCTTGACTCTCCGATAGAAACTTTGGGGCACTCTTTGAGTTTGTTTGTGTTGGTTTGAATAGATGAATCTGAGATTGTGTGATGCATATCGTATAATCATGCCCGCGGATACTTGAGGTGACATTGGTGTATCTAGGTGACATTAGGGTTTTGGTTGTTTTGTATCTTAAGGTGTTATTCTAGTATGAACTCTATGATAGATCGAATGGAAAGAATAGCTTCGTGTTATTTTACTACGGACTCTTGAATAGATCGATTAGAAAGGATAACTTTGAGGTGGTTTCGTACCCTACAATAATCTCTTCGTTTGTTCTCCGCTATTAGTGACTTTGGAGTGACTCTTTGTTGCATGTTGAGGGATAGTTATATGATCCAATTATATTATTATTGTTGATAGAACTTGCACTAGTGAAAGTATGAACCCTAGGCCTTGTTTCCTAGCATTGCAATACCGTTTATGCTCACTTTTATCATTAGTTACCTTGCTATCTTTATATTTTCAGATTACAAAAACCTATATCTACCATCCATATTGCACTTGTATCACCATCTCTTCGCCGAACTAGTGCACCTATACAATTTACCATTGTATTGGGTGTGTTGGGGACACAAGAGACTCTTTGTTATTTGGTTGCAGGGTTGCTTCATAGAGACCATCTTCATCCTACGCCTCCCATGGATTGATAAACCTTAGGTCATCCACTTGAGGGAAATTTGCTACTGTCCTACAAACCTCTACACTTGGAGGCCCAACAACGTCTACAAGAAGAAGGTTGCGTAGTAGACATAAAAAGGTAGCTTGAATGTCGAGCACACGGCAATATGCTCTCGGTGCGCAAGCGCACGAAAACACCGGTGGTGCCCACATGTTGGCCTAACAGTCCTTTTTTTTGAGAGCCCGACCTGAGAGTCATAATTGACCTGTTTGGTGTTGCATTATCACTCGGCCCATATTCAATGACACCTCACTGGCCCAAACAAGTGTACATCATCGAAAAGACACTGAGCTCAAATTATAACTTGAAAAAATGAGATATACTCTGAACACTGGAGAATGGTGATGCCCTCATTTAGCCCACCAGGAGCTCGAGACAATAAGCAGTTCAAAACAACGATATATACAACATTCGAACACTAACTAGTGACTACTACTAACATAAACAACAAGACATGATATTTCATAAGAAGTCTTGCTACACCACCAAAACGCACCCGTCTACAGCGCTCAGACTCTCATGATCCAAACGAGAATGACATTCTAAATAGAGGCAACTATTACATAATAAGAGTGACATAGACAAGGATAACCAAATGACAAGGAATATGCGTAACAAAAGAGAGGACTACCCATCCAGAACAAGCAGCAAAGACAATAAGTCATTCGAAGAGGGATGATCCAACACCATCATAATTTGCAGCCCTGCTTCGGCCACCAGTGATTCGGGGATGGGGACACCAGAACTCCACCCTTTCAACGCAACCACCCAATTACCTATCAACCTGAAGGCTTGAACAACATCACTACCTGTCGGATTTGAGACATCCAAGGATCAAAGTAAATCCAGATGCCTTTGTCATTCTCACCTTCTTTTGGCTGCAGGCTATATCGTTGGCAATCAGGGGAGTCTCCTCCCGAAGTCCTAGGGCTCGCCATTAGACACAGTTTTCCCTAGCAAACAGAGCCTCTCTGCCATCAAGGTCCTTGCCAACGGTGATCTCCTGGTTAATCGGATAACTAATTCTGAGAAACAGAGAGTGTGAACCAAGGCTTTTTACCCGCCTCCAACTCAAAAATCTCGAAGGCCCCAACAAGCTAGTATCCAGCTCATAGACGTAACAACCACTGTCAAGATATTCACCTATTTCCCGGTGCTTGTACATAGTGGGATTTTTGCAATATAACTTTTCCGGCTCATGTGTGTGAATGATCCTCAGTATTTTGTTGTCATCTGATCAAGCAAGGAAACAGTTGTGCTTCCTTGTTTTTAGCAAAGATGGTGTGATTACAAAGGGCAGTAACTGTAGGGATACTGCATCATATCAAAAAGGACAAACATTGTTAACTTAAGATCAGCATTGTTCAGCGTATGAGTAGGATAATGCAAGAAACATCATTGATCTGTCCCTATTGGAAATGAGAGGAAAATACAGGGAAATGTTTATTGGGTTCGAAAATATAGAACCACCATGCATGGCTATATTCATGTTATCTCGTAATCGATTCTTCACAGGAAACTACCATGTCATGCATGTTATGTTATCATGTTCTGTCCTCACAAACAAATTCTTCAAGGAAACTAACAGGCCATCCATTGTTATGTACTCATGTTCAGTTGGAATTTTTGTGAGGATATTATTCTAGCCATTGATTGCTGAAGGGCGAATATAGGTATGCACACATGGTAAGCACTACATGATTTCACTACTTCCAAGTATAGAGTCTCCATATGCACATTTACTTCCCTAATGTATGGTTAGATGAAACCAACAGTGTGATGCATGTTTCTACATCATGAAAATGAGGAAACTAACATGGCTATTGATACACACTCATATTTAGTAGTATATAGATTACTATAAAGTAAGGAGAATATCCATATCTTCCTAACCGTCTGATTATTCAAGGGTACAAATTGGCTCTAATGACATGGTCACAATCGCATAAATTAACTCATTCCAAATATAGCTGAATTATGGCATCTCTAATACATTGCCATAGTTCTACTCAAATTCTGCTCAAACGGGGATATGCCAATCATCACAAAACATTCAAACAGTGTCATGGCGTTATCATTAAAATCAGATGAAACAACTTACACGTGCCGTCCCAGCAATATGTGGTGCCATCTGCTTTGTCGATCGTGTAGATGGTGCCATTGTGTTCAATAGCATCACAGAAGTGTGTATCAGATTTGATGATCCACTACGAGGTGAGTCATCTCCAGCTGAAGAAGGCACCGATGGAAAGATAGGCGAGTCCGCGGTCGAACAAGGTAGTTAGCTTGAAGTCTGCGTAATTCTCATATCGTGTGGGCACTTGGTAGATTACAATCTTCTCAAAAACAAGGTCTGTCCAACTGACGTGGTAATCTAGATGACTTGGACTGAGACGGTAAAACCCTACATACTCCAACGAAGGAAGGATAATCTCATGGTAGGTGGCAGCCATCCAGTGGGAGTTCATGCTGACCCATTACATACCTGACAAGAAGTTTCGGGCAATGGTGATCAGATCGAAGTCGAGGGAAATGATGTATGGCAACCCACTACATACCTGCAAAGAAGTTTCGGCTAATGGAGGTGGGATTGAAGTCGAGGGGCATCATGTACACCTCTGTATCATGGTGAGCAAATCTCTCTACACCAGATAGCAGCAAGCAGGGTGTCTTAAAAAGCTGAGGCCACGCTTCAATGATGACTGCGTGCATGTCCCTCAAGCATGCAGCCCGCCGCACGACGCTCAACATATCCATACACAAACAAGAGAGGTTAAGGATATCACCGGGGGGATTGCTCCAATCGCGGTTCATATGGATGTTGCACGGTTTGCGTTCAGCCATGGTGGAGTTTGGAAGGTGGGGTTTTGGGGGGCTTGATTCACGAGGGAGAAGTCTCTCGGTGCTGGAGCGGCTAGCGAAGGAATAGTGGTACTGGGGGAGGCGAGCAAGGCAAGGGTACACGGGGGCATAGTGAGATGATGAAGAGTGACGTCAGGATCTTCGCTGAGACGGAGATGGAGAAGTAGTGGTGCTAGGGGAGAAGGAGATGAGGCGAGCCATGCTATACAGTGGCGGAGACAGTGACTACACAGTGCACAAGGTAAGGCTGAATTTGGTAACCCGAACACACCGCCTAGACTAGTGTCACCTCGGGCGTAGGGTCTTGTCACTTCACTATGAGGACCAAAAGAATAATAGTTTGGCCATCAAGTGTACTACTAGTAGTAGTAACATACGGAGTAGTACTATAGTATAGAAGAAATAGGTCTCCCGTGCTAGCATGCCTCTGGGTTCACTTCATCCTCTAGGTAGCATCCATATTGCAAGTAGAACCAAATTCTCATGCATGTGGAAGCGCGAAGAAGGGCCTTTTCTTTTTTTAGGATAACCGCATATATTCCTTAACCATAAAAGGTTGTGTCTCGCAGGAACTAACCAATATCAATCCGAACCAGCTAGGACATATTTTTTGTGTGCAAAGAGATGGCTATGTTTGTATACCTGTTCGTCCACCCAAGTGGGCTTTGTGTAGATCCCACTTGTCAAAAGGGGTGCAGAAATAAAAAGTAATCATAAAATGTTTTGCCACTGTGATTCGAAAGAGTGGCCTCAACTAACCAGTGGCACATGTAGCGATAGAAGGATGGGCACGTACGCGGACACAGACCACTCCTCAGTATGCTACCTGCATAGCCTTTTCATTTTGCAGGTTCGTCTACCTAGCCATCTAATCAACTGCCTGCATGCCACTTCTCCCATTTACTTCTCCATTGGGAACCGATTTTCCTCGGCTTCTTGACCTGTCCTTCATTTGCATTCAAACCCCACTGGATTTACATCCTCCCTGAGTAATTTCGAAGCCCCTTTAAATAATCATCTTCTTTAATTAGACTAGCCATCTAATCCTAATTCTCCAAACCATAGCCCTTCGGTCCGGCGATTCCAAATGGTGAAAGAGATTCGTATGCAGGTTTTTAGCGTCAAACATGTGCTCGTTGAAGGCTCATTGAGCATAGTTTCCACCGTCACCGACCACCCAAGGGTTGTTCAGGAGTGGATCAACAATGTGTCCAACTCCCTCCAAAAGGTGGAGATGAAGGTCTTAGGTCTTGATGCAGAGTACACGGAGCATGCCACTGGGAAGATCCAACGCGTGCCGTCCTTCAGCTGTGCCTCGAAGATGAAGTTTTGGTGTATCACATCATAAACACGCCCTCCATGCCAGCTGAGCTCCACGATTTCATGTCTCGGGAGGACATATTCTTCTATGGGGCAGCCATCGAAGGGGACAAACAGAAGTTGGCACCATACAACCATGACTTGGAAAACATCGCTGACCTACAAACTAGAATTCCTGTAGACGATTGTGATAAAGAAACACCATCCCTATTCAATGTAGTAAATACTATGCTCGAAAGAAATCTTGAGAAAGGTGATGAGACGCTGGGATTAAGGTCGTCTGGATGGGAGAATTATCCCTTGACCTATGAGCGAATAAAATATTCTACCTTCGATGCCCATGTGATTTTTGATATAGCTGCAAGGTCAAAAGAGCTTGTCACAAAGCCGTCTCCCACAGAAAATGAGAAGAAGAATAAGCTGCACTAGCCGTAGGGCATTATAGATGGATGAACTATTTCATCTCTTGTAAAAATTATATTTCCTCTTTGTGTACATTGATATAGATGAACTAGTATTTCTCTGGTGTGCATTTGTTTGGAACAAGTGTACTCTGTGTACATTGATATAGGCCCGCTTGACTATAATGAACTATTTATCTGCCTAGTTTTCTCTACTACCACTCCTCGCAGTGAGTGCTATGCAATGCATGTGTCAGTAGACATGACAACTTGTCCATGGAACTTGAACCATGGCGACCATCACGTTTCTACTACCACACGCGATTCCCACGATCCACTCGAACCCACGACACAATGTCCCGACATGAGCCTCGCCCCTCTCAGCCCAACCGCTCCTCTACCTTTCTGTGCATGACATGCGGGCCAACTGAACTTTGGCGACCATCAAGTATCTACCACAGGCACACGCGATTGGACGCAGCTTGCATGCCCCACTCCTGGCTCCGATCTGTACTCCCGCACCATCTAATTTTCATCCAGCGGCTGTGACACATTTTGTTCGGGACAACACTCCTCAGCCACAAATATAATAAATAAAATATAGGCTCGTCTTTGCCTTCTACTTCTGTCATACAGGTAGTACCTGCCGGTGTGGCCATCTACGGCTCGTAACATCCTGACGTCTAGCTGTGGCACCCTCGCGATGGCCAGGCCACCATCAGCCGGCTCGTCTTGAACGAGTGAGTCGCGAACGCAACCGCGACAACGGCCAGCTGGGCACCTCGAACCACACCGATACCGCTTCCCTGTAGGCGACCGACCCTGGCCCATGGAAGCACGCCGTTGAGCCGCGCATCAACGTTCGACGACAGGAACGCCTCCAGGCTCACTGGCTCAACTACATCGAGTACATCACGTTCGCAAACTGGTATCCATTGAGTAGGTTGCTCCTGCCCACGAGCACACGCCTATATGTATCTAGCATTCCAGCCTCGCTGCTGATTGGTACATCCTCTGGACGGTGCAAGCGGTCGGAATCTCGAGCCCAAGTCGAGCTATGTGCCCCAGGTAGGTCACTAGCTCACGCCCAAGCTCCCACCCAGCCGTCGTTGTCGTCGCACCACTGACGATCGGGAGCAGCTTCCTACCGCTCATCCGGAGCGTGAGCTAGTAAACATCACGCTACACGTCACAATAGACAAGAAATTCGACATGCATCGGCCGGGCAGAGACTTTTCTTGGCCACAAGCTCCATCGTCTTGTCCAAGATCGGTGTGGTACTACAGTCAAACATGCGGGTAAAATACTACGGGAGCAGCTGCTTGTGCATGGCCCGGACGTTGATGTTGGCGTGGAGGAGGTGCTACACGCTGGCGGCGCAACATGCTACATGGGTTAGGCAGGCACATGTTGCCACGCTCTAGCGTTGGCACCTACATGGTTAACGCAGCTGATGATCTAGAGGAGGACGAGCAGGAAAGGAAAGGGTCTTGCATGCGTGTACAGATTCATGCAGAAAATTATTTCCTAGAAATACGACCTTTGTTTACCTTTTTGAGGCTATAGATGACCCACACGAGGAGATGATGAAAATTACTGGTGCCGGAGTATGAATCGGAGCATGGGAGGGGAGCAGGCAAGCCGCGTCCCACTTCATTCCTACGACGCCGCTCGAACCCATGACACCACACGTCCGTTGAACTGCGCCTCACCCCTCTCGGTCCCACCGCCCCTCTTCTTTTATGAGAATGACATGTGGGCCAGCCGCATTTAGGGTCCACATGTCATTGACTCAAAGGCAGGTGCACTAAGCCACTGAAGCTCGCCGTGGGCCCCGAGAAGGAAATGTAACTCCTGCCCTAGGCCTTGTGGTGCTCCCGCAGTACGAACTCGTGCCAAACCTGGAATTTTTTTCTTACTACTACCAATGTGCCGGCCCGTGCGTTGCAATGGATCCAAAGTAGTAGAATAATACTTGTTCACAAACTTGAAATATAAACACTCTAGTTTTGATTTACATATATCAGTAAAAATAAATTATGCTTCACTGAAGACATATTCCTTGAGCTGGTTTGATGAGGTGAGGGGCGGGTGTGGCAGGTTTCATGATAATAATAGATTTTTAAAACATTGGAGCAGATTTTTTTTCTAAAATTTTGTAGCGTCGCACGGCATCCGGTGCACCTAAGAATCTGAAAATAAGTGGAGTGCACTCTGAAGATATTTAAATGCTCCCATTTAGTGGAGTGCACTCTAAACACATTATCTATTTACTAGCAAACATGCCCGTGCGTTGCAGCGGGAGAGAAATAATATCACACATTTCTAATAAGCATGGCTCCACTATTCCAGCGCCATATGATTTTAAAAATAGTATATACCTCCATTTTATTGGGTCAGCTTCAAACCGATTAATTTTTATTTTTTGTGATAAATTGGTAAATTCTTCTTAAAAGATTTAGTAGGTTCATTTTTCTTTAAATACAAATGTTCATCTTTTATGATGCTTGAATTGGACGGTGAACTTCAAAAGGTGGCCTCATCTCTCAGTGTTCCTAAAGTCTACCCCTTTGCTAGACACATGAAAATGAGATCTTCGAATAATCGACATAGTATCTCTAGAAAGCAAATAACATGATTGATTTTGAACAATAACAGTTGGATAAATAAGATATTATGCTCTTGTTTACATTAAAGAGTTAGTATCAGTAGATAGAATCCATACATGTGTCCTCACTATTAATAATCTCAGCCCACGATTACGTCAACATCCACTGTTTCCAGTCTGCTCATAGATCAACTTTTTTGGAATACTAAGAAAAATCATAAGATCGTTTTCCGTCTACAGAAAAAACTACCAAACGATGTATTATTGAAAAATCTGGTAGAACTATTCGAGTGAAAGTTGAGGTCAATTTGGTATGATCCCTCCTTCTCTCAGTGACGTGGTTAATCTCCCATTAATTCCAGCAATCCCGTATTCTAGTTAATTTCTTTCTAAGTCTGTTCGTTCTCTTTCCCCTCCTTATTAATCTCCCAGCAATTCCATCAATCCCGGATCTCTTCTTAATCTCTCAAGAATTCCAGCAATACTTTCCAAGTCTGTTCTCTCTCTCTCTCACTCTCACTCTCTCTCTCTCTCTCTCTCTCTCTCTCTCTCTCTCTTCCTTATTAATTCTTAAGGCGTCTTATTCATTTGATTTATATACGTATATAAATTGGTATTATTGTGTGCAAAGACGCAAGGTGGTACTATATTTTAAAAATAAAACTCTTTCCACAAAGAAAAGATAGGTCAGTTGAATAATCTGTTATCCAACCGCAGGTCACGAGCTCGATCCTCAGTGCCGCATCAATTTTTACCCGACCGCAATGTAGGCCTCGATCGATGGCCCAAGCTATTCTGTGAAAAAAAATATAACTTCGGACAAGGCCCAGAATTGGCCCAGGCGCGGAATAGAGCATCCATATGTTTATTTCTATATAGAAGATAAATCTGCTTTCTAGCAGAATAGATAGCTAGCCGAGTTTGCTATGGTCATATTAGCTGGACGTAGAACCGGAGTTCGACCCCCAGTGCACCACTTTTTTATTTTCTGTTTCTAACGTTGGATGACGGATGAAAAAAAAATAGATGTCGTACAAAAGAACCAGATGACAAAAAACGGTGGAGAAACAATCCCCCTTTAATATTAGGTAGAGATTGTTCTCTAGCCTTTCCTAGCCATGCAACCAAGCCATATAAGCTAGTAACACATGCAATCCATAAATTGCAATATAGTCCAGTATGCAAAGCCGCCACATCATCTATTTATGTCTGTTAGTCATAGGTTGTTTTTTGCATTAGTCCATATATTAATGTTCCATAAAACTAAACTCCAAATGTCCGCCGGAGGCAAGCCAGAGGATGTACGACGGGGGCAGTGGAGGCGTCTTTGTAAGAGGAGGAGAGATCGAAGGATAATCTTACACGTCCGCCGCTACCTGCATATCGGTGCGGGACTCCTCGAGCGCCCACTGGAGCTCGCGCTCCTCCATGGAGCGGCGGAGTCACAGGATTTTCCTAAACCATGATGGGCACCATGCAGTACTCCTCGTAGCCGGGGGCACGGTGCTCCCGTCCCAACTCCTGAGGTACTGTCTGGAGCACGCGCTCAAGCACCTCATGAGCAGCAAGCATGCCATGCTCGCGGACGTGGCGTTGGAGCACATGCTCGTGCGCCTAACCGGTGGGGATGCGATGTTTGCGGGTGTGTTACCAGAGCACGCGCTCTTCCACGTCGAGAGCCATATAAGCATGTAACACATGCAATCCATAAATTGCAATATACTCCAGTATGCAAAGCCGCCACATCATCTATTTATGTCTGTTAGTCATGGGTTGTTTTTTGCATTAGTCCATATATTAATGTTCCATAAAACTAAACTCCAAATGTCCGCCGGAGGCAAGGCAGAGGATGTACGATGGGGGCAGTGGAGGCGTCTTTGTAAGAGGAGGAGAGATCGAAGGATAATCTTACACGTCCGCCGCTACCTGCATATCGGTGCGGGACTCCTCGAGCGCCCACTGGAGCTCGCGCTCCTCCATGGAGCGGCGGAGTCACAGGATTTTCCTAAACCATGATGGGCACCATGCAGTACTCCTCGTAGCCGGGGGCACGGTGCTCCCATCCCAACTCCTGGGGTACTGTCTGGAGCACGCGCTCAAGCACCTCATGAGCAGCAAGCATGCCATGCTCGCGGACGTGGCGTTGGAGCACATGCTCGTGCGCCTAACCGGCGGGGATGCGATGTTTGCGGGTGTGTTACCAGAGCACGCGCTCTTCCACGTCGAGAGCGGTGATGATGGGATGTTCGGGGGCGGCGATGATGCGATGCTCGCGGGCATTCTGCTTCAGAACGTGCTCGTCCACATCGTGAGCGGCGAGGATGCGATGTTCACGGGCGTGCCGTTGGATCACGCGTTCGTCCACGTCGAGAGCAGCGACGATGCGATGTTCGTGGGCATGCTCTCGACAATGTGATGCTCGCGGGCATGCTGCTAGAGAACCCGCTCGTCCACATTGTGAGCGGTGAGGACGCGATGCACCTCCTCGTGACCGACAAGGGCGTGCTGCTGGAGCACAGCTACCCCTCGTGGCCGACGAGCGTAGTCCATTAGATCACACTGTCCTCCGCGTGGACAGTCAGCACGTGCTACTCATGACTGTAGAGGGCGTGGTCCACCTCGGCGACGTCGAAGACTCCATCCTGTTCTGAGGCCGCGGCCCCGTCCACTTCGGCAACGGCGGCGTGCTCCAGTGGGTGTTGTGTCCGTATGGGAGCTTTGAGCTACAATACTAGTGGGGGAGGGGGGGTGACCTTTTCATGGTTTCACATGGTTTGAGGAGGAAAATAGAATCGGAAGGAGCACAATATATTGGAATGTGTCGGAGGAAGGCTAGCTGGAGCAGTACAATAACCATCACATGCGCACCATATTTTGAGAAGGGTTTAATGTAATTTGTGTGAAATGGGTCTGTGTGATGTACGAGTAGTACATCCATATCGTTGACATTCATGCACGCAACAAACATTTGTGTGCTCGATTTCACCCTATTTTCATATTCTGTTTGGCAGTGGATTTAATTTTTGTAATCGGAGCTCATTTTTATAGTTGGTTTCAATTTAGACTATGCATGTATTATTGTGAGAGATAGATATAGAGAGAATATTTGTGTGATAAAAAGGGGGCAGTGGCAGCGATCCCTAACGAGAGTGGGGCATATGCGTGTTCGAAAGACTTTGTGTGTCGTAGAGAGAGGGGTGTCCGAAAGGGAGAGAGAGGGTGTGCGCGTGTGCGTGTGTGTTAGAGAGAGAGAGAGAGAGAGAGAGAGAGAGAGAGAGAGGTGCATGTAACATCCGGATCGATAAGGTTACGAGGTTGCATGTGTGGGATAGCGATAGTCTGTTTGGAATGACGGGACACACAGACATCGTTTGTTTGCATGTGGGAGAGCTGGATAGACCTCAGCAACACGGTTGGCAAGGGGTGGAAGGTTATGTGTGGTAGAAAGAGATAGTAGAGAGAAGGATGAATGCTTGTTTGTTGCAAGGAGACCTAACTAAATAGATGGGGCTAGCAGGAAGAGAATGGTGGTGTGTCCTTTTGTCATGGGATGGAAGAGAGACCAAGAGACACACATTGTGTGGAGAGGTGTGTGTTTCGAGAGAGAGAGAGAGAGAGAGAGAGGGGGGGGGAGGGAGGTGTGGACCTGAATAATGAGATGGGTGCTCATGTATATGTTATAGGGAAGGAATTGTCTAGGTGGCAGTCTTATGATGGCGACCCAAACTTTCAATGAGAGTGGGGATAAGTATCGACTTGGTGGATTTTGACGTTGACGATCCAGTTATGTCGTACCCGGTGATAACAATCGATAATCGTTACTAAAAAAATCTTCTATGGACGATGATCTTGTCGTATGCACAAAATGAACCCGGATCACGAGATGGAGTTCCTCCAAGCAACCGAAGAATCGGCTAGAACTAAGACAATGCAATCGTAATTGCCAATATGAATTAATTAAGGGTAATGGTGGGGTTGCTGGCACTGAACTAAAGGCGGTAGTCCTACACACACCCCGTAAATGCAAATTATACTGAAGCAAAATAACGTGTAAACAACAACGCAAGTTCTAACCTAGAAAAAGGGTAGTAGCCTTATTTGTATCTATAGACTATATTACTATATTTTTATTTGTATAGTTATATTTATATATATATATATATATATATATATATATATATATATATATATATATATATATATATATATTCCACTCCCTCCGTTTGTATTTTACTCTGCACATATATAGTGTTGACTGCAGCCAAATTTTATAAAGCTTGACCGAATTTGGTGAAAACAATATGAACATTTACGAAGTGGAAATAAAAGCAAGGGCATGTGGGGGTGCGACTCAAACGCGGCAGGCCTTTTCCTTTTACTAGCAATATGCCCATGCGTTGCAACGATCCAAAGTAGAATAGTACTTGTTCACAAACTTGAAAGAAAACACTCTTGTTTTGATATACATGTATACCACTAAAAATATATTACTTTTCACTCAAAATATATTTCTCAGGCTGTTTTGATGAGGTGAGAGAGGGATGTGGTTGCTTTCAAGATAATATGGGGTTCTCTCCAAATTGGAGCAGATAAGTGGGCTACTGTTGCAAAAATGCCCCAACTTACCTCACAGCCGTTAGATGCAGATCTAATGGTCAGAAATGACGGATGCTACACACACCACCATCACCAATTGAATCTTTTATGGGAGTAGAGAAACATGTATAAATTGTAACATTTGGTTCTGCTCGTTGGCACGATCTATAGATAGAAATAAGGATTGGAAACGCTAGGGCGAGGCTACCTGCCAGATAAGCAGGGTAGTAGCTAGGTTGGAGCATCGTTGGTTTGGTCACATGCGGTCCCACATGTTGTAGTGATACAAAGCCTAGACAATGCGCGTTGACCGATGGGACGGAAAAATAGTGTGGTATGCGACGGGGAAGGGACATGCTTCATGTACATGTTCCAGTTTCTCGTTTTGAACTTGCAAACGTGACATGCGTGCTATACCAGTAGTTTTGAATTTATAGGTTCGGTCTCAGTTTTTGAATTCAGGAGTAGTTCGTAGGTCGGATCAAGCATCGAATGTAAATTAGGAAGTTGATCGAAAAGGTAAGCACAACTTATAAATTAATGGTTGGAGTACTAGTTACTGTGATGCATATAATTGCCTCCCAATGTGAGCAAAGGGATCGCACATGTTTGTATTGACTGGAACGAGAATGCAATAGCACAATAAGAATTAAGGTCATGATGATGCAATCACAGTGGTAGTTACAGGAGGCAAGAAGAAAGATGCATCCATCAACGTACGACCTCCTCCTCCTCGACTCAGTGCACCGGGCCACCTACCAGCGGCTTAGGAGCAGCGAATTTTGTGGCGAGGTCAAGGTGCTTCCCAACAAAGGCATCCAAGGCTTCCAGCCGGTTTACGAAGGCCAACGTCGCAGTGTCCTCACTGGTCTTGTAGATACCTATGTACACGACTTCCTCATACATGTGGATGTGTAGGTCGACGAATTCTTGCAGGGAGAGGCGCCTCGCAGCGAGCGCGTCCTCCAGGTTGACATTCTTCGTTGCGTTGACGGGCAGCCGCAGGGCCACGGGTGCTTGAAAGAGGTTCTCGCCATGCAGGCCGGTTAGGGTGGCAAGAAATGAGGAGCCCAGGCGCGCGGGCTGGAGGAGTACGGCGATGTCGTCCGCGAGCTTCTTGATGACGGTGAACCTGTTGATGGTGGCAATGATCATCTTGTCCAACTGAGAGTCGTAGCTCGCGTCGACAATGGCCATGAACCAACAGGTCGCCAACACCCTCTGGATACGATCCTCTGTGCCATGTCGTAGGCCGGCATCGTGGACCATCTGGCACAGCCGCTGGCCTCTCGCGGGAATCGCTGCCAAGGGTCTAGAGCGAGAACTTTTATGCTTAGTATAGGTGCTTAGGTGCGTACGATGTGGTAGATGCATTGGAATGGAGGGGCGCCTTTATATGAGTGCAAACTGCATTGCATTCACATCATGCTGCCCCTTTTCCCCATCCTCCTCCCATTACTTCCCTCATGCATTCAGGATTCTAATTGAAGGAGGATGCATCATTGGTCGTTCAACATTTCGGGAACCGCTACCCTCTCCTTCATCTGCATTAAAGCCATATCGGGAACTGTCTTGGTTTACTAGTATCTATCAAATCGAATAGTACTACGCCGCCCGCTGCACACCCGGTTGAACATGCCTCCTCGCCTCCGTGAAATGCCTTCGTTAAACCCGCATGCAAACCGAGAAACCTACTCCAGCCACACGTCAGTTCATGAGCGGGCCGGAATTAAATGCAACACCAGCCGAGCTCCTCCCGTCCACCCTTGGTTTAAACAAGGCCAGACACCGGCCAATCTCCTACCATTAGCCCTCTATTTAAATGAGGCTAGCCAGCAGGCAAGAATCGCACCCCTCAGCCACTCCCCCATCTTCTCCTTCACCATTTTCTCCACTCTTCCAATCACTTTTGAGGATCCGTTCTCCGGCGTAGTACCCGACTGGGTGGCCCGCCGAGCCCTCCGGATACGAGCGAGGCTGCTCAGTGTTTCACCTACCTCGCCTGGCCCGACAGAGAAAATTGCCTCCCAAGCTGGCGGCTGGTTCAGCAACTCGCCGCTCCTGTTCAGCTCGATGAGGAGTGGCGAGTTGCTCCACGCCAGCACGGGCGTCGTCGCTGCCGCGTCGTACCGTGCCACTAGGGTATGCGGCCGCGCCTTCCGTGTCAGCCGTGGTCGTGCCTCCCGTGTTTGTGGGCGCGCCTCCCGTGCCTGCGGCAGCGCCATGCAGGCAGAGACAGAAGCCGGGTGCATGGAGAGCGATGAGTCGGTGACCTGCTTCTCCGTGTCCGCCGGCATCATCGAGGAGAAGTAGAACACGGGAGGCCGCCGCTGCTTGGGTGCCATGAAGGCGTCCGCCGAGGGGACGTTTGCGTATGCAAGTGGTTTCTTGACTGCTTCGTCTATTGTGATGACCTTCGTCGGCCCCGCAAGTGTCTGCCGGACATGAGGAAGACAAAGGGATCAGTGGGCGGCCATTTATATTAGGTATTAATTATACCACTAGAGCCGGATTAGCACCGCTTAGTTCATGTAAATGTAATGAGATCCGTCATGTTTATATGGAAATTTTGCCTTTTTATATGAAATCCTTCATGCTTATTTGAAATCAGTATGTGTTTGCATGAATTTCCTCTGGTTGGTTAGAGTTGTGAAAATGTATGTCGTTGGCGTTGGATGTCGTCCTCTGCGGAAGGAAGCGGGTGGAAATTTGCCCATTCCCGTTGCAGATGCTCTTATGCTAGAAATAAATGAGTCACATCCAATCCATTTGAGTTAATTGCATGTATGATTCTCCCTCGATAAAAAATTAATTGCATGTACATTGTACATGACTTGTAGCGTGGCTACAGATTCGTACAGAAAGGAAAAAAGAAACAAATTCATTCTTAATCTTGTATTCTAAGTACTCTGTGGGTTCCACCGTCAGTGAAAGAAGTATATATTAAAAAATGTAAAAATCTAAAGTTTAGGACATAATTCAAACTCAGGTCATCACGTTGCGAGCATGTGGCGCTAACTAGTCTGGCAGATGTTCGTTGTGGACGATGCAAGAGATATATCTCTACTATTTTCTCTACTCCTATATAAAACAGAGTTAGTGATGATGGTGTGCCTGCCATCCTGCAATATACGCCGTCTCATTTCTATCTGACGGATAGGAAGGAAACTATGGCAATTTTGCAAAACGATACCCACAACCCTCTCCAAATTTTCAAATATGCCTTCCCTCATTCATCCTTTTTTTCTCACAAGATAAACTACTCATACAAATGTATCTTGATGTTCCGTGCTACGCACGGGCATCTTGCTAGTTTCTTTTTAAATAGTTACTGCGATAATTGGGTTGAAGTGATATATTTTATGTCTGCCCCGAATGATCTCAAATTCACTAGTAGTAACAAAGAAAAGGTTGCCTTGTTAATTTACAGAAAACATGGTGAAAACTATCACATGAGGCCGGTAAAAACAAGGCACATTGGGTTCAGCGTCATCGTCATTACAGTTGTGCACGCACGAGAAGTCTACATATCAAGGGGGCTATGGAGAGGAAGACGTATCGAGTGTGTGTGAGCGAGGCATAGAGACACAACTAGTTTGTGTGTGTGTGTGTGAGAGAGAGAGAGAGAGAGAGAAGCCAGTTGATAGATTAAGATCAAGATCGAGTTGTCACCCTTCAGCTGTCATTCTTGGGGGTGGGGAGGGGGGAGGGAGAGAAAGACGTATCGGGAGTGTGCTCGCGGTAGGCACAGAGGCACAACTAGCGATTGTGTGTGTGTGTGTGTGTGTGTGTGTGTGTGTGTGTGTGTTTGAGACAGAAGCAAGTAGATAGATTACTATCAAGATCGAGGTGTCACCCTACTTCTTCGATGTCGGGTAGTGTGTGTATGTTTGAGAGAGAAGCTACTAGATAGATTAGTATCAAGATCGAGGTGTCACCCTACTCCTTCGGTGTCGGGAAGTGTCGGGGATATACCCCGTGGCGTAAACCGGCCGGAAGTGTAACCCGGCCGGACTTGGCGGTTTATTGGAAGACCCCGCTGACACTTGGCGGTTTACTAGCAAGCCGTCCTGACCTGGCGGTTTACAAGCAACCTGCCTGGTCATTATGACTCACTGGTAACTCGGCGGGCGGGTCAGACGGATGACAAGGCCCAAGGCCTAGAAGGCCGGCTCATGTTATGGTGGGCCGGTTTAAGAGGAAAGGTGTGAGGAATATTTGTCTTACAAGGAGTTAAGACCTGGACTTGTATCCAGTTTGTATTAGAGACAGACTAGTCCTAATCCTAATAGGACTCCACATGTAACCCGCCCCTTCAACATATATAAGGAGGGGCAGGGCTCCCCAAAGAGGGACAAGCTACAAGCAAGAAGAAACAATCTTAGGGCTAGACACAAAGAGGAGAGCCGGTTTACGGCGACTCCCTCGTGATGATAATGAGACATGGCCTCAAACAACATTTAGGGTTATTACCGGATGATGTTTCCCGGGGCCCGAAGCTATCTAAATCCTTGTCTTGTGTGTTGATCCGCCCTGCATCTCTCATCCCACTCAACCCCTCTCAAGCTACCACATAGATGCGTTGGCCTCGTGACTAAGTCCTGACACTAAGGACATCTGCCGTGACAAAACCACGACAGTTGGTGCCCACCGTGGGGCCTGCGCACGGTGGTGTTGAGTTCTTGGAGGGCGTTATTACAGGGATTGAAAAGTCTCGCCCAGCTGATTGAAAAGTTCCGACTGGCTCGTCGGAGAGTTCCTGCTGGCTCGCCGAAAAGTTCCATCAGGCTCATCAAAAGGTTCCGCCGGCTCGTCGGAAAGTTCGGGCCGGATCATTGAAAAGTTCCGACTGTCTTGATCAAAGGTTCTGTCTGAATCATCAAAGAGTTCCGATCGCCTCGATGAAAAGTTCAGTCCGAATCGCCGAAGGGTTCTAGCCGCATCGACGAAAGGTTCTGTCAGAGTCATCAAAGAGTTCCGACTTAGGCTACAAAAAAGTTCCGGATTATCAAATACTTCCGGATTAGCAAAATGTTCCAGCCAGATTATCCAGAGGTTCCAGCTCAAAAGGTTCCGGATTATCAAAAATTCCGGTTGGGTTATCAAGAGGTTCCGGTTAAAAATTTCTGGATTATCAAAAGTTCCGGCCGGATTATCAAGAAGCTCTGGTTCCAGAAATTTCGGCTCAAAAAGTACCGGCCGGGTTATATGGAGAGCTCAGGCACTAGAAGACACAGAACCAACCAACTCTTTTGTGAAAAACAAAAGCAACACTATGCATTATCCAGCGCCAGCATCTGGCAAAAAATACCAGGTGCTATCCTTTCTATATATTTTATCAGTACATGTTAATTCATCCGACAACAATTACTCTGGCCTGTAATATTTTTACGCGGGGCAGCTATTAAAAGAAAAAGGGGTGGTGTTATACCACGGATGCACATTCGGCTGTATCGCGCGGCTTAACGGACAGGGTGTCGCAGTCCGATTTACGTCAATGTACCGGCTGACTCGCCCGTCCGCACCACCTTACAACGCCACGAACGACTCGTCCGTCCGCCCTCGCGGTCGGTTCACGCGCCGGCTTACAACATCGAGGAAAAATTGCTCGGCCGCACCGGCTTACAACGCCGGGCCGATTCATCTGTCTGCTTCTACAGTTAACTCGGTCATGTTGAATTTTAGCATCACTGTGGTGATCATCAACTCCATGGCGGCTAATTTCCGGCCTAGCACATCAGGTGATATCCATTTAAAATATATTTTATTAGCACATATTATTTTTGTCAAAGAACAGTTTACCTTTGCCTTGGTCGGCAATATTGTTTATGCAGGACAATTGTTCACTGCAAAAGCTATGGCTGTGTCATGGATGTATAAACTCGCGCACCATTATGAATGCTCTAGTATCTTACCATGCCATCAAGCTCGACGAATACATATGCGAACCACCATTTTGCAGACCGGTTTACATCAATATGACGTGGCTAATTCGCCCGTCCATGCCGGTTTACAACGCCACGGCCAACTCATCTGTCGAAACCGCCACTGATGCTGCGGTCGTCTCTGCTGTCCGTCTCCCACGGCCTGGTCTACATCAACACACCGGGCCGCACCTGTCTGCATGAGCTGTTTATTGGGTATGAGCAAGTCACAGCTTGGGTAGCCCGATTTTCTTTCAAATTGGAGGCAAATTATCATCAAATGCCATTTGCACTGGATGGCTCAATGGGCAGGCGCACAAATCGCCGCCACTACAGTTTGGGTTAACGTCAAATCTCCAGTTGGAAGGAACCATTGGCCGAGTTGCTGACACAGCTCATATGGGATCATTTATAACACGCCGCACTCACCTCAACTTCTGTGGATTCACATCGCGTCATCAACATCAATGATATACACCTTCTACTATGGTCAAACACGGAGAATCTCAAGCCAACTCCTCGAGTCACCTTGAGACTCGGGGGCTACAATGATATGATTCAACTATATCCCGGTTTTCAGTGAAGTCAAGAACCCCAGGACGTTGGAGGGAAAGATAACCCGGTCCCGGACTCTACTGTTATATTGATGAAAATTTAAAAGCCATCAGAGAATTTCCGGCTTACAAAGTATATGACAGTTACAAAATCTCAGCTCAATGAAGAAGTTCCGGGTCATCGGAAAGGATTCCGGTTTAAAATCTGGCTCAAGGGAAGTCAGTCTCATTGAAGCTCTCAAACATCCGGTTTACAATCCGGTTCAAAGGAAGCAGTCTCACTGAAGCTATGAAACATCCGGTTTACAATCCGGTTCAAGGGAAATCTGTCGCGGTCTTACTCTGTCGCCCACAAAGCACTGAAGCTCTCAAATCCAGTTTAAAAATGTCTGGTTCAAAAAGGAATTAACTTCTTGCAAGTTCGAGTTTAAAGGCCGTTAGAAAATTTTCGACTGAAAATGAAGATTCCGGTTTGAAATCTGGTTCAAGGGAAAGATGTCTCCCACAAAGCTTTGAAGATCTCAATCTCCGGTTTAACATCCGGTTCATGAAGGATTTATCTCTTGCAAAAAGTTAAAGGGTGCCAAAGAGGACCTGCTGCCATGATGCGCGGTTCAAACATGGGTATCATGCCTTATTGGCTTATCATATTATTGATCACTTAGGGGCTTGGTCGTATCCGAACCATAGCTACACCTATTGATCGGCTTAATGCCACAACATCACTTGGGGGCTTTGGTCGTGTCCGAACCATAGTCACACCTCTTGATCGGCGCAATGCCACAGCATCACTTGGGGACTTGGTCAAGTCTGAACCATAGTCACGCCTCTTGATCGGCCTAGTGCCACAACATCACTTGGGGGCTTTGGTCGTACCCGAACCATTGCTACACCTCTTGATCGGCGTAATGCCAATGCATCATTTGGGGACCTGGCTGACTCGAACCATAGCTACGCCTTTTGGGGGCTTGGTCGTGCCCGACCATGGTAATGCCTCTTGATCGGCTCAAAGCCTCATTTGCAATGGTTTTATATTTGCCTTTGCTTGAATTTTGTTCTCTTTTAAACTATTTATTTTGTAGTGTTTTCAAGCCGAAGTTATTAAACCAGCTCGACTGTCAATTACAAATTGACGGAACACGGTTAAATCTTAATCGGGAGACTATCTAACCGGTTTGATTTTCTATTACCATCCTATTATGGAGTAAACCGGTGTTTACCAACCCGGCTCGGCTTTCAACTACAAGTTGCCAGTACACAATCAAGTTATAATCCGGAGACTATCAGCCCGGTCTGGTTTGACTACGAGTCGCCAGTATTATATATGGTTAAACCGGTGTTTATCACAACCTGGTACAGTTTTATCATAAACCGACACAATATGGAAGGAGTTATCAGTACTCAAAATCTGGGTTATTACCCCTATTACAAAATGTTGGTAAACCAACGAAGTGATTCAATGTCACAGAAACAGGTTGAATAAAGCATGATTATAAATCACTGGCGTTTACTAACCCGGCCTGGCTTTCGACTGTAAGTCGCCAGTATGATGATAAATTATCCGGTGTTTATTAAACCGGCCTGGCTTTCGACTATAAGTCGCCAGTATGATGATAAATTATCCGGTGTTTATTAAACCGGCCTGGCTTTCGACTGTAAGTCACCAGTATGATGATAAATTATCTGGTGTTTATTAAACCGGCCTGGCTTTCGACTATAAGTCGCTAGTATGATGATAAATTATCCGGTGTTTATTAAACCGGCCTGGCTTTAAGACGATAAGTCGCCAGTATATGATGAGAAATTATCCGGTGTTTATTAAACCGGCCTGGCTTTGGACTATAAGTCGCCAGTATATATTTGGATTGCGCCATTGGAATCATGCGCTTATAAATGATTGGGTTATATTATTCAAATAGCAAAACTTGGCTGAATTTTTTTTATGATATTGAATGAATAAGGTTTTTATACCGGATTATATTATCTTGAATAGCCAACATGGCTGGATTTTATTATGGTTATTAAAGTCGCTTCAGCGCAATGGCTATTATTTTATCAAAGGATATGATTTATTTTACAATGGAAGGAATAGTCCCGAGTCGCTGCAGGCTTACGACCCGATACTTGGGGGCTACATTATTCAAGTTGACATTATATCAAATATGCAAGTCTCATGTCGCTGCAAGCATGCACCATGACACTTGGGGGCTAATGCAAAGTCATTTTTATTGGCCTTATTGAAGACCCGACTCATCACATCATAATGAGCCGGCCCTTGGGGGTTGTCAGTTGCTCCTGTCAAAAATTCAATGTATACAAGCCTTGATCCATTATATTAAAGGGTTCATTGCTCAGTTGGTAAAGCACAAAGCTATTAATCTTGTGGATGTGGGTTCAAGCCCTATGACGGAAGATATATTATGAGATGTTATTTTCATTGAAGTATATATCAAGTCCCGGTTCAGTATTATCTCACTAAGCCGAACCTTGGGGGCTACACATCACTGCTCAAATCTACATGATTATATTCACAATGTCCCTGCTCATTATTGCATAATGACCCGGCCCTTGGGGGCTACACTGGTTGAAGTTTTTATGAGCACAAGGCAATTTCAAGTCCTAGGTTGGTGCAAGCTTGACAACCTAGCACTTGGGGGCTACATATATGGAGTATTCAGTTTTTACTCGTCACTAAGATGAACAACATGGATTTTTTCAAAGTGGCAGTAATTGTAACATCCCAAATTTTCAATTTGGAATGTTTTAAAATTATTAGCTAAGCATCTATGCATTTTGTTTGAATTCAGTGGAATTTGGAAATTTCAGAGGCAATTGAGTTTTATTTGAATTTGAATTTGATTTTGGCAATTGAAATTTATTTCAATAATACCTGACAAATACTTGAGCAAAAGTATGAGAGGAGTAAACATGACACTCCAATGAAAAATGTCAGAAGAAAATATTGCCAAAAAAGGTTGAATTCAAATTTGATTTTATTTGGAATCTACAAAAAAATATTTTTATTTTGTTTTTGTTTTGCCTCTGGAAAAATGTTCACGTTGTAGGATTTATTTTTCTGATTTTATTGATATATATATGTCCTATATAAAAATAATATAGGTCTTTTTATAATTAGTTTTCTCTCTGCCTTTAAAAAAATAGGAAAAAAAGATCCAGGTGCGAGCCGGGCCAGCAGGCCCAGCCGACGCCCGAGCCTCAGCCCACCAGCACTGAGCTGGCCTGCTCCCACCGCACCGCGCCGACCCCGTTCGGATCGACCGCCCGATCGCTCTCCCTCTCTCTCGATCTCTCTCCCTCTCACTGACCCGGGACCCCACGCTATCCCTAACCCCTCGCCCATGACACCGCGCCAGAGCAGTTTCGCCGCCGCCGCCGCATCCGAGTTCCACGGGATCACGATCCTGAGTCGACCCCTCACCCACGCTTATGCCCTATATAAACCCCTCGGCCTCCTCTTCCGAACCACCCAAAACCCTACCCCAACTCCCACCATAGCTCGCGCCGTCGTCGTCCCGATCTAGCCGCAGCCGCCGTAGTTCACCGCCCTTTTGTTTCACCGGTGAGCATGCCCAACCTTTCTAACCTCTGCTATCGGTCTAGCCTGACCTCACAAACCTTTTTGACATGTTTTTGTTCGTCTTCGTCATCTACAGAGGCCACCCCAACCCCGCACGCTCCACCAGAGCACCGAGCTCCGCCACCTCGTCCTCGTCGTCTCCGCCGACCCCGACGTCCCCTCGCCTCACCACCCACAGAAAATTGGACGCCCCTGAACGCCCGCATCACCTGGACATCCTCGCCGACGCCGCCGACGACCGAAGCCCCACCACCCGCCGGCCTCTTCTTCCCAGCCACGCTGGTTTCTTCTCTGTAAGCACGAGCGCACCTCCTCTGTTCGCTCAATTTTTTTTGAACCGTTAATTTAGATTAGATCGATTAGTAGATCGTTTTATTTTCATTACATCGGTTTTAGTTACGGTTTTTTTAGCTATTTAGTGCGGTTCAGATCAAACCAGTAGATCGGTTTTAGTCAAAACAACAACGCACGTGTACGTCCTATTAAGTTGCGCCTGGGCGCCGTTTAGTTTCAGATCGCATACCCCATAAGCCCAGTAGCGCCCGTTAGTTTTTTTCCTATTATTTTAGTTTCTGTTTTTAAAACAAAATAGTTCCAATCTTTAAAACTCTATATCTTTTAGGTTATTTATTATTTTTAGTTGATTCTTTTTTTGTTAGTTTACAAATTTCCTATAGTTGCTGTAGAAAATTAGGTTCGGCCATGTTTAGGTTTTTAACATTGTTTTATATTAATTTTAGTCAGATTAGTTTTTCTGCTATAAATTGCGTTAGTATTATTCTGTTTTAGTAATTATTTTTGTCACTGCTTTGTTTTGACCTTACCTAGCAGTAGGAATTTATTTGGGTTTTTATAATCTTTATTAAAAATATTTTTATGCGAAAACAAGCTTTTCTAGTTTATTTAGCTTGCTGTTGTTTTCTGCTGTTCTAGTTATTTTAAAATTTTCTTTTACGACAGTTATAATTTATTTTTGATTAGTTTCTGTAGTTTTAGAACGTGAACTTTTATTTACAGAAAATAAAAAGTTTATTTTATTTTCTTGCTAGTTGTTGGCTTGGAGTTCTTCAAGTTTTCTTTGGTTTTAGTTTGATTGTTTTGTGTGATTTATGTTAGCATGTTGTTATGTTAAGTGATTGTATGTTTGTATGCTTATATGATTATTGTTTGCTTCGATAGAATTTCCGGAGTGCGAAGCTTGCTATTACGAGTCGCTAGCTTTCGAAGACCGTTAGCCAGGCAAGTCATTTGATCGTGTTTTACAATAGCTATGATTTTGTTGCATTAGAATTATTCCTCCCCACCATGCATGCAGTAGGAGAATGTTAAGTTATGTTCTTGAGTAGTATCATGAGGTAGGATGAACCCATTTCCCCTTACCATTGCCCGGGACGATGTAGTTTATCTTGCTATGCTCGTAGACGGGGTTGGTTGAGAGATTCATAAGGGAGATGTGAGAGACAAGATGATAACAACCCCATGACTTCAAGCACAAGGTGGACTTCAAATTCACTACTGGGTGGAAGACGGTTGACGGGCACCCTGGAGAAACCAGCGGATGGCCGGGATGCATGGAGAAGCGCCATGACATCTTGCGGAAAGCTTCACCCAGCCACGAAGAGACGGATGGATACACCTTGACCGGAAGCTTACCTGTGCAGCCGCAAGCCATTATGGGCTCTGGCTGGGTTGACCCTAGGCGTGACTCTGGACGGACGGTGCCAGCAGATGTAGAAGAACGATAGGACATGGATGGGCACTGGCAGTGCCCAAAGAAACTCTACGAAAGACCCTGTTTCGTTCGTCCCGTCTTCAAACACCAGGCAGTGCGAGGACATAAAGGAGGGAACGATTCTTGCGGGTAAAATGCACAAGACTCTGCAGAGTAACAACCTAATCGATTAGCCGTGTCCCCGGTTACGGACAAATGAGCCTCTGGAAATTAGAGTATTTCGGAAATCTCAACACCGAACTTAATAAATTAATCGAGGGGTTATTTAATAATTGGGAATGAGACATTGGTTGGCGGAACCATCTCAATAACAAACAACATTTTGTAGTAATTACAAGAAAGTCCTTTGTTATAGGGAAAAATTGGCTTTTTCGCAAAAACATAAAACTTAGAGCCCCATAGCCAAATTGCATATAGTGTTAGCATTATTATTGTTGTTCTCTTCATTACTTGCCGGCATATTCAAAATGCTGACTTACACGACTGCAACGTCTTATGTTGCAGAGGAGTTTTCCGACCAGGAGTGAGGCTACGATACACGCTTGGCGATTGCCCTATGGAGTCGGATGGACTCACTATTCGTCTACGCTTCCGCAACTTTATTTAGTTTATTTCTCATGAGTTGTCCTTCGGCCAAATTTATTCTATTGTAATAAAGACTCGATATGAGAATCGTGTAATAAATTCAGGTGTGATTGAAATTTGAATCTTTTCATCAATGTACTGTGTGTGCCAGCATGATCTTGGGATGGTACAGCTACACAGACACTTGACCGGTTTTGGGTCGGGTCGCTACAGAGATGGTATCAGAGCACACGTTGACCGGAGGACGTAACCCCTAGGATCGGAAAACCATAGGAAGAGACTATTTTATTTCATGTCCTTATCATTCCGTAATTCTCCCCTGTTCATTTCTGACTTCTCTCCGATTTTCAACATTCTAGATGGCCGTCAAGTTCATCCCAGTTCTGCTCCCGGAGTTTTGCCAGCCAGATGAGACAATGCTTTTCGGCAGGAGGCTGGTCCAGATCACCAAGGAATTGAAGTTTGCTTTGCCGTCTATCACCGGGACCCCTATCATGGCATTTCCAGAAGACCGTCGCTATATGATTAAGGTGCACATACCAGGAAGGACTTTCGGAAGTCTCTCGGCGCCTGTTGACTTCAGGTTCACTTCTCCCACTTGGATCCTCGGGAGAGACATAGCAGTTCATAGTGCACTTGGACGCATCCAGGAGGAATACAAGGTCGAGCTCGTTGGATAAGACCACACCATGATTTCTCGCATGACTGCAGATGAAGAGATCATCCGCACCATAGATGACGACTCCGTTCGCTCATATGTCCAAGACTTGGAGGCTCACATCAGGGCTCTAGAGGTTCAGATGCGCAGGAGCTTGAAGACGGTCCAAAAGTTGCATCTTCGTGAAATTGAACTGGAGGATGCAGCACGTGAAGCCCACTATGAGCATGAGGATGAAGTCAAGGATTTCATGGAGAGAGTTGACAAGCTAAAGATTGATGTTGCCGCATTAGAGGAGAAGATGGACCTGGGAGAAGACCTTTTTCCGAGTGGAGATGATAGACCCCTCGTGAGCAATGACCAGGATTATGAAGAGAGCTCCACCGAAGGAAGCCGCAAGAGGAGGCGCCGCACCAGAGGACGACGCACCAGAGGACGCAAGGATAATTGATGAAGACATTTAGTCGACCGCCATGTTAGTTTTTTTTCTTCCGTCGATCAGTTAGGCCGTTATTTTCGATTAGTCGTGAGATTTTGTAATCCCAGATTGAACCTTGTTTGAGATGAATGAATAAATGATTGGTGTGATTATGATTGTGCATTCATATGGGTAGTGCTATTTTCTCATTAGACCCTTGTTCTATTCTAATTTATCATCCACTCCAAAACACCAGATGCCTCCGAGACGTGACCCCGGTTCCAACTTCCGCCGGAGCTCACCCAGCTGATCCAGCAGCAGAATGCCCTGACGCAGATACTCATCCAGAACCAGAACAACAACAACAATCCACCACCACCACCCCCTGTTGAAAACTTGACCCGCTTCCTAAGGTTGAATCCGCCAGTGTTCTCTAGCAGCACTGAGCTGATTGTGGCCGATGATTGGCTCCGTAAAGTCGGAAGGGAGTTAGCCACTGCTGGATGCACAGATGCAGAGAAGGTGCGCTTTGCCGCACATCAGCTTCATGGACCTGCAGCCTCTTGGTGGGAGAACTACACCACCACTTATCCGGTCGCCACCATGACATGGGATCAATTCCAGCAGGCTTTCCGCGCCGCTCATGTCTCAGCTGGAGCCATGAGTCTGAAGAAGCATGAGTTCCGCAACTTACGCCAGGGGAACCGTACTATGGGGCAGTACATGGATGAGTTCAGCAAATTATCTCGCTATGCCCCAGATGATGTGGCCACAGATGCCGCAAAGTAGGGAAGTTTCTCGAGGGATGTCGGTGTACTAGAGTAGGGGTACCCTAGTATCCCGAACTTGTGCACAGGCAGTTGCAGCGCCCCGCGGCAAGGCCTGCCAGGTTACCGCCAAGGACCTACTTGGTTACTTTGGAGCCATTCAAGAACGAAGTATTTAAGCCAAGGAGACAAGGCCCCGGCAAGAGGAGCTTGCCGGGAAGGTCACTCAAGGCACCAAGCCCCGACAAGAGGAGCTTGCCGGGAAGGCCAACCAAGGCATCTCAAGGAACTTGCCGCGACGCGCCACGCGTCCCGGCAGGACCCGGCGAGCGACAAGCTTCCGGACACGACAAGACAACGACCGTGGCAAGGTGCTTGCCACGGCAAGCAACCACTCTATACCCGCGCTCCAGCACATCCATCAACGTGTCGCTCTAGGACCCTTCCAGGCGCACGTGGCGGGAGGCTGTGCAGCCAGGGGTGCACCGTGGCAAACAGCGCTGACAAGATCGCCATCGTGGCGAATGGTGGCGTCCCTAACGGTCCCTTTTCTGCACTGTTTGGGCGACGTAGATAGGCATTTAATGCCCTTGTCCCCTGCCGTCAGGGTTAGGTATGATACACTGTGTAGGTAGCTGTACCTACCGCAGCACCTTTCAATTTTTCCCTTGCCCACGTTGCCACCTGTTGGAGACCCCTTGAGCATATAAAAGGAGGCCCATGCACAACGTGGGGAGGAGGACGAACAGAGGAATGCTCGGTCTCGTTAGCTGCTTGAGTGTACTGTAGCACTCAGCGCTCCCGAGCAAGAACTCAATACAAACCACAAAGCAGCAGTAGGAGTATTATCTCTCCGGAGAGCTCCGAAGCTGGGTAAAAACCGCTTGCATGCCCCGCCTCGATCTGCTCTTCGTGCGACCTCCGCCCCCCGCCGAACCGAAAGGGGCTCCGTCCCCCTAGGTGCTCGTGGAGCCAGCTTTTCCCCGGCATCTTTGGCGCGCCAGGTAGGGGGCGTCGAGGTTGTGTGAACCTAATTCGGCGTTCACGCGAGATAGATCTTCATCGACTTCATCGACATGCCGCCGAAGAAGAAGGCTTCGGAGGCGGCTGCTCCGTTCGCATCGAATCCACCGCCGTCGGAAGAACGGGCGTCGACGAGGGAGCCCATGGTGTCACCAAGTCCAAGGACAAGGCTGCGCTGCCCGTCGGCGGCGTAGCCGGCTCCCACAACGACCGGGCGTCCGTAGACACACCGCACCCATCTCAGGAGGCGCAGGACCGGCAGCGTCGTGGTACTCACGGTACCATACGCTTGCTGGACCCAGATCGAGCTGGCGGATCTCGGGACGCTCCGGGCCAGCATACGCGCCAACGTGCTGGCGCGAGCGAGGCACGGTCGCCTGGACGGAATACTGCTCCTTCTAACATAGTTGGAAGTCCGAGCATATCCCGCTCCTCGCACCGTTCGCCACCGCTTCCCGCCACTCCAGCAGAAGCTTTAGCGCGAGCTCAACTGCTCCTAGACTTCCCTCCAACGCCAGACAAGATCGACGACTGGAGGGCCACCATTCAGAGTCTCATCGGCTTCGCCAACGGCGACACTCCACGGCAGGCGACCACATCGCAGCCGCGGCAAGCCAGCCAGGTGCGAGCCGATGGCGACAAGACCGGTGGGGGTGCAACCACCGTGCACTCTCCGCCCCGAAGGCCAAGATCGCCGACTCGCCGGGTCCGCCACGACAGCGACTCCACTGCTTCATCAGATCCGCGAGCTCGCCGCGATGAACGCCAAGTTCTTCACGAACGACAACAAGAAGACGCTCGTACTCGCATCGAGCGCCGAAGAGAAGCGCGGCGTCAGTCAGACAAGCGTGCTGGGCCCACTATCGACATGCATGCGCCAGGGGAACCAGGCGACCTGCCGTACGCGGTAGGTTGCCCCGCGTTCATCCGTGAGCTGCGGCAAGTCCAGTGGCCCAGCACGAAGAACTTCAAGCCAGACGTACCCGAGAAGTACGACGGCAAGTTACATCCGTTGGAGTTCCTCAGCATATACACCATCGTGGTGCAAGCTGCGGGGGGGCGTGACGACAAGATCCTTGCCAACTACTTCCCGCTGGTGCTCAAGCCCAACGTCAGGTCCTGGCTCATGCACTTGCCGGAAAACTCCATATCTTCCTGGGCAGACCTGTGCCATCAGTTTATCGGCGCCTTTACAGGCGGCCACAAACCTCATGGCCAGGAGAGTGATCTTCATCTGCTTGCCCAGAAGGAAGGAGAGCCCTTGCGCAAGTACATCCAGAGATTCAGCCAAGTGCAACGCAACATCCCAGACGTCCACCCTGCCGCGGTCATCAGTGCGTTCCACCAGAACGTGCGTAACCGCATGATGCGGGAGGAGATGGCGATGTGCAAGATCAGAGACGTCAGTGAGCTGTATGCCCTGGCCGACAGATGTGCACGTGCTGAGGAAGGGAGGAAACTCCCCGGAGAGAATACAGGAACAGGAGGATATGACAACGATGATGCTGCCCCGGCAAACAAAAACCGGCGGCAGAACAACAGGAAGAGGAAAGGCAAAGATGTGCTAGTTGTTGAGCAGTCCGGCAACGAAGGTGGCGCCAAGACAGCCAAGACTGATAGCTCCGGCAAGGAGGTTGCCGCATGCGCCAACTACCAGGCTGTGGCGGCCGCCGACAAGCAGGACGACACCAACAAACAGTACTGCAAGATCCACCGCACCAAGGGCGATGACCTCCAGAGCTGCAAGAAGGTCGAGCAGCTTGTCGAGCTGCAAAAGGCCGAATACGAGTGACGCGACAAGGAGAAAGACCAAGGAGGTGTTGGAGGATCCGGTACGGAGCGCACCGGCCGGGGAGGACGCCGCGGCAACGCCAAGCAGCAACAATGATGAAGTTGACGACGACGACGAAGACATGGATGATGCCGAGACCAGCGAGCAGGAGTTCCAGAAAGCCACAGAGGTCTTGTGCGTTGACGGCGGTGCTTCTCTGCATACTTCGCACCACCAACTCAAGCAGTGGGTGCGGGAAGTCAATGCGGCAGAACCGCCTGTCGAATCACGCAAGCTTCTGAAATGGTCCAGCACGCCTATCATCTTTGATATTGAGGACCACCCTGATCGCACAACTGTTGTCGGGTGTTTGCCGATGTTGGTCTCACCAACTATCCGCAACCTCAAGGTCACTAAGATGCTAGTTGACGGCGGGGCCGGCTTGAACCTGATCTCCTCCGCTGTGCTCCGAAAACTCCAAGTCCCTGACAGCGAGCTCGAAGAGACCGGCACATTCCAAGGAATCAACCCGGGAAGGAGCAAGCCGAAGGGGAAGATCACGCTGCCGGTGACATTTGGTAGCGAGTTGAACTTCAGGACTGAGAGGATCACTTTCGATGTTGCCGATTTTCCGTTGCCTTACAATGGAATTATCGGCCGTCCAGCGCTCGCCAAATTCATGGCGGCCTCTCACTACGCGTACAATATGCTGAAGATGCCAGGCCCAATAAGTCTCATCACTGTCCCTGGCAACAAGAAAGATGCTCTTATCTGTGCCGACAAGATCTACCGGGAAGCAGCAGCCGCAACGGACCGCGAGACACTTGCCGCTGAAGCTCCCCGGGGAAAGAAGAAAACCAAGTCCGGCAAGAGCTCTGATGCCCACTCCGGCAAGCGCACCTCTTCGGAGTGCCGCGCTACCGTCGAGGACGCACCATCGAGCTCCACCGGCAAGTGTAAGAAGACGATGGCAGCTCCGCCAGCGACCAAGAAGGTTCCGCCAAGGAGGACGGCACTGGTGGTACCTTCACCATCAGTGCCACTCTCGACCCTAAATAGGAAAGCGCGCTCGTTGCTTTCCTGCGGGCGAACGTCGATGTGTTTGCATGGCAACCATCTGACATCCCCGGTGTTCCCAGGAAAGTAATTGAGCACCACCTTGCCGTCTGTCCTCATGCGCGGCTCGTCAAGCAGAAAGTCAGGAAGCAAGCAGTGGAGCACCAAGAGTTCATCGCAGAAGAGATCAAGAAGTTGGAAGCAGCAGGCCTCGTCAGAGGAGTGCTCCATCCCACGTGGTTGGCCAATCCTGTAGTCATGCGCAAGGCGAACGGGAAATGGACGCTTTGTATCGACTTCACCGATGTCAATAAAGCTTGTCCCAAAGACCCATTTCCCTTGCCGCGCATTGACCAGATTGTTGACTCCTCGGCCGGATGTGACTTGCTTTCGTTTCTTGATGCATACTCAGGATATCATCAGATCTTCATGGCAGAAGAGGATGAGGAGAAAACCGCGTTCAACACTCCATGTGGCACGTACTGTTTCATACGGATGCCTTTCGGTTTGAAGAATGCTGGTTCAACATTTGCAAGGGTAGTCCACACTGCTTTTGAGCCACAAATACACAGAAATGTGGAAGCCTACATGGATGATATAGTGGTCAAGAGCAGGGACAATGCAACCCTGATCCAAGATTTAGAAGAGACTTTTGCAAATCTGCGCAAGATCAGCCTCAAGCTCAACCCCGAGAAGTGCGTGTTTGGAGTCCCTTCCGGCAAGCTTCTCGGGTTCTTCATGTCTCAGCGGGGGATTGAAGCCAATCCCGACAAGATCAAGGCCATTGAGCAGATTGAAGCACCGAAGCGCGTCAAGGATGTACGAAGACTTGCCGGCTGCATGGCGGCTCTCAGCAGGTTTATCTCTAAGTCAGCTGAGCGTGCCCTGCCGTTTTTCAAAATTTTGAAAAAGGCAGGTCCACTGAAATGGAGTCCGGAAGCGGAGGATGCGCTGCAGGACTTGAAGAGATACATGTCCTCCACTCCAATGCTTGTCGCACCTAAACCACAAGAGAAGTTGCTGCTATATCTGGCGGCAACCAATCAAGTGGTTAGTGCTGCGTTAGTAGCGGAGAGGGAGGCAGATGATGAGCCAGCAACCACGGCAAGCACATCCAGCGACAAGCAGGGGGCTTCCCTGACAAGCTCTGGTCCCGGCAAAGATGGATCTGCGCAAGCGCCCGAGGAGATACAGAAGAAAATGGTGCAACGCCCAGTCTACTTTGTCAGTTCCCTTCTGCAGGGGGCTAGGTCAAGGTACTCTGGTGTGCAGAAATTGCTTTTTGGCCTTCTCATGGCCTCGAGAAAGCTGCGCCATTACTTCCAAGCACATGAGATCACAGTTGTCACTCGCTTTCCGTTGAAGAGGATACTACAGAACCCAGAAGCAACAGGCAGGATTGTTGAGTGGGCACTGGAACTGTCAAGCTTTGGCCTCAAGTTTGAGAGAACTTCAACTATCCAAAGCAGAGCATTGGTAGAATTCATAGCAGAATGGACGCCAACACCAGATGAAGAAATTCCAGAGACGAGCAGCCCCGTCGAGGAAGCAGGCAAAGAGTGGCTGATGTACTTTGATGGTGCCTTCTCGCTGCAAGGCGCCGGTGCTGGTGTGCTGCTTGTCGCACCCACTGGAGAGCACCTCAAGTACGTAGTCCAGATGCACTTTCCCAAGGAGCAAGCAACAAATAATACCGCAGAATATGAAGGATTGCTTGCCGGCCTCAGGATCGCGGCAGACCTTGGGATCAAGAAGCTCATTGTCAGGGGTGACTCTCAGCTTGTCGTCCGCCAAGTGAACAAGAATTATCAGAGTTCGTTGAAGGAAGCTTATGTTGATGAGGTGAGGAAGCTAGAAGAGCGCTTTGTCGGCCTACAGATGGAACATGTTCCAAGAGCTCAGAACGACATCGCCGACGGCCTGTCAAAGTGCACAACATTTAAGTTACCTGTGGAGCCAGGGATCTTTCTGCTCAAGCTGACTCAACCGTCTGTTACGCCATCAACTAGACAGTGCAAGAAGAGGAAGTTGATTTCTGGTGACTATCTTCTGGCAGAGCTTCCCGAAGCCGCCGCCAAAATGGTCCCCAAGATCAACACCAAGAGTGCTGTGGAGCAGTCTGCTCCGACAAGTCCCAGGATTTGTTTCGTTGAAGCAGACGCTCCCGACAAGTTTTGCTCAGGCAAGCTTGCCGGGGAACGTCAAGCTCCGGCAGAGCCGCAGGTTCTCGCCATAGGAGCGGATGTTCCCGCAGCAGCAGATATGCCTTTAGTCCTTGTTGTCGAGCCACAAGCTCCAGCATGGGCACAGCAGGTCGTCCGTTTCCTTCAGATAGGAGAACTTCCCGAAGTGCAAGAAGAAGCGGAAAGAGTAGCCCGGCAGTCTAGTATGTACCAGTTCGTCCACAACGAACTGTACGGAAGAAGACTCAACGGTGTGAAATTGAAGTGTATTCGCCGGGAAGATGGACAGAAGCTGTTGGCGGAGATACATGGAGGCATATGTGGTCATCACATTGGCGCCAGAGCACTTGCCGGCAAAGCGTTCCGGCAAGGTTTCTTTTGGCCGACAGCCCTCCAGGATGCAACTGCACAAGTAACCAAGTGTGAAGCGTGCCAGTTCCATTCCAAGCAGATACACCAGCCAGCTCAAGCTCTCCAGACGATCCCTTTATCCTGGCCATTTTCGGTCTGGGGGCTCGACATCCTCGGCCCCTTCCCCCGAGCAGTCGGGGGCTTTGAGTTCTTGTACGTTGCAATTGACAAGTTCACAAAGTGGCCGGAAGTGGAAGCAGTGAGGAAGGTGACAACACAGTCAGCAGTCAAGTTCTTCAGGAAGATTGTTTGCTGCTTCGGGATCCCTAACAGGATCATCACCGACAACGGTACACAATTCACGAGTCGCACCTTCATGTAGTACGTCCAAGACCTTGGCGCCAAGGTCTGCTTCGCTTCTGTTGCTCACCCCAGGAGCAACGGTCAAGCGGAGAGGGAAAATGCTGAAGTGCTGCGTGGACTCAAGACCAGGACTTTCGACAGGCTGCACAAGTGCGGAAGAAACTGGATTGAGGAGCTGCCGGTGGTTCTTTGGTCGATCAGGATGACGCCAAATCGAGCCACTGGCCAGACACCTTTCGCTCTAGTCTATGGAGCAGAGGCAGTTATCCCCACGGAACTCGTATACGGGTCACCTCGAGTGCTCGCTTATGATGAGCTCGAGCAAGAGCAGCTGCGGGAAGATGATGCGCTGCTCCTTGAGGAAGATCATCTTCAGGCTGCTGTGCGAGCTGCTTGCTACCAGCAAGCTTTGCGCCGCTACCATAGCCGCAAAGTTAACGCCAGAAGTCTCGAGGAAGGCGACCTTGTTCTTCAACGCGTTCATTCCGCCAAGAATTCCAACAAGTTGACACCGAAGTGGGAAGGCCCTTATCAGGTGAAACGAGTCACTAGGCCTGGCGCTGTCCGCCTTGAGACCGAAGATGGCATTCTGATGAGCAACTCCTGGAACATCGAGCATTTTCGTAAGTTTTACCCGTAAGGCGCGGTTGTCGGACCCTGTTCCGGCAACCACCTTTTGTACAAGTCTTGCCGCTGTTGCATGTGATCCTTTGTACAAAGCCAGGCGCACACCCTGTGCATAAATAAAGCTCATGTGCTCCGCACATCTTGTCAATTTCATGCTTTTTATTTTTTGCATGAGTTATCTGACACTTTGTGCAGCGCCAAACCCTGATAAGCAATAACGAGCAATAAGGCTCCATATCATTGTTTTCTCTTCTCTCTTTTCTCAAGGAAAGGAAGGTTCCTCTCGCCCACAAGTTTGCCGGGGGGGGGGGGGGGAGGAGAAGATAATGGTGTGGACCAGGCGTCGTTCAAGAAAGTTTCGCCTTGCCGGAGAGAAAACAACAGAAAAGCTAAGTTGCCAAAGCTTGAGCAATCAGATTTTTTAAGTTATCTCCCTTGAACGACCATACTTTGTATGGAAAACCTGTGCGCGGAGGAACCAGCTCGTGGCTAGTTGCGCCCTTACTTTGTTTCGAGTCCGCTCAATAGTTTAAGTGTGCTGCGACTAGAGTCGCGCCCTTACTTTGTTTCGAGTTCGCTCAGCAACTTAAGCGAGCTGCGACTAGTCGCGACAAGGTTTCTTGTCGGTAACGGCACCGCCAGCAGGCTGCTGACGTCCCGCACTCAGCGCTCGCGGCAAAGGTGCCTACGCCGGCAAGTTCCCTAAAAGCGTAGGGCAAAAACATACAAAGGAAGGAATCAAGTAAAGGGAATAACATTGCAATCATGACCCGAAATAGAGTTATATTACAAGATAGCTTGTCGCGACTCTAATAGACTGTTTACATAACATGAACAGCGACGACAAGAACAGAAGAAAACGGGCCGCCTAGTCCACGCGATCGCCCTCAACCCTCTTGATCCCGCTCACCTTGTCCACAATGGGTGCGACAAGGTCCTTGAGCGCCTCCAGATCAGCTTCCGCCGGCAGGGATCTGAGGACGTTGGTGAGGTTGAGACCTGGGTTGCGGAAGGCCACCTTCACCAACACCTTCTGAAGAGCTCCTGCGCAGATCTTGCGCGACTCGTCGGCCAGCTGCCTTGGGATCCTCTCCCGGAGTTGCTGGAGGGCCGTCGCCACGCTTTTGAAGAACAGGGTGAGCTTGGCGCTGGATGGGAGGGTCTAATCGGAGGGATACCCGAGATCCTCCATCCCCAGCTGCACCAGCTCCTTGTCGATGTCTGCGGCAGCATTCATGAGACCCTCCTTCCACCTCTCCACAGTTCCTCTAAAATCGTTCTGGGTGGCGGCAATGTTCTCCAACAGCGCCTTGTCGGCCTTGATCTCCTTCTTCAAGGCCGCCTCCTGCTCCCTGGCGCCGTCCAGCGTCTTGGTCAGAGCAGCCAGCTTCAGCTCAAGATCGGCGTTGGAGTCCTTGGCGGCGGCAAGCTCCTTGATCTTCTCGGCAAGACGACCCTGCAGCTCGCCGTAGGCATCCTTCTCACGCTCACGCTTGAGCGCGGCAAGCTCTTCACCGCCCGCCTTGAGATCAGCCTCCAGCTGTGCCACCTTCGTCTCCAGCTCCTTCTTGGCGGCCTCGGCAGCTGCGGCAGCGTCCCTTGCTTCCTTGAGGGCTCCGCTGAGTGTTTGCTCGTGCGCAGCAAGCTCCTCTTCGTGGCTGTCCAGGCTGGCCTTCAGCTGCACCAGCTCGCCCTCCCGCACAGATAGCTCCTCGGCGGCAAGCCGCTGTTGATATGCAACATCTGCCTTCTCGAGGATGAAGGCCTTCTGCGCCTCATCGAGCTGCTCACGCTTCGCCGCCAGCGATCGGAGAGCTGCCTGGTTGAGACCCTGGAGCTCCTCCGCACGCTTCTCCATGTCCACCCCCGCCTTTGCGACAAGCGCTTCGCGGGACTCCAGTTTGGCTTGTCGAGCGCGGTAAAGCGACAGCAGCTTCCGCAGCAGTCGCTCCTCCTCAGGATCGTCGCTGCTGCTGCTTGGCACGTCGACCAGCGTCAGCCCAGTGGAGGCAAGCACCTCCGCGTCAAAGCTTTCTCCCTCGACTGGCGCCCTGGACATTGACACCCAGGGGAGGTTGATGAAGACGACCTTGCCGGCCTTCAAGTAGACGCCTGGCTGGGGCTCTTCGGAGCCTGACGCTGCGGCAGCGGCAGGAGGATCGGCGGTCGGTGTAGCGCCTGTCGCTCCTACGGCCTCAGGGTCGTCAGTACGATCGCCAGACCCCTCGTCAGCTGCTGCGGCGGCGGCCTTGGCGGCCTCTTCGCCGGCGGGATCATCAGCGCCGGCCATTTCTTTGGTGGCGGCGGCATCATCAATAACAACCTCGGTCTCCATCGGCTCCGCAGCAGATGGATCTGACGGCCGGAAAAGGAAGAAAAGTCAAGCTAATATCCAAAAAGAAGAACCCAAGGGAAGTTCGAAGCAAGAGGTTTACCTGCATCGGGCTCTGCAGTTGTAGTCTCCACCACCGGAGGACCGCTGGTGCTGTCCCTTGCCGGAGACTCCTCCCTTGCCGGAGAGCTCCCCCTTGCCGGAGAGCTCTCCTTTGTCGGAGGATCCTCCCTTGCCGGAGAACTCTCCCTTGGCGGCGTAGTCGAAGCAGGTGGCACGTCAGGGGTGGCCTCCGGGTGCTCCTGGTGGAACTGCTCTGCTCCTGCACAAGCCAACAGTCAGATATCAGCAAACAAAGAATATCCATGCGCGACCAACAGCGGGAAGCAAACCGTATACTTACGCTGGGGGCTGCGCTAGGGGCTGCTCTGAAGAGCAGCTGCCGTGTCCGGCAAGTTTGTCTCGGGCGCATCCCCTGCTGACATGGTGGGATCGTCCTCGATGACGATCACCGGGACCTTGGCTTTCTTTGCCGCTCTCTGGGCCAGAGTCCTAAAAAAAGGAATAAGTTCAGAGTAAAGCAAATGAGATACAAGACAAGACATACAAGTACAACAAGAATCTTACTCTTCGTCTTCCTCGTCGGAGCTGAGCGCGGAGAAGTCAAAGCCTGGCCCACCTCCGGCGCGAGGAGGCGGAGGAGTAGGATCCCTTGGCCGCTTGGCGGGAGCTGGAGCGGCGGACCAGGAGGACCCTGCTCTAGTTGACGCTACAGCGGGAGGCGCTTCCGCGGCAACAGAACTTGCCGCGGTGGAGCGCGTCGTGCGGCGCGGCGGGGGTTGAACCGTTCGCCGCTCCGCTACGTCCCCGGCCTTGCGAAGACGCCTTCTTGGTGGAGCCGGGGGCTCTGCTTGTGGAGCCGGGGGATCTGCTTGCGACAAGGTGCCCGAAGACGAGGAGGAGGAGGAGCCGATCTCCAATGAGCCGCTCGAATCCTCGGCGGGCCCGCTCGGCCCGACGTCATGCCTGGCGGACCTCTCCTCGCCGGCGAGTTCCTCTCGCTCGGCAAGGCTTGCCGCCTCCGCTGCCTCCGCCTCCTCCACGGTGAACCCAAACTAACCCGCAGCTGCGGCTGCCGCCGCCTCTTCCAGCCTAGTGGCGATGCGCTTGAGCTCGTCGTCGGTGGTGTCCCGGGTGAGGCCCCTCTGTTCATCGGCGTCGACCGGCACTTCTACCAAGTTATCAAAGAACGCCCGCACGACATCGTCTGTAGGCTCTATCCAGGCTGGGTCAATTCCATGCGAGTCGCACTGCGGCATCATTGCACGGATGCGGTCGAGCGAGGAGTTGTTACACAGCGGAACGACGCCCCTCGGCAACCTGAACACTTCGGGATGCTGAGGGTCGTACTTGAACAGCTCCTAAAGCATCGCGGTGAGCTCCAGGACAGTGAAGTTGAAGTTGAGGCCCGACCGCAACCTCATGATATCCGCCGCGTTCTGGAACTCCCAGGCGGGTCTCCCCCTCTCCTGCAGGGGGGCGATGCGGCGGCGAAGGAAGTCTGCGCCAACCGCTCCTACATTAAGCCCGGCAATCCTAAGGCGTAGGATCCTGGCGACGGCAATCTTCAGTCTGTCGTCTTCCGGGGCTAGGCTACTCCAATCATTGCCACGCACTACTAGAGTTTCGCGCTGGGCGGTAAATGGCAGTGGGTTCTCCTCGACAATCAGGCACCAGTCCGCCCTCCACTCCTCCCACTTGCTGCGGAACTCTCCATCCAGATAAGCATCCTTCTTGCCGGCCTTTGAGATCCAGGCGATTCCGCCGGATAGAGGCTCTCCTTTCTCAACTCGAGGTGAAAAGAAGTGGCGGAAGAGGGCTACATTTGGGTGGACTCCGACAAAGTTTTCGCAGAGATGTGCGAAAACTGCCATGGTCAGGACAGCATTGGGGGTGAAGTCAAGGAGGCGGAGCCCGTAGGTGTTCATGATGTCACAGAAGAATTCAGAAAAGGGCGGGCAGAGCCCGCAGTAGAAGAACAAAGCAAAGAAAGGGTACCCTGTGGGAGCCTTTTCCCGAGCAGTGGCTGGGAATACCTTCGTGCGCGGGTGCGCTCGCGTCCCCGTCGACCAGAAGAGGTAGTAGAACTCCTTCAGCTCCGCCGCGGCAAGCCTAGGAGGGAAGACTGCCCGCTCCTTTCGCAGTGCCGCAAGCCGCTGCGCCTCGGCCGACTTCACCTTCTCAGCTTTCGGAGCCATGGCGAGAGTGGTGAGGGAGGGCGACGGCATTGGTGGTGCTGGTGGCGATGGGGGCGGAGCGCTGCTTTGAGAAGAAGGGGAGCGGCGGAGACTTTCGAGTCTGGAGCAGCAACGGGAGGATGGTCGGTCTGCCCCTGTTTCCCCTGCTTATAAGGAAAGAGGGGGCGGACGTTCCGCCTTTCCAGACGAACAAACCACCCACGATTACTCCCACGACACCGCGATTGACGCGTGTCGTTCGGGGAGGGCGCGGTGGATACGGAGTCAGATGCGACATGACCCTGGCCGCGCGTGCCCGTGCCCTGTTTTGGGCTTGGCCCAATAGCGCTCGGCACCGTGTATGGCCCAGGCCCGGGGGCTCCTGTCGGTGTACTAGAGTAGGGGTACCCTAGTATCCTGAACTTGTGCACGGGCAGTTGCACCGCCCCGCGGCAAGGCCTGCCAGGTTACCGCCAAGGACCTACTTGGTTCCTTTGGAGCAATTCAAGAACGAAGTATTTAAGCCAAGGAGACAAGGCCCCGGCAAGAGGAGCTTGCCGGGAAGGTCACTCAAGGCGCCAAGCCCCGGCAAGAGGAGCTTGCCGGGAAGGCCAACCAAGGCATCTCAAGGAACTTGCCGTGACGCACCACGCGTCCCGGCAGGACCCGACGAGCGACAAGCTTCCGAACGCGACAAGACAACGACCGCGGCAAGGTGCTTGCCGCGGCAAGCAACCACTCTGTACCCGCGCTCCAGCACATCCATCAATGTGTCGCTCTAGGACCCTTCCAGGCGCACGTGGCGGGAGGCTGTGCAGCCAGGGGTGCACCGTGGCAAACAGCGCTGACAAGATCGCCATCGTGGCGAACGGTGGCGTCCCTAACGGTCCCTTTTCTGCACTGTTTGGGTGACGTAGATAGGCATTTAATGCCCTTGTCCCCTGCCGTCAGGGTTAGGTACGATACACTGTGTAGGTAGTTGTACCTACCGCAGCACCTTTCCATTTTTGCCCTTGCCCACGTTGCAACCTGTTGGAGACCCCTTGAGCATATAAAAGGAGGCCCATGCACAACGTGGGGAGGAGGACGAACAGAGGAATGCTTGGTCTCGTTAGCTGCTTGAGTGTACTGTAGCACTCAGCGCTCCCGAGCAAGAACTCAATACAAACCACAAAGCAGCAGTAGGAGTATTATCTCTCCGGAGAGCTCCGAAGCTGGGTAAAAACCGCTCGCGTGCCCCGCCTCGATCTGCTCTTCGTGCGACCTCCGCCCCCCGCCGAACCGAAAGGGGCTCCGTCCCCATAGGTGCTCGTGGAGCCAGCTTTTCCCCGGCAAGGGACTCAATGATGAGCTGGGAATGCAGGTAATGGTGGCTACCTTCAACAACTACCAGGAGCTGGTAGACAAGGCCACCATACCTAAAGGCAAGCAGCAGCAGATTGATAGCCGCAAGTGGGAATATGGCCAGGGAAAGTACAACTCCGGAGCTCAGCAGAAGCCCTGCTATGCCCCATAGTCGGGAGGACATACCCATCACACCCACGGAGGACATAATCATGGAGGACACAACCATGGAGGGAATGGGAACAATCGCAACCACGACAACAACTCCAAGTCAGGCAATGGAGGCAATGGCAACCAGTACCGTCCTGCTCCGGCTCAGAAGGATATGAGTCATATCACCTCTTTCAAGTGCCAGAAGACAGGACACTATGCCACCGATTGTCCGGAGGACAAGCAGAGGAATGGAAACGGAAACGGCAATGGAAGCTCAGCAAAGAAGCCCAGCCCTTTTCCTCGTGCTCAGGTGAATCACATTGATGTGGAGGACGTCTATGATCAGCCAGAAACTGTGGTTGGTAAGTTTTTATTAAATTCACGTCTAGTATTGGTACTCTTTGATTCCGGTGCAACGCATTCATTCATATCAAGGGTAGTTGTGGAAAAGTACGGGTTGCCCACTAGAACCCTTAGAACCCCTCTTCAGGTCACTTCCCCAGGAGGAGAGATGATGGCAGGCTTAGGCTGTCATTCGACCATGAGCATCGGAAACCATGATTTTCACGCAGACCTCATAGTATTGGAATCCCAGAGTTCGGATGTAATCCTAGGCATGGATTGGTTGACCAAGTTTGAAGGAAACATCGACTGTGCCCGCAAGTCGATTTTGCTCACCACCCCGGAGCAGAAAAGGATCAAGTATGTATCGAGACGCACTCCGACGAAGCATCAGGTGAATTCCCTCACAGGAGTTGTTCAGGAGGAAGTGTCCGTAGTGCAATATTTTCCTAATGTATTTCCGGAGGAATTACCAGGAATGCCACCAGACAGAGACCTTGAATTTCTGATTGAGTTATTGCCCGGCACAACCCCAATATCCAAGAGACCTTATCGGATGCCCCCGAATGATTTGGAAGAGATCAAGAAGCAAATCAAGGAATTATTGGAGAAGGGATATATTCGGCCAAGCTCGTCACCTTGGGGAGCCCCAGTTCTTTTGGTAGAGAAGAAGGATGGAACCCTGAGAATGGTTGTGGATTATCGTTCATTGAACGACGTGACCATCAAGAATAAGTACCCTCTGCCGATGATTAACGATTTATTTGATCAGCTTGTTGGAGCCAAGGTATTCTCCAAGATCGATCTTCCATCAGGGTATCATCAGTTGAAGATTTGTGAACAGGATATACCCAAAACAACTTTCACCACCAGGTATGGTTTATATGAGTATACCTTCATGTCATTCGGATTGACTAATGCCCCTGCGTATTTTATGAGCATGATGAACAAGGTATTTATGGAATATCTGGACAAGTTTGTCGTGGTGTTCATCGATGACATATTGGTTTTGTCCAAGAGCGAGGAAGAACATAAGGAACATCTGCGTCTAGTTTTGGAGAAACTCCGAGAACATCAGTTATATGCCGAGTTGAGCAAATGTGAATTTTGGCTGAAGGAAGTTGGATTCCTCAGACATGTTATTTTAGGAGAAGGAATAACAGTTGACCCCACCAAGGTTGAATCGGTCACCAACTGGCAGTCCGCCACCTCAGTGAAGGAGATCCGCAGTTTTCTTGGACTCGCAGGATATTATCGGAGATTTATTGAGAATTTCTCCATGATTGCTAAACCCATGACCGAGCTGCTGAAGAAGGAAGCCAAGTACATTTGGACTGAGGATTGTGAAGCCAGTTTTTAGGAGCTGAAGAAACGTCTGGTTACAGCCCCAGTGCTCATTTTGCCGGACATACACAAGGATTTTTTCTTTGAATAATTACTGTAGGGTAAAAACCCCACATCCCTTTATTGCAGTCTCAAAAAAGAACAAACTATACAGAAAGAGGAAAATGGATTACAATCCTAAGCTAAAAAAGGACAAGAAGAACTTACAATTACATGAGGGAGTTAACCCAATCTACAAGCCTAGACTTTAAGCTATCATTAAACCTATGTGACAGGAGAAGAATATCATGTACAAAACTGCCCCTCCAGGCAGCAAAAGTGGCCTGAACTCCCCTGAAAGTTCTCCCATTTCTCAGAATCCAGATATTCCAAGCAGCTGTGAGCATAACTTCAAAGAAGAAGGGATGTCCAAAACTCTGTCTTGCTTGTGAAATACGTTGCTGAATAGTGGAACCGTGTGACCAATCAATCTGCAGGTAGTTCCAAACCCTGATACTGAAATTGCAACCAAAAAAGAGATGAGCCCTGTCTTCCCAAACATAGGCATTACAGATGACACAGAGATTATCAGCCGTAGGGGACCTCCAGTGCGTGCGGACCAACATGTCCTTAGTGTTAAGCCTGTCAAAAAATAGAAGCCAGCCAAAAACCTTGATTTTCATAGTACATCTGCTCTGCCAAAGCCACTTGCAGGGTTGAATTGTTGGGAGGTGTGTATGCATGATGTCATAGAAGCTCTTTGCAGAGAACTGCCCATATTTACTAGGCCAGATCCAAACATCAGGCAATGTTGGATCTCTCTAGAGATTGAACAACCATTCTTCCAAGGTTTCTAGTTCTGTAGCTGCTTGTTGGGAGATTGGCAGATGGAACATGGAGAACAATTCCTGAGTTTGTAAGAACTCTCTGACAGAAACCTTATCATCCAAGACAAAAGAGAAAATCCTTGGCAATCTGAGGCTCAGTGGTCTGGAAGAACCACCTACATGCCAAGCATCCAACCAAAAGAGAGCAGAATCGCCCATACTAACTTGCACTGAAGCAATGGACCTATATGTGTCAGCAAGCTTGAGGATGTCTTTCCACCAGAAAGAGCCAGTTTGGACTGTTGCATGGGGTACTACTCCATCATAATAATTATCCCAAATCAATTGTATCCAAGGAACCTGTTGTTTGTTGTAGAACTTATGTATTTGTTTGAGGAGCAGACCTTGATTCTGGACCTTGAGATTTAAGATGCCAAGACCTCCCTTATCCTTCGGTCTACAAACTAAATCCCAGGCAGCTAGGGATTGCTTAGGCACCTCAGAATTTCCTCTCCATAGGCACTGTCTGAAAATCCTATCCAACTGTTTGATAATACCAGCTGGTATATTCAAGCTACAGAGGAAGTATATGGGCATGGAAGTAAGCACAGATGTGAGCAATTGCAACCTGGAACCTTGGTTGAGCATGGCAGAACTAACAGATAATCTTCTTTCAACACTATCCACTAATGGCATGAAATCAATGATTCTAGGCCTCGTAGTACCAAGTGGCAAACCCAGATATGTGAAAGGTAAGTGCTCGAGCTTACATCCCAGAATGGAAGACAATCACTGTGCCTCTGTAGAATCAACATTAAGTGGCACCATTGATGATTTTGCAAAATTAACCTTCAGGCCAGTGGACTGCTGGAAGATATGAAGCATATTCTTAAGAGCAACCAACTGTTCCTCAATTGCAGAAAGGATAATTATTGTGTCATTTGCGTATTGAATGATAGGAAAATCAAGGTCCTGAGATGGGACGGGTAGTGTTAAAACTCCCTTAGCCAGCATGTCATTGACCACGGATTGCAATAAATCAGCAGCTATGACAAATAAGAGAGGGGATAATGGATCCCCCTGTCTGACCCCACATTTACATTTAAACTGCTTACCAGGCACCCCATTAAGCAGAACAGATGATGATCCTGAGGATAGAATCTCTTTAACCCAAGAAATCCATTTGGCATCAAAACCTTTGTGCTGAAGAACTTGTAAGATGAGGTCATGCTCCACTGTGTCAAAAGCTTTAGCAAAATCCAATTTCAGAATGATAATTGGTCTTTTTGATTGGTTGCATTGATGTATATATTCAAAAGCCCAAGCCAGGCAGTCCTGGATGGCTCTGCTCTTCAGAAACCCATATTAGTTCTTATGGATGCATTGTAGAATGACCTTCTAAAGTCTGTTAGCTAAAAGCTTAGTGAGGAACTTGAGGCATGTGTTAGTGAGAGAGATGGGTCTAAAATCCTCAGGTCCCTCGGGAGATAGCATCTTTGGAATTAAGGTAATGAGAGATCCATTAATATTTTCCAAAGATAGCCTCCCATCATAAAACCCCTGGATGAGAGCCAGAAAATCCTTCTCAATGATGGGCCAACACCTCTTAACAAAAAGACCATTAAAACCATCCGGCCCAGGAGCTCGATCAGTCGGCAACTCCTTGAGGACAGTGCTGATTTCAGCAGCAGTAAATGGCTCAGACAGACTGCTAAGTCCCTCGACAGGTTGAATAAGGGCTGGCAAATCAAAGCCCATATTGATACCTTGGGCCTGGCCCATTCTGCTTTTAAAAGAGGACCAAAGGATTCCCGCCATTTGAGAGTGATCAGTAACTGGGTCACCACCTGCAACTGAGAGGCTTGCAATCGTGTTCTTGTGCAGACGTTCTGAAGCCTTTGCATGAAAAAACTTAGAATTTTCCTCGCCCACCTTAATATAACGGATACTACACCTCTGCTTCCAATAAATGTATTGTATGTGAAGCAGATTCTCATGGTGCAATTTAACAATCCTCTGAAAGTTAAATTCAGGTGTGGTGAGAGGCCGTAATTCTTCCAGGTTATCAAAGAATAAGATGACACGAGAGCAATCCATTGTCAATTGTTTTAGGGCCGACAGGTTCTTGCTCCAAGCCTTGAGGGCATAACGTAGGCGCTTAAACTTGGTTGTCAAGACGGCGGAAGGAGATAAATCAGCAAACACTGGCTGGTTCCAAGAAAGCTTGACACAGTCCAAAAACCCTGGCATATCCACCCAATAATGCTCAAACCTAAAGACACTGGATTTAGGTATATTGGTGTCAATTGAAACCACACAGGGAACATGATCAGACGACGTTTTTGCCAGGGGTAGAACGACAGTGTTGGGGTAAATAGTAATCCAATCAGACGTGGTAAAAAACCAAAGTTGTTCAAGCAATGGCTGTTCTTGCATATTGGACCAAGTAAAACTCCTGCCCTTTAAAGGCAATTCTAGCAAGCCCAAATGGCCAATGATCTCATTAAAGAGGAAGATGTCATTAACATCACCTCCTGGCCTGTTCCTATTATCAAAGGAGCGAATGAAGTTGAAATCTCCCAGGAGCAACCAATTCTCATCAGTGGGGATATTAAGATGGTAGAGCCAACTAACAAAATTATCCCTTGGGGGGCCATCACAGGGCCCGTAAACAGACACTAGGGTCCACTTTTCAGAATTATGGACTGACTGAAAAGAAATTATGATGCCAAAGCTCTGAATTTGAACAAGGTTCCCTTGGAAGATGGACGAGTTCCAAACCACAAGGATGCCACCAGAAGCACCAATGGCCGGGGCAAACACGAAAGTATCAAAGCGCCGAGGACAAAAAGATCTAATTTTCCGAATATCAAAATTTGCACACTTCGTTTCTTGCAGGCAAACAATGGAGCATTGACTCTCCTCAATCTTTGCTCTCACATCACGCTGGCGAGCATCAGAATTCAGGCCACGGACATTCCAACAAAGCACACGCTAATTACGATAAGTTGTACTATCCATAAAGAGCGCACAACGATAAAATATGTACTGTCAGGCATAACCTAGCAGTCTCACAACCCACAGGCGCACTACCCAAAAGTGCATATAGTGCGACAAGTTCAGGTAAAACATAACCATTACAGAAACAAAAACCATGCCAGGCAAGGCCCCTCTGGCACCAATCTTGAAGTCTAAGATTACTCATCATCGGACACCGGGGCAGAAGAGGAGTTATTAGGAGGAGCCGTAAGCTTCTCTCGAGAGTCAGATGTTCTGCTGAAATACCCAGGCGAGCTCCTACCGCCTGCAGGTCAGCGATGGGTGTTGGTGGAGGTGTCGCCTGCGCTGCATCTTCATGAATGCCACAGTCTTCAACTGATGGCTTGTTCTTCTTGGCCCTCGGGCGGCGCAATGCAGAGGCTTTGGTAGGGATTGCAGAGGTTGGTTTGTAACCAGAAGCCTTAGCAGTGTTGCGCATCATGCACCTGACGGAGAAATCCAGACTAGGAGCAACATTCGATAGCGACCGACGACCTCGCCTGGCCTCACGTCCGCGCTTGCCAAGCACGGGAGGAAGAACAGACCTGAACTGAAAGTCATCGTTGTTCTGTGGCGCTGCAAAAGTGATATGCTGCATGGGTTCCACCTTCTCATTGGAAGAAACTTGAGGTTCTACAGGATCCGAGGAAATCTCTTCAAGAACCACAGACGAGTGAGGCGTGGGAGGATTGCAATGTTTCATCAAAAGCTCAAAAGAGAAATCATAATGCTCAGGCAAAACACAGGTGGTGAGTTGAGACTGCCATTGTTGGTCGACGGGTAGCGAAAAAGCCACCTTTCTGATAAAAAATTTAGGCAGCAGTGAACGAAAGGACCTCTCCCAGATAAGTTGTGGAGGGAGCACTGGACCGTAAGCAACACGAACGATTCCCAATTGAATTGGATCAAGGGGAGCCACTGGGTGCTGCGCCACAACATGATGGACAGGCTGCTGAACCTCCTCTAGATCCATCTCATCATTAGAGTCCAAGGAAGGGTTGAGAACCATGGAATTCTGTTCTTGAACTATATCCTGCTGCTGACCAAGTGCATCCTCATGTTGTTGGTGTGGCTGCTAAACCTGCTCCTCCCAAGGTCCCCATCCAGCATCATTGTCATTGATAGCTTCATTGACATTCACACCCCAACCACCCGCATTGTTACCCTGGTTTGGATTATGGTTAGGAGGAACGGCATTCCACCCAAGAGTAGGGTATGGTGGCATTGCCCAGAAGGGCTGCAGTGGGTTTACGCCTGGCATTGGATGTGGATTGCCGTCTAGTGGCATTGGGTCTTCGTCAGCCGGAATCATAGCATCCGCAAATTCTCCAGTCAAGATGAAACAACCTGCTGTCCAAGATACAACAGCGCCGCCCCAGTTTGCAAAATTCCGAAAAACCACAGAACGCGGCACCAATGCATTATCTGGGAAAGAAGCTCTGACCAAGGATCTAGCCAGACGACGATCAGTTTGATTCCAGTAGTGAAACTTGCCAAAAGTGCCAACAACCTCAGCCAAGCTCTGCGTGTTGCGATAATCCAGAGGCACTCCAATAAACATCAGCCAACCAAGGATTACCAGGTATATTGTGATGCTTCTCGTCAAGGACTCGGAGGAGTGCTCATGCAGGAAGGACAAGTTGTAGCTTATACCTCCAGACAGCTACGACCTCACGAGATGAATTATGCCACACACGATTTGGAGTTAGCAGCCGTAGTGCACGCACTCAAGACATGGAGACATTTCCTTGTCGGAAATAGTTGTGATGTTTACACGGATCATAAGAGCCTGAAGTATATTTTCACGCAGAAGGAATTGAATCTCAGGCAGAGGAGATGGCTAGAGTTGATCAAGGACTATGACATGAGATTGCATTATCACCCAGGGAAGGCAAATGTTGTAGCAGATGCCTTGAGCCGTAAAAGCTATGTGAACACCCTCATAGCTGGAGGATTACCTCAGGAATTAGCCGACGATCTCAGAGAGCTCCGACTTGAGATGTACCGAGAGGATATGTCGCCACCTTGGATATTCAGTCCACTTTGACCGAAATAATCCGTGAAGCCCAGAAGACAGACAAGGAAATTGCAGAGATAAAGGAAAAGATGAGCAACGGAAAGGCTAAAGGTTTTCGTGAAGACGAGCACGGAACTTTATGGTTTGACGATCGCATATATGTGCCCAATGACCCAGAGGTCAGGAAGTTAATTCTTCAGGAGGCCCATGATTCATCGTACTCGATTCACCCAGGCAACACCAAGATGTATCTGGATTTAAAGGAAAGTTTCTGGTGGACAGGTATGAAGAAGGATATTGCCGAGTACGTAGCAGTATGCGATGTGTGTCAGCGAGTAAAAGCGGAACATCAGAAGCCAGCAGGGTTACTTCAACCACTGCCGATTCCTGAGTGGAAATGGGAAAAACTTGGGATGGATTTTATCATAGGATTACCCAGGACCCGTTCAGGTTATGATTCCATCTAGGTAGTGGTTGATCGCTTGACCAAAGTAGCTCATTTCATTCCCATGAAGACTACATATACCAGCGCTAAGTTAGCCAAGATATACATGACCATGATCGTATGTCTGCATGGA